>CM060932.1:968537029-969787029 GCA_030765085.1 Allium cepa | reverse complement strand
ATTCACAAACAAAACCCATGCATGACATGCCACAGACCTAGCACCAGTGCTTAACAAAATTAAAACTGAATACAGGATAATTAGTACATAACATTCAGCTACAACAATGACAATCCAAATGTGAATTGCCCTTGGTAAAAAAAATATATGAGAATTTGACCGACTTATAGTTATAATGCACTATGAGACGAAAGAAAATAGAAAGGCAGCTGATATAGCAAGTGTTAGAATGATACAACATAACATAAACTATCAGACTTTGCTGATGTAAAGGGACCAATCAAAATGCAATCATATGTCTTAATTATAATTAACCCACAAAGACACCATATAAAGGTCCAGGACTATTATCTCGATTGCTAAAACAAGAAGATTTGGGGATATCACCTATTTTAGGTATTTGGGGTTTAAAATATAAAAGTAAAATATAAAATGATTGTACAATTTCCACTTTGATACTAGAAACCATAAATCTTTTTTTACTTTTAGTTCTGAATCGATCCCATGCAGATGAGACACTAAAAATTGATAAAAAGAGGGACAAGTCTTGACCTTAGGATCTATACTTAAAGAGTAAAAAAGGCCTTTCCAACTTGTTTACATGTAAAGCATCCCAAGCAAATTTAGTGATTAAATGCATCCTAAAACTTAAGCAACAAATCTAAGGCATGTATCCAACAGAAAACCTTCCTTAGTTATATGTCAAAGAATGAAGCAAGGACCCTTTTTTAAGAATAAATAAATAAGCTTATGCTTCATCAGCCAAGCCATATAAGAAATGCAAAGTATATGTCATACCTTTAAGGATCTTATCTGCTTCAGTGACTCTTCTAGTTGATTCTCAATTTGATTGAGTTCATTAGTGTTAGTTTGGTCGAGGTCCTCTCCAAGTAGATTTTTGATATTAAAAATTTAGTTAGGAAAAAATATATCATATTATTAACTTTAAGGTTCTTTACTAGTGCCACCTATGGAAATGCTGCATAAGCTCAACTCTTGCTTTTAAATTTGGGCAGTCCGGGTAATTACTCTGCACTGTAATACAAGACAAAGATTAGTTAGCCTTTGAATAAAACTATGCCTGCTTTTGGACAAATAACCCACAACAAATAAATAGTACTAAATCAATGGAATAAATATCAAAATCTGAAGAGGCAAAAGATAATAATTTTTAAAGTGGTTTAGCATAATTTTCAGCCTATGCCACTGTTGCTTTACTAGTTATTTCTCTTATAGTCCGAGTTACAAAATAAAAATTATTTACTTAGGTTCCAAAAAGAGAAAAATCAACTATGCTAATTTGAAGTATTATCAGATACCGGATTTCACTTGAATTAAATTAAACGGTAAAGTGTCCAAAAATCGAGGAAAATAAGTACCAGTTAAGGTAAAGTCATGATGATAAATTAAAAATGTCTATCTGATTTTTTGAAATTCCCATTTCTGACTGAATTGATCTTTTGAGAAAATGGAATACTGGATTCTACACATTGAAGGCAGAAAACGTCTCCTATGCTACTTGAATGCCACTAACGTAATATAAATTCAGTATGAGCAAGGGAAAAATAATAGTTCAAACAACCTCATATGACCACAATATAGTGATTACCAGGGACCAAAACTCTGAATTCTTCCTTTTCTTCGCTTTAACTTTTGTTACCTTATCACCTTTTAAAGATTTTTTTATATTATAGATTTACTAGTCCAAAGTTAAATCATGGATACTTTAAATACGCAGTTGCATACTGTAAGTGCACCACTTAAGGCAGACTTGACTACGCAAATAACCACTTCATCGTATGCATATAAAGGTTTTGTATTATAATTCTTATGATGTGGGACAATTAGTGCCTTATCATAAATTGGTTCCGTATTATCCAAGTAGCTTTCACAGAAAATTCATTTCAAAATTTCACTAATAAGCATTTAGTATCTTTCTGATTCTTACAGTGATAAAAAACAGTACATTAACAAACTTTCAATGATTGTTAACCATATTAATAACTACAGGCTTTACTATTAAACCATGTTTATCAAGTAAAATTGGGTTCCACTAGTATTAACTAGTATTGTTCAAAAATAATAAACAGGCATTGCTTTCAACTTCTGCACCTTGCTTATGCCCAATAGACAAGTATTTCACCATTACTTGATTCATCTGATAAACAAGCTAATCCAAACCACAAAGGAAATGCAGTAAAATCAATTTCAAGCAAAAACCACCAATTGATATTTGGACAAAGGAATGGATGGAAATGGACTTCATAATGGCTAGCAGAAAGGCAGCCTTGGACCAAAGAAGAACACAAAGAATTAAAGGAAGATGTGAACAAATATAACAAAGGGAATTAGATAAATTTTTCAAAAGGTGATTTAAAGCACAATAGAACCCCATCTCAGCTACATCAGAGGTGGTATCTTCTACGGAAATTAACAATGGTAAAGGAGCTAAATGTTGCAGCTTGGCAAAAACGAGGTGAGTTGGCAATGCAAATAGCAAATAATATATCCATTTGACATGCCTATGACTGTAAGAATATCAACGTATTCAAAGATGGCACTTTAGGCATATCTTCTACGTCAACAGCTGCAACTTCACAAGCATCATGGGCTTGTGCAACTCAATTGTTAAATCAATTACAAGATGAAACAACACCAAATATTTTCACAAAACCTCACCTGCTTATTAGAAAAGCATCATTTACTACAATGAAACATACAATGGAGCCAAACCCTCTAATACAAGCTGCAGCCTTTGCTGTTGGGGGCTGCCGACCGCATTGCAAATCCTTCTACCACTACCTCTCTCTTAAAGGTTGCACAATCCAAAAATGCAGCACGTATAAGACCTAGAGTTCAAATTTGTACAAGTATACCGAATAATAGCATTAGACCTTCTATGAATCAACCAATTTGGTCTTCATCAACTCCAGTTTCATCAGGTTTAAGTTTTGGCATGATTTTGAGTTCCTTGAAGTCAGTAGATTCCAAGGATAAGGTAGTAGACAATGTTGAGGAGAAAAGGATTAGCATCAGTCATAATAGTAATTATTATAATGCAGAAGACTTATTGAACAAGAAAAGAGTTACTAAGAAGTCCAAAATAGGTGAAGCTGAGATTATGATTGAGAAGGAAATCAAAAGCGACACTAATGCAACTAAAACTAAGGTTAAGAAGTCAAAAGGTATTGGAACTGAGAGAAGTGAATAGACAACTATCCATGAATTATCCACAAATGCAAACAAAACAAATAAAGGATGGAAACTATAATTTATTCTACATGAAAAATGGTGATTGGTATTTTTCTAGTGATAAGTTTTTCTTTTTAGAAAAGAGAAAACTATACATGTGATGAGAGGAGTGAATACGAGAGTGAATCAGGATAAGTCTAGGAAGAAAGACTCAATTATAATAGTATAGTATAGATAATCTACTATTTACAGATCGACCTAATATTAAGGGACAAAACATTAGTGGTTGCAATTAAAGATGTTAATTATGGATTCTATGCTACCATATTTTAAGATGAGATTCATTATAGAAATAAGCAAGTCCCCCATGCATTTTACAAAATTGTCCTCAGCACCCTATTGTTTGAATCTGAATTTACAGGATGGAATCCTATAAATATAAAAAATATTATAGAAGACTCACCCAACGCAATAAAAATAATGACATACATTCTAAGTGACAAAAATATTCATTTTTTACTCTATTTTTCATCATGTGAATGAAGCCATTAGTGCCTGCAAAATTACATTTTTATTGTTCATCATTAGTTGTTTGAAATTTTCACCATGTTTTTTTAATTTTTTTTAATTCAACTTTATCATATTTAACTTTTATTTAGAAAAAAAATATCATAGTAGAATTTCTTGAATGTTCATTATATCTACCAGTCAAAGTTTAGAACTATGAAAAAAAGAGATTAATGTGTACATACTACTTATATATATATATATATATATATATATATATATATATATGTGCTTCAACAGGTAACTCGTTTAATACTCATCCAAAGATTTGCATCATAAAAACAAGGCTTTCCAAAAAATGTGCCTATATTAACCATTAGATAATAAACACATAGACTAAAGTATGGTTCAAAGCATTAAGTGGTTCAGCCGAAAAAATAATGGAATTTCGATTAGTTCTGCATCATACCAACAATAAGCATCAAATATAAGGGAAAACGATAAGCTGAATGCTAATATCCACAAAAAAAGCTAATGAAGTATAGACCCCTAAACATCAAATAATTTCAAAGCAAGGTCAAACCGATTCATTCTAATGTAAGATAAAAATCAAGTTTTCGGTTAATTCTTTTTATCAACTTCAAATAGGAATCTATGAAACAGATTTATTTCATGCTACTAATTTGAAAGCAATAATCCTTGTGTGAGATAGCAATCAGAAAAATCACCAAACACCAAATAAGAATCAATAAAATTTGGAGAATTCTTACCTGAGATAGCAAACTAATCAAAGTTAGAGGAGGAATTATTCCAATTGGGTGGTGAGTTATTTATCATAATAGAGTTGGGCATCGTGTAGGCAGAGGAAGGCTAAGTAGAGTGTGGTTTGCGAACCTCTGTTGAACTACGTCTAGGTGAAGATGAGAGTGGATCGTGTTGGAGGGAGTAATTTTTGGTGAAAATGATGAGAATGGGGGCCTGCTACGGTTGTAAGAGGGAATGAAATGAAAACTAAATAATTTAGGGCACAGAAGAAAATTTTCAGAAGAGCGCTCATTTTTTGATCCCGCTTAGATATCATAATCTTTTCTCAGCGTTTTGTTTAATTTCTTATTTTTAACAGAACTAAAATAGCGTTTCATGTATGAATGCTGAGTTATATTGTTGTTAATAATGCATTTTCCTGTAGTGAGATTTTCTAATGAAGAAAGGCAAGAACAAACAATATCCGAACCTCTATCAAACAACGCAATCTCGATGGAAAAGTGTTATAAACATAACGGATTGGAGAAAGGGGGCCAATGGGAAGAAGGAGGGGAGGTTTCCCTTCAGAAAAACCAGTCGGTACTGACCAAAACTGCTCGGTGTTAAGTGGTTTTGATTGGCAATTGGGACCAGTTACTCGCTTCTGCATACCCAAATCTAGATTCGGACTTGATATTTCATGAACTTGCGGTTCTGCTGGAAGATTTCCTTATAAATATGGACCCTATGGAAACTGAAAAAGGACTTTTTGCCACTTGATTTCTCTTCTATCTTCTTCTTCTTGAAATACTCCAACCACTCCCATATTCAAGATCTATTAGTTTGTGTTTGGATTTGAGTTGTAATCATTGTATTACAGAGAGAATCAATCAATAACAAAGATTAAAGTTGATGTAGGCCGCAGTATTTGCCGAACCACTGTAAAAAGTGTTGTTTGTTCTTCTTTTCCTTCATATAACACCTGCTATATCAACTTGCTTCTGGGGTGTTTGTGCCATTTTTAGTGCTAACGTTTTTGGTGCTTCCACTGGGAACGAGTTAGATTTGACAACATAAAGCTTGGATCTAAAGTCTGGAAGAGATAAAGTGTGGAGGGATTCAAACAAAGCATGGAGGCAGCCAGGAGGTATCCTCAAGTTCTAGTCGATCCATATGCATGTCCAAAGAGAAGATGGAGGGAATGATAAAAGATATGCAAGATGGAATAATGTCTCGACAACGGGAAATGCTAGATGGATTCTTCAGAAGGATGGATCAGTAGGTTTCCTTTACTGTTACTAATACCTGCTAGATATAGGTCTCATAGGTTTCTTACAACATATTCTTGGGTGTTGATCCATTTTTGGTGTTAAGATTTTGGTGTTTTCACTGAGAAAATCTGAATATAGTATTAGATCTTGCTTGCTATTTGGATTAGAAGAGATCCAACGGTTAGATCCAAGGAATTTTCTTTGAAAAGTTGTAAGCTTGTTGTTGGAGATCCATGCATCTAGAAAATAGAGAACTGCTTCTAAAAGATCCACAGAAGCAATAGTTGGTGGTGATGAAGCAAACCCTCAACAAATTGAAGCGAATGTCAATGCTAACGATAATCGAACATAGCTCAATACTGAAAATCTAGCACCAGGTTCCTCCACTCATTAGGATTTTGTGACTAAAGGGGAGCTTAACCAGATGGTTAACGAACTTACCCAGAAAATGGCCGATAGCAAAAGGCTTCCATGGATAAAATCGATGCTTCGCGAGCGCTACAACCACTAGGATCCCCGAGAGCTAGACAAGAAACTACAGCTGCAATGGAACAAGAGAATTCCTCTTTTTTGGGCCTAAATAGGAGGAATCATAAACAAAAGTAGAAGGAGGTTGTTGGTGGAGCTGTTGGAATCACAATAGAAGGCAATGGAAGGACACCTCCCATTGGAAAACAGCATGCTGCAAATCCAAATCTTGGAGTGAACACTCCTCAAGTGAACAATGCAATGCTTGTTTTCGACTTTGAAGATTACATATAACTTGATGATGATAGATTGGAAGAGAAAGTTGATGTAAACATGCAAAATGCTGGAAATGAAGTCCAAACTGCCCCGGTAAGACCAACTATACGCCAACGGGACCCTATAGGAGTGGTTTTTCCGGAGAATGAAGAATATAGGCTTCAACTGGCCAAGACCATTTGCGGAGTAAAACACTCGGCATATCCCCTAACAGCCAACCTGTAGACCACCATGCTAGTGAGAAGTACATCGTTGTCATAGTCAAATGGTTAATAGAGGAGAGTAGGGGTAGAAAGATGAAGATTGGGGTTCTGCGCCGTGTTGAACTCCGTTCACTGGAAACATTTAAGAGAAGAATATCCTAAGAAGTTCATTATGCCGACTACGCCATTGTATAACGGAACGACGGACCCTAAACAACACTTGTACAAATATGAGTGGCATATGGATGGAGCTAGGGTGATGGATGCTATCCGCCGTAGATGTTTCCCTATCTTCTTGGAAGGGGTTGCTTCCATGTGGTTTACTAGACTTTTATCGAGATCCATTTCTACCTTTAATGAATTGGAAAGAAAGTTTCTAGAATAGTTCAGACTCCATACTGCACGACCAAAAGACGCGATGTCCTTATCTAGCTTTCTTCAAGGACCCAATGAGTTAGTAAAATCTTTCTTGAATTGGTTTAACATTGTTGTCATAGAAGGAAAGCAATCCCAAAGAAGATATGATATTCATGGCTTTGGTCCAAGCAATCATCCGGATATAGACTTTGATAGATGGATTAAAATAAAACAACCAATTATCAAAGAAGAATTCCACTTAAAAGCAAACTAGTTCCTACAGTTGGAAAAAGCATCATGATCGAAGGTAAGATTGTCGATCAAACTGAAGGAAATGTTCCAGAGTAATGACGTGGTCAAGCAGGAAGGCGATGACTCTAGAAAAGCCACCAGAAACTCTAGAAACCAAAAGAAGAGGAACCATAACCCTAATGATGGGTGCAACGCGAATGCAAAACACCCAAGGAAATTAGGACTAGATGATTATACGCCATTGAACAGTAGTATGGAGAATACTTATCTTGCTACTTAGGGAACTGAGCGCTACAACAAACCATCCAGAAAGGAAGCCTACGAGCAACAGAGGTAATCAAGGAAGCACCACTGCTTCCATGAGACACACAGGCATAACATTAATGAATGCCAACATCTGTAGGACATGATCGAGGAGTTAATAAGGAACAACAAACTCCATCAGTATGTGAACAAACTGATGTGCACATAAATGTGCATATTTTTACCCATATTTATTCTAATTAATTTAGATAAATGATCAAATTGGGTATTTTAACTTGTTTTAACCAAAATCCATATTAATTCCAAACTGTCACATATCCATCTTTATATAGGGGAAAAACGTTCATTTGTGTGCATATATTTGTTTGAGAAAAATTATTTAGAAATTTATATATATTTATGTATGAATTTGATCTCAAATAGGAGTGGTTTCATGAAGACACATGCATGCACAAAATGAATACAAAGGAATGAAGATGAAAATAATTCGAAGTGAAGAACATGGAGGACCCCACCTACCCACCTATCTTAATGTACAAATTAGAGATTAATGCATATGCTTATGGGATTAATGGCTTCATGTACACTTAAATGATGATTTGTAAAAGCTAATGATTACTTGGCCTCCGCACTTTCTCAAGGGTATTTTAGGCATTCTCCAAAAATAGGAATTAGGGTTTAACACATGTATATATACCCCTTATGTTTCATGTAACCCTCTTCTTCCTTAGTCTCTCTTAGTTTTAGTTTAGGCTCAAAAATAAATCAAGCTCTCTTCTTTCTTTTCGTGGCTACTTAGCCATTTGTTTTTATTTTCATGTAACTTTCTTTTTCTTGTGCAATTTAATTACTTGTTCATTTTACTTTCCTTGTTCATTTAATTTAATGTTGGTAGTGTAGATTTACATTTATGCAAAGTATATTAGTTTTAATTCTTGTTAATTAGCGTCTCCTTTCCATTAGCTTATTCTTTTTGCTTTCATGTGGCTAGCTACATTTGTTAATAAATGACAAATATGAGAGGCTAAACCCCTTCAATTTAGGGGCAATGAAGCTATCTAATTATGTAGTTTCAATTATTTGTTAATTCATGCTCTTTTTTTTTGCTTAATGATGATCAATGAAGTGTTTTATTTATTGTTCTTGCTTTGAATTTGATAGCCTATATTGTTGATACCAAATAGGCTATGCTTAAACAATCACTAACACAAATGCCTCTTCATTAAAATATGATTATGGCATAAAAAAGCGATTTGAAATTCAAATTTGATGGTCTATATTTCTAAACAATAGTTAATAGGCCATACTTAAAATAGATTTTATTTTCATTTTCATTGTCAAGTTTCATGAAAGTTAGAAAGTGGTTTAAGGGGTGTGTTATAGTTTGATGGCTTATGTTGGTTAATCAATAGCACAAATATGACATACTTATGATAAGCACATCAATTAAAGCATTAATGACCATAAAAGAGAGGTCATGATTTCATATGTGTAGAACTACATGATCTAGAGAGTGGATTTATTCTCTTTCCTTTTAGTTAGTTAGTTAATTCTCTAATTCTCTAGCTTAACTTTCACTTGAAATTGGTATAATTTGATTGAATTGAATTTTTAAAATCACCAATTCCCTGTGGATAGACTCGTATTTGCCACGTACTACAAGTGTACGCCGTGTGCTTGCGGTAATTGAACTTTAGTCGACACGAACAAGTTTTTGGTGTCGTTGCAAGGGATTTGATTTGTTTTTTATTTTCTATTCTTCGAATTATTTTTGTCTTATTTTTGTATGTTTTTATTTTGTGCGTTTGCATTAAAAAAATTGTTTAGTGTTTGTGTGATTTGCGCTTGCATTTCTTTGTTTTCTTGTTGCCATCTCTATATAAAAAACATACAATTTCCGTTAGCACCAGAATTGGTCACTAACATCCTTGATAAAGATTATGTAGAGATTAATGAAGAAAGTAAATTAAAACAAAGGACCGTAGGCTAAATTAACTGCAAAAACAAGAACACCGGATTTATAGGGGTTCAACGTAACTGCTTACGTCCACTTTGAGTTTTGATCTTTATTGCTTTCACAAATGATTGAATATAGATACAATCCATACAATAATGACTTAAATACAAGTACTAACTAAAAAAATGAGTCTTAAAAGCGGAGGAGTCTCCCCAATGTTCTCGAAAAAAGGTCCATTTCACTGTGCCCCTGCTTTTTTATTTATAGGCGAAGATAGGCTGGACTTCCTTTGCGGGCCCAGGGGTAAGGCACTTCGGCCCACAGTAGGTTGCTTCTGTGTGCCGAGCCAAGGATGCCGAATGATAGTTGCCGAGCGAAGGATGCCAATCGAGAACTGTTTGCAGTGATCATTAAGTGACTCGAGGTAAAGTTCTGCCAAACGTGCTTGGTCTGTTGTTGGCTTGACAACTTGTTAACTCCTTTGGTATGCACCGAGCCATAGATGCTGAATGGCAGTTGTCGAGCGAGGTATTTATGCCGAGCGGCATGCCTATGCCGAGAAAGGCCTTTAATGGCGAGTGAGAGATAAATGCCGAGCAACATGATCTGGCCGAACGACACTTGGGCCGAGTGAGGCTCTTGTGCCGAACGAGGGAAGATGACGAGCGAGGCTCTTGTGCCGAACGAGGGAGATACCGAGCTATGCTCTTGTGCCGAACGAGGGGAGGTGCCGAGCGATGCTCTTGTGCCAAACGAGGGGAGATGCCGAGCGAGGCTCTTATGTCGAACGACTCGTTACTAGGTCAAACAACCGGGTAACACTTGCCCCTCCAAAGTGTATCGTGTGAACCAACATGATGCACTTTGAATCATGAGCAATCCACGTTTTCCTTTAAATCCTTGCCTTCACTTCTCATCAATTAATCCACACGGTCTCCTAAACGCCGAACCACTCATTCGGCAAGTTCATTGTCGCTCGGTGTGACTGCTTACCGAGCCACAAGATACTTTGAACGGGTTCACTGTTCGATGCATGTTCGTGTTCTCTTCATCACGTATAAAATAGCTAACACTTCTCTCCTCCTCCTTTTTACTTTTTACTTTAACTCGACAGGGTTTTCTAACTTTCCATTACCCAAACTCTTGCTACTCCCCATCTTCCACTTCTTTCCTGATCCATTATGTTTGCCCCACATCCGCCCTTGATAACAAGCCTGAGTGGATTTCAATTCCAAATCGAGCACTTCCCTAAACTTCGACCCATTCTTCTAGGTATGAACTTCTCACTTGATCGACTTTCCCCAATTAAGGGTTTTGGCTTGGATGTACCTTAC
The DNA here is from genome assembly GCA_030765085.1 of Allium cepa. Classification (NCBI taxonomy): domain Eukaryota; kingdom Viridiplantae; phylum Streptophyta; class Magnoliopsida; order Asparagales; family Amaryllidaceae; genus Allium; species Allium cepa. The sequence goes on along the minus strand of CM060932.1, from coordinate 969,776,204 downwards.
AAATTTAAATATCAATGAATGAAAGTACACGCACTTGTGATCTTTCATCGGATTCAGCCTTTATTGAAAGTTCAGTGTTTTGTACGAGATTCAGATTCATGACTTTCCTTTAACTTACGGGCGATGGAAGTCGTGTAGATAAGGAAGATGGATCTGAGGTCTAAACGTGCCTTAGGATTAGATAGAGAGGAGGAAGGAAAAAGATACCGAAAGTATTTGAGGTGTAGGCTCCTGTTGGGTCGCTGAGTGAGGGAGGAGGAAGTTGTGATGACTCGATGAGTGTTGGTGAGTTCAATAGGTGTTGGCCGATCAAGGTCGTTAGGTGAACAAGGAGCAAGGGAGTAGTGATTGTGAACGGGTCGGCCTACCGAGCGAATGCGGCTTGGTATGCCCCCACATGCCGAATGGCGAAGAGAGGGAACATGGGAGAAGTGCAGCAGAGTCGGGTATGCCGGGCGAATGCGGATCGACATTGAGCCTTTGGAATGTGAGAGAATTTAGGTGGTTGTTTAGTCGAATCTTTTTACATTCGTTCGACATTAAGTCTGGAAGTAGGCTACAACAGTCAGAACCATCCCAACTCGAATGTATGCATGTCGACTTGACTTACTTTCTATGCCTAAACATATGACAATAAACAAGGACAATGACTTAAGCAAACAAGCATATCGAACTAATCCGGACGAATAATTTCTCGGTCCCAACAACTATAATCCTGAGTTTAACTCGATTAAAACAAATAATAACCTTCCACATACAGCGTCGATGCCGAGTTCAAAATAGAAACCATCATATGACAAACTCTCGGAGACAGCGGGCGATGACGGTCTTTGAAGATGATAGTACAAAGTCTAACCTTATTTTATCAACTTTATGGCTTTTAATTCTTTGGCACTTATACTCGAACGATTGAACTAGTTTACACACCACATGAAGGGAGTATTTTTGTCATTATGTTTGATATTTATTGTTTTTCAAGTAAATTTTAAACTGGTGTTTCATCAGATCCAATACTCATTAGAGATGTCTAGAAAATCCAGTTCTGCCACAGTCTCGGATAAACCGAGGCAACTTCTCAACAGGAAATGGTTGGAACCTCAAATCCATTGATAGCTCCTGTACAAGATATTCCGAGCCCTATAATCGCATCCGTCGACTTGGCTCCCGATGCCTTAGATGCAACGATCTTTTTAGACAATCCGGTCGATTCTCAAGCTTCGAGAATTAACGAAAGCGCTCTTCATCGCATATGCTCAATACATGGAATTCCTTTTAATGATGTGTTAGTTCCATCAGGACAAGATGGTCCTCACTTGCCCCCAGTCGGATATACGGCCTGTAATAAATTTATGTGCTGGGTTGGCCGCGTGCCACCATTCAACTCCTTCCTGCGTGATGTGCTGCAATATATAGAGATCGCCCCATCACAACTACATCCCAACAACCATGCGTTTTTATACAGCACGTGTATTCTCTTCATGAGCATTCTACTTAGGCTCCCCACTCCTGGTGATATCCGCTATATTTATCATGTCAAGAGGCGGTCTGACAGCCAATCTTTCATATTTCTCGAGCCACACAACCAGTGCCAAATCCTCACAGGGGCATGGAGAAAATTCGCCAACTACAAGTAAGAATGGTTCTACGTGCGCTGCCCCCTGGTTTCACGAGGAGATGGCTGGAAGGGTGTAAGTTCCTTGTCTAGATTAATAGTTGTATGCGCCAGGAAACGCATTCTTCCTAAAACTTTTCCCGATTTTCTACAGGTGTCGGCCCACATCCTGAAAGCTTCGGGTATCTGAGGTCGTTGAAGCTATCCGAGCTGTCCCCGTGGGAGACCGGGACATTAGATCTATTATTTCAAACGAATCGCTCTTGAAATTTGGACTGTTGGTGGAAGGTTGCCGAATAAGTTTTCCTCACGGTGTCACTTCATCGGATCTGCCTTGGACAAAGGCAAAAGTCAAACCGGGCCTTCATCACGTGGTGCCTCTGACACACCTGAGGAGGGGGAGATTAGAGAAACTAATGTGCCCGAAGTACCGGGTGATAATGTTAGTCTCGCTTGGGATCCCATGGTTGAGGTTCACGATATCGAAGTAATGCCTCACCCTACGAAGGGAAAGAAAAATTGGCTTAAAAATTGAGGAAGAACACAGCGGGTGGAACCTCTAAGGTCACAATCACTCCGATGGGGAGAGAGCCTTCTCCTCAACACTTAGAGAATTCTTTGAAAGGCTTGTCGGACCTCACTATTCCCGATGACTTCCTCAACCGTGGCTTCAATAATTCGAAAGCCCTTAAGCTTCATTCGCCCGTAAGAGGCGTTGCAGGCGCTCAAGCACATAACCAAGGAGAAAAAACTCCTATAAGTAAAGATAAAGAAACTGGTCCGTTGTGGGGAAACACTATGACACACATGGACACGTGCACTTCACTTTGCACTTAAATTTTAGCCATCACTCTATTTTTTGCTAACTTGTCGTCATTCAATTTCTACGTTGGTGATATGGGACATACTCATGGACTCGATCGTCTTCGTGGGTAATCCATTTTTCATCATTCTAACCGGGATTCGGGGTTCGACAAACGCCAGGACTGAGATGACACGGGAGATCGAGACTACCACCCCCGAGAATCATCTTATCAAAGAAAAACATACAACTAGTCCTTCTACTCCCGTGACCCTCCTTCTCAATCAGAGCAAGGCAAGGAGAATTCTACGCACAAGGGGTCCTAACCTGAGGTCCACTGAGATCAACATTCTGGTTCATCTAGTACCAGGAAATCCCGGGAACCCCACAAAACATCTGTTTGATCCATCGATAGCGGAAAGACTTACCGGTCTTAAGGCCACATTCCCGAAAATATGCTTCGATGGTTTGAAATTTCTCTTGGCGATTCATCACATTCCGAGACATGTCAAACAAAGCGCCATTGCTTGTAACAACGACGTTCACGTTCAACATAATGTGTTTGTCCATTTAGCTGAAAAAGTCTCGGAAGTCTCTATCGAGCACCAACACGAATCGATCACCTGAAGCTCGAAGTTATTCACGACAAAGACATCATTAAAGCTAAGGATGAAGAGCTCTCTTCATACAAGTCTCAATTTGAAGCTGCCCAAAAAAGCGCTAAAGACACAGTGGAGGCCGTTCGTCTGGGGGAGACACATAAGAAAGAAATTGACGAAGTGGTTCAATGCTGCGGGGCCTTAGATTTAGAGAAGGATTCCGTTCAAAAGGAGAGAGATGCATTTGCTCAGCGCATTAAAGAGTTGGAAGAGCTACTCTCCAAGGAAAGAAAAAAATAGCTGCTCAAGAGGAGTCACAACAATATTGCAACGAGATTGTTGCCACTCGACTTATCAAAACAAAACTAGATGAGGAGCTTTCCATGGCCGAAGCACTGAAGGAAACAGCCTGCGAGGAAGGTAAAAAGATGGCGCTTTCTGACATCGATGTTCGCCTTGAGGCGGTTGCCGAAGCCGACAGGGAGGAGATCAAGTGCTTGTTTGACCCACTTATAGCAAAATATAATGCCTATGTCCTCATGCATCGGGACTTAACTTTTCTTGGCGAGGATTACCTCGAATCTCTAGCCGAGGCAAGGGAATCTTTGATAAAGATCAGAAAGGTTGAGTCAGGCACCGAAGAGGTTGACAAGGAGGCTTTAGTAAAGGAATTTCTCAGGGGGAACGAGCCTTCAGACTTGTCTGCAGCGAAGGCTCTCTATAGCAAAGATTCCTCCTCATCGAAAGGAAAGAACGACATTGTCGGTCCGTCTAGAACCGAATCTCCAGTTCCTCCCCCTACTCAATCGACTGGTTGGCCAATACTTAATATGTTCGAGCAGCATGTTGGTTACGTCTCGGAAGACCCTGGCCTTGACATTCATGTTCTATCTCTCACTCCAGAGAGCGAGACTCCCCGAACGGTTTAGAGTCATTATGAAACTAGTACATAAATTTTCTTCTTAAAGTTCAAAGAGCCGTCATTTTTGGCGAGAGGTTATTGTATTCTAACGTTTATCTCTTGTGATTTTGCGTAGGCCGTTCTGATCCCGAGCCAACTCCAAGGAGCAATTACTCCACAGAGGAGAAGGAGAAGACGAGTGAGGCCATTCTAGCGGGAGAGACTTCCCGTCCTGATACTCAAGTGAGTGAGGTGCTCGACGAGGACAAGTCTAAAACTTCGTCACCAGTCGAAGAAAGTTATGAAGTTGAGATTACAGGCGCCTTCGGACACACTTCGAAAGTGAGCATGAAGCAGCAACTTGAGGAAGAGAAAAGGAAGAAAGTCGAGATAAAGGTCGAGCCCCAGGTAGTGGAACTAGATGATCCTTTGAACAGGCCTTTGAAGGTCATTCTCCCTGGTGGGTCCAAGCCAATGGAAGTTCCTCTTCCCTCCTCGGATGTTACTTCCCCGGTGAGCAATGCGTCCAAACGAAAACGCGTAGGGGAGAATTCATCCGAGAAAGCGAGGAAGGAGAAGAAACCAAAGAAGTAGTTGTTACACTCGTTCAACGAGAGTTAGCCTAGTTTTATGTAATTATTTTTATTTATTTCCATGGTCAATGTAAATAGACTTTTGACTCCGAGTTTTGGAGGGATTGTTGTGGAACTTCATTTTGGATCGATAAATAAAATTTAGTTTTTTTGTCTTTCAAACGATGTTCAGCTTACTATCTAACTTGTTACTATAACTTGACACTCGGTGAGTTACCCGAGTTCCAGTTCACCTCCGTGAGACTCGGAATTTTTTTGAGAATTACAAGTCCTCTGTTTCATGCTTTGGATACTTAGAACATTTTTAATCTGCACTCTGGGGACTCAGAGTACTCCAGTCCGCACTCTGGGGACTTGAAGATTTTTTATCGTCCATGCTCCAGCCTGCACTTTGGGGACTTAGAGTATTCCAATCCGCACTCCGGGACTTGAAGATTTTAAGTCGTTAATACTCTAGTCCGCACTCTAGGGACTTAGAGTACTCCAATCCGCACTTTGGAGACTTGGAGATTTTAAGTCGTTTATACTATAGTCCACACTTTGGGGACTTTGAGTATTCCAGTCCGCACTTCAGAGACTTGGATATTTTAAATCATTTATACTCTAGTCTGCACTCTAAAGACTTAGAGTACTCTGGTCCGCACTCTAGGGACTTGGAGATTTTAGGTCGTTTATACTCTAGTCCGCACTTTGGGGACTTAGAGCACTCCAGTCCGCACTACAAGGACTTGGAGATTTTAAGTCGTTTATACCCTAGTCCGCACTCTAGGGACTTAGAGTACTCCAGTCCGCACTCCGAGGACTTGGAGATTTTAACTCATTTATATTCTAGTCCTCACTCTGGGGACTAAGGGTACTCTAGTCCACACTTTGGGGACTTGGAGATTTTAAGTCATTTATACTATAGTCCGCACTATGGGGACTTAGAGTACTCCAGTCCACACTCTGGGGACTTGGAGATTTTTTATCGTTCATAATCCAGTTCACACTTTGGGGACTTAGAGCATTCCATTCCGCACTCCGGGGACTTGGAGATTTTAAATGTTCGTGCACGTTCGTATGTCAAATGGAATAACGTAACTCTAATTTTTTTTCCATAGAATTATCATACATGGAAACATCAATAATTCATGGAAAAGATGGCTTCAAGCCTTTATTAATGTAAACAAACTAAATTGTCTTATTACTGCCGAAAACTAAGAATCAACTAAATGAAAATATACTGGAAATAATTGCAACAAAGATACGAAAGAAACATATTAAGTATAATAATGCCGAAGATGCTCGCTTTCCATGCTCGGGGAAGTGTCACGTCATCAATGGTCGCTAGCTTGAAAGTTCCCTCTTCAAGCCTCCGTTCAATGACGTATGGACTTTCCCATGTGGGATTCATACACGTTGGGACTGGAAAAACTCATTTCAGAACAAGATCGCCTACATCAAAACTTCTCGGTCGGACTTTTTCATTATAATATCGAGTGACTCGGTGTCTATTTGCAATCTCCCTTAAATCAGCTTCTTCACGTTTTTCATCAGCGAAGTCCAGTGATTCTAGTAAAAGGTCCTGATTAGTCTTGGGATCATAATGAGTTACGCGATGTGAAGGAACTTCAAGTTCCACAGGTATAACAGCTTCTGTGCCATTTGCCAATGCGAATGGAGTATGGCTAGGCGCGGACTTATGGGTGGTTCTGTAAGCCCAAAGTGTTGTTGGAAGTTGATCCAACCACTTGCCTCTAACCTTTTCTAAATGCTTGTTCAATATGGACTTGATTATTTTGTTCACGGCTTCTACTTGTCCATTGGCTTTTGGATGAGCAACTGCTGCAAACCTCTTTTCAATGCCATACTTATGACAAAACTCTTTGAACTTCCTACTTTCGAATTGAGTTCTGTTGTTTGTAATGATAGTTCGCGGAAGGCCAAAATGGCATAAAATATTTCATACGACGAAATTAATGACTTTCTTGGTGGTGAATGTGGCTAAGGGCTCTGTTTCTGCCTACTTGGTAAAGTAATTGACTACAACTATTGCGTATTTTGCATCACCTTTGGATATGGGTAAAAAACCGATTATATCGATTCCCCATATTGAAAACGGCCAGGGACTAACCATTTGTGTGAGTTCCGTCGGTGGATCTCTCGGGATTTTTGCATACTTCTGGCATTTGTCACATCTCCTTACGTAGTCTGCAGCATTCCGATTTACAATTGGCCAATAGTATCCATAGCGCAGGATTTTCTTTGCTAACGTCTTCCCCTCATTATGGTCACCACATTCTCCTTCATGGACTTTCTTCAGGACTCGTTTTATCTCATTATGGGCAATGCATCGGAGTAAGGGGCCCGAAAATTCCTTTCGGTACATTATTCTATCCTGCACTACATATCGCAAAGCTTTACGAATGAATTGTCGTCTTTCGTTCTTTCTTTCAAGCAAGACCCCGTGAAGCAAGTATTGCTTGAATGAGGTCATCCACGATTCCTTCTCAATTTCTGTTTCTAATACGAAATCTATCTCCATGACATTTATATTTGGAGAATATAGGTTTCGACGGGAATCAGTCCCATTGCTGTGCATCGCCAGTACTTGCAAATTTGGCCAATGAATCGGCTTCTCTGTTTTGTTCACACGGGACATGCGACGTATCATAATACTCTAGATCTGCTAACAGCTCTTGAAGCCGTGCAAGGTATGGGGAAAGTCTCTGTCCCTTTGCTTGATAGTCTCCCCACACCTGGTACACCACCAATTGTGAGTCACAAAAGATTTCAATTGATTTTACTCCCAGTTCCCTGATGAGTCTCAAGCCAGCAATCAATGTTTCATACTCGGTTTCGTTATTTATTGTTGGAAAATTGAGCTTCATAGCGTAACAAATTGATTGGTTTTCAGGAGTCACAAGAACTATACCAACCCTAGAGCAATGATCGTTAGATGCCCCATTGGTGTACAGTTTCCATCGAATGGAGGGAATAACATCGTGGCTGTTTGGTTCGTCTGGCATGGTGAATTCAGCGATGAAGTCTGCTAGCGCTTGCCCTTGTATGGACCTTCTTGGCTGGTAGGTAATATGGAACTGACTCAACTCGATATTCCATTTTAACATCCTTCCAAAAGTTTCTGGTCATTGGAGTACCTAACGTAAGGGTTGATCAGTATAAACATTGATGGAATGTGCCTGAAAGTACGGACGAAGCTTATGTGATGCAATCACCAAGCAGTAGGCCAGTTTCTCATTCTTAAGATAATTTATTTCTGCCCCCATTAAACGTTTACTTACACAGTAAACCGGCTTTTGAACTCAGTCCTCCTCGTGAACCAAAGCCGTACTGATAGCATGCTGGGATACAGCCAAGTACACATATAATACTTCATGGTCTATAGGCTTCGACAACACCGGGGGACTTACCAAATGTCCTACCAAAATTCGGAATGCGTCCTCACAGTCGAGCGTCCATTCAAAATTTCTCTTTCCTTTCTTTATTACACCAAAGAAGGGAATACACTTATCTGTGGCTCTCGTTATGAATCGACTCAGCGCGGCTACTTTTCCATTCAGGATTTGTACTTGCTTTATTGTTTTGGGCACTTGTATGTCCCGAATAGCTTGAATCTTTTCCGGGTTAGCTTCAATTCCCCAAGCATTAACAATGAAACCCAAAAACTTCCTTGACGCAACGCCGAAGGAACACTTCAAAGGATTGATTTTCATTCCATGATATATGAGTATATCAAACATCTCCGCTAAGTCTCGAATGTGGTCGTTTGACTGCCGTGACTTCACGAGCATGTCATCCACATAGGCTTCTATTTTTCTACCTATTTGGTCTTTAAACATTCGATTCACCAGACGCTAATAAGTCGCTTCCGCATTTTTTAATCCAAAAGGCATTATTACATACCAATATAGCCGACATTTGTGACAAAACCGGTGTGTTTTTGGTCTAGAATGTGCATCGGGATTTGATTATATCCCGAGTACGCATCCATAAATGACAGTAACTCATGTCTCGCTGTGGAGTCAACCAGCTGGTCAATCCTGGGCAAAGGAAAACTATCCTTGGGGCACGCTTTGTTCAGATCAGAGTAATCTACGCAGGTTCTCCATTTCCCATATTCTTTCCTCACTAGCACAGGATTAGACACCCATTCAGGGTAGAGGGCATCGTGGACGAGCCAATTGGCTTTGAGTTTTTCCACCTCCTCTTTGAGAGCAGCGGACCACTCCAGGTCTATGCCTCTCCTTTTTTGCTTGACTGGTACGTACCTCGGGTCTATGTTCAACATATGACTCGTAATAGCGGGAGAAATCAGGCACATATCAGAATGTGTCCAAGTGAAAACATCTAGATTCGCTCGGAGGAAATCATTGTGGTCCTCGGCCATCGAGGGGTCGAGTTGTGATCCAATCTTAAGTAATCGCGATGGATCATCTCGACTGACTGGAATGCCAATCGTCAGTTCAGCTCATGCTGCTTTTGCTTGCCTGGGTTTCTCATCATCATCTCTCGGATCTATATCTCTATAGATTCGACCGTGTTGCCCGAGCCAGGGATCGGACGCTACTTGTCAATTTTCAGTGACTCGGATGCGGACAGAGCTGTCCACAACCTATCCTTTCTTTCTCCACTAGGCCTCTCTTAGCTCAACCACATAACATGCACGAATTGATCGCCTGATCGCCATGAACCACACCAACTCCCTTGTCTGTCGAAAACTTCAAAGTTAAACACCAAGGGGCCAAAGCTGCCCTAAGCTCTGCCAGGGCCGGTCGGCCTAGAAAAACATTGTATGGAGAATCGACATCCAAAACAATAAAAGTAGGATTCTCACCCTCCTACATTCACCATGCCCAAGTTCAACTGGCAATTCAACATAACCCACCGCATCGGTTGCTGCACTATTAAAGCCATGGATACGAGCTTTAGATGGCTTTAAATCCTTCATCCCCATCTTCATTTGGTTATATGCCTTTTTGACGATGATGTTAACAGAAGTTCCACAATCAATCAAAATTCTCTTCACAAATACTGGCCCAATTGTCACGGATATGACCATTGGGTCAATGGTAGGAGCCTCCACCTAGTCCGCATCTCGGCTCCTGAATACTATATCGTCCGTCATCATGCGCTGTTGTTTGCGGGGGTCCCATCCTCCACATTCGAACAACACTCATAATCTACATACCTTAAGGAGTTAGCATACCGCTCCATTTCCTGCCAGTGCTTGTCTGCAGAAAGAGGTCCATCGATTATAGTGTTTATGACTAGTCTACCAGCAGTTCAGGCAGGTTCCAATGGATGAGGTGGAGCTTGCCCACATCCAGGGTCTGATGTTCCCTGTCTACCTTCCTACGAGTTCTTGACAAACTCCTGTAACTTTTTCTGTCGAATCAGCTTTTCTATGGCATCGTGTAAGTGTCTGCACTCCTCTGTATTATGCCCGTAAGTCTCATGGAAGCGGCAATACTTCCCAGTCCGTTTTTGTTCCTCCGTGGACTCTTTTGTACGTTGCTTTTGGTATTAAAAAGTATTATAAGTTGACAAGTAAATATTTTCCAAAGATGCATTCAGAGGAGTGTATTCATTGTAAGTTGGAATCCTTGGCTTCCATTTTTCCGCTTCTCTTTTCTTTACGGGATTTCCTTCTCCGGACTCTTTAGATTGTCCTGTCTTATTTCGAACATTGACATGGACTTTTCCAGAGTTGTCGCCTGATTTCTTTACAGCGATGTTGCTCTGCACAGTCTCCTTACCAAGCATAGGTGCACTATCTCGCCTTGTCCATCTAGCTTCCCCCTCCTTATAAATTGGTGGCCTTCGAATAAAAATGTTCCAGTGTAGTTGGAGGCTTCTCTGCCAGCCACTCGTCGAATTCCGAATTCGGATTTACCCCTCGCATTGCAGCCATCAAAATAGCATGGTCGTTTGGGGTTGCTAACTTCCGTAGTAGCAACATGGAATCTTTGCAAGTATTCCTTCAACGGCTCCCCTGGAGCCTGAATTACTAGGGACATCACGTCCTTGGGACGAGTGACATGTATCCTGAATTGCTCCAAAAACTTCGTCACTAATTCATCAAAGCTGGATATTGACCGCGGAGGAAGTCGAGTAAACCACATAGTTGCAATTCCGGATAAAGTTATCTGGAAGCATCTACACTTAGTTGCATCATTTGCCTTAGCTAAATCCATCATCCATTCATATCTCATCACATGCTGTCGGGGATCAATCTTCCCTTCATAGGCCGAGATGGTTGGCATACTAAACTTTCTGGGGTATTCGGCCTGTAGAATGGTATCTGTGAATGGAGTATGACTCCTGTATATCCACCAATCTTCATTGGTCAAGCCTTGATTTTTTTCTCGTCAGCTATCTGACTATAGCCGATTGGTCTGGGGTTTGGATGGAAGATGGAAGGTTGGAATTTGTCCCGTGATACCGTTCTGGTTGGTGTCTCCTCGGTTGGCGATCGGCCGGACGTGTATCCTGGGGATTGGGTTCATTAGGGCCTTGGTGAGCAGGCCGTCCAGCTTCCACACGTGCTCCAGATCCTAAGTTTCCTGTTCCAGCCTGGGTGTGGTTTCCAAGGTGTAAGTGATCTCTAGTTGATCGATCAGCAACACATGCTTGTGTAGTTTCAGTTTTACGGCGTCTACGTTGAGAGGTACATCGGACGAAGTCGAGCTATCTGATCAAGGGTAAGGAACGGGGCTACCTCTAGCATTCTGATGCTGTTGCTGAGTAAGCCGTGTCATGAGGTTAGCGTTAGCTTGAATCTGCTCATTAATTTGTCTTCTACTTTCCATGAGTTCTCTCATCAACTCGTTGAACTCCGTTTTGGTGACAACTTCCATTTGATTTTGGACGGTGGTTCATGCACCTAGATTTTCTTGTTGATTGCTAGGTCCTATTTGTTGTACGCTATCAGTCTCGTTGATGTCTGCATTATGAGAGGCTGATCTGGTACGTGGCCTTCCTATAGTAGAGTTATTGGTAGGAACTCTGAGTAGAATCAACTGACGTCCTGTGAATGACATGGATCTCCTTCGGGGGACTTATTCAATCCAGTATCCATAAAGCAGATCCTAGCGACCTTAGAATCCGACTCTCAGTGAAAGCACCGAAATGTTAGCATCAGAATTGGTCACTAACACCCTTGAGAAAGATTATGTAGAGAGATTAATGAAGAAAGTAAATAAAAACAGAGGACTGTATGCTAAATTAACTGCAAAAACAAGAACACCGGATTTATAGTAGTTCGGCGTAACTGCCTATGTCCACTTTAAGTTTTGATATTTATTGCTTTCACAAATTATTGAATATAGATACAATCCATACAATAATGACTTGAATACAAGTACTAACTGAAAAAATGAGTCTAGAAAGCGGTAGAGTCTCTCTAGTGTTCTCGAAAAAAGGTCCATTTCACTGTGCCTCTGCCCTTCTATTTATAGGGGAAGATAGGCTGGACTTCCTTTGCGGCCCCAAGGGTAAGGCACTTCGGCCCATAGTAGGTTGCTTCTGTGTGTTGAGTGAGGGATGTTGAACGGCAGTTTCCAAGCGAGGGATGCCGGTCGAGAACTATATGCAACGATCATCAAGTGACTCGAGGTAAAGTTCTACCGAACGCCCTTGGTCTGTTGTTGGCTTGACATCTTGTTAACTCCTTTAGTATGCACCGAGCCATGGAAGCCGAACGGCAGTTGCCGAGTGAGATATTTATGCCGAGCGGCATGACTATGCCAAGCGAGGCTTTCAATGGCGAGTGAGGAAAAATGCTGAGCGACATGATCTGGCCGAACGACACTTGGGCCAAGCGAGGCTCTTACGCCGAACGAGGGGGGATGCCGAGCGAGGCTTTTGTGTTGAACGAGGAGAGATGCCGAATGAGGCTCTTGTGCTAAACGAGGGAAGATGCCAAGCGAGGCTCTTGTGCCGAACGACTGTTACCGAGTCAAACAACCGGGTAACACTTTCAAAAAGAAAAAAGAATATTTTATTTCCTTTTCTTTTACAGTACTGAATCTACATTTTTTTCTCTATAGCATTTTTCTTTTTGACGTTTACATTCAAAAAAAACAGCTCATTGATTTTCTTCCGCTGTTACATAACCATCCACTTCACTATGCACTTCAGTGACCATCACCAAATATATTCACTCCCCACTGTCTTTCCCTTTAACAAAAACTACAACAATCCCTTTCTGCCTCTACAGTCAGCAGAGCCCTGTCATCATTCCCCTTCACTTCATATTGCCTGACCAACTTCAATTCTCAACCCATCATAACTACCCACCATAACTACTGCAAGTTCAACCCAACCTCTGCCTCAAACACTGCTCTTCCACATCATCAGTGCACAACAGCATCTACTTCTTTCGGTAGCAATAAACAACCCACCAGTTCACACTGTTTCATCAAACACTTCTGTTCATCAAACACATCATTTGTTCACCACAATAATCACCTCAAGTTCACGCCGCTCCTCCAACATACTGCACTGTTACCCTTCAATCAACACAACATCATACAAGCAACAACATTTCCCAGTCTTCTACTTCAACTCTCATCATAACTGTCACTGGCCTTCAACATCACTTGTTGCTACCCCCTAAAACTTCTTCCAATTCCCATTGCCACCAGAGAAACTGCCTCTCCCATCTTCTTCATCTCCTTTCAACCATTCAAAATAACCCACTAGATACTCACATACTACTGGCAAAAATCACTCCAACATCTCCGCCTCACTCTTCGACACACTGCCATTCATATCACATATATCACACCCCTCATCCATCCTCCTCTCTTCACAACCACCCCCTTCTTGCATTCACTGACCAGAATCACCGGAAAAAAATTACCCAGTCATATACACTGTAAAACACCACCCCTAACAGCCATTGCAACTTCGACAACCCTTCCAACACCTACATTCTCCTATGACACCACATACCCCACTGCAACAGTCAGACCGCCACAACATCTTCAACTCCAGAGACCAAAACTGACATACCAGAATCACCTTCACCCAGAATCACGATCAAAGTCACACTCTAACCATCACTGCTCAACGGTTATGCCACCATCCTCTAACTCATTCACCATCAAACTGCCAAAAAAAAGACTGTCACTTCACCTTCAAATCAATTGAACTTCCCTCGCCTAAAATCCATAATCGAACTTCACCGTGCCATACCTGACCAAACTCTGACAACCATATCCTTGTCGCAAACAACCACGCAACTTCCACGAACTTCGCCTGAAACCAAACCCGCCATCTTCACCGACTTCAACTACTGCATTCAATTCTCCATCGCCATAGGCCTTAAAACGCCTCAATTCAAAAGCGCAAACCCTTAGAAATTCACCAAGTGCCGAAACCAAGCCAAACATTGCTTCGATCAACTCAAATCGTCATGAAGTCGAATCAATTGTCGAGCGGTTGAAATTGGAAACTATTTCGGGTTTTGGGAAGTCGAAAGTTAAATAAATTTGAATAAATTTGGTTTTTTTTTTCTTTTGAGTTTTTTTAGTTAGGTTCATTCTTGTTTATGGACGAGAGAGCATTTGTATCAAAGTTGAATTGGGCTGGGTTTTAAGGTTAAGTGCAATTTTTTTCTTCCTTTTCTTGGTTTTATTTTCTTTTAGTTTGTTTAGTTATCTTTTTAAAAAAGTTGTTTCGTTTTAATTTTTTTAGTTCTTCATTTGATAAAAAAGAATGCGTTTGTTTTAATTTTGTTTTCAATTGTTTTAGTTTTATTTTTTAATTTTCATCTGTTTTAGTTTTTTTCTTTGTTTAAAAAAAATATTGCATATATCTTGATGCACTTCTTTTCAGGTGGTCAAAGCAGATAAATAAGGATTGACTGCTATAAAATTGCTCTGCCTGCTTGCTTAAAATAATTGTTTTGTTTGCTTAATAAAAGAAATATTGCCGCTTTAAAATAAACTGCTAATAAATTCTGCACGCTCTGATATCGTACCCTATCTCTTGAATTGCATTGTTGTTTGCTTGCATTTTTAATAAAAAGTTTCAAAAAAAGTCATTCCTAGTTGTATTGTTAATATACGTTTATTTCCTGCTTGCATTTCATTTTAAAATTTTATTAATAATAACAGTTAGACGTCTATAACGCCTAACTGTATATTGAGAAGTTGTCTTTGAACAATTTAATTTCTTGGTGTCTAAGCTACGGTAGAGTAATAACCATTTATAAATAATACGATGATTCATAAATATTATAGTGGTTGTTCCTCTGAAGGGACTTAAACCTTTGGCTATAGTGCTACGGTGATTCATGGTGCACCAATAAATCATGTCCGTTACCTGGCTGAGAACTAACTTGTTAATCTAAGACAATATGTGATTATATAATTTCGGGTTAGCTTAGAACAAATCATTTGTAATTAACCACTGCATTCATTTAGTTGCATTAGTTCATGCATATTAAAAAAAATTCAAAAGCCAAAACTAAATAAAAATTATAAATATTTTCAACTTAGTTTTTTTCTTTTTCTTTGAAAATTTTTAAATCAAAATTCCAAAAATCCAAAAAAAAATACTTAATTTTTTTAGAAAATCAAAAATCCAAATAAAATATAAAATCTTTTCAAAAAAATTTGAAAAATAAAAAACAAAACAAAAATCAATTTTACATTTTGAAAAATAAACTCTATTTGTAAATATTTTTCCTTTATAAAAAAAAACATTCTTGAAAATGTCCTAGTTTCCCTACTTATGTGAATTTTACAATAGTTGTAAAAATCAACATAATTCATATAATTTCACTCCAAATTTGTATGGATATTTTGATGACAACTATCCTTTGAACAATTCAAATTTTGAATAACAAAGTTTTCAAAACGATGACCAACCCTCGAATCTCGAAAATAGCATTTCATCTCTACTTGAATCTCTATACAACAAAATCAAATGATAAATGATTTCTGTAATTCATATTTGTGTAATAACTCGAGTCAAGGATTTCAAAATTTTAATTCAATTCAAAATTCAAAGATTTCGATGATGACCCATGCCAATTCAATTGTAAACTCCAAAATGAATTTCAAAGTCAAAACGAAAATGTGATCCACTTTTTAAATAATTTTGGCAATGGGAATAATCTCGACTACGATACGAGTGAAACTTTTTGTTCTCAACAAATCCAAATCGAAAATTCTCAAGTTAATAACTATAAATTGGATTTTTTTGAACAAATGAACGAAATTTACGATAATCACACGGATTCGTTGTTTGAAACATATATGAAACAACATGAACAACAAAACCAAATTCCAATGCGCGACGAGTTAAGTGATAATCCATCTTTTACCTAAATCGACGATTTTCCAATAAGAACTTTTGAAATTGAAAATAATAATCTTAATGAAATTGTCGAATACACGGTAATTGAATTGGATTTCAATTCTTTTGAGGGTGTGGAACCAAATTTAAAATTCGATCTTCCTTTTCTCGATTTGAAAAATTTAAATACAGCAACTTTGGATTTTGAACTTAATATATTCAATGAAGTTATTGATAATACAATAAAGGAAGACGAATTTAATAAACACAAATTGTTTGGAATTTTTGAAAATGACCTGTCAAATTCTGAAAGGAAAGATTTAAATCACCACCTTGATTTTGAAATTGATAATTCTGAATAAGTTTTCAATGATAAGCTTGAATTTCAAATTGGTGAAAATAAACTTGAATTTCAATCAATTGTTTTATCAACCCTAAAAAATATTGAAAATAAAACAACTCGTTCGATTTTTAATAAAACGACATTCGTTTTTCCAAATCAACATTCAATTTTGAAATCTTTTACAATTTGGTTTTTCGAGCTTAAGCCGTGTCTCGCGTACTTGGCGAGACAAATGAATCGGTTTTTGGAAGACCGGTTCATTTACTCTTTAATGGCATACTTTCTGATGTCATGTAAATAATCATCTTTTCATTTAAATAAAGGTTATGTTTTTATTTTTCTCCTTCCACTTGGGTTGACTGTAGGGACGTAGTCAAAATCAAGTGTGGGGGAAGACTCATTTTTTTTTTGATTTTTCAAGATTTATTTTTCACTTTTTTCCTCCAAAACTCAAAAAAAAAATTATTTTTTTTTTAAAGCATTTCGATTTATTTAAAAAAAATACTATACGATAAGTATATGGTTTTGGTTTATTAAATTGAAATTATTGAAAATTTATTTGTCTTAACAGAAATAAAAATGAAGTTTGTTTACAAATAACTATAGTTTAACTAATATATAGGAAGGTTCATACGTGATAATTATGAAATATATCCTAACTGAAAATCATTGCTTTAAAAAGCAGTTGATTTAAAGTAAAGGATATAATATTTTTTTTGTCTTCTAAGTTAAGTGATGCTAAGATTATTTTGCAAAACTCTCTCTTTAAAAAAACATTTGTATGCATGTAAATATTTTCTATTAACACCTACGGTCGACAGGTGCACACACTTCTTCGTATACTCGCCATGCTCTATACCTTTCTCACATAAGCCCGAAAGGCAATGCACGATCGGTATATTTGGCCTCAATTTATCTGAGCTAAGTGTATGTATATAAAAATTCTTTTATTAATAATGCCTACGATCGATAAGTGTTCACACTTATGTGTTCATTCGCCACGCTCTATACTCCGCTCACTTCAGTTCGTAAGGTAGTGCATGAGTACTATATTTGGCCTCAATTTACTCGAGTTAGGCATATAAATATTGTAAATATCAATAATATTTTCAAAAATACAAGAGGGAGTAAGCAATTGATGTCCTAGCACTATTTTTAACTTATTTGATTTGACTTATTATTGAAAATAAATGAATATACCACTTTGATAAGCTTTGATAATCAACTAAGGATCCATTTCATAGTTACACTTTGTTATCAACCTAAATAACGAGTTAAACTATAGTCTATTTGCTACGATAACTTGATTTTTGTTGGAAATTTTAACGAGTAAATGACTTAAATTTTCAAAATAATGACCGAAACCTATATTTAACTTATTTATGTCGATTTAAAAGTGAATCCTTCATTATAAATATTTTCAAAAACTTGCATTCGTCTCTTTGTAAATAGATCTTGCATTTTGTAAATATTTTCATCATGCATTTGGATTTTGTGGGTAATATACGCTGAAAACCCTCACGAGACAACACTCGTCCTACTAGAGACACCCAGAGGTTTAACGGCTTGTTGCATATGTTCAATGCAATTGTGCTCCTTACGAATACAGATTTATCTTTTTTTTTCTTCTTTATTCGAGGATGAAAAAAAAGATAAGTGTATGAGTATTTGATGTGCACATAAATGTGCATATTTTTACCACCATATTGATTCTAAATAATTTAAATAAATGATCATATTGGGTATTTTAACTTATTTTAACCAAAATCCATATTAATTCCAAATTTTCACATATCCATCTTCGTATAGGGGTAAAATGGTCATTTGTGTGCATATATTTCTTTGAGAAAATTAATTGGAAATTTATATATTTGTGTAGGAATTTGATCTCAAAAATAGGAGTGGTTTCATGAAGACACATGCATGCACAAAATGAATACAAAGAAATGAAGATGGAAATAATTCAAAGTGAAGAACATGGAGGATCTCACTTACCCACCAAACTTAATGTACAAATTAGAGGCTAATGCACATGCTTATGGAATTAATGGCTCCACGTACACTTAAATGATGATTAGTAAAAGCTAATGATTACTTGGCCTCCACACTTTCTCAAGGGTATTTTGGGCATTCTCCAAAAATATGAATTAGGGTTTAGCTCGTGTATATATACCCCTTATGTTTCATGCAACCCTCTTCTTCCTTAGTCTCTCTTAGTTTTAGTTTAAGCTCAAAAATAAATCGAGCTCTCTTCTTTCTTTTCATGGCTACTTAGCCATTTGTTTTTATTTTCATGTAACTTTCTTTTTCTTATGCAATTTAATTTCTTGTTCATTTTACTTTCCTTGTTCATTTACTTTAATGTCGGTAGTGTAGATTTACATTTATGCAAAATAGATTAGTTTTAATTCTTGTTAATTGACTTCTCTTTTCCATTAGCTTATTCTTTTTGCTTTCATGTCGCTAGCTACATTTGTTAATCAAATGACAAATATGAGAGGCTAAACCCCTTCAATTTAGGGGAAATGAAGTTCTCTAATTATGTAGCTTCAACTGTTTGTTAATTCATGCTCTCTTTTTGTGCTTAGTGATGATCAAGGAAGTGTTTTATTTGTTGTTCATGCTTTGAATTTGATAGCCTATATTGTTGGCACCAAATAGGCTATGCTTAAACAACCACTAACACAAATGTCTCTTCATCAAAATATGATTATGACATAAGAAAGTTATTTGAAATTCAAATTTGATGGTCTATATTTCTAAACAATAGTTAATAAGCCACACTTAAAATAGATTTCATTTTCATTTTCATTGTCAAGTTTCATGAAAGTTAGTAAGTGATTTAATGGGTGTGTTATAGTTTGATGGCTTATGTTGGCTAATCAATAGCATGAATATGTCATACTTATGATAAACACATCAATTAAAGCACGAATGACCATAAAATAGAAATCATGATTTCATATGTGTTGAACTACATGATCTAGAGAGTGTATTTATTCTATAAATTGTCACTTAACTTTTATATTTGCTTCTTTTTTCTATTAGTTAGTTAGTTAATTCTCTAATTCTCTAGCTTAACTTTCACTTGAAATTGGTATAATTCGATTGAATTGAATTTTTAAAATCATCAATTCACCGTGAATCGACCCGTATTCACGACGTACTACAAATGTACGCCGTGGGCTTGCGCTTATTTTTATTATAAAATTCGTTCGGCTATTTTCTAGTTCATAGAACTTTAGTCGACGCGGATAAGTTTTTGGCGCCGTTGCTGGAGTTTGATTTGATTTTTATTTTTTATTCTTCGGATTATTTTTGTTTGATTTTTGTGTGTTTGCATTAAAAAAAATTGTTCAGTGTTTGTGTGATTCGTGCTTGCATTTGTTTGTTTCCTTGTTGCTATTACTATTTCTAGTTGCTGCGCATCTCTGTATGCAATTTCTAAACTAAAAAAGAGTATTTTATTTCCTTTTCTTTTACAATATTGCATCAACATTTCTTTTTTCTCTATTGCATTTTTCTTTTTGGTTTACATTTGAAAAAAAACAGCTCACTGATTTTCTTCCTTTGCTACATAACCATCCACTTCACTGTGCACTTCGGTGACCATCACCAAATACTCCCTACTGTCTTTCCCTTCAACAAAAACTACAACAATCCCCTTTCTGCCTCTACAGTCAGCAGAGCCCTATCATCATCCCCCTTCACTTCATATTGCCTGACCAACTTCAATTCTCAACCCATCATTACTACCCACCATAACTACTGCAAGTTCAACCCAACCACTGCCTCAAACACTGCTCTTCCACATCATCAGTGCACAACAGCTTCCACTTCTGTCAGTAGCAATAAACAACCCACTAGTTCACACTGCTTCATCAAACACTTCTGTTCATAAAAATCATCATCAATTCTCCACAATAATCTCCTCAAGTTCACGCTTCTCCTCCAACATACTGCACTGTTACCCTTCAATCAACACAACATCATACAAGCAACAACATTTCCCAGTCTTCTACTTCAACTCTCATCAAAACTGTCACTGGCCTTCAACATCACCTGTTGCTGCTCCCTAAAACTTCTGCCTGTTCCCATTGCCACCAGAGAAACTGCCCCTCCCATCTTCTTCAATTGCCTTGCAACCATTCAAAACAACCTGCTAGATACTCACATACTCACTACAAGAAAACTGATTTTTTGTAGCGCCCAAAAAACGCCACTATGTATTTTTAGTGGCGTTCCGATAATCGTTACGAAAAAACATGCCACTAAAAATCCTCGAGTATTAGTTGCACTTTTTTAAACGCCACCAAATTTGTTTTTTTGATAGCGTTTTTATAACGCCATAGAATTCCTTTTTTGTAGCGCCTATTTACCGCCACCGAAAAGGTTTTCTCCTCCATGATACTTTTTTATGGCGTTATCTAAATTTTTTGTAGCGCCTGTTTAACGCCACCGAAAGGGTTTTCTCCTCCACGTTACCTTTTCATGGCGTTATATACATTTTTTTAGCGCTTAATAAACGCCAGCATAAGTGTACTTGAGTTTTTAATCACTCTTTTGTAGCGACATTTTAACGCTACCAAAATAAATAATATCCAGTAGCGTTTGTTTCCCTCCACCTGCTACTCCAGATTTACCCCTGATCTAGCATCCAATTATATAATAACAGAATACGCAAGCACATACACTTTTGAACACAATATATTAAACAACTACAAAATACGTATACGCATTGAAGATCCACAAGATACATAGACATTCATACATCCACATACATAGGTGTCGACAAAAAGCTACCCGTACACATACACAACCAAACTACCATAAGTGTTATAACCAAACTACCATAAGTGTCATAACTGTACATATACATCCGAAATAAACGTCTGAAATAACCAAAGTACCGAGTAAAACCTGAATCACCGTAAAAACCTGAACTACCCGTCATTGCTGATGTCTTCAAAACCTGAACTACCTGTCAACAAAGAACAGAACAAAAGAGTGAGAAAACAAAACCTGAACTTAAAACTGCATCACTAACATTCCACCACAATCCATACATAATCCTCACCATCAATTATTTTCCCTCCCCTGAACCATACATACTAGTTTCATAATAGTTTCATAATAATTTTAATCAACCTAACTACATACATGTGCTGGTACCATACCAAAAACCAGTGCTGCTGCTTGAATTCTTCACAAACGTTTATCTACCTGTAAACAATAATAATCATGTTACTAAATATTTGTGAGGTGAAGGTATCAAAGATCAAAAATGGACAAATATAGAAGTCCTTAGACTATAATACTTCAAACAAATATGCCTCTGCCCATCCACTTCAAAACCAAAAACTGCCCATCCACTTCAAAACCAAAAACTGCAGTTTCAATTAACCATCTACCTACACACAAAACCATACATCCTATGCATTTATAACATACGAAACTGACCTCTATTGCTCTTCTCTCAATAGCTACTTGCAAACACTTACGTGTTAACTTAATTAATGAAACTGAAGTTATATGATGAAACCATACATTATTTATAAACTGAATTTAATGAAACTTAATGAAACTAAAGTTGCTGAAATGACTGCACCAATGAATGGACCAACCCAGAATATTCGTTGTTCATACAACATAGAGTAACTTATCAGGTACTTGTAATCGTATTATTAATATGAAATATGAGTTTGAATAATATGTAAAAGCAAGCTAACCTGATCATCCCAAGCTTCATTCTTGTTGTAAATAACAGCAGCTCCAAAACTTCTAGCAGTGTTAATCCCAGTACCAGCAATTGGAATGGTCTCTAGATGAACCATGAACACCGCAAACCCAATTAGAAGTGGAGCTAGTACCTACAACCCATTTATTACTTATAATTCTAGTTTAAAACTAAATAATTACAGAACATAAGAAATTTTATAGTATGACGCATAATTTATCACAGTTTACAAATATAAATCAGGTTATATTCTTTGAAATATAAAATAAGAGTATCATACCGGCACATGAGTATCTCTAGTACCACGTTTAGGGTCGGTAGCAGCAAACATAGTGTATACCATTACCAACACAAAAGTGTCCATAATTTCAGATGCAAGCCCAGTTCCTTTACTGTACCAAGCGCTTATTGTAAAACATGGTAACTGGTCCTGCAAAATAAAGAAAATAGTGTTAAAACATGGTAAGATAAACCTTCTGGTAATGGCAACTGATTTTGCAACTAATTCTGTAAAACAAATAAAATAGTGTTAAAACATGGTAAAGATAAATCAGGTTTAAATGCCCATGTTCTGTATACATAATGGATTTCACCAGTTAAAAAACTATTGTTAAGTCCTAAAGAAATAAGTTTCGATGTAGCAAACCTTTCAGGCAGCATTGTCATCACAAAAGCTAAAACTTTCAGCTTCTGCAAAACAGGTGTTATTCTACAAATCCGTACTTATTCAATAAGCCAAATAACCAACCTCACGAAGTTACTGTCACAAGTTGGCTCAAACAATCCGCTTCTTAATCATTTTCTTCAAAAAGCCTAGATGCAAATGGTTTCAATTGAATAAAATTCGATAAATTAATAGCTAATACCAATACAATTAATGTTTCTTCACTTATCTGTTACAATAGTCCAAAGCAAGCCATGTCTATTCTCATCCATAACCTTCTCGTTACCCATGTGCTGTCGAAAATCATGAATCCCCTTTATAGACCATCATAAAGATTGTTTGTTCCAGATCTAAAGCTGCAAGACAATTTCAGATAGTTTGCTTCACTACACTGCAATGTTCGAAGCCTGAGATATACAGAAGAGTTTTAACTTTGAGGAAATGATATTCTTTGAGTTTTATGTAGAAGAACCAACTAAAACTGACCAAAACAGGATGTGATGGATAGGTAACCAAACAATAAAAATAAATAAACACACACAACTATTATTATACACAATGATAAGAATATTTATAATTAAATGAAATCAATATTCACTACATGTAATAATGTATAATACATGCCTATATATATAAATCAAAATAAAATTGAAAATCCTTGAGCTGAAGACAAAAAACATAGAAAATTATGTTAGAAGTTTTACTATATTTCATCTAATATACATCATAACTAATGGTGTACATCTAGGCAAAACTGAGAGTGATGGACTTGTAACAGTATATAGATGGACAAAGCAACAAAATCTTGAGGTGCAAGCGCAAATTTATTTTCATTCATAAATTATACTTGCAAAATCTCAACTATATTCTGGTAAATAGTAAAGTCTCATAACCGAAAGAACAAATCGCTTTACCCAAAGAAAATAAAGCAAAGAAGAAACCAGAAAGAATAGCAAAACAAAAATCTTTAGTTCTTTACAGTGAAAAAAGTGAATGTCTTCTCAGCCTAACCTTCTATAGATGAAACAGCACTCAGACCATTTAAACAAGTTTTTCATAATTTCCGATTAACTAAGATGCATTAATTCTAACAGATTCAGCCTATGTATGCGCACAAATAGATTTTCAATATATAAAACAAAATCTTTTTAATTCCATCCAAGCACATACATCAGACAGTTAAATTTTTACTAAAATTAAGTTACCTTGATGATCCCATATGTGACATGTTTGACACGGTTGTGCTCCTCTAACCGTCGTCTCTTCAGCCATCTTATTTGCTTTAGGATATACATGAACAAATGCCCAATTTCTCCCTCTTCTTGCTTTGTTTATTTCATTTATTGCCTTTTCATGTTTGCAGTCACCAGGAAATAGTCCATTACTCCATAATACAAGCGGAAGAGAATCCCCTGCAACAATAAACTTCTTAGTTTTATTGCTTATCAAATAAATAAATGATAATACAAATACACAGAAACCTCACCACACACACATTTAAACGGTTCAACATAACCTCAAGCAACAAAGCACAAATTCAATGTAGTGCGACAATCTCCATGATCAATCACATCCGCACAAAGCATTCAACTGCCTACACGACAGTGCACATTATCACCAAGACCAAACAACTGCTCTACAACCTCCAACAACACTACCATCCCACTTTATCACAACATTTCAACAGCCTCAAAACTGCTGTTCATATCAACTACATTTCTGCTGTCGAACCACCCCACCATAGCATTGCAGTGCACTTCAACCTCGCCTGGAACCCAAAACTATGCTACAACAGTCATCCCTTCTCATTGCCATACATCCCCTGCCATCATCTTTTAAACAGCATCACTTCAACGCATCCTCCCCTACGTCCCACTGCCGCTAGTATCAACATCACCAAAATAACAGTGCACAACTCCCGGCCAACCAATCACCACTGTTTGCCACAATCCACATAGCAACCAATACACATTCATACAAGCATCTCTACTTGCTTTTATCACTGCAACCATTCATACACATTGCTTGCAACCAATACATCCATACACTGCAGTTAACATTCAACTCCGAATTCATACTTCTGAACCAAGTTTCCAGAACACTACTGCTTTCCAATCTCTTGCCAAATGCGACCACATCAGTCGACCACACTGCAACCACTACCATCATCGGTCGCAATCCCAATTCCTTCAACCCTAAATTGCCAACCCGAAATCCCATCGCAAATCGAACAACCTTCAACCCGAACCACACTACGACCTCCATCACTTCTCAAAACTAATTCAACTGCCAATTTTCACTTACCGCTACCCCCAATTGACAAAGTCCCCAAATCGCAGATCATGAAATCGAACCACTACCTCCGCAAGAATCCCAGAATCGAACGTCTGATTTTATTTGATTTTGATCGAGAATTTGGTATTGTGGAACTTGATTTGGAAACAGTCGATTTTATTTGTTTCTTTTCTTTTCGAACGAGAATTCAGGAATAAGAATATGAAAATGAGAATTTGAGATTTTCTTTCCTTCGTACTTTTTGGAAGGAGGACGGGAAAATGTTAATTTTTAAAATAAGCTATGAGCGGTCACGGAAAAATTTAGCTAAATTTTCATGAATTGTTGGTGGGAACCCATTAGCCGCGTTTATTGTTTATTTTTATACTAAAAAAGTTCCAACGGTTGCATATGGTTATAAACGCTACCAATTAATGCAACTAAAAGCAGATTTTCTTGTAGTGACTACTGACAAAAATCACTCCAACATCTCTGCCTCACTCTTCGACACACTGCCATTCATATCACATGCATCACACCCCTCAACCATCCTCCTCCCTTCACAACCAACCCCTTCTTGACTTCACTGGCCATAATCACCGGAAAAAAACTACCCATCCATATACACCATCAGACACCACCCTAACTGCCATTGCAACTTCGACAACCCTGCCATCACCTACATTCTCCTCTGACACCACATACCCCACTGCAACAGTCAGACCACCACAACATCTTCAACTCCAGAGACCAAAACTGACATACCAGAATCACCTTCACCTAGAATCACGACCAAAGTCATGTTGAATATACGCTTTGCGCTATATGATTTTTGTTTGATGATAATAAACATATATACATTCATATAAATGTATTTGGTAATGTATTATTTTGTTTTTCATAGTTTAAATAAATATTTGTTGAATAAAATTAAATTACACAGAATTTGAATTTGAATTCAAACAGAACAAGTTAAACAGATTTTGAATTCAAACAGAAATTTTATTCAAAAAAATATTTTGAATAGTATGTATTTGGTTAGATAAATATCTGTTGAATAAAATTAAATTACACAGAATTCGAATTTGAATTCAAACAGAACAAGTTAAACAGATTTTGAATTCAAACAGAAATTTTTATTCAAACAAATATTTATTACAATTTTAAATAGTACAATTTCATGCTCTCACTATACATATACATTTTT
The DNA here is from genome assembly GCA_030765085.1 of Allium cepa. Lineage (NCBI taxonomy): Eukaryota > Viridiplantae > Streptophyta > Magnoliopsida > Asparagales > Amaryllidaceae > Allium > Allium cepa. Next base: position 969,750,162 of record CM060932.1, on the reverse strand, counting down.
GATTACAATCACATCACATTTACATTGATAACCTCACTACATATCACTCACACTCGTATTTTGTCTTCAACTGCATGCCAGTTTGAATCCAGCATCTGAGAAATCTGCAAAAATATTCACTAACGCAGTAAAATTGAAAAAGAAATATTTTTGCAATATAAAATGAAATACGATTTTTGAAAATATCGTTTGCCTCAGTTATTTGGGTTGTTCGTCATCATTCACACTTGAATTCATCACAAAGTCGTGCACATAGATATTACAGGGACAGGTAATCATAAGTGGCTGCAATACACACGTGTACATTCATACACGTGTGCATTGCCTCGCCAACTCGTGTGCACAGCTCCAACCAGAAATTCAAGGCAACAGAGACCAAGCAATGAACAACTCAAAGCAACAGTCAACTGGCCAAGACTACAAGTACAAGCAGCAGTGTGCAACTCGAAAATGTACACAAGTGAAACCAGGAAAATCATGACAACAAGTATGGTGAAGCACTGACTCAAATAAACAACTACACTGACCAGAATACAATGCAACAACACAGTCAACAAGGCAACAATGCAAATGAACATCACAATGAACCAACATGTCAGAGGTGAAACTCAAGCATGTATGCAGCATCAAGTCAGAACACAGTGAAAACTCGAGTCACAGTACAGGCCAAGACTACTGCATGCAACATGGAATACTAAAACAATGAAACTGTCTCAAAGCACAAAAGTGCACAGCAACCATCAAGTACACAGTGAACAAAGCAAGGTGAACCATGAAATCAACTAAATCAGTAAATGATACTGGTTGACAATGAATCAAAGCATGGTTCAAACCAAAGGCATCAGAACTTCAACCAGCACACAAGAAATAATGCCCATACATGCAAACTGCCTCAAAAATGAACCAGAAGCAATCAAGTGCATCACAACAAAACAAGATCAAATGGCACAGTGCACCACTGATTTGAAGAACATATGAATAAAGAACACAAGTACAAGCAATGTGCAACTGCAGTGATACATAGGCAACATGAAGCAATGCACATGTCACCAGAACATAATGAAGACTGCATCATGATACAAGGCTTCAAATACGCAAATGCTCAAACTCAGATGAACAACAACAGGGATGAACACATGAGAATGGACAAGGCACAAATCAAGTCCAGTTACTAGTTGCAGACTCCAAGTTGCAGACTCAAAGCAAACATGACACCAAACTACAAAATCAAATGCAAACTCAGTATACACATATGTACAGGTACAAACAACAGTGAGCAGACTCATATGAACAAATGCAAAGAACAGTGAAGCATGCACATAGGCCACCAGTGAAACAAAGCAATATATACATGAACAAGTGTAGCATCTGTTACAGTGAAAAGCCTAAGTCAAGATGGAGTTACAACAATGCATCAGTGAGGAACACAACAACAATGAATACTGCAACAACCAAATGGAGATGACATCCCACAATATCCAGAAGTTTAGAAAATCAAATGGCCGAAGTAAACACTCAGTATCAAGGCCGAAGTGACAGTGAATCGCAAATTCAATGATGAACAAGTCAACAAAGTGAAAACTCACGAAATCAGTATTATCAAAGTCAAACAAGTGTTCACCGTGGTAGCCAAGCAAAATTGATCACGAAATTAAAATCGAAGCCGTGTCAACCAAGCATCAAAATACGAAATTGAAAAAGTCAGAATCGATCTCAATCATTCAAGCATCATCAAGTGGCCGAGATAAAGAATTTGACAAATTCAATCAAATTTATATGAACGCAAATATAGGAATTCAACCCATATAAATGCCCTAATCATCATCGGCAAAAAATTATCGAGTTCAAGTATCAATTTAGAAAAGCAAAAGGAGACAGTACATACCGAATTCACAAGCAACGAACTCGATCGAGCAACTGCAAACAAGCAATAGTCAACCATCAGAGAAGCAGCGAGCTAGGGAAACATATCACAGATCAATTGAAGAAACCGAATCCCTAATTGGAACAAAGAGCCGAAGCCCTAACTGGAACAAAAGGGAACGAAGCCCTAATCAGAAAGAGGCCGCCATTTTTTCTTCTCAAAAGAAAGTGAATCGGGTTAATAAAAACAAGGGGCCGGCCTTGTTTTATAAAAGGGCTTAAGTTTTTTTATTTAGGGTTCAATTAAAAAAGGGTTTTTTTAGTTATTTTATTTTGAGCAAAAATCACGCATTCAAGTTGTAGTTTAATTTTTGCTCCGGTGTTATTTTTGAAGTTGTTTTTTCTTTTCGAGTCGAAGAATCTGTAAATCACCACCTAGGGATTAGGTAGTGTCAGATTGTCTATTTAGAATTAGTTCAGTGAGCAGGGAGTGCGAGTTTGCAAAGCTCTATAGGCGGGAGCAGTGTTTGCGAGTGAGCGAAACTCTATAGGCGGGAGCAGGGTGTGCGAGTCTAGTAGAGTGTTTGTGAGCGGGAGCAAAAGGGTCTGCGAGTCTAGTAGAGTGTTTGTAAGCGTGATACTGTTTAATTCTAATAGAAATCTGTGAATGCAGCAGTAGGCAGGGGTTGCCGAAGCTGGGTAAATTTTGTGTGTGATTTACTTTTCAGCATATTTATTTCTGCTATTATATTTCTGTGTTTAATTCGAGAAAATTTGCTATAACCCTATTCACCCCCCTCTAGGGTTAATCTAGATCCTACAAGTGGTATCAGAGCCCGGTATATTTTGTATTTAACTCTAGAGTCATGAGTCTACAAAATAATGCTTTTTCTGAGGGGCAATCTATTGCTAGGCCACCCATGTTTAACGGGAACGATTATGCTTATTGGAAAGTTAGGATGAGTATTTATCTTAGCTCCGTTGATTATGATGTTTGGGATATTATTGAAACTAGCTATAAACCTCCCACTATAATCGTTGGTGGTACTGAGATTCCTAAACCTAAGGATAGGTGGGATGCTAACGATAAGAAATTGAAAACGACAAATGCTAAAGCCATGAATGCTTTGATATGTGCTCTTGATAAAAATTAATTTAATAGAATTTCTCATTGTACAATAGCACAGGAAATTTGGCATACTTTGGAGGTGACACACGAAGGAACTTCTCAAGTCAAGGAGTCTCGGCTAGCCCTATTCAGCAATGAATACGAAAACTTTGTGATGGACAAAGGCGAAAGCATAAAGGATATGTTTGGACGTTTTTCAACCTTGGTATACAATGCTAGAGCGCTTGGGAAGGTATTCACTGAGGTAGAGCTTGTGAGGAAGATACTACGAGTTTTACCAATGAACTTTGAGGCAAAAGTCACAGCAATCCAAGAATCGAAAGATCTGAGCAAACTAAGCATGGAGGAGTTGATTGGCAACTTGATGACATATGAGCTTGAGTTAAAAGCAAAGGAAGAACGCAACAACTCCGAACCAAAGAAGAAGACGATTGCCTTAAAAAGTAAAGAAGAAAGCGATGAAGAAGATCCAATTGAAGAGCTTGCAATGGCTGTCAATAATCTTAGAAGATGGTCTAGATTCAAGCCACGCAAGAAGAAAACAAAGGGCAATAGGTCAAAAGATTCCGAAAATTCCGATAATGAACTGACATGTTATAACTGCAACAAGCCTGGCCACATCAAACCAAAATGCCCACTTCTCAAAAACAACAAAGAAAAGAAAAAGGCGAAGAAGGTATTTGCAGCGACTTGGGATGACGAAGAAGGAGAGGAAGCTTCGGATAGCAGCCCAGAGGAGGCTAACTTGTGTTGCATGGCAAAATCAGAATCAGAAGCAACCTCCGACGAATCTAGTGAGGCAGGTGAGTTTTCTTATAAAGAACTTGTTTTTATGTGTTCTGATCTTACTAAGGTAGTGGATACTCTTGAATCTAAAATTGAAAAACTGAAATCTGATAGGAGAGAATTTGCTCGTGAAAATTTTAGGTTAAAAACTGAACTTGAAAATATTCAAAACCTAGAATGTAAAAAATGTAAGATTTTAGATTCAGAATTATCAAAACTGAGGAATAACTTTGAAAGTCTTGAAAATGAAAACATGAATCTTAAGGAAACCATCGACACTAGGAGAAAGGATTTTATTAATCGATGCACCTCACTTGTCACTGAAAATTCAACATTAAAAACCAAAGTCCAAAATCTTGAGAAATCTTTGAATAACTTTTCAAGAGGCGAAAAATCTTTCAAAATGTTATTTGGAAATCAAATTTTTGCTAACAATTGAAAAGGACTAGGTTATGGAAAATCACAAGATGATGGTAAAGGTAAAAGTGTTGCTCGATCTGAAATAATTGGAAATCATGTTGAAAATCATAGTCATAGGAACACAAAATTTAATCAAGTCAATTTAATGTGCACGTTTTGTAGAGAATTTGGACATAATCGAAATAATTGTTGGTATAGACCCAAACACGTGAAAACTATACCAATTTGGGTTCCAAAAGGCACAAATATAAAATCTTTGAAAGTCAAACAAATTTGGGTGCCAAAAGGAACATATATAAATAGTTTTGAGTCTCCAAAAACATATTTTTCATATTCTGCCACTAACAACAATGGACCTATAAAAACAAATAGGTCACACAAATCTTTTATCGTGTAGGTGTGGTGGCAGGCTAAGGAACAACAACAGTGTTCTCTGGATTTCGGCTGTTCCAGAAACACAACGGGCGACAAAGCAAAGTTCCTTAGCCTAGTATAAAGGTGACAGAATCACAATGGGCAATCACGAAAAATTATCGTAAAGGTAAAACAGGTAATTGTTTTTAAATGTGATTATCTGCACCATACTCTAAATTAAAATCAGCCAATATTGAGATGAACAAAAGATGATGATTTTGATGCTATGATTTTTTTTAAAATATTGACTAACCATCTTTAAATAGAGTTACTTGGAGTAATTATGATGGTTGACTGATTCGGACTTAATTGATATGATTTTTTGACTTGTTCTTATTTATGACATTAATTTGTGCTTAATTGATGACCAACCAGATTTTCAATTTTTGAACTAATTTATATAAATTTGTTCAGTCAAATGCTGGTTACTCATGCTACACGTAGATATATTGGTTCTGACATTTTGATCACTGCTTGTAAATTTGCACGATTTCAAATTCATGAGAAAAAGGATTTTAAGAAATTGTTTTTGAAATAATTATGATGTTGATTGACTGTTGATTACTCATGAAAATAATTGTTTATCCTCTGGTTTCTGAAATTAACATCATGATATTTGTTTGAGTGTTAACACGGCTTAAATTCAAAATTCAAAAGAATGATGTTTTGAAATTTTTGGTGCACATCTCATGGTTTGATTCAACAAGTGAATATTGAGTGAAATTTAAATTCAGATGCGGATTACACTGGTAATATAGTTGATAGAAAAATTATTAGTGTAACGTGATTAATTTTTGAAACATTCATTTGCTGCATCGTTTTTTTCCAAAGAAAATGTCTGCATATTTTTCACTTGAAATAATTTTCAAATAGCAGAAAATTTTCTTATAAAACTCCCCTCAAGAAAATCATGTTTGACCATATTTACAGCTTAATTATTTTTGAAAATTTGATTTTATAATTTTTAATTTGATTTTAAATGACAAATTTGACTAATCTGACTCCCTTTGATTATCGAAAAGATAAATAGTGATTGAAAAAGAGATGAGTGTTGATATTTATCATATATTATAACTCGAGAAAGTATAATTAAAAAATTTCTTTAGAATTTCATAACAAGAGTTATAAAAACTTTTTGTTGGATAATAATTCCATGACCATTTCTATTTCTATCATCTTTCTATCGAACATCACTCATCAAGATCATATTTAATATGTAAATTTGTGGTAGTTTACAAAGGAAATCATTTGTTCTTCAATATCTTTAAATCGGTGAAGGAAATTATTTGTGCTTCAATTTCTTATATTCAGCAATTAAAAATAAATATCCAAAGTATTCACTCTCATTTAAAAGTCCTCACGGTCATGCATGGGTGAATTACTTGGATTTTTGATTATGTGCTTCCATGCTCATTTAAAAGTCCTCACGGTTATGCATGTATGGAACGCATATTAAAAATAATTGATTTAATAGACAAGTTGATTCTAATCCCATTTAAAAGTCCTCACGGTCATGCGTGGTTAGAAGATACTTGATTTCATTTTTTAAATTAAATTGGAATACTACTAATCTCATTTAAAAGTCCTAACGGTTATGCATGGTTAGTAGATATTCAAATTTCCAGAAATAAATATACCACAAATAGACATATCTATATGAATTTTTGATGATTCTATCTCCATCACTTCTGAAAGTGGAATATGCGCTTGACAAGGGTAATTATGATTTTTGTTTCAGTTTTATTGAAATTTGATATTTATATTTAATTGAGTTAAATGTTTGATTCATGTCTATCACTTCATCCCTATTTTTATAACACTGTTATTCTTTTGCTGATAACAAAAGGGGGAGAGAAAAGTTAAGATTTTGTCAAATAGAATCAAGCAAAGGTCAAATAACTTTCAATTTGCATATAGGCTCATTTACGTATTTTTATTTGTATGCATATATGTAGGGGGAGCCATATATGTAGGGGGAGTATCACATAAAAAGGAAGCATTCAAATAGGGGGAGCAAATGAAATTATCAAATACATTTAATATATTCAAAATCTTAAATATATGTTTGTTATCATCAAAAGGGGGAGATTGTTGAATATACGCTTTGCGCTATATGATTTTTGTTTGATGATAATAAACATATATACATTCATATAAATGTATTTGGTAATGTACTATTTTGTTTTTCATAGTTTAAATAAATATTTGTTGAATAAAATTAAATTACACAGAATTTGAATATGAATTCAAACAGAATAAGTTAAACAGATTTTGAATTCAAACAGAAATTTTATTCAAACAAATATTTTGAATAGTATGTATTTGGTTAGATAAATATCTGTTGAATAAAATTAAATTACACAGAATTCGAATTTGAATTCAAACAGAACAAGTTAAACAGATTTTGAATTCAAACAGAAATTTTCATTCAAACAAATATTTATTACAATTTTAAATAGTACAATTTCATGCTCTCACTATACATATACATTTTTGATTACAATCACATCACATTTACATTGATAATCTCACTACATATCACTCACACTCGTATTTTGTCTTCAACTGCATGCCAGTTTGAATCCAGCATCTGAGAAATCTGCAAAAATATTCACTAACGCAGTAAAATTGAAAAAGAAATATTTTTGCAATATAAAATGAAATACGATTTTTGAAAATATCGTTTGCCTCAGTTATTTGGGTTGTTCGTCATCATTCACACTTGAATTCATCACAAAGTCGTGCACATAGATATTACAGGGACAGGTAATCATAAGTGGCTGCAATACACACGTGTACATTCATACACGTGTGCATTGCCTCGCCAACTCGTGTGCACAGCTCCAACCAGAAATTCAAGGCAACAGAGACCAAGCAATGAACAACTCAAAGCAACAGTCAACTGGCCAAGACTACAAGTACAAGCAGCAGTGTGCAACTCGAAAATGTACACAAGTGAAACCAGGAAAATCATGACAACAAGTATGGTGAAGCACTGACTCAAATAAACAACTACACTGACCAGAATACAATGCAACAACACAGTCAACAAGGCAACAATGCAAATGAACATCACAATGAACCAACAGGTCAGAGGTGAAACTCAAGCATGTATGCAGCATCAAGTCAGAACACAGTGAAAACTCGAGTCACAGTACAGGCCAAGACTACTGCATGCAACATGGAATACTAAAACAATGAAACTGTCTCAAAGCACAAAAGTGCACAGCAACCATCAAGTACACAGTGAACAAAGCAAGGTGAACATGAAATCAACTAAATCAGTAAATGATACAGGTTGACAATGAATCAAAGCATGGTTCAAACCAAAGGCATCAGAACTTCAACCAGCACACAAGAAATAATGCCCATACATGCAAACTGCCTCAAAAATGAATCAGAAGCAATCAAGTGCATCACAACAAAACAAGATCAAATGGCACAGTGCACCACTGATTTGAAGAGCATATGAATAAAGAACACAAGTACAAGCAATGTGCAACTGCAGTGATACATAGGCAACATGAAGCAATGCACATGTCACCAGAACATAATGAAGACTGCATCATGATACAAGGCTTCAAATACGCAAATGCTCAAACTCAGATGAACAACAACAGGGATGAACACATGAGAATGGACAAGGCACAAATCAAGTCCAGTTACTAGTTGCAGACTCCAAGTTGCAGACTCAAAGCAAACATGACACCAAACTACAAAATCAAATGCAAGCTCAGTATACACATATGTACAGGTACAAACAACAGTGAGCAGACTCATATGAACAAATGCAAAGAACAGTGAAGCATGCACATAGGCCACCAGTGAAACAAAGCAATATATACATGAACAAGTGTAGCATCTGTTACAGTGAAAAGCCTAAGTCAAGATGGAGTTACAACAATGCATCAGTGAGGAACACAACAACAATGAATACTGCAACAACCAAATGGAGATGGCATCCCACAATATCCAGAAGTTTAGAAAATCAAATGGCCGAAGTAAACACTCAGTATCAAGGCCGAAGTGACAGTGAATCGCAAATTCAATGATGAACAAGTCAACAAAGTGAAAACTCACGAAATCAGTATTGTCAAAGTCAAACAAGTGTTCACCGTGGTAGCCAAGCAAAATTGATCACGAAATTAAAATCGAAGCCGTGTCAACCAAGCATCAAAATACGAAATTGAAAAAGTCAGAATCGATCTCAATCATTCAAGCATCATCAAGTGGCCGAGATAAAGAATTTGACAAATTCAATCAAATTTATACGAACGCAAATATAGGAATTCAACCCATATAAATGCCCTAATCATCATCGGCAAAAAATTATCGAGTTCAAGTATCAATTTAGAAAAGCAAAAGGAGACAGTACATACCGAATTCACAAGCAACGAACTCGATCGAGCAACTGCAAACAAGCAATAGTCAACCATCAGAGAAGCAGCGAGCTAGGGAAACATATCACAGATCAATTGAAGAAACCGAATCCCTAATTGGAACAAAGAGCCGAAGCCCTAGCTGGAACAAAAGGGAACGAAGCCCTAATCAGAAAGAGGCCGCCATTTTTTCTTCTCAAAAGAAAGTGAATCGGGTTAATAAAAACAAGGGGCCGGCCTTGTTTTATAAAAGGGCTTAAGTTTTTTTATTTAGGGTTCAATTAAAAAAGGGGTTTTTTAGTTATTTTATTTTGAGCAAAAATCACGCATTCAAGTTGTAGTTTAATTTTTGCTCCGGTGTTATTTTTGAAGTTGTTTTTTCTTTTCGAGTCGAAGAATCTGTAAATCACCACCTAGGGATTAGGTAGTGTCAGATTGTCTATTTAGAATTAGTTCAGTGAGCAGGGAGTGCGAGTTTGCAAAGCTCTATAGGCAGGAGCAGTGTTTGCGAGTGAGCGAAACTCTATAGGAGGGAGCAGGGTGTGCGAGTCTAGTAGAGTGTTTGTGAGCGGGAGCAAAAGGGTCTGCGAGTCTAGTAGAGTGTTTGTAAGCGTGATACTGTTTAATTCTAATAGAAATCTGTGAATGCAGCAGTAGGCAGGGGTTGCCGAAGCTGGGTAAATTTTGTGTGTGATTTACTTTTCAGCATATTTATTTCTGCTATTATATTTCTGTGTTTAATTCGAGAAAATTTGCTATAACCCTATTCACCCCCCCTCTAGGGTTAATCTAGATCCTACAAGTCACACTCTAACCATCACTGCTCAACAGTTCTGCCACCATCCTCTATCTCATTCGCCATCAAACTGCCAAAAAAAGACTGTTACTTCACCTTCAAATCAATTGAACTTCCATCGCCTAAAACCCACAATCAAACTTCACTGTGCCATACCTGACCAAACTCTGACAACCATATCCTTTTCGCAAACAACCACGCAACTTCCACGAACTTCGCTTGAAACCAAACCCGCCATCTTCATCGACTGCATTCAATACTCCATCGCCATAAGCCTCAAAACGCCTCAATTCAAAAGCGTAAACCCTCAGAAATTCACCAAGTGCCAAAACCAAGCCAAACATTGCTTTGATCAACTCAAATCGTCATGAAGTCGAATCAATTGTCGAGTGATTGAAATTGGAAACTATTTCGGGTTTTGGGAAGTCGAAAGTTAAAGAAATTTGAATTAATTTGGTTTTTTTCTTCTTCTGAGTTTTTTTTAATTGGGTTCGTTCTTGTTGTTTCAAGGACGAGAGAGCTTTTGTATAGAAGTTGGTTTGGGCCGGGTTTTAAGGTTGAGTGCAAATTTTTTTTCTTCCTTTTCTTGGTTTTCTTTTCTTTTAGTTTGTTTAGTTTTTTTTAAAACAAAGATGTTTCGTTCTAATTTTTTTGGGTTCTTCATTTGATAAAAAAGAATGTGTTTGTTTTAATTTTGTTTTCAATTGTTTTAGTTTTATTTTTTATTTATTTTCATTTGTTTTAGTTTTTTTCTTTGTTTGAACAAAAATATTGTATAAATCTTAGATTCACTCCTTTTCAGGTGGTCAAAGCAGATAAATAAGGATTAGCTGCTATAAAATTGCTTGGCCTACTTACTAAAAATAATTGCTTTGTTTGCTTGATAAAAAATATTGCAGCTTTAAAATAAATTGCTAATAAATTCTGCACGCTCTGGTATCGTGCCCCATCTCTTGAATTGCATTGTTGTTTGCTTGTATTTTTAGTAAAAAAAATTAGGAAAAAATCATTCATAGTTGCATTGTAAATACACGTTTATTTTCTGCTTTGCATTTCATTTTAGAATTTTATTAATAATAACGGTTAGACATATATAACGCTTAATTGTATATTGACAAGTTATTTATTTGGACAATTTAATTTCTTGGTGTTTAGGCTACGACAAAGTAATAACCATTTATAAATATTACGGTGATTCGTAAATATTACAGTGATCGTTCCTCTAAAGGTACTTAAAACTTTGGCTGCACTGCTACGGTGATTCATGGTGCACCGATAAATTCTGTCCATTACGTGGTTGAGAACTATCTTGTTTATCTAAGACAACGTGTGATTATACAATTTTGAGTTAACTTAGGATAAATCATTTGTACTTAATCACTACATTCATTTAGTTGCATTAGTTCATGCATATCTAAAAAAAATTCAAAATTAAAAAAATTGTAAATATTTCTTAACTTAGTTTTTTTCCTTTTCCTTTGAAAATTTTCAAATCAAAATTCCAAAAAAAAGTTACTTAGTTTTTTTTATAGAAAATCAAAATCCCAAAAAAATATCAAATCATTTTAAAAAACGAAAAAAATTGAAAAATAAAAAAGAAAACAAAAATCAGTTTTCCATTTTGAAAAATAAACTCTATTTGCAAATATTTTTCCTTTATAAAAAACGAAAAACATTCTTGAAAATGTCCGAGTTTCCCCACTTACGTGAATATTATAATAGTTGTGCAAATCAATATAATCCATATAGTTTCACTCCAAATTCGTATGGATGTTTTAAAGCAACTATTCCTTAAACAATTCAAATTTTGAACAACAAAATTTTCAAAATGATGACCAACCTTCGAATCTCGAAAATAGCATTTCATATGTACTTGAAATCTCTACACAAAAAAATCAAATGATAAAAGATTTGTGTAATTCATATTTGTGTAATAATTCGAGTCAAGGATTCCACAATTTGAATTCAATTCAAAATTCGAAAGATTTCGATGATAACCTATGCCAATTCAATTTTGAACTCTAAAATGAATTTCAAAATCAAAACGAAAATGTAATCCACTTTTCAAATAATTTTGGCAATGGGAGTAACCTCGACTACGATACGAGTGAAATTTTTTGCTTTCAACAAATCCAAATCGAAAATTCTCAGTTAATAACTATAAATTGGATTTTGTTGAACAAACGAACGAAATTTACATTGAGCACACGGATTCGTTGTTTGAAACATATATGAAACAACGTGAACAACAAAACCAAATCCCAATGTGTGATGAGTCAAGTGATAATCCACCTTTTCCCAAATCGACGATTTTCCAATAACAACTTTTGAAATTGAAAATAATAATCTTAATGAAGTTGTTGAAAACACGGTAATTGAGTTGGATTTCAACTCTTTTGAGGGTGTGGAACTAAATTTAAAATTCGATCTTCCTTTTGTTGATTTAAAAAATTTGAATACAACAACTTTGGATTTTGAACTTAAAATATTCAATGAAGTTATTGATAATACAATAAAGAAAGACGAATTTAATGAACACGAATTGTTTGCGATTTTCGAAAACGAGTTGTCAAATTATGAAGGGGAAGATTTAAATCACCACCTTGATTTTAGAATTGATAATTCTGAAGAAGTTTTCAATGATAAGCTTGAATTTCAAATTGGTGAAAACAAACTTGTATTTCAATAAATTGTTTTATCAACCCAAAAAATATTAAAAGTAAAACAACTTATACGACTTTTAATAAAACGACATTCGTTTTTCCAAAACAACATTCAATTTTGAAGTCTTTTACGGTTTGGTTTTTCGAGCATAAGTTGTATTTCGCGTACTTGGCGAGACAAATGAATCGGTTTTTGGAAGACCGGTTCATTTACTCTTTAATGGCATACTTTCTGATGTCATGTAAATACCCATCTTTTCATTTTCATTTAAGTAAGGGTTATGTTTTTATTTTTCTCCTTCCATTTGGGTTGACTATGGGGACACAGTCAAAATCAAGTATGGGGGGAGACTCATCTTCTTTTCAATTTTCATGATTATTTTTTTATTTTTTCCTCCAAAACTCAAAAAATATTTAAAAAACAATTTTTTTAAAGCATTTTGATTTATTTTTAAAGAAACAATATATGATAAGTATATGGTTTTGGTATATTAAATTGAAATTATTGAAAATTTATTTGTCTTAACAAAATTAAAAATGAAGTTTGATTACAAATAACGATAGTTTAACTAATATATAGGAAGGTTTATACGTGATAATTATGAAATATATCCTAACTGAAAATCATTGTTTTAAAAAGTGGATGATTTAAAGTAAAGGATATAACATTTTTTTGTCTTCTAAGTTAAGTGATGCTAAGATTATTTTGCAAAACTCTCTCTTTAAAAAAAACATTTGTATATATGTTAATTTTTTCTATTAACACCTACGGTGGACATGTGCACACATTTGTGTGTACACTCGCCATGTTCTATGCCTTTCTCACGTAAGTCCAAAAGGCAGTGCACGATCGGTATATCTGGCCGCAATTTATCTGAGCTAGGTGTGTATATATAAAAATTCTTTTATTGATAATGCCTACGGTCGATAAGTGTTCACGCTTATGTGTTCACTCGCCACGCTCTGTATTCCCCTCATTTTAGTCCGCAAGGCAGTGCATGGGTAATATATCTGGCCTCAATTACCTGTGTTAGCGACATAATTTTTGTAAATATCGATAAAATTTTCATAATTACAAGAGAGAGTAAGCAATTGATATCCTAGCACTATTTTTTACTTATTTGATTTGACTTGTTATTGAAAAGAAATGAATATACCACTTTTGTAACAACCCGATATTTTCAACCATTCGCATCCGCACATGTCGGACTTGAATTGCTCAAAATACCGCATTGTAAATAAAATTTGGCAAATCTCAGAATATACAGTAAATAAAATCACAGATACAGACACAAAGTATTTAATAATGCAGCGGAAGTAAAAGAAATAGTAGTTCATGAAGCCACTATATAAATATATCAGAGTTAAATAAAATACAACAGACTAAATAAAGTACAACAGAACTCTTAAGATGATAACCAAGTACAAGCTGAATAGAACAGCAGAACTGGAATAGATAAAACTAGATAATCTCCAGCGATTCCAATCTCCAGAAAGTGGAATCCAAATCTGTGAATAACTCAGGCTGACCCGAGCGTAAATAAAAATACAAACACTCGAGTCAGGACAATATATACTTATATAATGTAAACCAACTCAAATGAATTGTAATAAGGTACAAGTAACTTAAAGGATGCCTGAGACCGCCCATCCTTTAAGGATCCGTTAAACTATTTACTATGTAGTAATATTTCGCTATTATAATAATGTCTACAGTAAAATAAACTTACTTTTAAATAGCGTTCCGGGCTACCCATATCACCCTTCACACATAATAGTCCCAGTAGTCCATCCAATATCATGCCATCTCCACTCCGGGTGACTGTCAGAGGATACCACACGGGCTACGGGAGAAAAACAAACTCGTAGTAAAGGCTCGGTATGGTAGGTGACACGGCACACAAGGCAATGCCAGGGTAGATATACCAATTACGCACACGGGCTGGTGGTAACGCAGCAGCCACATACGCCCACCTCGGAACACACTCCCATATCAAAATCGGAGGATGGCCATCTAATCAATCACCAGTAAGAGTATAGTATCGAAGGAATGTGTCCGATAGGAGGAATGACCTCACTTGGCCCGAGATCGCTCCTGTTTTAGCCACCTTATGCCAACTCACGGGAGTTGGGTCCATGTAATATACCTCAAGAACGTCCCCACCATCCTACTTCATTCTGGAATCTCCACCGCGTACAAGGTTGTCAAAGTGGTTTTCGGTATCAACAGAGAGTATGCCAGATATCCGATCCCGGTCTCTTTGCCAACCAATCGTTATTATAACCCGTAGTTATAACTTTTAAAATAATGTTTATACTTCAAAATAGGATATCATTTCAAATCCAAATCTTTATCAAAATAATGATTAAATTAATTCCAAACCATTTCAAAACATCATATCTTTCCAGAAATTCTTGTCAAATCATTTTAATATATCAAAATATCATATCTTTTCAAAACCACATTTCAAATCATTTTAATATGTCAAAATATCATATCATTTCAAAACCACATTTCAAATCATTTTAATACATCAAAATATCATATCATTTCAAACCTCATTTCAATCATTTTAATATATCAAAAATATCATATCCATTTCAAGTCATTTCGATCATTTTAATATATCAAAAATATCATATCTTTCCAAAACTTCATTTCAAATCATTTTAATAAACCAAAATATCTTATCTTTTCAAAACCACATTCATTTCAAATCATTATTCATTTTATTCAATTTAAAATACCATTTCAATTTACATTTCCAAACAGTTTATATTTCAAAAATCATTTTAAATCATTAAAATGAAGTTATTATATTTAATAATTAAATTATTAAATTTTCAAAAATTTCAACTTCCAAAGTTCATTTATTCACTTAAGTTTATCAAAACAGTGAAAATTCACTTTTCGCAGCATTTAGAAAACGCTACGGAAAGTTACATTCAAAACAGTTCAATTTAACAAAAGACAGCATTTTTAAAAATGTTGTAATAGGGTTTACTTAATATTTCAAATAAACTTAGTTAAATTCAACAATTATAGCACTTAAAAAGATTGCTATAATAGCCTTTAATTCAATTTAGCTTTTTAGTTCATTATCATCAACTACATCATTTACAAATGCTGTAATATCATTTAAATTGCAATTAATAGCATTTCAAAAATGCAGTTAATTAACTTCAAATATTCAACATAATTTCACAACCAATTATATTTTTATTAAAACATTTTTAACTTATAAAATAATACATTTTCACATTTATAAACAACATTTAATTTTCCTTAAGTTCATGATTTTATAAAGTTCAATTTCCATTCAAAAATCAAGATTTAATAATAATTCACTTATTAAATTTCAACATTCAAATTTAAATTCATTAAATTAAATTTCAACTTAACACTTAAGTTTAAATTTCAAAATATAACTTAATTTCAATTTTATTCACTTAACTTAAAATTCACTTTTAAGCCAAATTCACAAATTCCCATTTGGTTATATTTCAAAATTTCAACTTAAATAATCATCCCTTTCATTTTTTTAACTTTACTCAAAAATCATTAATATATTATAAAATCATTTTAAATTCAAATTATCATAAATTTATCATAATTTCATATTTAATTTAATTTCCAATTATAATTAAATCAAAATTTCCAAAATAACTTACATTTAAATTTTCTAACTTTTCCATAATTTATTTAACCTATAAATTTCCAAAAAAATCAATAATACTTTACAAAAATCATTTTTAATTATGTTTTAAATCAAAATATTATAATATTTACATTTCAAACATATTTTTAAAAATTTTAGAAAAATATATTTTAACTACGGGTCTGTATATAATTTTATAGCCTAGGTAAAGTGATACGGGTAATGTATCATTTCAACCCGTAATTTACAAAGAAAATCCGGGTTTTATCATTTCAAACCCGCAGTCCCAAGTAAATGAAATAAAATGAAAATCGCTCAGGCCTATCATTTCAGCCCATAACGATTCTCCCCTATTCTAAAGTCCGTTCGGGTATGTATCATTTCAACCCATAGTGATTCTAATCTAAAGGGAACTTGCAGTGTGATAAACTGATAAAAATAACAGAACAACATAATATAACAGTAACAGATGTTATAATAGGTGTTTAAGCATTGGTGAACATCATATAATCATAATATAGCATATGTAACATGTTAATGCATTTTACAGATTCAAAAGGGGTCAATTTACTAGTTATATATGTACATATTGTCTGGTGAGGATAACTCACTTGTTTGAGCTGGAGATTGCAATACAACTGACACAAACTGAGATCTTCAAAAGCACGATGGCACGACAAAGATTTGATATTGAGAGAGCCAAAGATAATTGCCTTGTTCACATTTACACAAAACAATGCAACATATAAGTTACAAAACAATGTAACACTTAAACAACACTAGAAATCAATGTCCAAAACAAGTTAAATGGTTTGCACTTGCTCTCAACTTCACATACTTCAGTTATGATCTGAAATAGCATAGCCAAGGCATGGATTAAGGTCTGGTTTGGGTCCAGTATAGGCTCGGCTACAAGGTGAGTGGGAGTTACAAGTAGAGAAGACAATGGAATACAAAGGGTTCTAAGGCAAATGGTGGCTTTTGTTGCACCATAGGGTTCGACCCTTGATGTTGTGGGTCTAGCCATGCAATGTGAAGGTCGGGTGGGGTCTGATGTGGCAGCTAGAGGTGGTGGAAGATCAGGTGGTGGAGGCTATTGGTGATGGCCATGGTGGAAATTGAAGGTGATGGACATAGGGTGCAACAATCTACACACAAGGCAACATATCATCATTTCTAGGCTATACATGGGCTCGGCCTCAAGCTATAGGGGCATGGCCAGGTGTCCAGATGGTGGTGGGTGAGGTGGAAGTGGGTGGTGGTCAGGTCAGAGTAAGGGGTGGTGGAGGAAGTGGTGGAAAAGGTGGTGGAAGTGGTGATAGAGGAAGGGTATGCTCGGCCTAAACTATATGGTGATGGTTTGTGTAAATGGAGGGTGGGTCTCTTGCCTAGGGCAGGTCGGCCTGATGGGGTGGTGATCTGGAGGTGGCGGCGGCTGGTTGTGGTGGTGATGGGGTCGGCCTAGCAGCTGGAGGTGGAGGAACAAAGCTATGAAGGTAGAGAACATATACTAAATTCAATAGAAAACTAGAAAAACAAGGAAGAAGGAGATGAATTTTACCCAAACCTTTGAAGCAATGGCCGTGCAATTTTTTTATGAGTTTGAGAAGGTTAGAATACGTGAAAAATGAGGGAGATGCAGCTAGAATGAGAAATGAAAGCACGGCAAAAAATCATTAAAGAGTGGAGTTGAGAAAATGAAAGGTCGGAATGTAAAAAGGCTTTGGAAGTTAAAGTGTTTAAAACCTTTAAAATTTCCATCAATTTATTTTAATTTTTAAATAACTAAAATATATATATAAATTCAGATAAAAGTATGAAAATTTATTAAATAAACAAAAATAAATAAATAAATATTAATTATATATATAATTTAATTAATAAAACAGCAAAAATTGCAAACTAGTCTTGAAAATATGAAAAATAAATGCAATGAACTTTGGAAAATCTTTATGCACTTGTAAAAATATTTATAACAAAGATAATAACATAAACTAAAATGCATTCACAAATAAATATATAAATTTTAATTTAAATAAAATTTAAATGAAGAAAATAGCAAAGAAAATAGAAACTAGGCTTTAAAAATAGAAAATAAATTCAATAAGCTTTAGAAAAATTATACTATCACTTCAAAAATATTAAAAGACAAAAATATACATAAAATAACAGATTAACAAATTTTAAAATAAAATATGACAAAGAAAAATATAATTTATATAATTTAAAATAGACAAAATTGTTAAATAAATCAAATTACACCCAAAACTGAAATGTACATAACTTTTATAGTTTAACTCCGTTTTCAACGAAACAAAAAGCAGTGTTCATGTTATTAAATATATTTTCATAATAAAAGATAAAATTTATAATTTCAAACTTTTAAATTTTAAGTAAAAAGTCAAAGCTTGACCAGTTTGACCAGAATTTCACTTTTTAGTAAAATATCTAATTTATACTAGTTTAAAACTATAATTCACCTAATAATCAACATTTATATAAAAAAATGAAATGTTTGAAAAAAAAAGTTTAAAATAATTGCAAAATAAAAAAATAAAGTCAAAATTAAAATATATGTAAAATCTAGGGTTGTTACACTCCCCCCCACACAAAACTTTTCGTCCCCGAAAAGGAGTGAGGCACGGGAAAGCAAAGAAAAATAGAGTGAAATAAGATTAAGACAAGATGACAAGGAGATTGAAATTATACCTAATAACTATTGTTATAGGTAAGTTTCACAATGTAGAGATGATCTTCCCAAGATTCTCTAGAATCAGGAACACAAGCACGAAAAGATCCTTTAGAATCTGATTCACTCTTCCTGCTTGACCGACGGTCTGTGGATGCAAAGCAGTGCTCAAATTCAAAATGAGTACCAAAGATTATAGAAAGATTTCTAAACAGACTGGTATATGCAATAGCCTCCCATTCTGTAGCAAGATAAGGGAAATTAGGACAACCAAAAGATAGTTTGAAAAACAAAATAAAATAATAAATTTGAAACCATAAAATTTCAACTTAAACTGAAATTTAATTTTACATAAGTCAAATAAATCTTAAGCATCTCTAATTTCATTATCTTATCATCCAATTATCTTAAATTAACAAATCCCTAAAATGATGTATTTGAAAAATCTTTTATTATACTCAAAATGTACCAAATAAAATTTAATTCTTCTTCACTACTAATTAAAATTAAAATTATTCCTCTCAATATATTTTATCACCTATGTTAAATATGCTTACACTTATTATAACGGTTTTAATTTATTCTTAATTCCTTCAACATCATTTATATTGTAAATTATTCAATTACCTTTTTATTCTACTTACCTCAGTTAATCTTTTTATAGCTAAAATTCAAGTGTATAACATTTATTATAACCACTCAAATTTTATTTATAAAAACTTTTTATATTATATATTATCCAATTACATTGTTAACTTCTGAAAATTTAAGGTAGGTTATATTTGAATGCAATTGAGTATTATACAAATAAAACTTTCCGATTCAATCATCTCAAGCTTGAATCATTTATTCAAAAATTTTGAATTTCTTTTTATAATTGAAATTATTCTTTAAGGTAAAATTTAAGAATAAAATTTTCGACTCCCTTCAAACCATTTAGAGATAAATAAATATATGTACATAATATGTCAAATCAATTTAAATCATATATCTATATATATATATATATATATATTATAAATCAAATCATATCTTATAAATTCAAATCAATTAAATTCTCAAAGCAACAGTGCAGCAAGACTATAGAACGGTCTCTTCACTTCGAAACTCGAAAATGAAAGTCGATGATGCCGCGGTCATCACCGAAGTTATTTTCCAGCGACAAAGAGAAGAGCCCTAATTTTTTTAAACTTTAAAATTCTTTGGAAACAAATTTCTTATTCGAAAATACTTTAAATGATATATCCTTTTAAAACTTGAAAACACAAGGTTTGAAACCATCGGAAATTAAATTCTCAAATTCTTGATTTAAATTCATTTCAGTTCCCAAATCAATTTATAAACAACTATTTATAAATTCATTTATAGAACTATAAATGATAAATCAAGTATTATCATTTCAAATGATTAGTTTAAATCAATTTATTAGGTTCCATAAATTTACTTATATCCAAATTTATTTCATTAACCAAAATTTTAAAATAATATTGTGTCAGTTTGTTCTGTCAAAGTGTTTTAGAAATCCTATCGATATCGTTGATCAGACGAATCGATTGGAAACCCAAATCAACATCATCAACTCAAACAACACAATATATAAAACATAGATTTACAAGTATAGTTCAAAATGTTTGGAGATGGTTTAGAAACAAAAGACAAGATGGTTAAACAGAGTAGGGAGATGGATAAGCTTAAATAAACCGTGGGTAATCTTAACCGGGTCAACCGTGACTTATAGAATAAGATCGATGTGGATTTTCTGGGGTAAATCTACATTCAATCTCAAGATGTAGAGTTCGAAATTATAAGAGATACTAGCATCTAAACCGAGGATATAGAATCTCTGGTGAATCGATGTTGTTGTAAAGGGGTTTTCCCCTTTTACAAATAAATTTGAGGTTGGCGAGACCGCCGACTCATTATGAAGATCTTTTGAAGTGGAGTTATGGGATACTCCAGAAACAAAAGAAGATAAATAGTGAGGGACATGAATGGATTTTGGAACCACAGGGAATGTTCCAAAATTCAAAGGAATCGAGTCAAAAAGGAAGAGGTTTAAACTCGAATGAAAGTGATTCTGTAAATACATTTACCCTATATACTAAGTTATGCCTAGAGCTACCAAAGCTCTGATACCAACTGTAACAACCCGATATTTTCAACCATTCGCATCCGCACATGTCGGACTTGAATTGCTCAAAATTCCGCATTGTAAATAAAATTTGGCAAATCTCAGAATATACAGTGAATAAAATCACAGATCACAGACACAGAGTATTTAATAATGCAGCGGAAGTAAAAGAAATAGTAGTTCATGAAGCCTATATATAAATATATCAGAGTTAAATAAAATACAACAGACTAAATAAAGTACAACAGAACTCTTAAGATGATAACCAAGTACAAGCTGAATAGAACAACAAAACTGGAATAGATAAAACTAGATAAGCAGATAATCTCCAGCGATTCCAATCTCCAGAAAGTGGAATCCAAATCTGTGAATAACTCAGGCTGACCCGAGCGTAAATAAAAATACAAACACTCGAGTCAGGACAATATATACTTATATAATGTAAACCAACTCAAATGAACTGTAATAAGGTACAAGTAACTTAAAGGATGCCTGAGACCGCCAATCCTTTAAGGATCCGTTAAACTATTTACTATGTAGTAATATTTCGCTATTATAATAATGTCTACAGTAAAATAAACTTACTTTTAAATAGCGTTCCGGGCTACCCATATCACCCTTCACACATAATAGTCCCAGTAGTCCATCCAATATCATGCCATCTCCACTCCGGGTGACTGTCAGAGGATACCACACGGGCTACGGGAGAAAAACAAACTCGTAGTAAAGGCTCGGTATGGTAGGTGACACGGCACACAAGGCAATGCCAGGGTAGATATACCAATTACGCACACGGGCTGGTGGTAACGTAGCAGCCACATACGCCCACCTCGGAACACACTCCCATATCAAAATCGGAGGATGGCCATCTAATCAATCACCAGTAAGAGTATAGTATCGAAGGAATGTGTCCGATAGGAGGAATGACCTCACTTGGCCCGAGATCGCTCCTGTTTTAGCCACCTTATGCCAACTCACGGGAGTTGGGTCCACGTAATATACCTCAAGAACGTCGCCACCATCCTACTTCATTCTGGAATCTCCACCGCGTACACGGTTGTCAAAGTGGTTTTCGGTATCGACGGAGAGTATGCCAGATATCCGATCCCGGTCTCTTTGCCAACCAATCGTTATTATAACCCGTAGTTATAACTTTTAAAATAATGTTTATACTTCAAAATAGGATATCATTTCAAATCCAAATCTTTATCAAAATAATGATTAAATTAATTCCAAACCATTTTAAAACATCATATCTTTCCAGAAATTCTTGTCAAATCATTTTAATATATCAAAATATCATATCTTTTCAAAACCACATTTCAAATCATTTTAATATATCAAAATATCATATCATTTCAAAACGACATTTCAAATCATTTTAATATATCAAAATATCATATCATTTCAAAACCTCATTTCAATCATTTTAATATATAAAAAATCATATCCATTTCAAGTCATTTCAATCATTTTAATATATCAAAAATATCATATCTTTCCAAAACTTCATTTCAAATCATTTTAATAAACCAAAATATCATATCTTTTCAAAACCACATTCATTTCAAATCATTATTCATTTTATTCAATTTAAAATACCATTTCAATTTACATTTCCAAACAGTTTATATTTCAAAAATCATTTTAAATCATTAAAATGAAGTTATTATATTTAATAATTAAATTATTAAATTTCCAAAAATTTCAACTTCCAAAATTCATTTATTCACTTAAGTTTATCAAAACAGTGAAAATTCACTTTTCGCAGCATTTAGAAAACGCTACGGAAAGTTACATTCAAAACAGATCAATTTAACAAAAGACGTCATTTTTAAAAATGTTGTAATAGGGTTTACTTAATATTTCAAATAAACTTAGTTAAATTCAACAATTATAGCACTTAAAAAGATTGCTATAATAGCCTTTAATTCAATTTAGCTTTTTAGTTCATTATCATCAACTACATCATTTACAAATGCTGTAATATCATTTAAATTGCAATTAATATCATTTCAAAAATGCAGTTAATTAACTTCAAATATTCAATATAATTTCACAACCAATTATATTTTTATTTAAAACATTTTTAACTTATAAAATCATACATTTTCACATTTATAAACAACATTTAATTTTCCTTAAGTTCATGATATTATAAAGTTAAATTTCCATTCAAAAATCAAGATTTAATAATAATTCACTTATTAAATTTCAACATTCAAATTTAAATTCATTAAATTAAATTTCAACTTAACACTTAAGTTTAAATTTCAAAATATAACTTAATTTCAATTTTATTCACTTAACTTAAAATTCACTTTTAAGCCAAATTCACAAATTCCCATTTGGTTATATTTCAAAATTTCAACTTAAATAATCATCCCTTTCCTTTTTTTAACTTTACTCAAAAATCATTAATATATTATAAAATCATTTTAAATTCATTTTAAATTCAAATTATCATAAATTTATCATAATTTCATATTTAATTTAATTTCCAATTATAATTAAATCAAAATTTCCAAAATAACTTACATTTAAATTTTCTAACTTTTCCATAATTTATTTAACCTATAAATTTCCAAAAAAATCAATAATACTTTACAAAAATCATTTTTAATTATGTTTTAAATCAAAATATTATAATATTTACATTTCAAACATATTTTTAAAAATTTTAGAAAAATATATTTTAACTACGGGTCTGTATATAATTTTCTAGCCTAGGTAAAGTGATACGGGTAATGTATCATTTCAACCCGTAATTTACAAAGAAAATCCGGGTTTTATCATTTCAAACCCGCAGTCCCAAGTAAATGAAATAAAATGAAAATCGCTCAGGCCTATCATTTCAGCCCATAACGATTTTCCCCTATTCTAAAGTCCGTTCGGGTATGTATCATTTCAACCCATAGTGATTCTAATCTAAAGGGAACTTGCAGTGTGATAAACTGATAAAAATAACAGAACAACATAATATAACAGTAACAGATGTTATAATAGGTGTTTTAGCATTGGTGAACATCATATAATCATAATATAGCATATGTAACATGTTAATGCATTTTACAGATTCAAAAGGGGTCAATTTACTAGTTATATATGTACATATTGTCTGGTGAGGATAACTCACTTGTTTGAGCTGGAGATTGCAATACAACTGACACAAACTGAGATCTTCAAAAGCACGATGGCACGACAAAGATTTGATATTGAGAGAGCCAAAGATAATTGCCTTGTTCACATTTACACAAAACAATGCAACATATAAGTTACAAAACAATGTAACACTTGAACAACACTAGAAATCAATGTCCAAAACAAGTTAAATGGTTTGCACTTGCTCTCAACTTCACATACTTCAGTTATGAACTGAAATAGCATAGCCAAGGCATGGATTAAGGTCTGGTTTGGGTCCAGTATAGGCTCGGCTACAAGGTGATAAGGTGAGTGGGAGTTACAAGTAGAGAAGACAATGGAATACAAAGGGTTCTAAGGCAAATGGTGGCTTTTGTTGCACCATAGGGTTCGACCCTTGCTGTTGTGGGTCTAGCCATGCAATGTGAAGGTCGGGCGGGGTCTGATGTGGCAGTTAGAGGTGGTGGAGGCTATTGGTGATGGCCATGGTGGAAATTGAAGGTGATGGACATAGGGTGCAACAATCTACACACAAGGCAACATATCATCATTTCTAGGCTATACATGGGCTCGGCCTCAAGCTATAGGGGCATGGCCAGGTGTCCAGATGGTGTGGGTGAGGTGGAAGTGGGTGGTGGTCAGGTCAGAGCAAGGGGTGGTGGAGGAAGTGGTGGAAAAGGTAGTGGAAGTGGTGATAGAGGAAGGGTATGCTCGGCCTAAACTATATGGTGATGGTTTGTGTAAATGGAGGGTGGATCTCTTGCCTAGGGCAGGTCGGCCTGATGGGGTTGTGATATGGAGGTGGTGGTGGCTGGTTGTGGTGGTGATGGGGTCGGCCTAGCAGCTGGAGGTGGAGGAACAAAGCTATGAAGGTAGAGAACATATACAAAATTCAATAGAAAACTATAAAAACAAGGAAGAAGGAGATGAATTTTACCCAAACCTTTGAAGCAATGGCCGTGCAATTTTTTTATGAGTTTGAGAAGGTTAGAATACGTGAAAAATGAGGGAGATGCAGCTAGAATGAGAAATGAAAGCACGGCAAAAAATCATTAAAGAGTGGAGTTGAGAAAATGAAAGGTCGGAATGTAAAAAGGCTTTGGAAGTTAAAGTGTTTAAAACCTTTAAAATTTCCATCAATTTATTTTAATTTTTAAATAACTGAAATATATATATAAATTCAGATAAAAGTACGAAAATTTATTAAATAAACAAAAATAAATAAATAAATATTAATTATATATATAATTTAATTAATAAAACAGCAAAAATTGCAAACTAGTCTTGAAAATATGAAAAATAAATGCAATGAACTTTGGAAAATCTTTATGTACTTGTAAAAATATTTATAACAAAGATAATAACATAAACTAAAATGCATTCACAAGTAAATATATAAATTTTAATTTAAATAAAATTTAAATGAAGAAAATAGCAAAGAAAATAGAAACTAGGCTTTAAAAATAGAAAATAAATTCAATAAGCTTTAGAAAAATTATACTATCACTTCAAAAATATTAAAAGACAAAAATATACATAAAATAACAGATTAAAACATATTAAAATAAAATATGATAAAGAAAAATATAATTTATATAATTTAAAATAGACAAAATTGTTAAATAAATCAAATTGCACCCAAAATTGAAATGTACATAACTTTTACAGTTTAACTCCGTTTTCAACGAAACAAAAAGCAGTGTTCATGTTATTAAATCTATTTTCATAATAAAAGATAAAATTTATAATTTCAAACTTTTAAATTTTTAAGTAAAAAGTCAAAGCTTGACCAGTTTGACCAGAATTTCACTTTTTAGTAAAATATCTAATTTATACCAGTTTAAAACTATAATTCACTTAATAATCAACATTTATATAAAAAAATGAAATGTTTGAAAAAAAAGTTTAAAATAATTGCAAAATAAAAAAATAAAGTCAAAATTAAAATATATGTAAAATCTAGGGTTGTTACAACTTTGATAAACTTTGATAATCAACTAAGGATCTATTTCATAGTTATACTTTGTTATCAACCTAAATAATGAGTTAAACTATAGTCTATTTGTTACGATAACTTGATTTTTGTAGGAAATTTTGATGAGTAAATGATTAAATTTTCAAAATAATGACCGAAACCTATATTTAACTTATTTGTGTCGATTTAAAAGTGAATCCTTCATTGTAAATATTTTCAAAAACTCGCATTCATCTCTTTGTAAATAAATCTTGCATTTTGTAAATATTTTCATTCTGCATTTGGATTTTATGGGTAGTATCCACTGAAAAACCTTACGAGACAACACTCGTCCTATTGAGGATGCCCAAAGGTTTAACGGCTTGTTGCATACGCTCAATGCAATCGTGCTCCTTATGAAAACAGATTTATCTTATTTTTTTCTTTATTCGAGGACGAATAAAAAGATAAGTGCGGGGGTATTTGATGTGCACATAAATGTGCATATTTTTACCACCATATTTATTCTAATTAATTTAAATAAATGATCATATTGGGTATTTTAACTTATTTTAACAAAAATCCATATTAATTCCAAATTGTCACATATCCATCTTCATATAGGGGCAAAACGGTCATTTGTGTACATATATTTCTTTGAGAAAAATTAATTAAAAATTTATATATATTTGTGTAGGAATTTGATCTCAAATATGAGTGGTTTCATAAAGACACATGCATGCATAAAATGAATACAAAGGAATGAAGATGGAAATAATTCAAAGTGAAGAACATGGAGGACCCCACCTACCTTAATGTAAAAATTAGAGGCCAATGCACATGCTTATGGAATTAATGGCTTCATGTACACTTAAATGATGATTAATAGAAGCTAATGATTAGTTGGCCTCCATACTTTCTCATTTGTATTTTGGGCCTTTTCCAAAAATATGAATTAGGGTTTAACAAATGTATATATACCTCTTATGTTTCATGAAACCCTCTTCTTCCTTAATCTCTGTTAGTTTTAGTTTAGGCTTAAAAACAAATCAAGCTATCTTCTTTCTTTTCATGGCTACTTATCCATTTGTTTTTATTTTCATGTAACTTTCTTTTTCTTATGCAATTTAATTACTTGTTCATTTTACTTTCCTTTTTTCATTTACCTTAAGTTGGTAATGTAGATTTATATTCATGCAAAGTAGATTAGTTTTAATTCCTGTTTATTAGCTTCTCTTTTCCATTAGCTTTCATTTTTCTTTCTTTTCGCTTTCATGTTTCTTGCCACATTTGTTAATAAAATGACAAACATGAGAGGCTAAACCCCTTCAATTTAGGGGTAGTGAAACTCTCTAATTATATAGCTTCAACTATTTGTTAATTCATGCTCTTTTTGTGTGCTTAATGATGATCAATGAAGTATTTTTTGTTGTTCTTGCTTTGAATTTGATAGCCTATATTATTGACACAAAATAGTGTAACGACCTACTATTTTGGACCATTCAAATCGACAATAAAACTACACACGTAGAATTTGAATAATTCACACAACAGATTGTTAATATATTTGGAGCAAATAAAAACCAATCACAGAATCACGGACACAGAATAACTCATAGTGAAATAACCATAGTAGTTCATGAAGCTACTACATACATAGTCTAAAAAAAATACATAATACTAGAGTCTGAACACAAATACATAAGTCCACTGATATATAAGCAAAGGTTGAAATGAAATAATTGAAATAGAAATAGAATTAGATAGACAACTAGATTGATAGATAAATCTCCAGCAAATCTCTAGCTCCAAAAGATGAATCCAAAGCTGTGATACTTAGGCTGACCTAAGCGTAAAGCAAAACAAAAAACACTCGAGTCGGGACATACAAACTTATTAAATGTAAATTAACTCAAGTGAACTGTAATTGAAATGCATAAGTAACTTAAAGGATGCTTGAGATCGCCCATCCTTTAAGGATCCGTTAAACTATCTACTATGCAGTAATATACGCTATTATAATAATGTCTAAAGTAAAGTAAACTATTAAAATAGCGTTAAGGCTTTACTTTTTTAACCTTAACACATTTTATATATTCCCATTGTCTATACAGTACCGTAATCTCCCCCGTAGTGGGCGTCATTAGAGGACACTCCATAGGGATGGTACAAAACAAACTCGTATAAGGCACGCTAGGGTAGGTGACACGGTACAACAAGGCAATGCCAAGGTAGATATACCAATTACACTTCCGTGCTGGTGGTAATGCATAGCAACCACTACCGCCCACCTCGAGCCACACTCCTAAAAAAAAAATCAAAGTTGCATACCAAATCAATCACAAAGTAATAGAATGGCATATGAAGGAGTGTGTCCGGTCGGAGGAGCTACCTCAGTTGGCCCGTCGATTACTCCTGTTTTAGCCATCTTATGCCAACTTACGGGAGTTGGGTCCACGTATATACCTCATATAGGATCGTCGCCACCATCCTTCTTCATTCTGGAGTCTGCACTGCGTACACTGTTGTTAAAGTGGTTTTCGGTATTGGCAGAGAGTATGACAATATCCGATCTCGGTCTCTTTAACAACCAATCATTATTATAACCCGTGGTTATGTATTTCAAATGTTTTGCATTTCAGACCAAACATATTCATTTCAAAATCATTTAAATCTGATATCATTGTTCTTTCAAAATAATATTCATTTTTCCAATTTGTAACATTTCAAATTTATACACTTAGTTGCAACACTTTGAAAAATGTAATATTTAAGAACCATAGCACTTTGAAAATGTGACCCTTATATAGTAGTGTTTCGAAATGTTACATCTTTAGAAATAGTATCCTTTTAAAAACATAACCTATGATAGCATAGCATTTTAGACATGCTACAAATTCTACTAAAACATATTTAAAACGTAATATCTTCAATTTTTATCATAGTTATTATATAAAAATCTATTTTATTATACAAAATTATTCATTAGATATTAATTAAACTATGATTTTAGTTAACTAAAATTTATTACAAAATATCCAATTAAAGCTGTATTTTCTTATATTAGGTGAAAAGTACATTAATAATCTAAATTCAAATTTTTATAATAAAGAAACCATTATTTTATTTAACATCCATTCGATGAATAAATATTTATATTACTAGGTTAGATTAAAAAATTCCATCAAATTAAATTATCAAGTTAGATTAAATTATAAATAAAATCTTAAGTTATAATTTGAAACCATTTGTTAACTTATAAAATTTTAACTTATAGAAAACGAATATATATATATATATATTATTTAAAAACAAATCTAATTTAATTTTTTTACATATTTTAAAATTTCAAATACTTAATAATTTTTAGAAAACTATTAAAACTAACCATGGGTCTGTAAAATATTTTCTAACCTAGGTCAAGTGATACAGATATGTATTATTTCAATCCGTAATGTATAAAATTCCGGGTTTTATCATTTCAAACCCGCAATCCCAAGTCAAATAAAAATCGCTTTAGCCTATCATTTCAACTTGTAACGATATTTTTCTATTCTAAAGTCTGTTCAAGTATGTATCATTTCGACCCATAGTGAGGGAACTTGTAGTGTAAGAAACAGAATATATAAAATGAACAGAATAACATAGCATATCATGTCAGATGATAAAACAGGTATAACATAAGGTGATAACGTCATATAATATCATGTCATAAGCATATATGAGATAACTAACATCGTATGCATATCTATACAGTTTCTTATGTCATCAATTCACTAGAATATAAGTGGGTAGTCGAGAGCGATGAACTCGCCATCTTTGGCTAGAGATGACAATTCAAACAACAAGACAACTCCAAAAAGGCACAACAAACATGAATCAAGCTTGAGTGGAAGTAGAACCCAAATACAAACTTAGAAGCAAACAAAATGAAATATATATAAGTAAATATTTATATATGAAAGAATAAAATAAAGACACGGAAAAATAGGCTAGCAACAACACAAGTGGACTCGGCCACATAGGAATTTGGCTCGGCCACATGTGTTTTGGTCTCGGCCATGATCACTTGAACGGCAAGGCTAGACAAGTTTTGGGTCTAGGTAGGCTCGACCATATGTGCATACAGGATATGAAAAGGCATGGAAGGCAAGAGGACAAGGGGAAGTGGCATTTTGGGTTCGACTATGATGGTTTGGGCTCCGCTACTTGGTGCATAGGTACAGCTATGATGGTGATGGAGGCAACTAGGCACGACTAGGGAAGGGGAATGGTCATGGCAAAGCAAGGAGGAGGTGGCCGAGGCAAATAGGAAGGGAAGGAGGAGAAGCATGGGTCAACTAGGGTTTTTGGCTAGGGGTTTGGTGGTTCGGCCTATGGTAGGTCACGGCCTAAGGAGATGGTGATGGTGAGGGTTCGGCTAGAGGAGATGGTGGCTGATCAACTTGGTGGTGAAGGCAAGGAGGAGGTCGGCTACGGAAAGGGTTGTGGCCGAAATAAGGAAGAGGAAGGAAGAAAAAAAAAAGAAAATCGGAAGAGGAGGGAAAGACTTACTGCAAAATTTTGTGCAGCAGAAAGAAATGAGAAAGAAGAAGGAATGAGAAGTTTTTGTACGTACAAACTTCTGAAACGATGGCTTTACAAAATGAATAGACAAAGACATGTCTAATAGGAATATTAGCCCATTAGCCAACCCATCAAGCAAACCAATCTAGACCGTGAATCAAATCAAGCCCAAAACTTAATCAAAAATAGAAAAATAAAATACAGATAATATTTGCATGTAAAACGCTGAAACTTTGCAGATTTAAAAAGTATAAACCAGAATTGACAAAACAAAAAGTAGAGGGAATGTTAGAATCAAATCCAGCTTCAAAGAAAACGAATAAAAATTTAAAATTCAAATTTAAAAATTTCAACCGAAATTCAAACCTTGACCAAAGTTGACCAAAAATTTAAATTTCAAAAAAATCTTTATTTTATTTTATTTGGAGAAATAATTCTCAATAAATTCCAAAAATACATTTTAAAATTCCAATTTTTCAAATTTTATATGATTTAAAGTCAAAATTTTCAAATAAATATTATTTAAAATATTTGCTAAAATTGCGGGTTGTTACACTCTCTCCCACTCAAAACTTTTCATCCTCGAAAAGGAAAGAGATACCAAAAACAAAGGAAGATAAGATCGAATAATGAATAGTATTTGAAACGAACAATTCCAAATTCGACGCACGCATGCTCTCCTCCATTTCCCAAATACAATCCGATCATCAGTACTCCACTGCACTTTGACTAGGTTGACAGATTTCCTTCTCAGTTGCTTCGTATCTCTATCGATAATAAAAAGTGGCTTTCTCTCGACAGTAAGGTTTGGCTCAATATCCAAACTCTCGAGAGCAGAAGGCTGGACGATCAAAGATGGATCATGAAGATACCTATGAAGATGCGAAACATGAAACACATTATGCACTCCAGGAAACTTATCAGGCATATCCAGGCGATAAGCTAAAGAACCAACCCTCTCTAAGATGCGAAAAGGACTAATGAAACTAGGAGCAAGCTTTCCCCTTCTACCAAACCGAATCACATTCCTTAATGGAGAGACCTTAAGGAAAACCTGATCACCAACAATAAACTCCAAACTCCTCCTACGTTAATCAGCATACTTCTTCTGTATATCCTGAGCATTTCTCATCTTCCTCTTAATCTCCTCAACACTCTCAGAAGCCTCCAGAATCTTATCAGGACCAAGAACCAAACGATCACCGGATTCAATCCAGCAAGATGGAGATCTACAACGTCGTCCGTAAAGAGCAGCAAACGGAGACATTGCGATACTAGCCTGGATTCAAAGAGGAAATGAGATAGATAAAGGATTAAGACAAGATTAAAATAGAAGATTTGAGATTATACCTGACAACTGTTGTTATAGGTGAATTCAACGAGATGGAGATGATCTTCCCAAGATCCTCCATAATCAAGGACGCAGGCACAAAGAAGATCCTCTAGAATCTGATTTACCCTTTTCGTTTGACCGTCGGTCTATGGATGGTAACTAGTGCTCAAATTCAAGTGAGTACCTAAAGATTCCTGAAAAGCTCTCCAAAACTGGATGGTAAAGATGGGATCTCTGTCACAAACAATACTGACAGGAATACCATAAAGATAAACAATCTTTCTCATATAAATCTCAGCCAAACTAGAAGCAGAACGAGTAGACTTGACAGGAATGAAATGAGCTGACTTGGTCGATCTATCCACAATAACCCAAATACTCTCATTAATCCTCCTATCCCTCGATAATCCATCAATTAAATCCATAGAAACCTGTTCCCATTTCCAATTGAGAACCTCAAGAGGCTGCAATAAACCAAGGGTCTTCTGATGATCGGCCTTAACTTGCTAACAAGTCGCACACCTATTAACAAAGATGGAGATATCATGCTTCATACCTCTCCAGCAATACAGCTTCTTCATATCCTGATACATCTTTGTCGCACCTGGATGAATAGAAAGTCTAGATCGATGATTCTTCCAAAGTAACTCTTGCCTCAAACCATCGACATTCCGGACACAAATCCGATTGTTAACCCTCAACATCCCTTTATCATCGATCTGAGCTCCACTACCATCCTGACTACTACCACCAACCCTTCTATGAACATTCTCCTTAATCAACCTAATAATCCTACCCTCATCCTGCTTAGCAATAATATGATCCAAAAGAGGAGAAGAAGAAACAACAAGCTGACACAACATCGACTTCTTCTGAATCAAAGCATCAGCCACAACATTAGTCTTCCCAGGGGTATAGTTGATGTCGAGGTCATAAGAAGCAAGGAACTCAAGCCACCTAATCTGCCTTTGATTCAAATCCTTCTGGGTGAAGATATATCTCAAAGACTGATGATTCATAAAGAGCTCAAACTTAGTTCCTAAAAGGCGATGTCTCCAAAGTTTCAAATCAAAAACCATGGCAAGCAATTCCAAATCATGGGCTGCATAATTGGCTTCATGGGTCTTCAACTGACGGCTGGCATAAGCAATGACCTTTCCATCTTGCATCAGAACAGCTCCTAAATCCTCATGACTAACATCAGTGTATATCATTAATCCCTCATTTCCATTTGGAACTATAAAAACTGGTGTGGAAGTAAGCCTGCTCTTTAACTCATTGAATGCAGCTTCACACTTAACATTCCAAATAAACTTAGGATTCTTATGAGTCAAAGCAGTGAGAGGTGCTGCAATCCAAACAAAATTCTCAATGAAATTCCGATAATAACAGGAAAGGTCCAGAAAACTATGGATATTAAATAGAGTCCTAGGAGTTTCCCAATCCTGCAAAAGAATAGGGAGAAATAAGGACTACAGGAAAGATAGAATGATCAAATTTACAAGAGAGAAGAAAAGAAAGACTTACATTGATCGCAGCGATCTTAATTGGATCAACAGAAACTCCATTAGCAGAGACAATATGCCCGACAAATCGGACTTCATCCTTTTCGAAATGGCATTTCGAGAATTTAGTTTCCAACTGATGACTCCTAAGAGTTCCCAGAACAAAGATCAAGAGATTCATGTTTTTCCTCAGACTTATAGAGGACAAGGATATCATCGACAAAGACTAGAACAAATTTGTTAAGAACATCACGAAAAACATGATTCATAAAATCAATAAAGAAATCTAGGGCATTAGTCAAACCAAAAGGCATAAATAACCATTCATAAAAAACATTCTCAATACGGAAAGCAGTCTTGGGAATGTTTTCCTCGGCAACTCTGAGCTGGTGGAAACCCGTGGCAAGATCAAGTTGGGAGAAAACGTTAGCCCCATAGAGCTAATCAAACATATCATTGAAACGAGGTATAAGATATCTTTTTTTCATAATGAGCTTGTTCAGCTCCTTATAATCAACACACATCCTCAAGGAACCATCAGACTTATTGACAAAAACCACAGCTGCTCCTCATTCGAAATGGCTAGGTCTGACAGACCCTTGGAGTACAAGTCTTCAATCTGCTTCCTTAACTCAACCTTCTCATGGGGTGCCATTCTTTTGGAAAGAAGAACTGCAGATCGAACTCTAGGAATAAGATCAGTATGGAATTCGATTTTCCGCTTAGGAGGTAAAGAAGTGACTTTACCAAATACATCGAGATAGAGTCTAACCACAGGAGTTGAGTCAAGATCACCAGGAGAAGAATAAAGAGAATAAATAAAGCTGCCAGCATAATCCTGAGGCATACGACACTAAATAACCAAAGAATCACCCTTATCACCAATAAGAGAAACAATTCGGATTTTACAAGAGATAACGGCTTCATGATTCTTCAGCCAATCTCCTCCAAGCAATATATCAAAAGCATCAAAACCCAGAACATAAAAACCACCAAAAAAAACAATAAACAGAATAGAAGAGTTTCACCCTTCTACAAATCCTACTAAGGTTCGCGGGACCCCAATAGGATTAGAAACACACAAAGTTACAGAAGCATACTCACGAGAAAGGAGATGCTCAAACTTATCTCAAAAATCCACAGAAATAAAACTATGGAAAGCCCCAGTGTCAAATAAAACAAGAAAAGGAAAATTAAATAGAGAAAAAGTGCCCTAGAGAGTACCTTGGGTATCACTAGGAGCAGGTGAAGCAGGTGGAGTGGCAGAGGTAATAACAAAGATACCAGATGACTTGCCTTTCTATTGAGTAGGACAATCGTTCTTGAAGTGGCCAGGCTGCAAACAAATATGGCAAAAATCATGCCTAGTCAATTGAGTTGGAGGAATAGCAGCACCAACTAAAGTAGGGCAATTATTGGCATAGTGTCCCTTCTGATCACACTTGAAGCAAGTGATGGAAGGTAGGTCAATAGGCTGCCTCTGAGAAGAAGAAGGTCCCAAACCTGGAGTCTTATTCCAATTCTTCTTCTGCTGATAAAAGTTAGGCGTCCTCTTCTTAAGGTTTCCAGAGGAAGGCTGAGATGAAGGAGCACGAGCAACAGAAGGATCCTTAGAAGTAGGATTCTCATATCTAATGGCCATATCCATCAATCTAGTGAAGGGGCTATGCACATGAGAAATGAGACGATCACAGTACTCTGGACAAGCTCCAGCTATAAACTTCTCATTCTTCTTAAGAGGGTGTCAATCAGGGTAGGACCAAACTTGGAAAATTCATTAAACTTCTGCTCATACTCAAAAAATGACATGTCTCCGTGCTTAAGATCCATAAACTCCTTGTATAGCCGAGGCTTCCCTGCTTCAGGCATCCACTTAGCCACAAAAGCATCCTTAAAGCATGATATCAAAACATGAGAAAGATTCCAAAGAGAAAAACTGAACCGAACTCAAGAACTAACACAAGATGATACCTAAACTGCTCCCAAGAAATATCAGTCTCGATATTGTGAACCGTAACAGACTCCCACCAATCCAGGGCTGCCTCCTTCAACTGCCAAGCTGCCAACTGACGCTTCTGAGCATCGGTGATCACAAGACCGGAGAAAATCCTCTCCAAATCCTTCAACCACTTCCGAGCCTCTATGATGCTCCCTGATACAGTAAACTTGGTACCACCAAGCTGAGTGAACTCCTTACAGAGAGTGGTGAACCTAATGGGTGCAACAGGCTCTAAAACTGGGGCAACACCACAACCTTGACCTCTGGCATTCCTACGATCCATCCTGAAAAATCAAGAATGAATTTTAGGACAAAGATAAAGGAGAAATAAAGACAAGGTTCAATTAGAATGGCAATCCTAATCAAAGAATTAATTAACAAGGTGGATAAAGAAAGGAAGGAAGTCTAGGAAAATTAGATTTTAAAATAAGAAAAATTTATATCAAAATAATCTTTAAAAATCCTTTAAAAATCATTTGAAAAATCATTTTATACTTAAATACGTTCTCTCACAAAGAAATGATTCTAAGATTGATTTCGCTCATTCTAGGGTATTTGTACCTGATCTCTAATGAGTTTTTGCTTCGTAGGCTAAGGTTTGCCAAAAACCAAAGCTTTGATACCAAATGTAATGGCCACTATTTTGGACCATTCAAATCGATATTAAAACCACACATGTTAGACTTGAATAATTCAAAACAACAGATTGTTAATATATTTGGAGCAAATAAAACAAATCACAGAATCACAGACACAGAATATCAGAATAACTCGCAGTGGAAATAAAATAACCATAGTAGTTCATGAAGCTACTACATACATAGTCTCAAAAATAATACATGATACTAGAGTCTAAACACAAACACATGAGTCCACTAATACATAAGCAAAGGATGAAATGAAATAACTAAAATAGAAATAGATAGACAACTATATAGATAGATAAATCTCCAGCAAATCTCTAGCTCTAAAAGATGAATCCAAAGTTGTGATACTCAGGTTGACCTGAGCGTAAAGCAAAACACAAAACACTTGAGTCAGGACATACATACTTATAAAATGTAAATCAACTCAAGTGAACTGTAATTGAAATGCACAGGTAACTTAAAGGATGCTTGGGATTGTCCATCCTTTAAGGATCCGTTAAACTATCTACTATGTAGTAATATACGCTATTATAATAATGTCTAAAGTAAAGTAAACTATTAAAATAGCTTTAAGGCTTTGCATTTTTCATCTTAACACATCTTATATATTCCCATAGTCTATACAGTATCGTAATCTCCTCTGTACTGGGCGACATCAGAGGGCACTCCATAGGTATGGTACAAAACAAACTCATATAAGGCACGCTAGGGTAGGTGACATGGCACAACAAGGCAATGGCAGGGTAGATATACAAATTACACTTCCGGGCTGGTGGTAACACATAGCAGCTACTACCGCCCACCTTGAGCCACACTTCCAAAAAAATTAAAGGTGCACACCAGATCAATCACAAAGTAATAGAATGGCATACGAAGGAGTGTGTCCGATCGGAGGAGCTACCTCACTTAGCCTGTCGATTGTTCCTGTTTCAGCCACCTTATGCCATCTTACGGGAGTTGGGTCAACGTATATACCTCATATAGGATTGTCGCCACCATCCTACTTCATTCTGGAATCTCCATCGCGTACACGGTTGTTAAAGTGGTTTTCGGTAATGGTAGAGAGTATGACAATATCGGATCCCGGTCTCTTTAACAACCAACCGTTATTATAACCCGTGGTTATTTATTTCAAATGATTTACATTTCAAACCAAACATATTCATTTCAAAATCATTTAAATCTGATGTCATTATTCTATCAAAATAATATTCATTTTTCCAAGTTTGTAACATTTCAAATTTATACACTTAGTTATAACACTTTGAAAAATGTAATATTTAAGAACCGTAGCACTTTGAAAATGTGACCCTTATATAGTAGCATTTCGAAATGTTACATCTTTAGAAATAGTAATCTTTTAAAAACATAACCTAAGATAGCATAGCATTTTAGAAATGCTACAAATTCTACTATAATATATATAAAACGTAATATCTTCAATTTTTTCATAGTTATGATATAAAAATCTAGTTTATTATACAAAATTATTCATTGGATATTAATTAAACTATGATTTCGGTTAAATAAAATTTATCACAAAATATCCAATTAAAACTGTATTTTCTTATATTAGGTTAAAAGTACATTAATAACCTAAATTCATATTTTTATAATAAAGAAACCATTATTTTATTTAATATCCATTCCATAATAAATATTTATATTACTAGGTTAGATTTAAAAATTCCATCAAATTACATTATTAAGTTAGATTAAACTATCAATAAAATCTTAAGTTACAATTTAAAACCATTTATAAACTTATAAAATTTTAACTTATAAAATTTTAACTTAAAGAAAACCAATAGATATATATTATTTAAAAGCAAATTTAAGTTAAAATTTTACATATTTCAAAATTTCAAAATACTTAATAATTTTTAGAAAACAATTTAAAACTAACCACGGGTCTGTATAATATTTTCTAACCTAGGTCAAGTGATACGGATATGTATCATTTCAATCCATAATGTATAAATTTCGGGTTTTATTATTTCAAACCCGCAATCCCAAGTCAAATAAAAATCGCTTGAGCCTATCATTTCAGCTCATAACGATTTTTCTCTATTTTAAATTCCATTCGGGTATGTATTATTTCAACCCATAGTGAGGAAACTTGCAGTGTAAGAAACAAAATATATAAAATGAACAGAATAACATAGCATATCATGTCTGGTGATAAAATAGGTATAACGTAAGGTCATAACATCATATAATATCATGTCATAAGCATATATGAGATTACTAACATCATATGCATATCTATATAGTTTCATATGTCATCAATTCAGTAGAATATAAGTACGCAGTCGCGGGTGATGAACTCACCTTCTCTGGCTAGAGATGACAATTCAAATAACAAGATAACTCCGTAAAGGCACGATAAACACGAATCAAGCTTGAGTGGAAGTAGAACCCAAATCCAAATCTTAGAAGCAAACAAAACAAAATATATATAAGAAAATATTTATATACGAAAGAATAAAGCAAAAGACAAAGAAAAATAGGCTAGCACCAACATAAGTGGACTCGGCCACATAGGAATTTGGCTCGGCCATATGTGTTTTGGGCTCGGCCATGATCACTTGGCTCAACCACTTGATGAACGACATGGCTAGACTAGGTTTGTGGCTAGGTAGGCTCGGCCATAGGTGCATACAAGAGATGGCAAGGCATGGAAGTCAAAAGGACAAGGGGAAGTGCCATTTTAATTTCGGCCATGATGGTTTGGGCTTGACTGGTGCATAGGTACGGCTATGGTGGTGATGTAGGCAACTAGGCACGACTAGGGAAAGGGAATGGTCACGGCAAAGCAAGGAGGAAGTGGTGGCCGAGGAAAATAGGAAGGGATGGAGGAGAAGCATGGGTCGACTAGGGTTTTTGGCTTGGGGTTTGGTGGTTTGGCCTATGGTAGGTCACGGCCTAAGGAGATGGTGATGGTGAGGGTTCATCTAGAGGAGATGGTGGCTGATCAACTTGGTGGTGAAGGCAAGGAAGAGGCTGGCTATGGCAAGGGCTGTGGACGAAATAAGGAAGAAGAACGAAGTAACAAGAAGAAGAAAATTGGAAGAGGAGAGAAAGACATACTGTAAAATTTTATGCAGCAGAAAGAAATGAGAAAGAAGGAATGAGAAGTTTTTGCACGTACAAACTTTTGAAGAGATGGCTTTACAAAATTAATAGCAAAGACATGTCTATTAGGGATATTAGCCCATTAGCTAAGCTAATCAAGCAAACCAAACCAGATCATGAATCAAATCAAGTCCAAAACCCAGTCAAAAATAGAAAAATAAAATACAGAAAATATTTGCATGTAAAACGCTGAAACTTTGCAGATTTAAAAAGTATAAATCAGAATTTGACGAAATGAAAAGCAGAGAGAATATTAGAATCAAATCTAGCTTCAAAGAAAAAGAACAAAAATTAAAAATTTCAATCGAAAGTTAAACTTTGACCAAAGTTGACCAAAAATTTAAATTTCAGAAAAATCTTTAATTTATTTTATTTGGAAAAATAATTCTCAAGAAATCCCAAAAATACATTATAAAATTTCTATTTTTCAATTTTTAAATGATTTAGAATCGAAGTTTTCAAATAAATCTTATTTAAAATATTTGCTAAAATTACGGGTTGTTACACTCTCCTTCACTCAAAACTTTTCATCCTCGAAAAGGAACGAGATACGGAAAACAAAGGAAGATAAGATAGAATAAAGAATAGTACCTGAAATGAACAATTCTGGATTCGAAGCATGCATGCTTTCCTCCGTTTCCCAAGTACAATCTCAATCATCAGTACTCCACTGAACTTTGACCAGGTCGACAGATTTCCTTCTAAGTTGCTTCGTATCTCTAGCGATAATACGAAGTGGCTTCCTCTCGACAGTATGGTTTGGCTCAATATCCAAATTCTCGAGAGTAGAAGGCTGGACGATCAAATATGGATCATGAAGATACCAGCGAAGATGCGAACCATGGAATACATTATACACTCCAGAAAACTTCTCAGGCAAATCCAGGCGATAAGCTAAAGAACCAACCCTCTCTAAGATGCGGAAAGGACCAATGAATCTAGGAGCAAGCTTCCCCCTCCGACCAAACCGATTCAGTTTCCTTAAGGGAGACACCTTAAGGAAAATCTGATCATCAACAGAAAACTCCAAACTACTCCTACGTTGATCATCAAAATTCTTCTGCCTATCCTGAGCACTTCTCATCTTCCTCTTAATCTCCTCAACTCTCTCAGAAGCCTCCAAAATCTTATTAGGACAAAGAACCAAACAATTACCGGATTCAATCCAGCAAGATGGAGATCTGCAAGTTCGTCCATAAAGAGCAGCAAACGGAGACATTAAAATAGTTGCCTGGATTCAAAGATGAAATGAGATAGATAAAGGATTAAGGCAAGAGTAAAATAGAAGATTTGAGATTATTCCTCATAACTGTTGTTATAGGCGAATTCAACGAGATGGAGATGATCTTCCCAAGATCCTCCATAATCAAGGACATGGGCACGAAGAAGATCCTGTAGAATCTGATTTACCCTTTCTGTTTGACCGTCGATCTGTGGATGGTAAGCAGTGCTCAGATTCAAGTGAGTACCTAAAGATTCCGTAAAATTTCTCCAAAACTGGCTGGTAAAGATGGGATCTCTATCACAAACAATACTAATAGGAACACCATAAAGACGAACAATCTCTCTCATATAAATCTCAGCCAAACTAGAAGTAGAACGGGTAGACTTGACCAGAATGAAATGAGCTAACTTGGTCAATCTATCCACAATTACCCAAATACTCTCATTACCCCTCCTAGTCCTCGGTAATCCATCTATAAAATCCATAGAAACCTGTTTCCATTTTCAATTGGGAATCTCAAGAGGCTGCAATAAACCAGGGGTCTTCTGATGATCGGCCTTGACTTGCTGACAAGTCGCACACCTATTAACAATGATGGAGATATCACGCTTCATACCTCTCCAGCAATACAGCTTCTTCATATCCTGATACATCTTTCTCACACCTGGATGAATAGAAAGTCTGGATCAATGATTCTCCTGAAGTAACTCTTGCCTTAAACCATCGACATTCAGGACACAAATCCGATTATAAATCCTCAAAATCCCTTTATCATCGATCTTAGCTCCACTACCATCCTGACTACTACCACCAACCCTTCTGTGAACATTCTCCTTAATCAACCTAATAATCCTATCCTCATCCTACTTAGCAATAATATGATCCAAAAGAGGAGAAGAAGAAACAATAAGCGACACAACATCGCCTTCTTCCAACTCAAAGCATCAGCCACAACATTAGCCTTCCCAGGGGTATAGTTGATGTCGAGGTTATAAGAAGCAAGGAACTCAAGCCACCTAATCTGCCTCTGATTCAAATCCTTCTGGGTAAAGATATACCTCAAAGACTGATGATCCGTAAAGAGCTCAAACATAGTTCCCAAAAGGTGATGTCTCCAAAGTTTCAAAGCAAAAACCATGGCAAGCAATTCCAAATCATGGGTTGCATAATTGGCTTCATGGGTCTTCAACTGACGATTGGCATAAGCAATGACCTTTCCATCTTGCATTAGAACAGCTCTGAAACCCTCAAACTAGCATCGGTGTATACCGTTAATCCCTCATTTCCATTTGGA
Organism: Allium cepa; assembly: GCA_030765085.1. Lineage (NCBI taxonomy): Eukaryota > Viridiplantae > Streptophyta > Magnoliopsida > Asparagales > Amaryllidaceae > Allium > Allium cepa. The sequence goes on along the minus strand of CM060932.1, from coordinate 969,708,434 downwards.
ACGGTAATAACCGGTGCAGAAGTAAGCCTGCTCTTTAACTCATTGAATGCAACTTCACACTTAACATTCCATATAAACTTAGCATTATTACGAGTCAATGCAGTGAGAGGTGCAGCAATCCAAGCAAAATTCTCAATGAATCACCGATAATAACCAACAAGGTCCAAAAAACTACGAATATCAGATGGAGTCCTAGGAGTTTCCCAATCATGCAATAGAATAAGGAGAAATAAGGACTATAGGAAAGATAGAATGATCAAATTTACAAGAGAGAAGAAAAGAAAGACTTACATTGATCGCAACGATCTTAACTCGATCAACATAAACTCCATTACCAGAAATAGTAGGCCTGAGAAATTGGACTTCATCCTTCCAGAAATGGAATTTCGAGAATTTAGCTTTCAATTGATGACTCCTTAGAGTTCCCAAAACAAAGCTCAAATGAGATTCATGTTCTTCGTCAAACTTAGAGAAGACAAGGATATCATCGACAAAGACTAGAACAAATTTGTTAAGAACATCATGAAAAACACGATTCATAAGATCAACAAAGAAAGCTGGGGCATTAGTCAAACCAAAAGGCATAACTAACCCTCCATAAAAATCATTCTCGGTACGGAAAGCAGTCTTGGGAATACTTTCCTCGGCAGCTCTGAGCTGGTGGAAACCTATGACAAGATCAAGTTGAGAGAAAATAGTAGTTCATAAAGCTGATCAAACATATCATTGATATGGGGAATAGGATATCTGTTTTTAATAGTGAGGTTGTTTAGCTCCCTATAATCAACACACATCCTTAAAGAACCATCAGACTTATTGATGAAAACCAAAGCTGCTCCCCATTCAGAATGACTAGGTCTGATCGGACCTTGGAGAACAAATCCTCAATCTACTTCCTTAACTCAACCTTCTCATGGGGTGTCATTCTTCTAGGAGGAAGAACTACAGGTCGAGCTCTAGAAATAAGATAAGTATGTAATTCGATTACCCACTTAGGAGGTAAAGAAGTGATTTCACCAAATACATCGAGATAGTCTAACCATAGGAGTTGAGTCAAGATCACCAGGAGAAGAATTAAGAGAATAAATAAAGCTGCCAGCATAATCCTGAGGCATACGGCACTGAATAACCAAAAAATCACCCATATCACCAACAAGAGAAATAGTTCGGGTTTTACAAGAGATAAGGGCTTCATGATTCTTCAACCAAACTCCTCTAAGCAATATATCAAAAGCATCAATACCCAGAACATAAAAATCATCAAAAAAACAATAACCAGAGTAGAAGAGTTTCACCCTTCTACAAATCCTACTAAGGTTCGCGGGACCTCCAATAGGATTAGAAGCACACGAAGGTACAAAAGCATACTCAAGAGAAAGGAGATGCCCAAACTTATCACAAAGATCCATAGAAATAAAACTATGGGAAGCTCCAATGTCAAATAAAACACGAACAAGAAAATTAAACAGAGAAAATTAAACTATGGGAAGCTCCAACTCACGGTAGTTGGGTCCACGTATATACCTCATATAGGATCGTCGCCACCATCCTACTTCATTCTGGAATCTCCACCGCGTACACGGTTGTTAAAGTGGTTTTCGGTATTGGCAAAGAGTATGACAATATCCGATCCCAGTCTCTTTAACAACCAACCGTTATTATAACCCGTGGTTATTTATTTCAAATGATTTACATTACAAAGCAAACATATTCATTTCACAATCATTTAAATTCGATGTCATTATTCTATCAAAATAATATTCATTTTTCCAAGTTTGTAACATTTCAAATTTATACACTTAGTTATAACACTTTCAAAAACGTAATATTTAAGAACCATAACACTTTGAAAATGTGACCCTTATATAGTAGCATTTCGAAATATTGCATCTTAAGAAATAGTAGCCTTTTGAAAACATAACCTAAGGTAGCATAGCATTTTAGAAATGCTACAAATTCTACTATAATATATATAAAATGTAATATCTTCAATTTTTATCATAGTTATTATATAAAATCTATTTTATTATACAAAATTATTTATTGGGTGTTAATTAAACTATGATTTTAATTAAATAAAATTTATTACAAAATATCCAGTTAAAACTGTATTTTCTTATATTAGGTTTAAAGTACACTAATAACCTAAATTCAAATTTTTATAATAAAGAAACCATTATTTTATTTAATATCCATTCCATATATAAATATTTATATTAATAGGTTAGATTTAAAAATTCCATCAAATTCAATTATTAAGTTAAATTAAATTAAAAATAAAATCTTAAGTTACAATTTAGAATCATTTATTAACTTATAAAATTTAACTTATAGAAAACCAATATATATATATATATATTATTTAAAAACTATTTTAAGTTAAAATTTTACATAATTTAAAATTTCATAATACTTAATAATTTTTAGAAAACTATTTAAAACTAACCACAGGTCTGTATAATATTTTCTAACCAAGGTCAAGTGATACGGATATGTATCATTTCAATCCGTAATGTATAAAATTTCAGGTTTTATCATTTCAAACCCGCAATCCCTAGTCAGATAAAAATCGCTTGAGCATATCATTTTAGCTCATAACGATTTTTCCCTATTCTAAAGTCCATTTGGGTATGTATCATTCCAACCCATAGTGAGGGAACTTGCAGTGTGAGAAACAGAATATACAAAATGAACATAATAACATAGCATATCATGTCAGGTGATAAAACATGTATAACATAAGGTGATAACATCATATAATATCATTTCATAAGCATATATGAGATAACTAACATCATATGCATATCTATACAGTTTCATATGTCATCAATTCACTAGAATATAAGTACGTAGTTGAGAGTGATGAACTCACCTTATTTGGCTAGAGATGACAATTCAAACAACAAGACAACTTCGAAAAGACACGACAAACACGAATCAAGCTTGAGTGGAAGTAGAACCCTAATCCAAATCTTAAAAGAAAACAAAATAAAATATATATAAGTAAATATTTATATATGAAAGAACAAAATAAAAGACAAAGAAAAATAGGCTAGCAACAACAAAAGTGGACTCGGCCACATAGGAATTTGGCTCGGCCACATGTGTTTTGGGCTCGGCCATGATCATTTGGCTCAACCACTTGATGAAGGGCACAACTAGACTAGGTTTGTGACTTGGTAGGCTCGGCCAAGGGTGCATACAAGAGATGGCAAGGCATGGAAGGCAAAAGGACAAGGGGATGTGGCATTTTGGGTTCTGCCATGATGGTTTGGGCTCGGCTACTTGGTGCATAGGTACGGCTATGATGGTGATGAAGGCAACTAGGCATGGCTAGGGAAGGGGAATGGTCATGGTAAAGCAAGGAGGAGGTGGCAGTCGAGGCAAATGGAAGGGAAGGAGGAGAAGCATGGGTCGGCTAGGGTTTTTGGCTAGGGGTTTGGTGGTTCGGCCCATGGTAGGTCACGACCTAAGGAGATGGTGATGGTGAGGGTTTGGCTAGAGGAGATGCTGGCTGATCAACTTGGTGGTTAAGGAAAGGAGGAGGTCGACTATGGCAGAGGTTGTGGCTGAAATAAGGAAGAGGAAGGAAGAAACAAAAATAAGAAAATTGGAAGAGGAGAGAAAGATTTACTGTAAGATTTTGTGCAGCAGAAAGAAATGAGAAAGAAGAAGGAATGACAAGTTTTTGTACGTGCAAACTTATGAAGAGATGGCTTTACAAAATGATTAGACAATAGGAATATTAGCCCATTAGCCAAGCCCATCAAGCAAACCAAACCAGATCATGAATCAAATCAAGCCCAAAACCCAATCAAAAATAAAAAAATAAAACACAGAAAATATTTGCGTGTAAAATGCTGAACTTTTGCAGATTTAAAAAGTATAAATCAGAATTTGACGAAACGAAAAGTAGAGAGAATGTTAGAATCAAATCCAGCTTCAAAGAAAAAGAATAAAAAATTTAAATTCAAATTTAAAAATTTCAATCGAAAGTCAATCTTTGACCAAAAATTTAAATTTCAGAAAATCTTCAATTTATTTTATTTGGAAAAATAATTCTCAACAAATCCTAATAATACATTATAAAATTCCAATTTTTCAAATTTTAAATGATTTAAAATCAAAATTTTCGAATAAATCTTATTTAAAATATTTGCTAAAATTACGGGTTGTTACAAATAGGCTATGCTTAAACAATCACTAATACAAATGCCTCTTCATCAAAATATGATTATGGCATAAGAAAGTGATTCGAAATTTAAATTTGATTGTCTATATTTCTAAACAATAGTTAATAGGCCATACTTTAAATCGATTTCATTTTCATTTTCATTGTCAAGTTTCATGAAAGTTAGTAAGTGTTAAAGGGGTGTGTTATAGTTTTATTGCTTATGTTGGCTAAGCAATAGCACAAGTATGCCATACTTATGATAAGCACATCAATTAAAGCACTATTGACCATAAAAGAGAGATCACGATTTCATTTGTGTTGAACTACACGATCCAAAGAGTGGATTTATTCTCTAAATTGTCATTTAACTCTTATATTTGCTTCTATTTTCTTTTAGTTAGTTAGTTAATTCTCTAACACTCTAGCTTAACTTTCACTTGAAATTGGTATAATTTGATTGAATTGAATTTTTAAAATCATCAATTCCTTGCGGATCGACCCGTATTCGCTATGTATTACAAGTGTATGTCGTGCGTTTGCGGTTATTTTTATTACAAAATTCGTTCTGCTATTTTCTAGTTCATAGAACTTTAGTCTACATGAACAAAAACCATAAAATAACGAGGAGCCATGGGACCCTCGGGTCCAACTTCTCAAGTGAAACCGCCTAGTCCCAATAGAGAGGGACCCCGGCTAACTGATGAAAAATTAGTCATTAATTAGTATTCTAAGAATGGAGCCGCATCCGAATGTGATGTACTTCGCTCAGCTCTATCTATGTATTTCCTATTTTCATAAATAAGTCATCTAGGGACATTAGGGGCATTGCAAATAGGCAGGACTTGCAACTTCTTCTATTTTATAAGTAAAGCAGGCTTCTTGAACTAATGGAACCATGTTCTTGCAAGTAAAACCGTCGAGCAATGGGAAAAATTGATTTAACCGCTGGGTCGATGAGGAAAGTCAATCCTTGCCTTCTGAGAACTGGCGTTGTTTTGGCAATGTAGGAAAGGTCCACAACTTCTAAAGCCTCGGTGTTGCTCTGGCGACGTTGGGAAACTTTCTATTTCCTAAAGCTTCGGTGTTGCTCCGGCAACATCGGGAAACTCATTGTTTCCTAAAGCCTTGGCATTACTCTGGGAACATCGGCAAACTTATTCTTCCCTGAAGAGTTGCTTCGAGAACCAATGGGACTACGTTCTTGCAAGCATCTCTTCCTGTGCGCCACCGATAAGCCGCATGATGCTACTTAAGCCAATGTAACCACGTTCAAGAACAAAACACTCCTACGCACCACACTGTAAGCCGTGCGTTGCTTCTTGGACCGATGGAACTATGTCCTTGTAAGCATATTCTTCTATGCGCCACCACTAAGCCCCACATCGCTTTTAGAACTAATGGAACCACATGTCTGTAAGCAACCTCATTGAGTGACACATTATAAGCTGCACGATGCTGCTTGAACCAATGGAATCACGTTCAAGCATGCAATATTACCACACGCTTCAAGCCGTGTATTGTCCCCTAAACTGATGGAACAGTGCTCTCGAAAGCAATATACATACAACCAAAAAAACCGAGAAAGTACTTCCTACTCTTCGAATAAGAAGGATTGACTCCCAAATCGTAAGATCGACGAGGAAAATCAATCTCAACCTCCAAATACAAGCATTGCCTCAATAATACTAGAAATCCCTCTATCTTCTAAGTTATCAATGTTACCCCGGTAACATCGGGAATGTGTCAAAAATTTCTATGTATCAGCGTTGCTTCGGTAACATTGGGAAAATTTTCTATTGCAGATTGGTGGAAATTAATCTCCGCTTTACAAGGGATTAGCACTGCCTTGGTGGTGCCATGAAGATGGTAAACTACATAATCGACAGTGAAAATCGATCCCTATCATCCAAGTATTGGTATGGCCCCGATAATGCTAGGAAATTCTAAAGTACCAAGCCGCTTGGAAAATCAACTCATAATGGATAAAACTTGATATCTCCCGAAGATTGGAGACACCAAAGGAGATATGAGGACTCAGTTTGTTCTTAAGTTTCTAAAGATAGAAACTAAAACATGTGCATGATCTCAACACTGAACTTGGAAATGGTCGGTCACAATCAAAAAGAAAATTGCTCGAAATCGAGCATCGAAATTACGAGTTCTTTGAGATAAGAGCTACCATACCACCCAGATTGGAGGCAATCGAATGAGCTACCTAGAACAATTGATCTATAACCAACTGTTTGAAAGTTTGGAGTAACCAGTCCTGTGGAGTAGGGGCATACATACATCAATTCATGATCGGTATAGGCTAAACGGAGATACACCGCAGTTCTGTTAGGCCAAACAGAGTATTTTGTCAAAGAATAACAGTGCTAAGCAGTATAGTATGCTAAACAACTGTAGGAATATCACTCACATGCACAGAGTTGCGGTAAGTAAAAATATGGCACAGACATAGTAAGTAAAGGATATACAAAATTGCAATACAGGTAATCCTGCTATATACACAGGCAGTTTGTAACAATCCGAATTCCAGTGGGTCTGGATTTTTTGCAAAAATGCTAAAATACAAGCCCACTGAAACCAAAGTTGGGTATCTGGTATCTTGCAAATAGGCAAAAAAAAATATACCAGAGCTCAAATAAATATCTCACAGCAGAGATGACTAAAATATAATAGTAAGTAAATACTCACCAATATAATAACACTTTCTAAACCAATGTCTCAAAGCTGGAAAGTCTTTGCCATCTACCTAACACCGTAGGATGTTATGAGGAGGGGGTCAGAACTAAAGTTCTGGTGAATGGACAAACTATACACTTCTAGGCTTAATTCTACATGTACCCTTTTATTTCCATTTTCTATTATGTTAGGATTATTAGGCTTATACCACTCTTGCCTCCGTGCGTGAATCGTACGCATCTACTCCTTAGTAGATTAAAACCTAATAACTAATATATATGTAGTTGTATGCCCAATGACCGCATCAGTCCTAGGTACTACCCATAGAACCTTCTGTATTCTCCTCGAAAAGGACTCCATCGTCTTACTCCTAGAGCGTTCTGTGACTACATCTGCAAAAGACAGCTTCGTGAGGCCTACAGTACAGATGTTCCATCGTCTGCTATTAAAATGTAAAATTGCGTTTGCACTAGCCTATACTAATGCTCGAACATCCACAATGTACCACCCAATGCGTACCTTGAGAACTATATATAATCGTTCTGTCTACTCCCTGAATCCCGCTAATAAGTTCTACCTTGTACGAAACTCGGTTGAGGATTTTTTATATCTGTAAAGGACTGTTCATTAGGCCTACAATACAGATATTCTAACAGTCTATCTCTTTTCTCATCGTGGTTATGCCCCACGCAGCCACCCCTCAATTAATCGAAAGACCTTTAAAGAGCTAAGTGGCTATGCCCTACTGCGAACAATCTAAACTTCCAATTGGCTGTTCCCTTCATATAATGTCTTGACAGTGAAAGAATCATTGGCATTTTGGTTTAACTTTAGTCTTTCTCAAACTTGCGTCTTGGTTTGATGTTGGCCTGATATCCGCATGCGACTATCCTTCTGGGTCCTGCCCACTAAAACCTACTCGCAAGTTAGAGTACAGTGTCATACGAATATTCTACTCCAAACGTCAACCCTTTTGGCTGCCTATAATGGTCCTGCCATGCAAAAGAAGTCAAGGCATACTCTCTTGATGAAACACCTACAGACCTGCCTCCGGGGGGATTGCATCGTTAGGCCCGCCCCATAGGGCTATCTTAGACTACCCTCACGTTCCGTTGAAATCTCGTACTTCCTCTAGCCTAAAATATCTAAGTTGCATGTGCTTCTTCTGTGATAAAAATATGTGATGAACTTCTTCGTTAGGCTCTTCATCCTTTGGGATGCTTCAAACGCATCTTACTCTTTTATTAGACTCTAAGTCTAATCTTTTATTTTGCGTTCAGTTTACTTTTCTTATTCCGTTAGCTACTTATTTACCCTAATCAACATAAGCTTGTCCCAGCCTCATCTAGCTATTGTGAGACCATCAGTTCCTGACTGAAAGGGAATGTTGTTGGTATGAATCATGTTTCTATGTTTGCTTATTAACTTAATGTAAGTTTTAAAATAAGCCTCTTCTGTTAATTCTGCTCTATTTTCTTATTAACTTAACATAAGTCTTAAAATAAGTCATTTCTGTTCTTTTTGTTTGATTATAACCTATGTTATAATTCTACTTGCAATTGTCACTTCTATATTCCTTTATAATCTATATATTAAAATATAATTACAAGTGTCTCTTTTCTATTCTAGTCTGTTTTCTTTTATTATGATATTGAATTCTCTTTAATTCTCTTATGTTATATGACAATCATGTCTTGGGCCTACATCCGACTGTCATAAATTACTTATCATGATAACTGCTTTACTTATATTCTATTATCTACACATTAAATGCATATCTAGCTACATTACTTCTAGTCTTGTCTAATAATTAACTTGATTTCTTCTTTATTTCCTTTAGTTTTCCACTTTATTTTATTATATTCTAGGAAGTAGTTCTATTCTATTTGGTTGGTTACAAAAACTATGCTAAAATTTCATGTTTTAATACTCAATAATGCTATAATAATAATGCGTAACTACAAGATATTTCTTTTATTATTTCTTTACTTTTTGGGTAGTGCAAAATACAGTAGTGTCTCTATTTTACACTAATTCCCTTTTTTATTTCTTTTAATCTTGCAATTACTTTTATTGTTATCCTTTAAATATTAAACTATGGAAATGTATTCTCTTTTCTAAACCAACCAACTAATCTATCACTAACTTCCCAATCAAGTTATTAAATTTTCCTCTTTTATTTATTTTTCTCATTTTTAGTACAATTTACTGTAAATTTATATTTTCACTTTTTATTCCAACTTTTCTTATTTTACATCTAATTTATGTAAATCTAGTGTTTTTCTATTCTAGTCCATATTGGCAAATTCTTCTCTTTGACTATTTTATTCGCGTAAAAACAAATATAAAGAAGCTGACATTTACCGGCTAAATTTCAACTTTAAAATAGACGTAAATAACTTTGAATTTCTTACTTTTAGGCTTATGACTTTCTCTAACTATCAAGCCTAATATTATTCATATTTATTTGTATTACTATCTTTCTTTTCTATATAAATAATAATTAAATATGGTGCTTTCACTGAGAAAGTTGGTCTCAGTCAGTAAGGATCTATTTTCTACTTTTGGATAGCTTAAATTCATTAGGTAGATCTGTAGTTTTATTATTACAACCTGAAACTATTTAGATTCCAGCAGAATCTATTGAAGGATTAGTTTGACTTATGACTCCATTAAAAGAGAAATTCAATACTTACAAGCCTGATGCAATGCCGAGAACACCGAATCCCGAGGTGTTGAATATGTTGCACGGCTGAACGCTATTGAAATCCGAAATCCTTCAGATATGATAAGGAGCGTTGAGATGGACCAGATGATGAAGGACATGAATGATAAATTGTAGGAGAGTCGGAGTAAGATGAATAGGCAAATGAAGGAGAGCCTTGATTTTCCTGTAGTCTTAGAAGGAACATGAAGGAGTTGGCACCTTTCGATCCAATGAGTATAGTTCTTCATCATCTGGTGCGAAGCATGGTGGAGGAAGACAAAAGATGAAAAGAATAAAAGCTGGTACTACGAAGGAGAGATTGGTTTCTTTTCGAAGTGAGGGCTTGGGGATCGGCCCGGACTTAATGTAGGGATTGGTACTGAAACCTCGGTGCTCGATTTGGTCAATGAGAAAGTTGACATCTTAGATGATGATGTTGGTCATGTTGTTGGAGACCAGAATGTTAGAGCTAGGGAGACTGCGGTTAATCCTCCATGTAGAAACTGAAATAACAGGACTACTGGACGAACGATGCTCGTAGATTCTGGAGAATGCAGATATCGTGAAACTAAGCAAGACTGTTTGCAGAGTCAAACATTCGATACAGGTCATGATTACCATCATTCAATGGATTCGATGGAATAAGATTCTTTGGATAAGATGGTGAAAAAGCCGGTGAATGAGACTCAACACAAAAGCAACGATGAATAAGGTATTTCTCCCAGTAGGAACTTATTCACCAAGGAGATTTTACTTAAGGAATGCCCTGAATGTTCACGATGCCACGATGCAGTCTTACGGTGGGACGACGGAACTAAGGCAACACTTGTTAAAGTATGAAGGGTATATGGACATGGCTAGGGTGATTGAGGCCGTCATATGTCGATGTTTTCCTATTTTTTTGAAGGTGTAACAATGATATGGTACACTCGTCTTCCGCTGAGAACCATATCATCGTTTGATCAACTGGTAGAGAAGTTTATTGAGTTGTTCTATTTACATGCAACTCATTCGAAAGATGTGATTTCACTGTCGAATCTCTTCCAAGGAGTGGGAGTGTCATTGAAAGATTTCTTAGGCGGATTCAATACAAAAGTAACAGAGGTGAGTAATGCGAAGGAGGATATCATGTTGATGGCATTGATCAAAGGATACATCCTAATACTGATTTTGGGATAGGGTTAAAAATTGAAACGCCCACCGACAATGGATGTTTTATGTAGGAAGGAAAACCTATTCTTGTGCTTGGATGAGGCAAGTTTGACTGCTAGAAAAGTCGGTGGTGGACAGTCAGCTGATGTGCTACAAAGTAATGTTGCGGTGAAGCAAACCAAATAGAGCTCTAGCAAATAGACATGAATGTTGAGAATAAGGGCCAGAAAAGAGACGACCATGAAGGTAGAGATCAAAAATCAAACTTAAGGAAAAGCCCTAGGTTTCGAATGTACGAAGAGTACACTCCATTAGACAACTCGGTTGAAAATATCTACCTTGCAATGCAGGGTATTGGGCATTATAAGAAACCACCTCCAAGGGAGTCTACAAAGAAGTAGAAGAGACATAGCACGTACTAGCGCTTTCGTGAGACCTAAGGTCATAATACGAATGAGTGTTGGCATTTACGCGATGCGATTGAAGATCTGATTGGAAAAAAGAAGTTATAGAAGTTTGTTTAAGACCCACAAGATGGCGGTAATGAAATACCAACCCCCAGGGACAAGCGTTCCAACAGGGCCAAGTTGGGCCTAATGAAGACGAGTCTAGGTAGCTTGAGAAGAGACTAACTATGAACACGATTTATGGTGGACCACATCCGCTTGAGAAGAGCAAGAAAAAGATGAAGAGGTATGCAAGCTCCTTGAGACATGTTGTGAATAAGTCTTGTTTTGCTATGAAAGATGGAGCTTCGGAAAACAGCTCAGAACTATGACTGATGATATTGTATTTAAGAATATAGATGCAGACTGGGTTGAAGCGCCCACATTAGGTCCCGACATCGGCCATGATTGGGCCAGCGACCGTGAGGAAGGTGTTGGTTGATTGTGGTAGTTTAGTGAATATCTTATTTAGAAAGCTTATGATCAGATGTTGATGGTATCCAGGATCTGAAGCCATGTAAGTCTCGAATCCAGGGATTTAATAGAGTAGCAATAGAGCCTATGGGTTGTGTAGATTTATTGGTGGTTCTAGGTGAAGGTGACTGCAAGAGAGTATGGATTGTAATCTTCATGGTGATTGATGTTTTTCTTCTTATAATACGTTTTTGAGCCGATCGGTCCTAGCTAGCTTTCGAGTGGCTCCTGCCTCTAATGAGAGTGTTGCATCATAGATCTAAAAGAGGTGAAGCGATGTGAGAATGAAAACTACGTAGAGAAGACTCTCTATGTCACATTGTTAGATGCATAGCAACTACTGCCTAAGCCCTGGCTCGATCGGCATAGTAGGTTCCACAAGGGTATGGATCCAAGGAAAGAGCCAAAGGATGCAAGGGGGTTCACATTGAGTTGACAATCAACATCCATGCCAGTCAGGATAGTCCTACACGGGTCTCGAAGATCGGGTTTCAACTTAGCATGAGAGTGATAAAGGAGTTAATGGCTTTTCTCCGAGCGAACCTAGATGTGTTCACCTAGATGCATTTCATGTGTGGAATATAACTAGAGATAGCATGTCATTCATTGAATGTGAACCCCAAATGTGTACTTGTGAAGCAAAAATGGCATAGCCTGGGTCCGGAGCAATCCGCTGCATTGAAGGAAGAGGTGGACAATATGAGAGACAACGGCTTCATCCAAGATGCCCTATACTCGAAATGGGCGTCGAATTCGGTCCTAGTAAGAAAGGTAATGGAAAACAAAGGACATGCATTTACTAGACCTAAATAAGGCATGTCAGAAGGATAGTTTTCTACCGCTAAAGATTGATCAACTGGTGGATTCAACTGCTAGACACGAGCTGCTGTCATTCATGAAATCTTGTTCGAGCTACAACCAAATCCTGATACTCATCCCGGATCATAAGCATACCAGTTTCATAACTAATCCGGGTTAGTATTGATATCTTGGCCTGCTATTCGGCTTGAATAGTGCTAAGGTGGATACCAAAGGCTGGTCAATTCCATGTTCAAAAAGCAAATTGAGTGTTCAATGGAAATGTATGTTGATGATATGCTCGTGAAGTCACGGATGTCAACAAACCATGTGGAAGAATTGGCATAGATGTTCGGCGTACTCCGAAGGTATGAGATGAAACTTAATCCTCTAAAATGCTTATTCGAAGTCGCATCTGGAAAGTTCTTGGTTTCATCATGAATTCAAGAGAGATTGAAGCCAATCCTGAGAAAATTGAGGCTTTGGGGAATGTGGAAACCCCGAAGATGATAAATGAAGTGCAAAGCTTAAATCGGAAATAGCTACGCTAAGCCAATTCATTTCGAGAGCCACAGACAAATGTATACCATCCTTTGAGGTCCTCAAAGTTTGCATAGACATAGGAGTGTAAGGATGTTTTCCAGGCTTTAGTTGATCACTTGGAAAGGTCGCCTATCCTGTCGAAGCCTTTAGACGGAGAGGACTTGTTCATCTATTTGGCAATATCAATTCACGCCCATAGTGCAGCACTTGTGCATGAAGAGACCATAGTTCAAAGGCTAGTATATTACATCAGCAAGTGGTTAATGAGATTAGAGAAGTTCTATCCAAAGCTCGAGAAGCTAGCTTATTGCCTGTTAATCAGTTCAAGGAAACTTCGTCTATATTTCCAAGCTCACCCGAGTAAAGTATTGATTGATCAACACTTGAGGCAGGCCTTATAGTGACCTGAGACCTCAAGGAGACTACTCAAGTGGAACATCAAACTAAGTCAGTGTTACATAACGTATCATCTCTAGAGAGTGATTCAAGGCCAAACTTTGGCATACTTCATTGATGAATACACATCTCATGATGACAGTGCAGAGGGTAGTTTGGAACAAAGTGCTAAGTGGAAGATGTATATCAATGGAGCATCCAACAAACATTACTTAGGGGAGGGGCTTTTCTTGATGACCCATGAGGAATGCTCGATCTGTTACGCTCTTAAGCTTGATTTTCTCATGACTAGTAAAGAAGCCAAGTATGAAGCACTAAGCGCGGGACTCAAGATTGCGAAGGAGTTAGGAGTCAAGGCTTTGCATATTTTCTATGACTCCCAACTGGTGGTATGCTAACTAAGGAAGGAGTTTCAAGAAAAAGGAGAAAGTATATCTCCTTATCCAACAAAGGCCCTGGAGTTGCTGGCTAACATTGAATATTACACGATAACGCATATTCCTAAAGAGGAAAATGTGAAAGCTAATTCACTAGCCAAGTTGGCTAGTTTAGGGGATGCAGAACTCATGGTCTTAGTCCTGGTGGAAGTGTTGTCAACCCTAAGCATCAACCAGATGATTGTCGATTAGATCTTAGAGGCTGAATGTGAGAAAGAGTCGTGGATGACTCTAATAAAGGGAATCCTTCTCAAAGGAGGGAATGAAAGACGATAAACCCTCCGAAAAGCTTCATGATTTGTTATTCGAAAAGGGGTTATGTATAGGAAAGGATTCTCAATCCCTCCATTGCGATGCATTGCTAGTGACAAAGCTAAAAGGGTCCATGTGGAGGTGCATGAAGGGGCTGGTGGTGACTATATTGAGGGGCAAACCCTAGTGCTAAGAAAATTCTACGCTACGAATATTTCTAGCCAACCGTCAACCGGGACCCGGCTGACCACACCAGGAGGTATGATAAGTGCTATAGGTTTGCAAGGATTACTAGTGCCCCACTAAAGGAGATTACACAAATGAGCAGTCCATTTCCATTGCAGTTTGAGGAATTGACATCATTGGTGTATTGTCGATATTTAAAGGTAGTGCGAAGTACACTATCGTTGCTGTCGACTATTCCACAAAATGTTCAGAAGAAGAACTGCTATCCATGATCAACACGAAGAAGGTGATCAATATCACTGGTTAGGAATATAATCCGCCGTTTTTGAATTCAAAGGAAGATTACCTTGACAACGGGACCCAATTTGATAGCGTTGAGTTTAAAATCTTTTGCAACTAGCACCACATCGAGAAGAGGTTTGCGGCAGTTGCACATCTATAAGTGAATGGATAGGTTGAAGTTGTAAATAAGATAATCAAGTCCATTTTATAGAAGTGGCTAGAGAAGGCCAAAGGCAAGTGGGTTGATGAATTGCCATTAGCACTTTGTGCTTACAGAACCACCTATAAGTCTACGATCGATCATACTCCATTCGCTTTAGCCTATGGATAAGAGGCTATGATTCTGATCGAATTGGAAGTACCTTCTCATCGAGCAACTCATTATGATCCTAAACAAATGAGGGGCACTTGTTGGAGTAACTCGACATGATCGATGAGAAGCATGAAGAAGATGAGCTGAGAGCTGGTGCCCATCAGGAACGGGTGGCACATATTACAACAACAACGTCAAGAATCATACTTTCCAACTTGGTGACCTTGTCCTAAAAAGAATCTTCCCTTGTCCTATGAATATGGGCCTGAGCTGGGATGGACCATACATGATCGAACGTAAGCTTAAATATGGAACACTCAAGCCGTCGATTATTGATGGGATTTTGCTCCCACATGCATGGAATAATGAGTATTTATGATGCTATTTCACCTGAAATCCGACTTTGAAAATATTTGATCAATTCCGATATAACAAGACAGAATCTGCCATTTTAGGTGAATATAAAACAAATTGACTTACAAAATCTATGAATTTGTCTTAACATGACTATAAGCAGTGAACTATGGCAAGCATGAATGAATCTCCGTGTATATAATGCAGGTACACGGAGATATGTGCCGACGAAACTTCTACGGTCCATGATCGGACCCATGAAGTAAAATCATTCTAGGTATCTGGAGATAGATACCTATTAACTCCTACAACCCACGACTTGGGGATAGGAGCATGAACATCTAAGGGTGGAACGAGACAATTCACCTTATGGCTCATGCCTGGAATTCGGAAGAGTACTAACATCTTGTCCAAAGTCAGGCAAGATCTTATATAAACGTCCTAAAAATGGATGCTTAAATCACCGCTCTAGGTGATCAATCTCGGTCGATGCTCGAAGTTAGGCACAGTCGCATACAAACGTCGTAAAGAGGGACGTTCGAATTACTAACTCAAATAACCAAACACGATCGAAGCATGGAGTTAGGCATGGCCGAGCAAGGGTGCTAGGAGATAGGCACCTACAAGAACTTCTCAATTAAAGAGATAATATGATTTCGGCTGCAACTGCTACTCAAATGGAAGTTGATTGGAAATAGACGAGATAGGCTATCCACTTGGCCAAGTGATAGAATGGAAATTATTAATGTAATACAAATGAAATAATAAGCGCATATCTCGATGCTTAGAGGGATTAACACAAGGCTCAAAAGAGAAACAAGTCTATGATTTTATTAACATGCTGCTTAAACCGAAAGCAAGGGCTGCACTTGAACAACTTCAGCCTATATACATGAGTCTTAAGAAAAATCAAACACAATAGAAGTGAGGGAGGATGTAACTAAATCCTCTTCCTTCTTTTCGACTCTTTCTTCTTCTGCATGGAAGAAGGCATACTAGACTTATTGGAATTCTTTTTAACTTTCCTGCCTATGCCACCCTTCAGCAGATCACTTTCTGAGGATCCATGAAGCATGATTTTAGCGCTTCTAGAGGTGGGAAGTGTAACTGGAACAAAGATGGGTTAATTGGCAATGACATGGATAGAGGAGGATGGACAATTTCAACTTTCTCCTACTTAAATTACTTGGCCAATAGGGCCCGGAATATTAGCATCTCCTGCATAGTGGGCACTAAAGAAGGCTTAGAAGACCCTACTATGACAATTCCTCCTCGACTTGAGCTCCCTGGATGTCACACGTCATCTCCTCCTATAAGGCATGAATCATTTGTGCATCAGGACCGTGGGTTGCACCGGCTGGAACATCCAGAGCTGTCTAAGGGGCAGACATGATCACAAATTCGTTTGTCGAAATTTGTTAGCCTAGCTATGAACCTTCCTCCGGGAGAGAAACAATAGGAGGCTAACCTGAAACTTGAGAAACATAAAAGCAGAGATTAGTGACGTCGACTGGCTTCATATGAGCCATCTCAAGCACGTGGGAGTTGAATGAAATACCTCTAGGAGATACAGTTCCATCATAAGCTGGCATGTCGCTTGAGCCACCTTCCACAATAGGAGATAACATAAACCACCTTGAAAAAAGGGGTTCGACATGATTGTATGCGACATCTGTCAAGGATGTTGGAACCGTGGAAACTCCAAAAGTGGCCCCGGCAGCGGCAACAATCATTGAGCAAAGAAGGAATATTGCGCTTTCGGTAACTAGTGGTACCGAGGTCAAATGATCGGTTATATTTACTATCGGGTCACGAAAAACAGATCCAGAGCTCTTGGCTTGATCTTTCTAAACCTTGAAGGCCAGTTCGATATGTATAGCATGCTCATCAATTTTAAGCACCTCCAAGTCCTCTTCATCCAGGAGCTTGAGCTTATATCGCTCTACATCAACTTCGTCCTTGCCAGATAGGTCTCGCTTTTGCTTGTCTCTTCTCACCCCAGAGCCAAGGTGATAGAGTATCCATAATCAATCCATCTCAAGTTCTCAAACTTGATAACATTCGCATTGTAATTGATGATTATTAGCTCAAAATCGTTCTTAATCCACTTCTCATGGCTTAACCTTTTATTTCACATCTTTGGCTCAAGCTTCTGCCTTGTCTCTCGCTTTGCAAGCATCCAGTAATTCCTTAGATAACCATTGTTCTCCTACGAGAAAATGTGGTTTTTATGGTAGGCGGCCTCAATTTGTTTTTGTTGTTTTTCATACTCTACATTCGTAGATTTTGTTTAGTCATCCATTTGTTTCTTTGAGTCAATTAATGAGGCGTTAAAATTTTCAACCTCCTTGTCCAGGTTGGTAATGATGCATTTATCATGCTCTCTCTTGGGTTTCATTCCTTCAAGCTCCACCTTTCTTTTATAAGAACCCTTAGAGATGACCTCAGTTATATGTCTCCATTTGAGGCACCGACATATACATCATCAACATAGGGCACGGTGTCTGTTATGACATGCGGAGGAATGTCTTTCAAATTTGGAGCGAATATGACATCGTCGAAAAAGACTTTCGAGAAATGGCATTTTAATCTTCCATGTAGGGGTTGGTGGCGATTTCAGTCTTAGTGGAAATAGTGGTCTTTTTGATTGGCCCTTTTCCAGTCCTTGATGGGAAAAACTAAGAATTAGAGGCCCATCAATTGCTCGAAATGATGGGGTTCAAGATGGGGTATTGTCTGCTGTGCTGTCAAGGAGACCGAAACTGAGGCCCGAAAAACCCCAACAGGTGGAACATCATCAAGTCTTGTTGAGAATATGACCATGCTCTGAGGTAGAGGTGACTGAGACCTATGCCATGGAGGCGATTCATGAGATCAGTAGCCTATGTCTCAGCTCCCTTGATCTCGGCCTAAGTGCCTAATAGTATCAAAATTATCAGAAGAACCATAGGAATGGGTGTGTGATCCATGCCTCCTGTGCTTCTTACCCTAACTTTGGAGGGTACCATACAGGCTCTTGCGCTCCATTGTGCCTGTAAATAAAATATAAGTGAATTAGGCCGAGTGTAGTGTCATGTATGTGGGTGTAATTGTCCTAGTGTTCCCTCATGGACCATGGGCCTGAAATTGACTAACAGGAGGGATCTTCCCTGGAAGGGTGATAGGCACTTCATCTGGTAAGCGAATGGGGGATCCAATATCCCCAATGCTAATGTTGCCCAAGCTGTAAGAGCCAAAATCATTGGGAATTGGACCAAGATTGTCACAAAAGGCGAAATAAGATTTATTTTTTCTTCTGTTACTATGGTCATAAAAGACAATGTTGGAGTTCGCGAGGTGACGATGTTTATTGTGGGTCCTCGCTTTAAGAGAAAAGCTTGGCCACCATTGCCTCCATCACTGGAGGACTCACGATCAACATCGTCGTTACTTCCTCCACTACTTCTTCTTCCTTGACATGCTCATGTACTTCTCCAATCTTTGCAACGTGACTTTAGACAAGGGCACCCTTTGGTTTCTGCCATCATCCTCCAATGAAGAACTGTCTCACCCTCATCTTCAGCTTCAGGAACATAGCCGACACTGCGACCCTCTCCTAAAAAATTAAAGCTCTCAAATTCTCATTAGAAAGCATTCTCATATCCCTTTCTTCCTAAAGAACTTGATAGAGAGCTGTAAGAGTTCTCACTAAGGCTGTACCACCAGGTCTTCTTGGAATGTCTGGAAGAGCAAGAAAAGAGGGCATAAATAATCGAAAGTTAAAGAATTGGCTTTATAACGAAGATATGGGAGCAGAACTTACACCCAGAGAGCCACCTCTGTGAGAAATCATGCAGGCGATGCACAAAAACTATTTCATTTTGAAGTTACTCAATTTGTTCCAATATCCCGTTACAATTCTACAACCATCGAAGGGTTCTAAGTATGTGAATGAAGGAGACCCTTTCCGACGCTTGAAGCTATGTAGGTAGCGGATTTCCTATGCACTGGGCTCATGATCCATATGGCCAGCAAAGATAATGAATATGTTATGCAGAAAGGCATAGCTGCTAGGATAAAGTTGAGCTAAAGCCAACTTCATCAATTGCAGGACTCCATGAATGAAAGGATTGAATGGCGGAATGTAGTCGGCCATGCATATGTATCAATTGCAAGCTTGGTAACCATCAGGTGCAAGGTGTGCTCTTTGATGGCGGGATGGAACCAACACATCCTCGTTCGGGATGCCGTGCTTCTCACATTTTTCTTGAGAGCCCCTTCACTAATTTTCGAGGCAGGAGAATCCATAGGGTCATCAAAAACAACTGCATCACCCCTATCCACATCGTAGGAAAACCCCACTGCTTGATCACAGCATCGGAAAAAGCAATCATTTAGAGAGGTTATTCTATCTGATGACCAGTTGAGTGAGACCTAGTTAGAGTCAGAGTTTCTCTCGTCACAGGAATTGTAATGGAACTAGATTCGGTATCAGACTCGGCATATGTGGGTGTCGACGGAGCTACTGCCATAGCGGCGAGATGCGAGGAGCATCTGTGATCCATAACTAATAAACCTTCATATATAAAGAATATCAAACAGATTAAAAGCTGTAATCTTCATACTAAAAAGAGCCATATGAAGTAGCTATACCAAATCTGATTGATTAGGATGTGTGTCAATTAATCAGATCTCGTGCATCGACATGGGGAGATAATGTGCAATTAAAAGTTTAATGCAATGCAAGCATGCTAAATCGTGCAACATGTCCACTTAATATCGTGCAAATCAAATCCATCACTTGGCAAGAAAATGACGCGCTCGAATGCCGATTTATGTCCAAAACGACCGTTATCAAAAACGATCCCGATAGAGCATGAATACCAACCATCCATTCGAAAGTGATCCCCCTTGAAATTCATTTAACTCACAGGTCCTTCCTTTGACCCACCATTACATCATAAATTCTAATAGTTAACAAGTCAAGAAAAGGATCGAATCTAGCCAAATGAACAACTAGTTGAACACCTTAGCCAAAATCTCCAACAACTGATATCCCAAGTCTGGGATCCGTGCCGACCATTACGAGTGTGGAGATAGTACCCAAAGGCGATGTTATACAAACAAGAGCAATAAACGGCCACTGACGATCCATGCGAAGCAACTCTGCTATCTACCTGGCGTCACTCGATTCAAGGAAGGCTAAGCACAATCCATATTCAAATGTCAAAGTATGGATCGGTTGCGTAGTTCAAGGCTTTGGAAGGTGATTGGAAGTGGCGAGTTCAACAAAGTTAGGGGCGAGATAATGTGCTGGCGATGGCTAAGCAGGGAAGGCTCGAGGTGAAGGTCAAATCGAGATCTAGGAAGTGTTAATGGTGTCAGCGACCTCAAGGACAAGACAAAAGTAAAGTGAATAACCAAGTATGGGATCGACCCCTTATAATAGCCTGACCCATAGAATTAGGCAAGAGAATCGCCTAATTCTTCGAAGGATAGTATCCCGAACATGGATAGGTACCGAACCCGATAAACAAATATATAAGTAAATAACATATAGTACATTATAGTAAGACAACATATATACATATGCGGCTTATATATGCACGGATGGGCATAAAAGAAGCTCCAAGAGAACAGAGTCAAACCTGGAAAAGAAGATTGTCGAATGATTTTTGAATTTGGAATAGTGAACTTCAAGAGCACGCTTCAGCTTTATAGTATAGGAAACTTACAGGCCTTAGCTGAAGGAGGCCGATGCAACAGTTGGCAGAAGATACACTTCATTAAAATGATATGATAGCAAAGATGGTATCTTTTCGAAACAAAGCAAGAGATAAACAGCATAGGACCCTTGATTTGTCTCATTCCAAATCATATCTCATTAAAAATAGATATACATTGGGGGGTAAATGTTATCCAGTCTTATCACCATGCCATATTCGGACGCACCAGGTTGGTTAAATTAAGACTATCCAGCAACAATCCATACCGACGACCGTCAAGTTTGGATGCTAAGCAAAACTAAATAATGAAGTCCAGATGCAACCTAGAACATCGAAACAAAGAATCCAAACACCCCTTATCTATGATCAAAAATTTATAAGGCCCGGGCACAAGAAGGCACAGTTCGGTGCCGATCCCTAACAAGGTTCGACACCGATCCTTAATCGTTCATTCCATTTGTGTTTTCCTTATGCATTACAAAGCTAGGGCGTTCACGGTCTATGCCATGTAGGATAGTTCACAAGCACTTAGCAACTGCTACAAATAATGCATAAGTCAAACTCTATTGTCCCGTTCCTGAACCAACAGATCGACTCAAATCCAGCAATGCAAATACAACAAGGAAGACGAAGACATGAATAAGCCAAGCATACACAAGAACAAAGTGGATATCCAGAAGACAACTTCATGGTTCGGTAGCGATCCCTAAACACGGATTTGTACTGATCCCTGGATGCTGATGACTTGGGCATGATCTTTTCTATTTAGCTTCCCTGAATGTGGACAGCGTGGTTTGAAACATGGGTGAGAGGTTTCTGACGGCCTACGGCTATAAACAGAGGGATAGGGGCATCGTTTGGGGGATCCTTTTTGCTCTTCAACAAAATTCTTGTACTCGTTGGTAACTTTATGGATCATCACCGATCCCTAAGAACATCTTTGCAAGAACTCATCAGAAATTATCAACAAAGTTTAAGTGGACGTAGGCAAAGCCGAACAATTGTAATTGTTATGTGTTTTGTTTTTCCTCATTTTCAAGTTATTTTATTCATTTTATTCTCTACTTTTGATCTCTGGGTGTTTATGCCAACTTTTGTATAAATAGAGCGATATTGGAAAATAAAATGAAGACGTTTATCTTTTCTAATATTGTAAGAATACATGACATAAAGTTAAACAATCTACTCCGCTAAATCTAAGAAACTAATATAATTGATAAAATTGTTTATGAAAACATATAAATGAACTGAATTAGGATTGACATACGAATATAAAAATATATGTACTAATAAATCATTTGGCATGTTGTCACATCAAGGTCCATGCAAAAGCCAAATTGTACAACTACTAAATACATTTGTACCTTAGTCACTTAAGTGTCTGCCCAAACTATATATCTTCTTTAATGAGTTTTGAACCCCGAAGCAATATAAGAATATGGATATTTGATCCATATTCAAGCACATACAAAAGTTGAATGGTAAATAGTCACATTTGTAATATAGGAAATCTTGATGAAACTAGTTAACTCGAAATCAGCAAGTAAACCATTATGCAAGTTCGTGTGTTCAATGAGATTGATTGTAATGAGAATCTTGTTGTGTTGAAAACAACATAATACTAAGTGCTAAAGACCGACCTAGGAGTTCAATCACTGAAATGTCAGTTTGGTCAGTTTACTTTAGTGCAATTTATATGATATCCCTAAATGTTAAGGATGTATGAATGCACTTTTGTAAAAAGTTAACCTAGGAGTTGGATCACTGAAATACTAGTTTGATCAGTTTACTTTAACGCAACTTATACAATATCCTTAAATGAGTTGTCTCTATGCATTTTTGTGAAGGGTTTGGTGCAGTCATATAGTAAGGGTTTCCTACTGAATGGTTCGACCATTTAGAAAAGAAAACGAATGTCCAAGAGCGGATGTAACATAGGCACAATTAGGATGAAGAGAGTAAATGATCACCTTTGTTTCAGAAGAGACATCGAAAATAAGAATTGTACAAAATACTAGTGGATATCTAATATGGAATGAGAAATGTGATTTCTACTCCAAATGTATATCCGTATAGAAAATTGTTTTTATTTTGGAACCAAATTCAACTTTGTTTATAACATTTAAAATAAACGACACAAAAAACAAAAAGAACAACGAACAATTTACCTCCACCAAACAAAATAAAACACCCCACAACCCAAAAATCAATCCCACTATATAAACCATATCTATCATAACAGGTTTAAACCCATCTGATCTCTCTTCATACTCCATCCGATCAAGAGTAGTCTCGACTACCACATGCCAATTGCTTCCTTATACCCGATATACTAGCACCCGGCCCATTGAAGCAAGTCATCTAGAAATTTGACTATTTAACATATGGGGCGGCTATTTAGACACAAAATTAGACACAAATTGAGGATACAAAAAATCACAGCCATTGGATATTTTTGTCCTTATATGGGAGGTGTAAATCAGGGGGCAATCCAATGGTGCAAATCCATTGTGTCACGAATTGTATCTACATTTTGTATCTAAATAGACTTTCCCTTGACATATCCACTTACCTTCACAGTAATTCTTCCTACCAAACTATCACGACGACTTTGGAGTTGAAAATTTTGAGAAGCTAAATGAATTATTGCTTCTTTATTAAAGTTAGTACTCTTCTTAACACTTCATGCTCTAAAATACGTATTAGGACATCTCTTTGTGGTCTCTCCACCCAAAGATTGCATTTTCATATGATAACTAGGTTCATATATGTAACATCCCAGAATCTTTGACAATATCAATTTAATAATCTGTATTAAATATTAAATTGATATTGATAATTTTGTTAATAATAATTCAAATTGATTTAATAATTTTTCTTTAATAAATATTTAAGTGGTAGATTTTATCTTTTAAAGCTAATAAATTGGTTTCTGTTTATAATATAGATATATGGTTTATATTGTAAATGGATTAGCTTTGTTTTAAATATAATAAATAAAGCATATTTTTCTAATTCCAATATTTTAGTAATTTGAGAATTCGTTTTTATTTAATATAAAGCTTTTCAAGGTTATTAAATAAGTAATCTTGGTTTAAATTTAATAAATGAACCTTGATTTAAAATTCTAATCTATATATTAATAATTTGGAAAATTTGATTTAATTTAATATTAAGTTTTTCAAAACTACTTAATAAATAAGTATATGATTTTAAATTGATTAAGAGAGATGTTTAAAATGTTTAAAATAATTTTGGCTTGAGTTTTAAATTTAAATTAATTAACAAAAAGGTTAGTTTGTTTTCTTTTTAAAATATAGTTTTATAAAATAAGTAATTTATTAATAAAGACATAATTTCTTTTATAATTACTTTAAATTGATAATGAGTTATTTTAAAAAAAAATATTAATAATGTATTTTTTTACAATTAGATTTTTGAATAAAAATAGCATTTGTTATTTCAAATTTAATTTGTATATATAACTTGATTTTTAAATATTAGAATTTAGAATTTAATTTGAATTTGAATATAAAGTTTTAAAATCCAAAGTATAGATTTTTATTTGTTTTGATTTTTATATGCATAAGCTTTTATTTATAAGTATAATTTGTTTTTATTTCTTTT
Organism: Allium cepa; assembly: GCA_030765085.1. NCBI lineage: Eukaryota > Viridiplantae > Streptophyta > Magnoliopsida > Asparagales > Amaryllidaceae > Allium > Allium cepa. The sequence goes on along the minus strand of CM060932.1, from coordinate 969,683,903 downwards.
AAAATTTTATATACATATAAAATACTAATTAACTATTTATTTGGCATAACTTATATATTAACATGTAAATTAAATACTAATTACCTTAAAAAGGACATGTATTGTTTTCCTAAGCAACATATAACAAGTGTTGAGTATTAAACATCCTAAATTGACAAATGTTAAAATTTTGTACAAGTGTTATTTTCAAATTTGTATTTTCTTTTATTTCTATTAAATCCTACTGTCATCTTATAAAACGACTCTTCTCTTCAATTTCTTTTTCCTTTTCAAAAATCTAAAGTTAAGAAATTTAAAAGCTTGAACTATAAACAAATCTGAAAAAATGAAAACTATTTTTTAGATTCAAAATCAAATCTTCAAAACCAAAATCAGTAAAAATCCTCAATTTCAAATCTGCACATTTTCAAAACCCTACACCTGCCATATTCAAACAAAAAGCAAGATTGAAAAATTAGTTTTAAAAAGTAAAGGGATCTGAATTTTCTCTTAAAATCTGGAAAATGGGCTCTGCATGCAAACCTTAAAAAAAACTAAGAGAAGCTTGGGATCAAGCAGCATCTGTTTGCAAGCATTTCAGTTGCATATTGATTAGCAATTCAAACTTCTAAAAAACAAAGGAGTAAAGATAATTAGTCTTCAACAAGTTCAAAGCTTTTCAATCAGAGGCTCCGCTTTCTTATAAATCAGTGAGTAACTTTTAAATCTTAAATTATAAATTAGGTTGCATGCTGGTATGGTTGGATATAAATAAGTATATTGTATGTGTATATAGATAAAAATCCGATGAGAATAATTATATTATGTGCATGCTGATTGTAATTGTTCTACTCTGCTTTGTTTTTTTTCTTAGGCTTAAAGTTTTTATTTAAAATCATTACCACATGATCTAGACTTTGAGAGGATGTGATTATCAAACAAATGTAGTTTGATTTAATCTAGTCTAATTTTTAAAAATTTAAATTAGACAAAATAAGGCATGTTGCCTCTGGAAATATTTGAAAACATCAATGCATGTTGATATAATCAAAACTCATACTGTATAATTTATAAATTCAGTATTGTAGATTGAATACACTAACTAAAACATGATTTTTAACACAAGAATCAAGATTTTTAGAAATAAGATGTGTTGATACGCTAAGATTTTGATCAGTGACAATGTGCTTTAACAAAAAGGAAGAGATATGTGCAAAGCTAAAGAAAGAACGATGAAGACCAAGAATAAACATAAGTATGATTTTGTTATATAGGTCTTAGTTCAGATTTATTGTTAAAATCTATCCTCGAGAGGCTTGCACAAACACTAGAACACATTTTATAAATTTCATTTTTACTACACATTCACTGTGCACAGTTTAGTAGTTCAGTCGACTGAACAGGGATGACCAGTCGACTGAACCTGTTACACATATACAAACATGTACAGTTTCAGTCGACTGAAACACCCTGCTCAGTCGACTGAATTTGTTCCTGAAAATTTTACTTCATATTTTCAGTTGACTGAATTCTCTGTTCAGTCGATTGAATTTGACCTGCGAATTTTCTCTGAATGGACACCTTCTTCCTCCCAAGAGTTGCAACCATTCACCAATGGAAATGGAAGCATCTCTTGTCTGCACCCTTAGCCAACAGATGTACCTCTTCTACAAGTATAAATACATAATTCTAACATCTTCAATTCACCGAATTCTTTGCTTTAATCTTACTATTTTCTTGAACATATTATCTAGAAATTCTCAAAGCAATCACAAATCTATTGCTTGAATCACTGCTTTGTTTTTAACATTCTTTTGATTTATAGCAATTCACATTTCCTAAATCTTCACAAACACATTGTATACTCTCAAGGATAAGATTATAGGAATATTGTACTACATTAGACTCATTAGTGTTGACAAGAACACAACAAGTCGAATATTGTCTTTTAGTAATTGAGTTGAAGTCCTCTTCGGTAGTTGAGGCAAGAAATCCCGTTCAGTTGTTCGGGTAAGTTGTAAACCCATTCCTCCGGGTTAGGTGAGGGTTTTAGTTAGTGGAGTTTCTAAGTGAAGCTTAGGGACTGGACATAGGACTAGAGGTGCGAACCAGTATAAAATCCTGGTGTCTACCTTTCTTTTACTTACTTTAACTACCTAGACAATTTCGTTATTCCATATTACACGATCCTACCGCATAGCCTCTTTCAATTGGTATCACAGCAAGGCCGTCCGATAACCATAACACCGTTATTAGACATATTGATAATATGGAAAATAACGCAAGTACAAGCACAACATCTGCCTATAATTCTACATTTGCGGAAGGACAATCTACCCAAAGACCTCCTCTACTCAATGGACTAAACTGTAACTATTGGGCTACAAGGATGAGGATTTATATGCAAGCAACAAGTTTCGAAGCCTGGAATGCTACTCAAACAGGGTTCGTTGTACCCACAACCGATTATCCCACAAGGACACAAACTCAAAAGAATGAAGCTAGTGCAAATGCCAAAGCTACGAATATGCTATTTTGCGCCCTGGATAGAAATGAATTCAACCGTGTTAGCATATATACTACTGCATATCAGATATGGGAAACACTTAAAGTCATACATGAAGGCACAAACAAGGTTAAACAAACAAAGATATCCATGCTGAAGAATCAATTCCAAAACTTTAGAATGTGACAAAATGAATCCATCAATGACATGTACTCGAGATTTCAAGACATTCATCATGCTTTAATCAGACTAGGAGAAAAATACACGGATTTTGACATTGTGTCTAAAGTTCTAAATTCACTCACTGATGAATGAGAGAGAAAAGTACTAGCAATCAAGGAAGCAAATGATCTATCTACAATGAAACCAGAGGAATTGATTGGAAATCTTATGTCATATGAAGTATATATGCAAGCTAAGAAAGATCAAGCTCAAGAAAGAAAGAATGTTGCTTTTCATGAGGAAAAGGAAGAATTAGAGTCTGAAGATGTGGATTTAGCATTCATAGCCAAAAATTTTAAGAAATTCTTAAGGTATAAAAAAGGAAATAAAAACGGATTCAATAAGAATTTCTTGAACAATCCTACATCCTCGAATATAGAATGTTTCAATTGTCACAAGAAAGGTCACATGCACAAGGATTGCCCAGAGCAAAAGAAGGAGAATCAGAAAGCTCTCAACACCAAAAACAAGAGAGAGAAATTCAAAAAGAAGGCATTCTCTATAACATGGGATGATTCGAATTCATCTTCATCCGAAAGTGAAAATGATAGCGACAATGAATAGGCAAATGTATGCTTCATGGCTCAAGAATATGAAGTAAGTAATTTAACTTTCGATGACTTGATTAAAGTAAACTCTGAACTTTTGAGCACAATAAAAATTCTTAAAAAGAAAATTAAGGAAATTCGTGTAAATCAAAACAAAGTTGAATTTAAAAGAGATATGTTAAACGATGAAAAGAAAATTCGAGAAGAAGAACTTGAAAAAGTTCAAGAATCTTATTCAAATTCGGAAACTCAATTATCTCTTCTAAGTCAAGAAATTGAAACTCAAAAGACAAAGAATGATATAATTGTTTCTGAAAATCATGAGTTAAAAACTAAGATTAGACAAGTTGATTTAGAAAATAATAGCCTTCAAGCTAGATTAGATAACATCACTTAAAATGTTTCTAACTTTAACAAAGGAAGAGAAAATTTATCTAAGATTTTAGAAAATTCTCAATCCTCTTCAAATAAACATGGATTAGGATATAAAAAGGAGTCAAAAATTCCTAAAAAGAAAAATACAAATTTTAAGAGGAATATCGATTCAAAACAACAAATGTTATTAAGAGAACCTATTAAAACAAAAGTAGAAAAGAAGATAGTCAAAATTTGGGTTCCAAAGACTAACAATATTTTAATTAGGAATAAATATATTAAAACATTTATGGATAGTGTTCATTATAATAAAAACTATATTTATAAAAAGGATACTAAACCAAATTGGGTTTGGCTTCCTTAGCTCTAACTTTTTAGGACCCTATTTTAAGGTGGGTACCAATAATTTTGTATTTATTTTCAGGTCTCACTTAAAAAGAAGAAATGGATACTAGATAGTGGTTGCTCAAAACACATGACCGGAGACAAAGATATGCTTACAAACATCACATACTTTGATGGTGGCTCGGTTACCTTCGGAGATAATTCAAAAGGCTGTATCATTGGCAAAGGAGATGTGAGCAATTACGGTACATCAAATTTACCTTTTATAACAAATGTTTCATTAGTTGAAAATCTAAAACATAATCTACTTAGCATAAGTCAACTTTGTGACAAAGGCTTTAAAATAACTTTTTCAGAAAATAAATGTAGTATTTTTGATCCAAACCAAAATCTTATTTTTGAAGGAAATAGAGATAGGAATATTTACGTTCTAAATATAAATATTAATCATAATACAAGTATGTGTTTACTAGCCAAAGATAATGATCCTTAATTATGGCAAAAAAGATTTTGTCATATAAATTTTAAAACTATTAGAAAACTTTCCAAAAATGAATTAGTAAGAGGTTTACCCAAAATAAACCTTAAAATAAAAAATCTTTGTGATGATCATCAAAAAGGAAAATTAACGAAATCTTCTTTTAAATCTAAGAAAAATATTCCGACTTTACAACCATTAGAATTACTACATATGGATTTATTTGGACCAACACAGATTCAATCCATTAGTCCTAATCGATACGTGTTTGTAATAGTTGATGATTTCTCAAGATATACATGGACTACTTTTATGAAAAATAAAAGTGACACTTTTGAGCATTTTAAAACATTTGTCAAAAGAATTCAAAACATTAAAGATTTGAAGATTAAAAATATACGAAGTGATCATAGAGGCGAATTCGAAAATGAAGCTTTTGAAACTTTCTGTAAAAAGAAAGGAATAAATCATAATTTTTCATTTTCTAGAACTCCTCAACAAAATGGAGTTGTAGAAAGAAAGAATGGAACATTACAAGAATGCGCAAGGACATAATTAAATGGAAGTTTTCTACCAAAACATTTTTGGGCAGAAGCCGTAGCTACTGCATGCTATGTATTAAATAGAATATCAATTAGACCGTTAACTAAAAATACTTCATATGAACTATTCAACAACAAAAAGCCAAATATATCTTATTTTAAAATATTTGGATCAAAATGTTTTATTTTAAATACAAAAGATCAACTAAGTAAATTTGATCCAAAAGCCGACGAAGGAATTTTTGTAGGATATTCAGAACAAAGTAAGGCATATCGAGTATTTAATAAACGAACAAACATAATCGAAGAAACCTTACATGTATCTTTTGATGAGAATTTCAACAAAGAATTAAATATAAAAGATGATGAAGAATTTATAAATATAGAAAATACAAATCTTGAAAATTATAATGAACTAAGATCTTCACCAAGAATATTACGAGATCACCCTGCTCAAAACATAATAGGTGAAATCAATTCTCAAGTTAAGACAAGAAATCAACTAAATCAAATGGGACATATAGCTTCATTTCTACAATAGAACCTAAAAATCCTAAAGAAGCATCAACAAACGATTACTGGATTATTGCAATGCAAGAAGAATTAAATCAATTTAAACGTAACGATGTTTGTGAATTAGCTCCCCGTCCGAATAATCAGTCTGTTATAGGAACAAAATGGGTTACAAAAATAAAATAGATGAACAAGGTAATATAAGTAGGAATAAAGCTAGACTAGTAGCATAAGGATATAATCAAGAAGAAGGTATTGATTTTGAAGAAACTTTTGCTCCCGTTGCAAGACTTGAAGCAATACGTACTCTATTAGCTTTTGCATGTTTTCACAATTTTAAACTTTATCAAATGGATGTTAAATGTGCATTTTTAAATGGTTTTATAAAAGAAAATGTATACTTAGAACAACCTCCTTTATTTATACATGAAAAATATCCAGATCATGTATATAAATTAAAGAAAGCACTATACGGTCTTAAACAAGCACCTCGTGCTTGGTATGAAAGACTTAAAAGTTACTTACTAAATTTGGGATTTCAAATTGGAAAGGTTGATCAAACGCTTTTCATTAAAAATACTACTAAAGATATTTTAATAATTCAAGTATATGTAGATGATATTATATTTGGTTCGACAAATGAAAATTTATGTAAAGAATTTTCAAATATAATGACTAAGGAATTCGAAATGTCTTATATGGGAGAATTATCATATTTTCTCGGACTTAAAATTAAACAATTAACAAATGGAATTTTCATAAACCAAGAAAAATATTGTGCTAATCTAATTAAACATTTCGGAATGGAGAACACTTCTGCTAAACCTACTCCTATGAGTACCACTACTCATCTCGATCGAGATGAAAATGACAAAAGTATAGATCAAAAATTGTTTAGAAGTATGATAGGTTCCTTACTTTACTTAACCGCTAGTAGACCAGACATAATGATGAGTGTATGTTTATGTGCACGTTTTCAATCTAATCCTAAAGAATCACATTTAAGAGCGGTAAAACAAATTATGCGATATCTTAATGATACTAAAGATTTTGGTCTTTTCTATCCAAAAGAGTGTCCATTTGAGTTAGTATCATTCAGTGATGCTGATTTTGGTGGATCTCGAACAGATAGAAAAAGTACAAGTGGTATGTGCCATTTCATTGGAAAATCACTTGTATCTTGGTTTGGTAAGAAACAAAATTGTGTCTCGCTTTCCACCTGTGAAGCAGATATATATCAGCCGCTTTAGCTTGCACTCAAGTTATCTACATGCAACAAACACTTAAAGATTTTAATGTAAATTTAACAAACTCTACAATATATTGTGATAATACAAGTACAATAAATTTATCTAAAAATCCGGTTAACGACTCTCGTACAAAACGTATAGATATTCGTCACCATTTTCTACGTGACAATATCGAAAAAGGAATCATAAATTTAGAACATATTTCTACCGAAAATCAAATTGCCGATATATTTACTAAACCTTTATTAGAAAACTCCTTTATAAAATTACGATGAAAATTAGGAATAATCTCTTTTAAAGATTTTTATAGAGAAAGTTATCTAAATTTTTTTCTTACAATTCAGTCGACTAAATCTATATGCTCAGTCGACTGAACGAAGAAAACTATGACTTTCAATTTATATTTTCAAATAATGATACATTATAAATAATAATATAAGGGTTATCTCTAATCCATACATTTCTAACTGATTTATTTTAACCATTAAATCTTTGATTGGTTAAAAAAACTTTGATAAATTATCACCACAATATTTTTAGAATATTCATCCTATAAATACACCTTTAACATATTTTCATTTTCACAACTCATTTTCACTTACAAAAGATTGAAAAATCGATATAAAAATATCCTCAAACAACTCATACTCCCCAATCAACATCACCTCTTCGGTCGATAACTCACAAACATCATCAAAACTTCCTACTCCAACACCAAAGCATTAGCCAGTCTATAAAATGGTACAACTATCGAACTGGCTACACATCGGAATCAAAGAAGGCTAAACGTGGTCTTTTTATCTCACCAGATACGAAAAGAAAGATTGATGAGATTCATCACTTTCAACAACAACAAATTGATCTTCAACGAGAATTATATTTCGAACAAAAAGTAACGGCTAGACGATTAAGCTTCCTAGAGCAAATTGGTTTACGTTTTTGTGGCTCAAAGAAAAACAAAGTGACTAAGCCCCTACCTCGACCTGTTAGTTCATATGATCCGTCTTCGTCTTACCGTACACCAGCCGATCCCATGAATCCTTGGATGTCGCCAACAACTCCTCAATATAGTCCAAATTCATGGGACAAAACCTATTCGGCGAATGAAGGAAATAAAAAGAAAAATAGTTCATCTGCAAAGAAATGTATATTTCGGTGGCCAAATCATGTTGTTATATTGTATTATGTCTATACAATTGTAATTATTTATTGAAATATTTTTTTAAATATAGAATTCCAAAAACTTAAGGTTCAGTCGATTGAACCTTAGTGCTCAGTCGACTGAACACTAGCCAGAAAAAAAATACGCAATAGTTAAGTCGGCTAAAAACTCTGTTCAGTCGATTGAATTTAACATAGAAAAACTTCGCCAAAATTTCAGTCGACTGAACAGAATTTTCAGTCGACTGAACGCCAATTCTCAGGCAACTTTTCCCTTTTATCCACCAGTTTTCACCCTTTTACCTTCACTTTTTACATTACAAAATTTCTCTCTTCCCCATTGTTTTCCAAACCCTAGCCCCCAATTCACAAATTACTCTCAAATCTCACAACAAATGGCCCCAAAAAGATCAAGAGCTTCTTCTTCTTCATCCTCCGAGCCAATTGATGCTCAAATTGCACAATGGCTCTATGATGGCGTAGCTGTAATGAGGTGGAATAAAATGAAGAATTCTCGCATTTTCGAGCACTCCTTCGTTGATTTTCAAAGCCTTCAGACATACAACATCCAAGCATTAATGGATCGGGCAGGTTTAACTTCTCTCTTGGATTTAAAAAGAAACGACCATGCAATAAATCATATCATGGTCAAACTATTTTATGCAAACCTTAATCTTGGACACCAAACTCCAAGAAATCCAAATGATAGCGTTTGGAGTATGGTGTGAGGGAAGAAAGTTTGGTTCTCCTTAGATCGAATTGCACACATCTTAGGATCACCTAATGTAGGGAGAAAGCTTGACGAGGTAGAATTCAATCCTCAAATTCGAGATAACATAAATCATCAATTTTTGGATGATAATGTTAACATTCGAGATTTTAAATCCACTTCCCTATGACTTAGAGCTAGAATCCTTCACAAAGCTCTTATGAGAACAATTACTCCACGAACGGGTTCTTATGAAATTGTCTACCCAATCACTTATCGAGCTCTATACGCTATTTGGGGTAATATTCAAGTCAATTGGGTCCAACTAATTCTTGATGAGTTTCTCACATTTAATAATGGCAAAATGCGAACTATATATTTTGGAGAATATATCATGAGACTTCTCCTCAATGTTGATACGCCATTACCCGAGTCCGAAAATACAATGGCCCATCAAATTAACCAACGGACTATAAGCCTTATGCAACTCCCGACTAGACCTCCTCGCATCATATCTCTTGCCGAATGGGAAGCTAGACATCAAGAACAACAACAACCTCCACAATATCCACATGAAGAACCTTTCGATCGAGAAGATGAAATTCGTATCATTGAGCCAAGTTTTACTATCATTCAATCATTAGGAATTTTATCAAGAAATCAACAAATTCTTGATAATCGCCTCAAGAAGGTAAATCACAAACTTGATAAAATTAAAGGATTCTTCAATAAATTATGGGATGCCATCTCATGCTCAACTTCCACTATCGCTTCAACATCACGCGGTAAGCGTCCTGCACCTACTTTCACATGGACAACATCCGAAGAACATACAAGCAGTAGCACGCGTGGCACTAGTGGTGGTCAAGGAGGAAGCTATAGACCACCCACCGGTGGACCAATCACTCGTGAACCAGAGGGAGGGAGAGAAGCCTCGTATGATTGGGATAGAGTTGAATAACTCTTTTATGGTTTTTTATTTCAAAAACACTAATCAAAAGGCTTGTATAAATAGCCTTTTATGTTTCATTCATGCTACATTTTATGATGCTACATTTTATGTTTTATTCGTGCTGCATTTTATGTTTTATTCATTCACCCAACATTCTATGTTTTATTTCTCATGCTATATTTTTAATATATTCTATGCTACATTCTTAAAATATAGACATGCATATCAGTGATTGTTTTGACAATATACTTCTGCGATTATTAGTTCCTTTTTGTCGATGACAAAGGGGGAGAAATCTATGTTACTAACCTTGCTTTGTAGAAAAGACAGTGCATATATTCAGGGGGAGGAAATAATCTCTACACACATGAGTATTGTAATCAATCAAAAAGGGGGAGAATGTTGATACGCTAAGATTTTGATCAATGACAATGTGCTTCAACAAAAAGGAAGAGATATGTGCAAAGCTAAAGAAAGAATGATGAAGACCAAGAATAAACATAAGTATGATTATTTTATATAGGTCTTAGTTTAGATTTATTGTTAAAATCTATCATCAAGAGGCTTGCACAAATACTAGAACACATTTTATAAATTTCATTTTTACTACACATTCACTGTGCACGGTTTAGTAGTTCAGTCGACTGAACAGGGATGACCAGTCGACTGAACCTGTTACACATATACAAACATGTATAGTTTCAGTCGACTGAAACACCCTGCTCAGTCGACTGAATTTGTTCCTGAAAATTTTACTTCATATTTTCAGTTGACTGAATTCTCTGTTCAGTCGATTGAATTTGAACCTGCGAATTTTCTTTGAACGGACACCTTCTTCCTCCCAAGAGTTGCAACCATTCACCAATGGAAATGGAAGCTTCTCTTGTCTGCACCCTTAGCCAACACATGTTCCTCTTCTACAAGTATAAAAACATAATTCTAACATCTTCAATTCACCGAATTCTCTTGCTTTAATCTTACTATTTTCTTGAACATATTATCTAAAAATTCTCAAAGCAATCACAAATCTATTGCTTGAATCACTGCTTTGTTTTTAACATTCTTTTGATTTATAGCAATTCACATTTCCTAAATCTTCACAAACACGTTGCATACTCTCGAGGATAAGATTATAGGAATATTGTACTACATTAGACTCATTAGTGTTGACAAGAACACAACAAGTCGAATATTGTCTTTTAGTAATCGAGTTGAAGTCCTCTTCGGTAGTTGAGGCAAGAAATCCCGTTCGGTTGTTCGGGTAAGTTGTAAACCTATTCCTCCGGGTTAAGTGAGGGTTTTAGTTAGTGGAATTCCTAAGTGAAGCTTAGGGACTGGACGTAGGACTAGAGGTCCGAACCAGTATAAAATCCTAGTGTCTACCTTTCTTTTACTTACTTTATCTACATAGACAATTTCGTTATTCCATATTACACGATCCTATCGCATAGCCTCTTTCAAGATGAAGATGCAGTTTGGTATTGAATGGAAAGGGGAATATTTGGTTTTTTTGATGATTTATGTATAGAGAGGGCTCGGGGTTCTTCCAGGTGATGGGGGAGGGTTAGGAGTTGCTAGGAAAAAATATTGTTGATGATGGAATTCATGGTGGAAGTTGTGGCAGTAGAATCCTTTCTAGAACCCTAGTTTTAGCTAGGTTTAAGAAATCGAGCACCACGTCTTCTACGATGGATCAACTGCAGTAAGGCTTTGAAGGACGATAGCTTGGTCGTAGTCAAGATTAGGGTCGGAGTTGTAGAAACTACGGTGGTCGGAGGAACGAATGCGAAGGATTTCCAGATTTTGGGGTTCGAGTAGCTTTGTTGTTCCAGGTTTAGATTGAAACTCGAATTCAAATTCGAGTTGGGTTAGAGCTAGTTTGATGTTCGTGATGGGGTGCAGAGATGTTTTACAATGTGTGAAGATCATCGACGACGACTGGAGTTGATGAGCAGCACAGTACACGTGCACGGTGTACATTCTTCATTCCTGTTGATGTTGGGATGGCCATAGTTTTGACTCGAGTAATTTTGGGTTGGACTCGAAGTTGTGGGGTGGTTTACTCGGGGAGGATGGGTTGTAGACTCGGAGTATATTCGGGGTGTCTCGGGTTTTAGGGGATGTTACAGGTTTTTAACAAAACCTGTACTGTCTGTTTTAAAATTTTTATAACTGAAGTTTATAAATGTAAAGAAAATTTTAAACCTAGTTTTAAATCCAAGTTTGAAATTCTAGAATTCAAGTTTAGTTTTAAATCTCAGTTTAAAAAATAAAAAATAAAATAAAGTTTTAAACTTGAATTATTAACTACTTTAAAATAATAAGTATTTTGAAATTTTAAAATCGAAGTTTTAAAATGTGAGTAAGTTTTATAGGGTCAGGAAATCAAAGATTTAAATTTGTATTTCAGTTTTTGAAATAAAAGAAGTTTTAAATTTGAGGATTTAAACAACATGGTGTGTTAAAGTGCATATTTAAATTTAAAAATGAATTTGGATTAAACTCTTATAAATTTTATTTTATAAGACAAGCATTTCTTTACTATGTAATTTAAAAAGATTTTTTTTTAATTTAATTTGTCTAAAATTTTGTGAAGTTAAATTATATTCATTTTAAATTTCATATTTAAAATGAAATTTTAAAGTAAGTTCAAAAGTAAATTGATATCCAATGTTTTGTTAATGACAATTTAGTCATAATTAAGAATGTTTTTATCTTAAAATTAGATTAGGATTTAATGATTTGAAATTAATTGAATTAATGAGGTAATGAAGGAATAATTTATTAATTTATTTAATTAATTGATTAGGAATTAATAAATTATTGATTAAGGATTAATCTACTTGTAATTAAAGATTATTAATTTGACTTTTAATTAATGATTAAAGATTTATAATTAAACAATTAAGTTATAATCAAGGTTAATTAATCAAATAATTAAGTATTAATTAAGTTACAGTTAACACTTAATTAATTAAATAATTAGGGATTAATTAATATATTATTAGAGATAAATTAAATTGAAATTAATAATGGTTAATCTAAGTTAATTACTTAATGAAGTAATTAAAGAATGGTTAATGAAGGTCATTAACTAGGATTATTTAATAATTAATTAATGCGGTTAATTTTCAATAATTAATTAGATTAATTAATTTAATAATAATCATTTGTGAATTGTTTAAGTGTAATCACTTAATGAAAGTAATTAAGGAATTAATTACTTAATGTAATTAATTTAGTTTAATGTGATTGTTTAAATTAATTAATTAACATTAATTAATTTCAAACACTAGATGTTTTGATAATAATTACTTAATGTAATTAATGGATTGAAATTAGTTAGTGAAGTAATTAATTGGTAATTACTGAATGTAATTAATAGAGGTGTTTAAGAATGGAAGTAATTTGAGTATAATTACTTTGTAATTAATCAAGGAATAATTGATTTATTTTAATGAAGTAATTAAAGTTAGTTAAATATTGAATGTAATTAATCTGGAATGATTAATAATTGTGGTTTAATTAAGATTAATTACTTAAGGTAATTAATTTAAATAAAGTAAGTAATTAAAATGTAATTAAGGATCATTAATTTATAATTAATGATGTAATTAAGGTTGATTAATTAAAATTAATTAATCAAATTATTAATGATTCAAAGTAATTAATTAATTAAGGATTAATGTAATTAATTATAGTTAATTAATTGATGGAGTAATTAAAGGTTAATTACTGTTTTGGTTGAGTATAATTAATTTGTGAAATTGATTAAGGACAATTACATGAATGTAATTAATCAAGGGTGATTAATTAAGGTGATTAATTTGAATGCTTAATTAATTGACTTGTAATTAATTAATAGTTAGATAAGCAAGATTTAAATTGATGAAGTAATTAATTTAATGTATTTTAAATTAATTAAAGGTGAAGTAATTAATTTAATTCACTTCAAATTAATTAGAGATGGAAGTAATTAATTTAATTCATTTTATAATTATACTGTGATTAAGTAAGTCCTTGCTTATGTATGTATGGATGATATTGATTGCCTTGAATGGTTTGTGATCTCAGATATGAGATTAGTAATGCAGTGTGGTATGAATGCTTTGGTTGCATTGTGATGTTATGGATTATCTATTTTGTTGATAGTATGGATTATCTGTTTATAATAATAATGTGGATCATCTGCTTATTATGATATTGTTGATTATCAATTATGATTGGTTAGTTATCTATCTGTGTGTATATAGATATTGAATTGTTTTAAACTTTAAAACAACTTAGCCTTAAAAGACACGTTTTGGATTTCGATGCGATCGGGATCGGATTTCCATATTTGGATATCCGAAAACCACATCGATCCAAATTAACGGTAGGTCGTGAATCTCAAGTGAAGATGAAGATTCAGAGTGCAAGGGTTATCATCGTTAACTCTGAGGGTGATTCCAAAATGAGTGTAACGAGATAATGCCTTCGGTTTCGTTCGAACCCGGAACGAACTTGTATCGATTGAATGCTTTCAGAACATTGTCAGGTGGACGATGAGCATTATAAGTGATGTGTTCTATAAAGGTAATAATAGCCTCAAGCCTCATCAACCGGGAATGGATAAAATAGGGGAGGTGCAGCACGACTAAGTGGGTTATGCCAGAGTAGGACGAGATTTTCCCCTGTCTAGAGGTCCCTTTTAATCGGCTGTGTGGGCAGTTATTGAGCTCCAACTGCTGGGGTTGTCTTGTTCGGGACTGTCCAGTAAGGGATGGTTCTGGCCTTGTGTTGTAGGGGATTGGGAGTGATCCTCGATACGTTGATCTAGGCCACGTACTGTGACGGACGGTACCCTGATAGCCCTGCCATTGTATGGAATCCAAAATCCAATAAGTGCCCTTGGATTTGATTGTGTTACCCACTTTTGTGGCTAGTAGCTGGAATTTAATAAATATAACAATTTCGGCTATTTCATATTTACTTGAAAACCCTAGACCTATTATAATATCACCAGATTTCCTATTAAATGTTTTGGTTAGCGTAAGGTAAAAACTTTTCCATGTTTATGTGTGGGAAGCCTTACGTGATACCTTTCTTTTCAAAAGGTTTTTGAAAGTTAAGCAACCTTAATCTGTTACTCACACCAGACCCATGTCTGACCCGGAGTTTATCTTCTGCTTTCTTAAACTCTTGGGTACTCAAAATTTTACGAGTAGCCAAGGGATTCAGGTTAGCTTTGACGAGTTGTGGAGGAGCAATGGAGCAAGAGGCTTCTGCGTGTAGATATATAGTTTTCCGCTGTGTTGTTTCTCTGAGTAGTTCTCTTGATTGTATTGAGTTGTATAACTAGACAGGTGTTTATAACTATCTAGCATGTGATGTGTAATCTGTGTAACTCTGATAATAGTTGTAAACTATGTAATATTTATGTTATTAATATAATTTATTTGTTCCGCTGTTAAGATTCTGATGTTGTTTCTTCTTTCTCTTCTTTCTTTTCTCTTTTCTATCCCTTTCTTTCTTCAAGATGATGCGATTTTCTGTGGTGAGAAAGTCGGGTCGTCTCATTTGGTATCAGAGCGTTAGGTTGAGTGAATACCTAGGCTCCGGAGTGGTGTCTATTTGAAGAGAGCGTATTTGTAATTTTTTAATATATTTATATATATTTATTTATTCTACCTATCTGTTGGGTTACCTGTTCAGGTTTTCTAATATAAGTTATAAAGGTAGATAAGGTGGTGGTGTGTGTAACACGACTACTACCATTGGTTGGAGTTTGAATGTTTGAGGTTGGAAGTGTATCTGTCGAGACTGTAGACCTAATACCGTCTCGAGTGAGTTTTGAAGTGAAGTTCGAATTTAGTCGATCTTTGAAGGAAACCTGTTAAGGTTCGGAGTCTATCATTGAAGATTGAATGAGTGGAGTTTGGATCTGTCCGTTGGGCAGAAGCGAGTGATGGTATCTTGATACCTCAGGAAATAGTAGCTGCTTGATGAGATGTAGTGACTATGGATGTTTCTGTAGAAGTTTTCTTTGGAACAAGTGTAGGAAAGTGAGTCTGCTTTGATGTTGTGGCTGTGTTAAGCATAGTGATTCTGTTTGGTTTGAGGGCCGAATTTCTCGAAGAGCTTTGGATTAGGAAGTCTTTGGCATCTGTGTCAGCAGTGCAGCTCAGAGTGTTCTGTGTGTCGGTAAGGAGTCTTCTGGCTTAGCAGCTTCTGAAGGAGGAGTTCAGAAGCAGTAGAGTGGTCTCATTACTTCGATGGATTGACTGGATAAGTGTAAGCTTTTCTATTTGGTAAAGGAGAACAGTTTTATTTGGATATCTGGTTTGGATTGATCGCAAAAGTGACTTGTGATTGATTGTGTGTTCTCTTGGGTTATCAGAGTTTTTCTGGATGTCTTCAGGAAGTCAGAGATTTGTCAGCATCTGGAGATTGAGTTTCCTTATTGACTGGGATTCCAGGAGTGCTACCGGGGTTCATCTTAGTAAAAAGATGGTTCCAAGAGATTGAGTTGGTGTAGCATCTCAGGTTTTGGAGAAGCTTCTGAGTTTTCTTTATGGATCTGTTGAGACATATTTCTGGGATGGGTTGTCCAGTTTGGTTTGTGCTCGTGATCTTCTTCAGCATTTTCATCTACTTCGGATCAGAGTTGAGCAGCGGAAGCAGTTTGGAAGTTCATCTGCTTTTCTTTTTCGGACAGGAGAAGTGAGTCTAGTCTTTTGATGTTTGAGGAGTAGAGTTTGAGTTCTTGAGTTTGGTTGATTTTGAGGAGATCATTTTGTTGAGTTGATTGGTTTTGTTTGTTTCTAGAGGCATCAACGAAGGTTGAGCTGATCAGTAAGGGTGTAGGCAGCCCAGGATCGTCCGAAGACTTTTGTGGATAGGAGACGAAAGGATTTGGATTCCGGAGTCGGAGATTTGATTTTGGATAAATTTTTCTCCGATCAAGGGAGCTATAAGATTGGGTAAGGCTGGGAAGCTAGCTCTGAAGTATTTCGAATCTTTTCTGTGATCTTGGAGGTTAAGTGTTTGATCTACAGGATTGAATTTCTAGTTTGGATAACTGGAATTCGATGAGTTTCACGTATCTCTAAGGGAATACGTGTATGATCTATCTCTGGTTTTGGAACCAGCAGTTCAGGAGTTTTGGTTGTTGAGTCAGACTCGTTTGTAGTCTGATATCCTGTTTAGTTTTGTAGATATAGTTGAATAGGAGCTCTGTAGCTTCGTAGTTTGGATTGTTTGGATTCTGTAGAGCGAGTATCCCGGTATTTACACTTGGGGAAACTCGAGGAAATTCTATCCAAAAATTTTCCTGGATAGTTAAGTTTGTTTGATTGGATGAATTGGTTGCTATGGTTATTAGCATATGTTTGATATATGCTTGTGTTTTAAAAATTAAATCTTTAATGAGATTATTAAATTACCTTTGTTTTGAAATTTCGGGGACGAAATTCTTTTAAGGGGGAGGATTGTAACATTCCAGAATTTTTGACAATATTAATTTAATAATCTGTATTAAATATTAAATTGATATTGATAATTTTGTTAATAATAACCCAAATTGATTTAATAATTTTTATTTAATAAATATTTAAGTGGTATAATTTATCTTTTAAAGCTAATAAATTGGTTTCTGTTTATAATATAAATATATGGTTTATATTGTAAATGGATTAGCTTTGTTTTAAATGTAATAAATAAAGCATATTTTTCTAATTCCAATATTTTTAGTAATTTGAGAATTCGTTTTTATTTAATATAAAGCTTTTCAAGGTTATCAAATAAGTAATCTTGGTTTAAATTTAATAAATGAATCTTGATTTAAAATTCTAATCTATATATTAATAATTTGGAAAATTTGATTTAATTTAATATTAAGTTTTTCAAAACTACTTAATAAATAAGTATATGATTTTAAATTGATTAAGAGAGATGTTTAAAATGTGTAAAATAATTTTGGCTTGAGTTTTAAATTTAAATTAATTAACAAAAAGGTTAGTTTGTTGTCTTTTTAAAATATAGTTTTATAAAATAAGTAATTTATTAATAAAGACATAATTTCTTTTATAATTACTTTAAATTGATAATGAGTTATTTCTAAAAACAATATTAATAATGTATTGTTTTACAATTAGATTTTTGAATAAAATTAGCATTTTTTGTTTCAAATTTAATTTGTATATATAACTTGATTTTTAAATATTAGATTTTAGAATTTAATTTGAATTTGAATATAAAGTTTTAAAATCCAAAGTATAGATTTTTAATTGTTTTGATTTTTATATGCATAAGCTTTTATTTATAAGTATAATTTGTTTTTATTTCTTTTAAAATTTTATATACATATAAAATACTAATTAACTATTTATTTGGCATAACTTATATATTAACATGTAAATTAAATACTAATTACCTTAAAAAGGACATGTGTTGTTTTCCTAAGCAACATATAACAAGTGTTGAGTATTAAACATCCTAAATTGACAAATGTTAAATTTTGTACAAGTGTTATTTTCAAATTTGTATTTTCTTTTATTTCTATTAAATCCTACTTTCATCTTATAAAATGACTCTTCTCTTTAATTTCGTTTTCCTTTTCAAAAATCTAAAGTTAAGAAATTTAAAAGCTTGAACTATAAACAAATATGAAAACATGAAAACTACGTTCAGATTCAAAATCAAATCTTCAAAACCAAAATCAGTAAAACTCCTCAATATCAAATCTGCACATTTTCCAAACCCTGCACCTGCCATATTCAAACAAAAAGCAAGATTGAAAAATCAGTTTTAAAAAGTAAAGGGATCTGCATTTTCTCTTAAAATCTGGAAAATGGGCTATGCATGCAAACCTGAAAAAAACTAAGGGAAGCTTGGGATCAAGCAGCATCTGTTTGCAAGCATTTCAGTTGCATATAGATTAGCAATTCAAACTTCTAAAAAACAAAGGAGCAAAGATAATTAGTCTTCAGCAAGTTCCAAGCTTTTCAATCAGAGGCTCTGCTTTCTTATAAATCAGTGAGTAACTTTTAAATCTTAAATTATAAATTAGGTTGCATGCTAGTATGGTTGGATATAAATAAGTATATTGCATGTGTATATAGATAAGAATCTTATGAGAATAATTATATTGTGTGCATGCTGATTGTAATTGTTCTGCTTTGTTTTTTTGCCCTCAGGCTTAAAGTTTTTATTTAAAATCATTACCCCATGATCTAGACTTTGAGAGGATGTGATTATCAAACAAATGTAGTTTGATTTAATATAATCTAATGTTTAAAAATTTAAATTAGACAAAATAAGGCATGTTGCCTCTAGAAATATTTGAAAACATCAATGCATGTTGATATAATCAAAATTCATACTGTATAATTTATAAATTTAGTATTGTAGATTGAATACACTAACTAAAACATGATTTTTAACACAAGAATCAAGATTTTTAGAAATAAGATGAAGATGCAGTTTGATATTGACTTGAAAGGGGAATATTTGGTTTTTTTGATGATCAATGTATAGAGAGGGCTCGGGGTTCTTCCAGGTGATGGAGGAGGGTTAGGAGTTGCTAGGAAAAATTATTGTTGGTGATGAAATTCATGGTGGAAGTTGCGGCAGTAGAATCCTTTCTAGAACCCTAGTTTTAGTTAGGCTTAAGAAATCGAGCACCACGTCTTCTACAATGGATCGAGTGTAGTAAGGCTTTGAAGGACGATAGCTTGGTCATAGTCGAGATTAGGGTCGGAGTTGTAGAAACTACGGTGGTTGGAGGAACGAATGCGAAGGATTTCGAGGTTTTGGGGTTCGAGTAGCTTTGCTGTTCTAGGTTTAGATTGAAACTCGAATTCAAATTCGAGTTGGGTTGGAGCTAGTTTGATGTTCACGATGAGGTGCAGAGATGTTTTACGATGTGTGAAGATCATCGACGACGGCTGGAGTTGATCGGCAGCACGGTACACGTGCACGGTGTACATTCTTCATTCCTGTTGATGTTGGGATGGCCATAGTTTTGACTCGAGTAATTTTGGGTTGGACTCGAAGTTGTGGGGTGCTTTACTCGGGGAGGATGGGTTGTAGACTCGAAGTATATTAGGGGTGTCTCGGGTTTTAGGGGATGTTACAGGTTTTAAACAAAACCTGTACTGTCTGTTTTAAAATTTTTAAAACTGAAGTTTATAAATGTAAAGAAAATTTTAAACCTAGTTTTAAATCCAGGTTTTAAATTCTAAAATTCAAGTTTAGTTTTAAATCTCAATTTTAAATAAAAAATAATGAAATAAAGTTTTAAACTTGAATTATTAACTACTTTAAAATTATAAGTAGTTTAAAATTTTAAAACTGATGTTTTAAAATGTGAGTAAGTTTTAAAGGGAAGTTTAATTCAGGAGATCAAAGATTTAAATTTGTATTTCGGTTTTTGAAATAAAAGAAGTTTTAAATTTGAAGATTTAAACAACATGGTATGTTAAAGTGCATATTTAAATTTAAAAATGAATTTGGATTAAACCCTTATAAATTTTATTTTATAAGACAAGCATTTCTTTACAATGTAATTTAAAAAGATTTTTTTTAATTTAATTTGTTTAAATTTTGTTAAGTTAAATTATATTCATTTTAAATTTCATATTTAAAATGAAATTTTAAAGTAAGTTCAAAAGTAAATTGATATCCAATGTTTTGTTAATGACAATTTAGTCATAATTAAGAATGTTTTTATCTTAAAATTAGATTAGGATTTAATGATTTGAAATTAATTGAATTAATGAGGTAATTAAGGAATAATTAATTGATTGATTGATTAGGAATTAATAAATAATTGATTAAGGATTAATCTATTTGTAATTTAAGATTATTAATTAGATTTTTAATTAATGATTGAAGATTTATTAATTAAACTATTAAGTTATAATCAAGGTTAATTAATCAAATAATTAAGTATTAATTAAGTTACAGTTAACACTTAATTAATTAAATAATTAGGGATTAATTAATGGATTATTATAGATAAATTAAATTGTAATTAATAATGGTTTATCTAAGTTAATTACTTAATGAAGTAATTAAAGAATGGTTAATCTAAGTTAATTACTTAATGAAGTAATTAAAGAATGGTTAATGAAGGTCATTGGCTAGGATTATATAATAATTAATTATTGCGGTTAATTTTCAATAATTATTTAGATTAATTAATTTAATATAATCATTTGTGAATTGTTTAAGTGTAATCCCTTAATGAAAGTAATTAAGGAATTAATTACTTAATGTAATTAATTTAGTCTAATGTGATTATTTAAATTAATTAATTACGTTTAATTAATTTTAAACACTAGATGTTTTGATAATAATTACTTAATGTAATTAATAGATTGAAATTATTTAGTGAAGTAATTAATTGGTAATTACTGAATGTAATTAATAGAGGTGTTTAAGAATGGAAGTAATTTGAGTATAATTACTTTGTAATTAATCAAGGGATTAATTAAGAAATTTATTAAGGAATAATTTATTTATTTTAATGAAGTAATTAAAGTTAGTTAATTACTGAATGTGATTAATCTGGAATGATTAATAATTGTGGTTTAATTAAGATTATTACTTAAGGAAATTAATTTAAATAAAGTAAGTAATTAAAATGTAATTAAGGATCATTAATTAATAATTAATGATGTAATTAAGGTTGATTAATTAAAATTAATTAATCAAATGATAAGTGATTTAGAGTAATTAATTAATTGATTAAGGATTAATGTAATTAATTATAGTTAATTATTTGATGAAGTAACTAAAGGTTAATTACTGTTTTGGTTGAGTGTAATTAATTTGGGAAATTGATTAAGGACAATTACATGAATATAATTAAAGGATAATTAATCAAGGGTGATTAATTAAGGTGATTAATTTGAATGCTTAATTAATTGACTTGTAATCAATTAATGGTTAGATAAGCAAGATTTAAAATGATGAAGTAATTAATTTAATGTATTTTAAATTAATTAAAGATGAAGTAATTAATTTAATTCACTTTAAATTAATTAGAGATGGAAGTAATTAATTTAATTCATTTTAAATTAATTATACCGTGATTAAGTAAATCCTTGCTTATGTATGTATGGATGATATTAATTGCCTTGAATGGTTTGTGATCTCAGATATGAGATTAGTAATGCAGTGTGGTATGAATGCTTTGGTTGCATTGTGATGTTATGGATTATCTATTTTGTTGATAGTATGGATTATCTGTTTATAATAATAATATGGATCATCTGCTTATTATGATATTGTTGATTATCAATTGTGATTGGTTAGTTATCTATCTGTGTGTATATAGATATTGAATTGTTTTAAACTTTAAAACAACTTGGCCTTAAAAGACACGTTTTGGATTTCGATGAGATCGGGATCGGATTTCCATATTTGGATATCCGAAAACCACATCGATCCAAATTAACGGTAGGTCGTGAATCTCAAGTGAAGATGAAGATTCAGAGTGCAAGGGTTATCATCGTTAACTCTGAGGGTGATTCCAAAATGAGTGTAACGAGATAATGCCTTCGGTTTCGTTCGAACCCGGAATGAACTTGTATCGATTGAATGCTTTCAGAACATCGTCAGGTGGACGATGAGCATTCTAAGTGATGTGTTCTATAAAGGTAATAATAGCCTCAAGCCTTATCAACCGGGAATGGATAAAAGAGGGGAGTTGCAGCAAGACTAAGTGGGTCATGCCCAAATAGGACGAGATTTTCCCCTGTCTAGAGGTCCCTTTTATTCGGCTGTGTGGGCAGTTATTGAGCTCCAACTGCTGGGGTTGTCTTGTTCGGGACTATCCAGTAAGGGATGGTTCTGGCCTTGTGTTGTAGGGGATTGGGAGTGATCCTTGGTACGTTGATCTAGGCCACGTACTGTGACGGGCGATACTCCGGTAGCCCTGTTATTGTATGGAATCCAAAATCTAATAAGTGCCCTCGGATTTGATTGTGTTACCCACTTTTGTGGCTAGTAGCTGGAATTTAATAAATATAACAATTTCGGCTATTTCATATTTACTTGAAAACCCTTGACCTATTATAATATCACCGGATTTCCTATCAAATGTTGTGGTTAGCGTATGGTAAAAACTTTGCCATGTTTATGTGTGGAAAGCCTTACGTGATACCTTTCTTTTCAAAAGGTTTTTGAAAGTTAAGCAACCTTAACCTGTTACTCACACCAGACCCATGTCTGACCCGGAGTTTATCTTCTGCTTTCTTAAACTCTTGGGTACTCAAATTTTTACGAGTAGCCAAGGGATTCAGGTTAGCTTTGACGAATTGTGGAGGAGCAATGGAGCAAGAGGCTTCTGCATGTAGATATATAGTTTTCCGCTGTGTTGGTTTCTCTGAGTAGTTCTCTTGATTATATTGAGTTGTATAACTAAACAGGTGTTTATAACTGTCTAGTATGTGATGTGTAATCTGTGTAACTCTGATAATAGTTGTAAACTATGTAATATTTATGTTATTAATATAATTTATTCATTCCGCTGTTAAGATTCTGATGTTGTTTCTTCTTTCTCTTCTTTCTTTTCTCTTTTCTATCCCTTTCTTTTCTCTTTTCTATCCCTTTCTTTCTTCAAGATGATGCGATTTTCTGTGGTGAAAAAGTTGGGTCGTCTCAATATATGCTGATGAGCTTTCGATCTAAGAAGATCTAAAATTTCTCGCTATTCAGATCTGATGAAAACTCTTCACTTGATTCATCCAGAAGATGAGTTGTAACAACCTTGTTAATGACCTAATTAATTACGGTTAATTAGGGTTGATTAATTTGGATCTTGAATTTTGATAATTTATTATGAAATTTAATTTAGTTTAAATAACTAAGTTGATTTATGGATTTCAATTTAGTCGAAATATTATTAAATCAATTATTGAATTTAATGATAAAATAAAATTTTAATTATAAAAGTTTGAATTGAGTTTTTGAGTTAAATACGATTTATTTTAGTTGTCGAATGAACATGAATTATTGTTAATTTTAAATTAGATTTTTATTTAAATATCGATTTTTATCAATAAATAGTGAAATTGTAATATGAGATAAAAATGATAAATAATAGTTTAGAGTTTAATTTGAGCTTAGTTTTATTTGATAGACTAAGTGAATTCTTTAATTAAAACTTTTAGGCTTTAGTAATATTTAACCTACTTGGCCATTTGTCCACTTGCTTTAGTATGATTCCTAATGCCCTAGCCTTTGCAAAGTCTAAACCAAATCCTAATCTAATTATTCACGTTCATTTTTCTTCTCAACAAAGTTTCAAAAGAACCTAGGTCAGCCTTAGAAGAAATCAAAACAATTCATAGGAAATTTTCGAAATTAAAAGAGAAGCAAGGTAAGAATTCTCAACTTCTTCTCCATTTAATTAAACAATCAATTTTAGATTTTGAATGAGTACTTAATCTCTGAAATTATGAAATTATGGGTTGTTTGTAATTTTTGAGAAGTTTTGGGCAATCAAAGTAAGGATTTGAAGCAAAAGGAGTTTAAAAGCCATCAATAACCAATTTCATTTCTTTCTTCCTTCTTGGATTCAAGGTGAGAGTTTTCTCTCACACAAATTATATTTGATATGGTTATTGTGAGATCGTTTGCTAGATTATTAAGTAACGAATATATTAGTTGTTAAAAAATGAATGTTATTTGCTTAAAAAATAATTATTATTAATGTTTAGTTGACCAATAATTCCTCTTTGAATGCTTATTCTATGATATGGATTGTGTTTGAATGTTTAGATAGACCAAAGATTGTTTATACTATTGTCTGCAATTCACCAGCGTCAACGAAGTCCTATCATCAGAGCTCGGACAACGGTTAACTGGGCAATCAATTCCCATAAAATTGTAAGAACCGAACCACCAGTCCCTGGTACCGGTAGACCAATGAGACGTAAAACTAGGCAGTTTTGCCTAGTTATTGCCTGCACTTGTTTTGTTAGTTCAAATGTTATTTTTTTTAAGTTCTTATGCTTGTTTTGAACTATGTTACTGGCCAAATATCAGTGGCAATTTATCTTTAAAAATTTAACCATTTATTTTATGAATAATTTGAAGAAAATGTTTGTTTGAAAAATAGATTTATATATAAGGTATCTTAGAAATTAATTCTTATAGAATAAATTAATAATATCCATTCCAAGATTATACATTCTTATCGGATTTCTATTGTATTTAACATTTGGCTATTTAAATACTAGTTTGTCAATTTTGAATAATTTTTGGATTTGAATAAGATTAGAAAATAAAATAATTTGAGAACCTTAATTCCATAAATTAAGAAATATTAATAATCGACTTAGTGTTATCGATTGGTTTAAATGCTCTCGCATAACGCTTCATCGAATATTCCTATCTACTCCGAGAGCTATGAAATAAAAAAATCATCTCCAAAATTATGTTTTATACAACATATAAAAAAAATCAAGTAGTCGTTTGGAGGTCGTTTACTAATGTTTTTTTACATTAAAACACATTATTTTAATTCCATGAAAATTCCAATAAATCACCATAAATCGTTATTTTATCCAAATAATGATTATTAGATCCAAACATGGTCAAAAAAGCAAAATATATTCGATTATTACCCATAACCGAACCAAAACAGGGAAAAAATGAAATGATTTACACTATTATTCACCTTGATTAAGTTGTTGGAGTTTGAGATTTGTCCTAGCTTTAATCTTTTAGCTTTCTCACTTGGATCTTCTAAGTTTGATGATCTCCTAAGATGTTTTAATGGATGGCTATAAATTCTCTTTTATGTGTATTTTGATTTATGAAATGGTAGGTGAGAATAAGGGAGGGTTAAAGGGTATATGGATGTGGCTATTCCCATATTGCCCTCCTCTTATTTTCCTAACTTATTAATTATAAACCATACTTATACATTCATTAGTTTGGCCGGGGTCAAGTTAATTGACACTTAAATCTCAACTCCTTAATCAACCACATTATTCTATTTAATTTATCCAATTAAATATCCAGAATAATGTTAAACAAAAATTAGGGGTGTTACAGGCTCCCCTTAAAGAATTTCGTCCTCGAAATTCAGTAAGGACTACAATAAGCATAACAACCATGCAAACAAAAGCTAGTATGTCTTACCAGCCAATAAGTATATTTGAAACAAATATAGAACATAACCTCAAAACAGATCAGGATAAGCATCTCGAATCATGCCCTTTGTCTCACAAGTACAGTCCTTTTCGTTATCGCTCCAATGAACTTTCACCAACTTGACTGTCTTGGTCCTTAATCTTTTATCGTCTCTCGCTACAACCCAAACTAGTTGTCTAACAAAAGTCAAATTAGGCTCTACTACCAAGTCCTCCAACTCCGTCTGAAGAATAGTAGCCACAGGATCATGCACATACTTGCGAAGATGAGACACCCGTGTGGACACCTTCCATACTTCTCGGCAACTCTACTCGGTAAGCGAGCTTTCCAATCCTTTCTGAAATCCAAAATGGTTTAACATATCTTGTGGCTAACTTTCCCAACTTCCTAAATCATACCACACCCTTCATTGGCGAAGTTTTAATGAAAAGCCTGTCTCCCACTGAGAACTCTAGGCCTTTACGCCTCTTATCTGCATAACGCTTCTGCTTGGATTGAGCTTCCTTCATTCATCATCGGATTAACTCAATCTTTTCTGACGCCTCTCTAACCAAATTCAGACCTAAGACCAATCTGTCTCTAGTATCTAACCAACATGATGGCGATTTGTATGGCCTTCCATACAAATCTTTAAAAATGCCATTCCTATACTAGTACGTTAACTATTATTATAGGAAAACTCAATCAAATGTAGATGGGCCTCCCAAGATCCACCAAAGTCCATTATACAAGCTCTTAACAAGTCCTTAAGTACCTTGTTGACTCTCTCTATCTGCCTATCCATCTGTGGCTGATAAGCTGCACTCAACTTGAGTTTGTTATCTTTACCTTTTGTAGACTCCTCCAAAATTCACTAGTGAATAATGCATCCCTATCGCTGACTATGCTACTAGAAATCCCATGAAGTCTAACTAT
The DNA here is from genome assembly GCA_030765085.1 of Allium cepa. NCBI lineage: Eukaryota > Viridiplantae > Streptophyta > Magnoliopsida > Asparagales > Amaryllidaceae > Allium > Allium cepa. The sequence goes on along the minus strand of CM060932.1, from coordinate 969,657,259 downwards.
GTTCTTCATGAACAACTTTGCTAAAACAGGTGTCGTCCTGAATGATTTTACTAGAATGAATCGGGCACTCTTGGTCAACCTAAGCACGATAACCCATATACTCTCATTTCCTCTCCTTGACCTTGGCAATCATCTATAAAATCCATGGATATCAAATCCCATTTCCAAACTGAAATATCTGTAGGCTAAAGTAACCCACTCAGCTTTTGATGTTCGGCTTTCACTTGTTGACAATTTACACACTACCTAACCCACAGGCCGACGTCCATCTTCATGCCATCACAATAAAAGCTCCTCTTCATATCTTGATACATCTTGGTCCCTTCAGGATGAATCGTAAAATCGGGTCGATGACATTCTTCAAGAACTTCTCTTCTCAAGTTCTCCACATTTGGAACACATAACCGTCCCTTCTTTCTCAACCATCCTCTCTGGTCAAGACAAAAATCTTTCAAATCATCAATCTCAAATCCAACCTCAAACCTTCTAATTCACTCAGCTAATAATGGATCCTCTTTCTGTTTAGAAGCAATTCTCTCGATCAACACTAGTTGAACTTCCAAACAGGACAACATGGTAGTATCCTGACTAGAATTGGCAGTCGATCTTAACTGCACACCACAATTGGCCAAAGCATCCAGATCTCTCCACTCCACCAACATAGCCAACACTACATTCTGATATCTTCTGCTAAGATCGTCCACTACTTTATTACCTTTCCCTAGGGTATACTGTATACCAAAATCATAAACAGCCAAAAACTCCAACCACATCTGCTATCGCATATTCAACTCCTTCTGAAAGAATAGGTATCTCAAAGACTTATGATCGGTATACAATTCAAATCTCTCCCCCAACAGATAATGCCTCTATATCTTCAAGGCAAAAATTACCGCTGCCAACTCCAAGTCATGAGTAGGATACCTTACTTCGTGCGGTCTAAGCTGCCTAGATGCATGAGAAATAACTTTGCCCTTCTACATCAATACTACTCCCAATCCAGTCCCACTGCATCTGTGTATATTACCAACCTTTGGTAACCATTTAGAACTACCAATAGTGAAGCATTGGTCAACAAATGCTTTAACTTAAGAAATGCTTCCTCAAATTTGTCGGACCAAACAAACTTCACTTCCTTCCTAGTAAACTTAGTCAAAGGTGCTAATATCCACGAGAAATCCTTGACGAATCTCCGGTAGTAGCCAGCAAGTCCAAGAAAAATTCTGATCTTGGTAACTGTTTCTGATCTCTTCCAATTTTTCACAGCTTCGATCTTATATGGATCAACTGACAATCCCTTCTTTGAAATCACATGACCAAGAAACTTAACTCTTTCTTCCGAAAATGACACTTGGAAAATTTCTCCATTAGCTGATTCTGCCTCAGCGCCTCTAACACAACTCTAAGATGATTCTCATGCTCTCTCTCTCTCATCCTTAGAGTATACCAAAATGTCATCTATAAACACCAATATGAATCTATCTAAACACTCTCGGAAGACTTGATTCATCAGATCCATAAAGAAAGTATGTGCATTCATCAACCCGAACGACATTATTAGCCATTGATATGATTTATATCTGGTTTGAAACACCGTCAATGGGATACTGTCCTCTGCCACTCTTAGCTGATGGAAACCTGTCATCAAATCCAATTAGAAAATCACTCTGGCTCCACTCAACTGATCAAATAAGTCATCGATTCTCGACAAAGGATACTTATTCTTGATCCTCCTCTCGTTTAACTTACGGTAGTCGATACACAACCTTAATGACCCATCTGATTTCTTCACGAACATCGCAATCGCTCCCAAAGGTGAACTTCTTAGTCTAATAAAATTCCTTCCTAGAAGATCCACCAGTTGCATCTTCAATTCCTTCATCTCTATCGGTGTTATTCTTCTAGGTGATCTACTGACAGGTTCAGCTATTGGTACAATGTCTATCCGAAACTCTATAGCTCATTTCGGTGGTAATCCAGTGACCAGCTCAAATACATCTGCAAATTATCTTGCTACACAAACCTGACTAAGCTCATCTTCAACCTCCATGGCACTTAACAAAGCACAAACACTCCTACTAGAATTCTCTACTGAGAAGATGATTCGTTTATGACTATATGGGTTCCTCAACGATATTTCTCGATCCTGGAAAAATATCCTAGCCTCATACTTACTCAACCAATTTATACCCAAAATGATCCTAAAATCTATGAAATCAAAGATATACAAAGAAACTGATGACCTAACAAATCAAGTTCTAACTGATCACATCTTATCCCAAAAGTTGCATGCCCTCCTATTGGATTTGCAACCCTTAAGGTAGTAAAAAAGTATATGGTTTGTATACATAACTTATCAACCAAATACTATAATATAAATGAGTGTGATGTACCAGTATCAAAAAGTACTCTGACTGGTATACTCTGAATCAAAAGCGTACCTTCCATCACAATTTTCCGTCTCTCTATTGGAGTTGGTCTAAAAGAAGATGGTGGTCCAATAGCAAACACCTTCCCCATGTCCACCCGGAATGGCTCTGGACATTGGCTCTTATAATGCCTAACTTGGTCACGGTCGAAGCATTTCACATTCTTCTTCTTTAGAGGCTTCTTTCCTTTACCAGTTCTGCATCGTTAGCATAATGGCCCTTCTTATCACACTTATAACACAGTAAATCAGCCTTTTCCTTCTTGGCAACATCCCTTTTCTGGGCTCCTTTCTTCTTTAAGAATCTCCTTTTCTTTCCCTGAGGTCCCTGCCGACTCAATCGGTTTCTCCCTAACAGACATAGCAAGCATCTCCTCATGGCGAATGGCCATCTCCACCACTACATAACAAGGCTCTCTAATATGAGTGATGGTCATTTTACCTAGCTCTAGCCTCAAACCTCAAATGAATCTCTCATTCCTTCTAACATCAATGTAAACCAATGCATAACCATATCGAGACAACTCATCAAACTTACTGGCATACTCGATCACTGACATCTCTCCTTGTACAAGATCCATGAACTTCCTCATCACTGTCGACTTTGCAACCTCGGACAAGAACCTTTGCTCGAACCTTCTTCTAAAATCATCCCATGTCAGCTCTTCCTCTGGAACTCCGACTGTCACATTGTTCCACCAGTGAAGCACTAACCCTTGCAACAGTCTAGATGCTAGCTTTCTCTTCTCTCCATCATCCAAGCCTAAATCTTTGAAGATCCTTTCACGGTTCAAAAGCCAGTTCTCAACTTTAACAACATCCTATGTTCCAAGAAAAGGCTTCCCTCCCAGACTAGTATAATCCCTTCTCGGATTGGCATAGTTATTTCCAACCGGGGCCACGTGATTGGATCCTCCAGCATTCACAGCATTACCTCTAGCTAACCCTATAGCCACTCCAGCTTGCATCAAGTTGACGAATAACTGATACATCATCTCCATATCTACTTGGGGGTTCCAACATTCACATTGGTAATTGCCTCTTGGTTAGCATTTTCCAATCGATCTGCATATCTCCTTGTAGTGGGCTGAACGTTTTCGTTAGTTATGGTGCTTCCTCCACCTAGATTCACTCTTCTGTTTTCTGCTTCCATACCTTTCTTTCTCGTAATCTTATGAGCTTTAGTAAGATATTGAAGACCGGTCTAAGAGAGAGGGGAGTACATACTTATATTTATAAAGCAAATACAAGTATGTTACTATGACGTTAACCAAAACCATAATCTTATTCTTTAATTTATTAGGATTATGTTTGAAAACGTCTGGTTTATTTTATGTTTTATCATAAACCTATGCTCTGATACCAACTTGTAACATCCTCCTATTTGGAGGTCCAAAACTAACGACTACGGATGCTGCAGTCATTTATAGTTATTAATCTTCGGTGACCAAATGCGGCGGTGGTAGATTCGTTGATACATAGATCACAAGAATATGAAAAAAAAATAACAATTCAAAAACATATTTCCACATTCCATTCAAAACATTTCATGTTCATTACATAATCCCAAACGTTAACCTTGTTGAGCAAAGTATAATTATTACACATACGCCAAGAGCAACATATGAAGATGTCCCTTGGTTGATCAGAGTATATAATAAGGACAATAAATTTTCCTTTACAAACAAAACACACATCGAAAAAGATATCCTTAAATAACTATATGCCTCTTGCATGCCTCCGGAAGCTTTATTTGTCTAAGAAGAGAACTTGAAAACCATAAACCTCAAACTACTCAAAATCAATTGAGTACCTGAGAGTTTAAAGGAAAAAACTTTGAATCGAACAGCTTGGTATGAATAATAATCTATCATCTCAAATCGTTTGGATATCTAGTGAGACCATGCCGCTTTGCGAAACGGGTTTTCCCCTCACTAGTATCCTAAAACATTTATAAAACCATATACTGTGCTCTTGCATCCACAATGGTTAAAAACATAGTATTTCAAAACATTATGATAATAGCAAAACAAACAAATCTAATCTAGATTATCCATCCCCATTCATTCTTACTATCCGTCTTAATTATAGTTTTTAGGATTACTATTAACCTATTAGTTTTGATGGGCTAACTAATAACTGATTAAATGTTTATGGACTATCTGAATCGATTGCATAGTTTTCATAGGATCACTAAGAACCTATTGGTAACTCCAATATCTTTCTGTTTATCCTACTTTTCATAGGCTGACTAGAAACCTATTGATTATCAGTCAATATCTTAATCCAGGTATAGTTTTCATGGGTTCAGCATAAACCTATTGACTCCTTTCAATATTAAATCATAGTTTTCATGGGCTAACTATGAACCTATCTTTCTAACATCTTCCTTTATACATAGTTTTCATGGACTAACTATGAACCTGTTGGCCCCTGCCAATATTTTTTCCTTTAATATTTTAGCATCCTGTATTTTAGTCTTCCTGAACTCCTAGATGCAATTCTACTCATAGAAGTTAACTTAATATATATTCACTAGTAGGTCAATATAGCTGGTTATTCTGCCTTTTTCCAAAATATAGTTATGGGTCCATTGCAATGTGAATATATACATATATGATGAAGCATACATAATAACTTGGTTGACCCCTTTAACCTTTTAATCAAAGAAAACCTTTTTAAAAACTCATTTTTCAACACTTTATTTAATTATGCCATGGTTTTCTTTCAAAATAAGATTGAGTTATTTGCTTTGAATACTAAGGCTGCCAAAACCTTCAAAATCTTACTTTCGACTTCACTGGATAACTTCCTTCGCATATAAATCTCTTTTCAAATCATTAGGCCCCTGCCTTTCGAAACACTTTAAATCTTCTCTTTCGGAACCTTTCGAACATATTAAAGTATTTCTTAATAGTAATATTTAGAAGGTTAGCTTTGAAACCATTGAAAGTATCCCTTTCGAAAGTATAAAACTTGGTTAAAAAAACAACTTTACACCCCTTCGAAGGAGAGAAAATAAAGCAAATATATTCGAAAGTAAAGACATCAACTCCTTCAAAAGTATAAAAATTTATTTTGGCTATAACTTTTTATAGGTATAGAAATATGGTCTCAAACCTATTCCATTGTATTCAAATGATGGTTTCCCTTTCCATAGAGTGGTCATAATAGAAACAAGATTCAATATTTTTTGAAGCAGCTATATGCATTTCCACAGTTTGATTGTATTTGTTGTTATTGCTTAGAATTTTATTTGGTTATTAGGATTTCATAGTATGCTTGCTTTAGATATTTTTTGTTAGAATGTTCCTGCTTCAAGCCAAGCCACTTGACTTAAGTGGAAAGATAATTGCATGCAGCAAATGGCAGATAAATGTTATTGCCAACTCCATTGTTGGATTATAAATGAAGAAACCAGCTATTGATATTAACTAAAGCCAAGAATTACTGGTAGAGAAAATAATATCGTGTTATGACTGTGCTAGTTATCATATGTCAAAGATATTTTCTTAGTTCTTAGATAAGTTTGTATGATCGTATTATCCCTACCAGGGAGTAAAATTTCCTATAATTACTAGTATAAATCACACATACGTACATCTAATAACTTTGGCAGTCACAACATTTTTATCTCAAAATTTTTTGTTAGTGGTGCCGGTTGTAAATTTATAGTGGAATTTCGTTGATGAGTGGTCGGAAAGAAATGGCGGTGGAGATTGCAAGGGCGTAGGGTATTTTCGAAATTTCAGAAGGACATGGTTGAAATCTTATTCACCGAATTCTCATTATTAATAGTAGAGATGATAGTCTACTGAAAATCTCTCAAGTGGGGATTGAATTTTTCAAAAGTCAAAATGTTATTTTTCACCGTGAAAGAATATGACCTTGAAACTTGAATTTTTCAAAAGGTTACTATTAACCCGTTATGTTCTAATTAAAATTGAAACTTTGAAACTAATGTTAGTAACAGTATATATAAATTAATATGGTGATGTACTCGAAGATCAAATCCATCAAAGTTTGGAGAGTATAAATTTTATTTCAACACTGTATAATATTGAATTATAGAACAAACTTCTTCAAATCCGCGATCATGTTAGAAATGTAGTACTCCTCAAGCTTCTTAGTTATAACTAAATATAGTATCTTTACTCAGCAAACTTTCTCCCTCAATCTTTATCGACATATACATCAGTATTTCGAAATCTTCAAATCAAAATGAAGAGTTCCTTTTTAAGGTTTTAGTAACATGAATGGTATCATAGGATCTCAAACTCCATAAGAGCATCAACTTTTGTAATCATGAACCAAATTCAAAGAGAAAAAAGCGTAATTCACATTATCAAATATCATAGAATCTCTAAGCTCCAAAAGAGACTCAACTTTTATGGTTTTTTCACATTCATAAGGCAAAGTTGAAGTTAACTAAGATGGTTGTTGTTGTCAAGGCAACCTGAGTTTTGATCAGGTTCTGTTTTTGTTTTTCAGGTGTATTTATTAATTGAATGTACCCTTTTGTTTAGGTTTAACGTCCTGGTGTAGATCACTTGATGATGGTTGACACAATGAACATGCAAAATTTTGTTTTGTTTTTGCAAAAGACAAATATTAAATTTGACCTATTTTCTCTTACCAAAGTGGTCGAAGCACGTACACTTTCATTTCTTAGTAAAACCCACCAATTTGCGGAAATTGTTTGTTTCACCATTGATTTATTTCTTTTGACTGTGTGTTAAATACTTATGCTAATTAATGTTCATGCATGCATTTTGGACAAAATAATGATAATAACCGGCATAGAAGCAGTGATATTTTAAACAGAACTAAGTTGAGCAACAGTTCAACATGGTTAAGTTATCAATGAATTACTTTTCAAACTCTCTTGATCAAGGATTGTTTAAAACTTAGTTCAGTTGTTGTAATACAGATATATGGTTTTAACACTATTGTTGGGACAAACCTCACTTATGATTCTATTTTGAGCACATTACTTCATTACGGAGGGCAATCCACTCTTTCCTACTTGATTCAAATTGTTATAGGAATTTGGTGTTATTTTTACACTACTACATAATGAAGTTTACATTAATTTAATTTTGTAGACATAATTTTTAGTTTTTGAAACAAATTTTATAGTCTTACTTTGTATTGGTTGAATTTTGCAATATGCAACACCCGTGTATACGTTAATATGTATTAATAACTAATTGATTATATAAGGCAATATTAATAAATACTGACATCATCATTAATACTTTGGCTCTATCCTTGATGCCACATCTAATTTGATTTTGGTTTCAGGTAGGCAAACTTTTGTGCATATGAATTTGATTTTGGTTTAGTAGAGCTATAAATCAATACTAAAGGAAAGTTTAGATTTCAATAATATTTTTTGCGAATGGTGGAAGGTTTTGAGAAGCGTTCTTTTTGAATATTTTATTCCTAAATGATAGTGCTATACTATTTTACTAATTAAGATTTTTATTGCCTTAATCAAGTGTCTATTAAGTGACAATTTTAGTTTCAAAAGATTGATAATTTTAAAAATAAGGTTGATATATAAGATAGCTTCAATATTTTCAACATTCTAATCATTTGAATTAAAATCAGTTGAAGTGGGTAGGACATCGCATGGCTAGAAAGTATGCATGGGAATCAGAGTAGCATGGGTTGTAGCAATAGGCGATGGGCCAGATGGAGCTTCTTAATGCACTTGTGGGGAACATGTATCGTTAGGATCTTTTGCATCATGACTGTTCCATGTAATAGCCTCGGTTTGCAAGGAGTGCACTACTACATAAGAATAAGCAACAGCGTGTACAGGCGTCTCAGGAATAGCAACATGCAGATAGGTAGATGCTTGTGCATGAGAGGCGTGAAATAAAATTGTAGTAGGAACTTGTGCATGCAGATGGGCCAATATGCGCACATAATTGTGCTTTTCTAGATAAATCCAATTGAGCTACTGCACTATTTGATTCAACCGAACCTGGTTGGACATTAGCAAGCTCACGCAACTGGACAAGGTCAGAAGGAGTAGCTGCAAATGTAGGTAGCGTATCAACTTGGACTGCCAATCTTGCACCAGGGAGAAGAGAAACAGGTTGGTGAGGTAGGGAACTGATAGAAATCTATTTAGAAATCAATTTGCTTGGCCATTGTATTCCACTTTCAATAGTATATATATGGTTACAAGAGTTAAGATAGGCTATAAATTAGCCAACTAATTTGCTAAAACAAAGGCAACTAAATAAATACTTCCCAAATAAAGATATCGTCAAATCAACTGATTTGCTAAAACAAAGATAACTAAATAAATATTTCTCAAACAAAGATATCATCAAATCAGAGAATAAATGCAGGAAATATCAAAAAATATTCTAACGCCTAGAATATATGTAAAATATATTCTATTACACCCCTTCAGCTGAAGCGGGAGGTTCTCGTATGCTTAGACTGTCCCTGAAATCATTAAATAATACACGCGGAAGCCCTTTTGTAAAAATATCAGCAATTTGGTAACGGGATGGTACATGAAGCACATGCACTTCAACACGAGCTACTTTCTCACGGACGAAATGAATATCCATCTCAATGTGTTTAGCGCGTTGACGCTGAACATGATTGCCGGATAAGTATATAATACTCACATTATCACAATAAACTAGAGTAGCCTTTTGAATAGAACAATGCAACTCTAGAAGTAAATTTCTGATCTAGCACGAATCAGAAACAACATTAGCAACACCTCTGTACTCCGCCTTAGCACTACTACGGGAAAGAGTGACAGCAATACCCAAAAAGAAACCAAAGGATCTAGATCCTTCATAGAAAATTCAGAAACTAAGAGAGTCATAATATACTTACGAAGACGATCAGAAGAAGCTATAAGTATAATGTCACCCACATATAACAGAATATAAGCAATTTCAAAACCATTCTTGTAGATGAATAAAGAGTGATCTGACGTACTATTAGAGAACCCAATGGTAGCAACAAAATCAGCAAACCTTTGGTACCAAGCTCGAGGAGCCTGTTTTAATCCTTACAAATATTTCTTCAAAAGGCAAACATGATTCGGATAATTTTTGTTATGAAAACCCATGGGTTGATGCATATAAACCGCTTCATTGAGATGACTATGCAAGAAAGCATTCTTGACATCCATTTGAAGAATGAGCCAAGATTTATAAAGAGTAATGCTGAGAACCGCTCTAATGGTGACCGTTTTATCCCCGGGGCTAAATGTTTCATCACAATCAATGCCCTGTTGCTGTGTATTTCCATCACCTATAAGACGAGCTTTATAACGCTCAAAAGAGCCGTCAGATTTATATTTATGATGAAAAATCCACATAGACCGAATAACATTAACATTAAGCGGCTTAGGCACTAATTCCCAAGTCTTATTGTCAATCAAAGCATTAATTCATCCAACGTTGCACTTTTTCAATTATGGTCACTAAGCGCACTAACATGATTTTTCAGAACAGGAGAAATATCTGTAGTGGTGGTAGTGTGGTAATTAGAAGAGTATTTGGGGTTGGGTTTAAAAATGTCATTTGATGCACGAGTGGTCATGCGAGTTGAAATGGGGTTGGGAGGCATTGGGGTGGTGTGAGGAATGGTCAAAGTGGGGGAGGTCATAGACGGGGTTGGACTATGGAGAAGAGAGGATGGGTCCGAGGAGGAAATAGAGGACCGAGTGTGGGCAGCAGTGGGAGGTGTGGAATCTGGGCCTGTGTGAGACTATGGCCCAGATTGAGGAAGAGAGGACGAGTCATTGGGCTGCGTTGTTAGGTCAAGCTGCATATTCTGTGGTGTGGTATTTTGAGGTAAATGATGTATCAATTGAGGATTAATATTGTCACTCAAAAAATCATAATTCGAAGGTTTTGTTTTGTGGAGTTTGGAGAATGGAAATTCTGTTTCACACATAATTCAAAAAATCATAATTCTGTTTCAACTAGAACATGAGTGGAACACTGCAGATTTTGTGGATTGACATGATAAAGGGCCTGAGCCCTAGAGTCTTCATGTACAACAATAGATAGTAAATGTGTGGCTTCGATATTTGGGGCTAATTTGGTTTCCAAACTCCAATCTTCACACAGTTACTGTTGATTGACATGAGTATATGCTTCTTGTAGCTAGTAAGTTAATATGTGATAATGGACTTGAACCATCCAATTTGATTCTTAGGATCGATTTTACAAAAAAAATGAATAGTCAAGTGAGGTTGTTATTTTAAATTGCAATACAATATATGATAGATGATTTGCTTTTCTTTCTCATCATTACCATGAGTATCAAATAAACTTAATATCAAAATATCAAACTGAAATATTAATACCATCCTTCTTTTTGTAGATGTATTAAAAAACAGTGGATGGGTAATGATGATATTGTTTGATTTCTTAAATGCAGTCAGGTATATACCAAAATTTATAGTTTACACTCTAATTTTCCTTATTTTTTGTATTATTTTGCAAACACGATAAGATTGCTAAAATGCAAGTAGCCTACTGAATAAAGTTACCCTATCTTACTGTATTAAGATTGCAGAGTACTTGTGGTAAATGAACTTGGAGAAGGGTGTTCAGAATCGGTAAATTTTGCAATCATAGTGGTGATGATTGAATCACTGATGGTTGGTATCATCTTCTTCTTTGCATTTCTTATATTTTAGATGTAGCTGAAGTAATTGCTGATCTTTCTCTTATATTTGCTTTCTCTATTCTTATGAATAGTGTTCACTCTGTGCTTTTTGGTTAGTTCATTATGTTAACATTTTAACCCTGTTTATTACAATATTGTAATTGTTTGTCAAACTGATTACAGGTTCAAGTTTTTACCATGGCATCATGAAATATTTTTCATTTATAGGCATTATCAAGTTTTAGCAATAACCACTTTCAAAACAATAAATAATGAATAGTTTTGTACATCTATTTATGCCTTTTTATTAGTTTTGAAAATAATACTTTTAGATGATTAGGATTTGCTATGGGAGCAGGGTGGCAACATGTAGTATTTTTTGGACTGACAAAAGCTCGCCCTCAAGCGATTTCAACTTTGTAATGCCAGGTTATTTCCTTCTGATATATCTTACTATTTCAATTTCAAATAATGTTTGAACATAATAAGTGTATTTTAATAATTATCTTAACTTAAACAAAGACAATAGCATTAGGCCTACAAATGCAAAGTTGAAGTAATGCACAGTAAAAACTGTAGTGAATTTTGTTTGAATTTGAGCGAAAATGAATTATTTGATCAGGAACTAGTATTGCCTATTTAGATACCAACGATACTTAAAAAATATGCAGTCTCACAGAAATAATAATAGAAATAAGAGACATAGAAGATTTAACATGGTTCGGATATGAATATCCTACGTCCACGAAGACCCAACAACTTCTTTTATTTCACTAAAGAAAAGAGTACGAAAGAGAGGGAAGAATAATGGTGGATACTCTCACACACTTGCTTGCTTACGAAGATGAAATTTTTTCATTGAAATAGACTTGATAATGAAGGGTTGTTTAGAGATTAAGAAAATCAATTTCCTGGTTACCCAAATATCTTTCCTTTGATTGATTTATTCTCCATGCCTAATCATTTATTTCTTCATATAGCAAATATATTGACTAATTATTGATTTACTGATTAATTAGTTTCCTTCAAAATATCCTTCCATATACCAGCCAAATTAATTGATTTGAATGAATCAATTCTTTCCTCTTTAACAAATATTTGAATCATCCAAATTTAACACTCCACCTTGATTCAAATATAACAACTTCATCACCTTATCATCAAGCAATCGACATATAAGTTGTCGGGTCTAGCGCCTCATGACGTTCAAGTAACAGGTATCAAACTGATCAAGTTTGAGCAATGCTCAAACTTGTCCTTAGGAAGTGACTTTGTCATCATATCTGAAGGATTATCTAAAGTACTCACTTTCAACAATTTGATCGTTCTTTGTTCTTCCTCAAGCATAAGAAAGAAACCTCTAACATCAATGTGCTTCATCCGTGAACTATAAGCTTGATTCTCTACAAGATGAATCACACTCTGACTATCTGAAAATAACTCTATTGTCCGCTGCACCATTGAATAATCATCCAATAACTTAAGTAAGTATAATACTTCCTTTGTTGCTTCCACAATCGATATAAACTCTACTTCGGTAGTCGATAAAGCTACAATAGATTGCATCTTTGATCTCCGTGAAATCAAGCCTATGCCAAGTGTAAAAACATAGCCCGACACTGACTTCCTAGCATCTTTATCCCAGCATAATCAGAATCACAGTATCCTCTAAGATAGATGTCACCATCCACTCCACCATATAACAAGCCCACCGAAGAAGTGCCTCGAAGATATCTAAGAATCCACTTCACAGCTTGCCAATGTTCTTTGCCTGGGTTAGACATATATCGACTCACAACACCCATTGCATGGGTCAAATTTGGTCTTGTGCACATCATCGCATACATAAGACTACCAGCAACACTAGAATAAGTTATATCAGCCATATACCTCTTGTCTTCTTCTGATGAGGGAGATAAGTCTTTTGACAACTTAAAATAAGAGCCTAACGGAGTGCCAACTGGTTTAGGTTTCTCCATTCCAAATCGAGCGTCGATGTACTGCTCTTGAGTGAGCCTTAACTCTCTCCGCTTCATATCCTTGCTTATCTCCATTCTAAATATTCTTTGTGCCTTTCCCAAATCCTTCATGTCAAACTCTCTACCGAGCTCTTCTTTCAACTCCTTAATTCTGACCATACTTCGAGATGCAATCAGCATATCATCAACATATAACAACAAATAAATCACATCACCATCACATCTTTTGAATTAAACACATTAGTCTTTTAAACTTTTGGAGTATCCCTATGAAAGCATAAACTTATCAAACCTCTTATACCATAGTCTAGGGGACTGCTTTAGTCCATATATAGATTTGTTGAGTTTGCAAACATAGTCTGGTCTGTTACTATCAATGAACCCTTTCGGCTACTTTAAATAAAACTTCTCATCCAGTTCATCATGCAAGAATGAAGTTTTGACATATAATTGCTCTAATTCCATATCATAATGAGCAACTAATGCCAAAAGAATACGAATAGAAGTATGCCTAACCACTAGAGCAAAGATATCATGATACTCTACCCCTTCTTTTGAACATACCCCTTTGCGACTAACCTTGCCTTGTATCTGAGATTACCATTTTCACCGTCTTTCACTCTATAGATCCACTTGCATCCAATAGCTCTCTTGTTGGTGGGAAGAGGCATCAAATCCCAAGTATGATTTCTTTGCAATGATTCAATCGCCTCCTTCATAGAAACCAACCAACTGAAACTGTTAACTGATGCGATAGCTTCTCTATAGTCACAGGGCTCATCATGGACAACATTCAAAGCATATGATGCCATATCATTGAAGTTAATATCTTCGATGCTCAATCCAACAAACTCATCAAGCCACTTAGGCTTTCTTCTTTGTCTGATAGGCCTAGGTTCTGAATGAGCTTCACCTTGAGTATGATTCTCTGAACCAACATCGATATTATCCTCATCAACCACGGTGTCATCAGAAACACCATTTGAACGTTTATGAAAAGAATCAACAGATGACTTGTTTTGTGCCTGGTATTCTTCACATGTCCTCTCATTGTCATCCGATGAGGAAGGCTCCACCTTCAACATAGCCTTCTCATCAAAAGTCACATGACTACTCATAACGTTCTTCTTGCTAACAGGACACCACAACCTATATCCCTTCACTCCTTTCCTATAACCTAGAAAAATACACTTGCGAGCTCTAGGTTCCAGCTTCACTTTGCTCTCATGCACATAAGTTGGGCAACCAAACACTTTGAGAAATGAATAGCTAACAGGCTCTCCTTTTCTCTTTGAGAAATGAATAGCTAACAGGCTCTCCTTTTCATACTTCTTCAGGGATCTTCATATCTATGGCGGTAGAAAGTGTACGGTTGACGAGGAAAGCCGCCATAAGTAGAGCTTCAGTTCAAATCCCTTCTTCAATTTAGCAGTCAGTCTAAGGCATCTTTTTCTCTCCAATAATGTCTGAACGGAGAACTTTCAATTTCTTCCCTGACTGCTTCTCAACCATAGATTTCCACTTTCGAAACTTGGCAAAGGTTTCACTCTTTGATCGAAGAAAGTATACCCATACTTTACGAGAGAAATCATCTATAAAGGAAACAAAATATATGGCTCCACCCAAAGACTGACAAAGGGAGGGACCCCAGACATCTGTATGAACATACTCTAAGACAGCTTTTGCTTTTTGCTCTCCTATACCAAAAGAAATATTCTTCTACTTTTCAAGAACACGCTCTTCATAAAAACCAAGTTTTGAATGATGAACTCCATCAACCAATCCTCATTTTCTCAACTCATCCATACTGCGCTCACCGTTATGACACTTCCGTAAGAGCCATAATCTGGAAGAATCTGAACAGAAGCCAATTCACTAATTACAGTAGTTCCCTTTAATAGATAAAGATTTCCTGCCCTCACACCTCTCATAACAATCATGGAACCCTTAGATATCTTCATTTTCTCTCCTTCCACTACAATCTTCAAGTCAAGTCTACTTAATGCCCCAACAGAGATCAACCTCCTCCTCTAGTCAGGTACATGTCTAACATCGGTGATCGTATGAATAACACCATCAAACATCCAAATCATCACGCTACAACACCCACCATACGGCAAGAAGCATCATCACCCATCAGAACTTCTCCTCCATCAATTTCACCGTAAGTGAAAAAGCAGTTCATATCAGGTGTCATATGATAAGATGCGCCAGAATCAATCAGCCATGAGTTGCTCTTTCCATAAGATACAGAAGCTGCAAATACATCAGTGTCACTTTCTGTATCTGATTTCTCTGTTGTAGAAGATGAGGCTTGATTTGGATCTTTTCTTCCACCTTCAAGCTTGGAACATTGTGCTATGAAGTGCCCTGGTTTCTTACAATAATGACAAGTCAAATTCTTAGGCCCCCTAGACTGAGACCGTAAAGAATTCCGTCCTCCACCTTCCTTCGACCTGCTTTGGCCTCTACCTCTCTAAACAGATAAGCCTTCGGTATCACTACCAGCTGGTGCTCGCTAATCTATCTTTTAATACTTCATTATGAAGATCAGCCTTTACATCAAACATGCTAATTTTATTGTGGCCATAAATCGTGGAATTAACAAAAGCAGTATACTCCTTAGACAAGGAACATAAGAGGATCACATCTTGAGCCTCATCGGTAATATCAACTTCCGCTGCCTTCAGGTTCATAATCAAAGTCGTCAAAGCATCTACATACTCCATGAGACAGCTCCAGGCTTCATCTTGAACGAATAGAGTTGTTGTTGAAGAGCAATCCGATTAGTGAGACTTATCTTGATATGCATCCGATAATGCATCCCATAGTTCCTTCACCGTCTTCTTCTGAGAGAATTCTCTAAGAACTTCATATGAAAGGCTCAACTGAATTATTGCGAGAACTTCATCTTCCATCTCTTCCAAATCAGCCGCATCAATACCTTTCAATTTCTCAAGCGGAGAAACGACCTTATAAGTCTTCTCCTTCTTCAGTACAGCCTCCATCTTCATCTTTCAAGTATCAAAATCTCTTTTTCCGTCAAAACATGTTACTCCATAATAGACACCAGTTCTATCAATAGACTTACTAGAAGTAGCCATTAATATCCAAACAGGAACAATAACACTAGCTTTGATACCAAAATGTAGTGAATTTTGTTTTAATTTGAGCAGAAGCGATTGATCAAGATCTAGTATTGCCTATTTAGATACCAACAACACTTAAAAAAATTATGCAGTCTCACAGAAATAAGAGACACAGAAGATTTAATGTGTTACGGATATGAATATCAACGTCCATGAAGACGCAACAACTTCTTTTATTTCACTAAAGAAAAGAGTATAAAAGAGAGGGAAGAATAATGGTGGATACTCTCACACACTTGCTTGCTTATGAAGATGAAATTTCTTCATTTAAATGGACTTGATAATGAAGGGTTGCTTGGAGATTAAGAAAATCAGTTTCATGATTATCCAAATATCTTTCCAAATTGCATGGTTTGATTTTAGTACAAATAGAAGGCGTAATCTTGGTTTCCATATCTTTCATTTGATTGATATATTCTCCATGTCTAATCATTTATTTCTTCATATAGCAAATATATTGACTAATTGATTGATTGACTAATTAATTAGTTTCCTTCAAAATATCCTTCCATATACCAGCCAAATTAATTGATTTGAATGAATCAATTAATCAATTTCTTTCCTCTTTAACAAATATTTATATCATCCAAATTTAAAAAAAAACTGAGCTTTAAATTATAACTCATGTTGTTATGCCACACTCATAGACCTATAAAACAAATAAGTATGAAATGTACACGATAGGCCATTATATTAGTTCGGGTGGAAAAAGTTTAATTAAGTTTTATGATTATTAACTAAGTCTATAAAAATTTACTATGTTTACTAGTGTAAATTTCTCGTACGTACATCTAATAGTTGGTTTGATGATGTGAATTTGCTAGTGAAAGAATATGAACTTGAAACTTGAATTTGTCAAAAGGTTATTGTTAGCCTGTTATGTTCTAATTAAAATTTAAAATTTGAAGCTAATGTTAGTAACAGTATGTATAAAGTAATAAGCTGATGTATTCGAAGATCAAATCCATCAAAGTGTGTATAATATGAAATTTTATTTCAACACTGTATCGTATTGATTGAATTATAGAACAAATTTCTTCAAATCAGCGATCACCTTAGAAATGTAGTACTCCTCAAGCTTCTTAGTTACAACTAAATATAATATCTTTACTCAGTGAACTTTCTGCCTTGATCTTTATGGACATATACATCAGTATTTTTAAATCTTCAAATCAAAATGAAGAGTTCCTTTTTAAAGTTTTAGTAACCATGAATGGATCATAGGATCTCTAAGCTCCAAAAGAGCCTCAACTTTTGCAATCGTGAACCAAATATAAAGAATAAAATAAGCGCTTTAACTTTCTTTTATCTTCCAAATACATGTATAATCCTGTATGTATACCTTGTCACTATTTTTTGTATTGAAAATACTCAATATTTGAAATTCATAGTCAATATATGAAAATACTTTGATTTCTGTGTGATATTTTAGATGCCTATTTTATAAACCTTCTTCAAACTTCGGTTAATATTATTATATAGATTCACTTCCCACATCATTTTTATGAATACTACGCTTTCCTTTTCTACCTTGAACAACTCTTAAATATAGTGCTTGTACTGCTTAATGCTAGGTTTATTATGTACATGTATTTTTATGCAGTCAATATTATTATGCCTTTTTTGAATTCTCATTATAGTGTATTATTCCTATTAATTCCATTATTCTAACTGTGTAAATGCAGTTTCAAGATCTTGATTTGTTCGCTGTTGTAGTTTTTGTAAGTATTGCTTTCTCCTTTATCCCAACATCATTTGCAGTTTCTATTGTTAAGGTAATCCTTGATGCATCCAATGTACATTTGATAATCTTTTTTTCATTTCAAATTCTATGAGAAATATAAGACTTAGAATAATGAAACAATAGAACCTTGCATATAATTTGATGTTTTAATGCTTTGGTATACACATATATTGACTGAATCTCCATAAAAACATTGTCGTTGGTTCATTTCTATAAGGGTTGTGATGTAGGTTCATCTACACCAAAATTAAATATGTTTATAAAAATTAACTAAGTTTTAGTTGTTTGGTGTTTGGGTCTATGTGATGAAGTCTGATCGTAGGAAGGAGTTACCGAAGGGATGTTATTTTCGGTGCTGTGCTAATGAGGTTCATGCAAGGGAGGGTGATCGTTTGAGCTCGATGGTTTGGGTGTAATATTGTTATGATTGTAGCAGTGTGTGGAGGAGTGTTTGGGGTAGTGGAGTTTTTTATTTTGTGCAGCTATTTGGTAGAGGTTGATTTTTGCAGTTTTGATGATGGTGGTTATTGTGAGGAGGTGGTGAAGGATGGTTTTGGAAGTACATTGATTGCTGAAGTAATTGGATATCATGTAGAAGCTTGTATGAATCAGTTGCACGAAGTTTGAAGAGGCACAAAACGTTCTTTCTTAGCCAATGAATTAAAATACTTGTGCTGATGCTTTTGCTATTGTTAATGTCAATAAGTATTGTTAATAAGGATGCTAATGCTCTTGCTAATTTTAATAGTAATGATCTTGCTATTCTTATATATATATATATATATATATTATACTTAATTATGAATGTGATCCATATATTATCGGCACACGTAAATTATCAGGACGTGTATGTAATTCTAGCTATTGACCGCTATACTTGTCTATAGCTGATTAGCATTTCCGAAGTAAAGAACAGCTGCATCAAAGAATTGTAAGTAATTAAGCCTTGAATAAGACTTTAACTATTATATATTACAATATTTTGTTCGTACTAGTTGTGTAAACTTGTTTGTAAATGGTCGTGGTAGGTGAATTTGCTTACTTTTTCGAAATACTATTATTGAAATGATTATGGATATTATATTTGACTATGCAATTAACATACTTTTTCAATTATTTGAATATGATGAGCATCAATGTTGGTTTGTAAATGATAATTACATGATTGATTGTTGGTTTTAATACGGCTCTTATATACAAGTGATTGTTGGAAATGATACAAGCCATTAACAGTAAATATGGGCTTTTAAAATGTGTTTTAAATTAATCAATAATTTTTAGTAGCATTTCAAATGTGCTACGGGATCAAATGCAATTTACAAAAAAATATTGTAGTAGAGAAAAAATGCCCACAAAAATTATATAGTGTGACGGAAAAAACGCTGCAAAAAACTTTTGTAGGGTTCCAAAAACGCTATAATATGTTTGTTTTTGTACGCGTTACTGTAACGCAACAGACTTTTAATTGCATGTCATATCACCGCGTTTACCGAAATGCTACCAAAAGTTTTGGCAGCGTTTTTACAATGCTACTGAAATGGCTTTTCCAGTGTAGTGAAACCATATAAAAACATAATCTATTCTAATACTTGTTTGTTGTGTTACAGAACAGAAACTAGCGGATCTAGATCAAGTAACCACTCTCCTTGAAGAAAGATGTACCATCGAGTGTTCTTTATCATATAAATAAGTATATGTAATAAATTGTAAGACTAATTCAGGTTAG
This sequence comes from Allium cepa, assembly GCA_030765085.1. Taxonomy (NCBI): domain Eukaryota; kingdom Viridiplantae; phylum Streptophyta; class Magnoliopsida; order Asparagales; family Amaryllidaceae; genus Allium; species Allium cepa. The sequence goes on along the minus strand of CM060932.1, from coordinate 969,637,572 downwards.
AATCATACCGGAAAGCATAAAAGGCAAAACAGATTGAAGGCTACCAGTTTATATGATCAATCCACCTATAAACCACTAAAAAGTGGTTGGTAAGCATTCATCATAACCTATTCTCTACAAATCTCTTGATATGTGATTGTATTATTTTTTGTGCACTTGGATTTTGATGATCTGCTTGAAACATATTCTAAAATCTACTTACAATTGTGTTGTTCATTATTGTGTACATTCAACAGCCTATTGTTTCTTTGGCCATTTTAGCTTAACACAACACAATTTACAAATGAATGATGTGAATTTGCACCTGAAATATAGATGATTTGTATCTTTGTTCATAACATAGGACACATATTGGGTTAACATTGATATGGTGTTGAATTAGTTTTTGTTTGGCTGGTGGAAAATTATTTAATGCTCTGTAAAAATACATGGCCATTTCGGGGATGTGAATTTTACGCCATACTAGCTTAGCTTATGGTTTGCTATCATAGGAGATTTTAGAAGTTTCCCATAGGTTTCTATGATTGTTTTTGAACAATTTCGGAGCATGTTCGAATGTAGTAATCAATTTCATTGATGTTAGAGATTGCCTCATTTTTTTGTTTCTTATCAGACTTGACCCAAAAAACTAAAATTATTGCTTCTCCCTTGACCATTATCTAAAATGTCACAAAGAAGTAGTCTTGCGCTTCTTGTTCTTACCACCATGTCAGCACCTAACCTATTCACCAACCTTCCTCCCTGAAGCTAAGGATCATACCAAAGAGAAGTTGTCATTCCATCCACAATTCTCTTCTTTATGCATAGCAAGGCTAAAGGTCTCAACTTTGGTATGAACTACAATACCCAGAGTGATCGTTTCTGCTATCCAATTCCCAAAATAAGTAATTTTTGACATATTTTTCCTACATCCATCTCAACCAAATTCCTTCTTTGTTAATCGCCTTCCGTATCAGTTTGATTCCCATTGCATCATTCAGTCTTCTAATTTTATTAGCCTCATGCCACCCTCTTCTTTTTGTTTACAAACTACCTCTCATAGCACCTTGTTTTACTTCTCCACAGAAAATTTAGACAAAAATTATTTACCATATTGGCAGTTGCACTAGGAATCTTGAAGCATTGCATACAATGATTTACTATAGGGTATGTCGTTGATTTGATCAGTTCAAGACGACTCGCTATACTCAAAATTTTGGTCTCCTTTATTCTTTGATTATTCCATCAGTAAGTCGTAACGACCATTGCCTCTAAGATTTAAATAAGATATTGGGATTACTAAATATTTCATAGGAAGCATAACTTGTTTGATGTTTGAGATCTTAGCAATTTCAGAGTTGCACGAACCCTGCCCCAACCCCCTCCCCCACCAAAAAATATACTAGATTTATAACAGTTTAGTTGAATACCCATGCACTCAAACATAGTGTGGAGTACGTCCTTAATTGCTTTAGCTCAACCTATATCCACTTGCATGAAAATGAGGATGTCGTCCACATAGGTGATATGGGTAAGCATATTGCTAGCAATTTGAACTAGTTTCACTTGACATTTGCTAGCTTTCTCCTCCATTAGTAATGTAAAGAACTCCATGATGAAAGTAAATAGGATAGGCGACATAGGTCCCCTTATCTTAAACCTTTCGTACTTTGAAAAAACCCATACGAACAACCATGAATGATAATGGAAAAGTTTTGAAGAAATCGCCAATTACTTTGATCCATTTTTCTGGGTACCTCATACTCTGCATCATATGTAGCATGAACCTTTTATTAATGGAATAATGTGCTTTATGAAGCCCAATTTAGCACACTTGTTCTTGTTATTTTTTCAACCAAACCCTTTGACAATTTCATAAGCGTACATAATATCATCTCCAATGCTTCTATTAAAAATGAATGCATGTTGATTTTTCGATACTAAAAATGAATGCACACTGATTTTTTGACATGAGAGAGTCCATGAAGTACTTAAGTCTGTTACAAAGAACCTTTGACATGATCTTGTAGATCATAACAGTGAAATGTTGGATCATAGATGCATTTCTACATTTTGGAATTAGATGAATAAAAGTGTGATTGATCTCCTTCAAGATTCTACCTTGTTGAAATACATTTTTTTTAAAACTAATATATAATATATACAGCCGAAACAATATATGTATACAACTTACAGACTCATAACAAATTAACTTTATTAAATATTTAACCACAGACTAACCTTATACATTTTTTTTAACGGAAATAAATATATATATACCAAAAAGGAGAAAAAAAGCCTTTCTCCGGAGGCTCACAAAAGAAGGCCAGACATACGAAAGAAAAATGCCTCCCAAATCACAGACAACTGAAACTAGACGTGAAATAACACAAAAAAGATAAAATAAAAACTCTACAGCCAGACAGAAGCTAGACAAACCGAAAAGAGGCAAATGAAGCAACAGCCTACACAACCAGCTACCCCGCTACACCCAAAAAGTGTAGGCCAGACCACCAAGAAATATACCAACCACCGCCATACTGAAGAAGACCGAAAAGAGGACCAAAACCCAGCCCGAACAGCAGCGAAACCCTAGGCTCCCAAGTGACAACACCAGTCGAGCTCCGGCAAGGCCACCGCCCAAAGATGGTGTCACTTAGCACAACAAGCGCCACGCGGGCAAAAAGATGGAATATCAGATGGAGTCCCCAAGGGCCGACCACAGCCAAAGCCAACGAAGAAGACGAAGCCAACAAAGCCAAAGCCAACCCAAAAATAAAACTGCCAGACAATATACAGCGAAGACACCTGTACCTAAAATACTAGCAAGCCCATCAAACCAAAAAACTAGGGGAGGGGGGAGGGGGAGGGGTGAGGGGAACGAGAGTGCTGAAAGCAGGCCAACGCCCCACAAAGAGGGTTCAACCAACTCCGGTTCTCACGGAACTAAAAGCACACAAGATAGAAAGAAGACCCACAAGGCGCCGAATACGGGAGCCCGTGAGTCCCCTGAATGGTCTTCCTCGGAAAGCAAGGAATACGTCATTCCGTACTTACCGAATAATGGTCGAGGGGGTCCATAGGAGAGCTCTCAAAGATTGCCTTATTCCGCGCGCACCAAATGTGCCAGCAGATAAGACAGGGAATCAAGCGGAATAAGATTGAGCGAAGAGATTTCCCAGAGTTCCCAGCCCACCAGGTTGTTTGAAGATCAGAGGCAGATCTAGCAATACCTCGAACACCAACTAGGTTTCCGAAGTAATTCCAGCAAGATCTGGCTGAGAAATTGCCGAAGAACAAATGGTTCAAAGATTCCGCTTCCCCATTGCCACAGCATATGCAGCGGGAAACAAGAGGGATACCTAACGATTTGAGATTCTCGTCTAGTGGCAGCCCATCATGAAGGATACGCCACATCAGAAGAGAGACCTTGGGGGAGTACGAGAATCCCAAATGAAGGAAAACAAAGGGCGGGAGGGGCCTGGAATTCTAACCGATGACCAAGCTCTCATAATGGAAAACGATGCGCCATCCTAGCCCGTAAGTCCTCCATGAGAATCAGAGAAAGACTTCATTGGTTGCATGTGCTTCCAGGTCTCACTGGCATAGGATGGGGAGCCCGAAAAATCAGAACCCGCCAGCCTATGGTACTTGGCGTGAAGGAAGGCCGCCCATAAAGAGTCGTTAGTACCAAACCTGTACCACAACTTACAGGCAAAAGCAGCACAAAGATCCTTAGGATTACGAAGCCCCAAGCCACCCTCGATTTTAGGACGACAGATTGTGTCCCACGAAACCCAGTGGTGACGACGGGCGTCGTCCTTATTGCCCCAAAAAAAAAGACGAGACCAAAGACCGATACGACCGGAAGAAAGACGAGGTGGGGGTCATAGCCGCAAAGACATGAGTTCCCGTCGAATCTAAAACAGACTTAATGAGAACCAACCTGCCGGCCTGGGAAAGGAGAGCCGCATTCCAACGAATGATCTTACCCCTCACCTTGTCAGTCAATGGATCGAAGAAAGCGTTAAGCTTCCTACCACGGTAAAGAACAATTCCCAGGTAAGGTAAAGGAAGGGACGCTTCCTTGAACCCGAAGAAGGTCTCAATCCAGGAAGATCGAGAGGAGGAACAATCCTTCGCACAGACGAAGCAACTTTTGGAAGGGTTAACGAGCTGTCCCGAGGACCTCTCGTACAGATGGATGAAACGAAGAAGCCGACGGATAGAGGAACGACTGCCATTTGAGAAAATGACAATGTCATCAGCAAATGATAAGGAAGAGATAAGGGGACAACCCCTTGGGATCCCAAAGCGCTGGATCTGACCGTAAATCGTTAAGGTCTGAAGACCGCGAATGAAAGCCTCCGCTGTGATCACAAAGAGCGAGGGCGAAAGCAGGTCTCCTTGACGCAAACCCCTTCCCGCCCTGAAATACCCATTAACGGAACCATTTATGAGCACAGAGAACCAGCAGTTGGAGATCAGCCTCCATACCAAGTCAATGAGGGTTTCCGGAAAACCGAAAGTCCTCAAGACCTTGATGACGAAAAACCAGGACATAAGATCGTAGGCTTTGGCCATATCCAATTTGAAGACAACATTAGATCCCCTAACTTTCCTATCAAGCTGGGAGATCAGCTCCTGAGCCAAAAGGACGTTATCAGAAATTAAGCGCCCTTTAACAAATCCCGCTTGAGATGGAGAGATAATACGTTGAAGGAAAGGAGCCAAACAGCTAGCCAGAATCTTGGAAATAACTTTATTCGAAAAGTTGCAAAGGCTAATGGGCCGAAAATCCCCACAGGACCGCGGATTATCGCACTTAGGGATAAGAAACAGGTTGGTGGAGGTCCAGCTAGAGGGGAGAAACCTGCCGGAAAAAAAAGACTGAATAGCAAGACAAAAATCAGCCTGAATAATAGGCTACGAACACCGGTAAAAGGTTCCGTTGAAGCCGTCAGGGCCACTGGCACTATCCTTACTCAGGGCGAAGACACAAGCACGGATTTCCACAGAAGAAGGGGGATCCGTAATGTTGTCACTTTCTGGAGAAAGGACCAGCCGGGGAATGAAGGCTAAGAGCGCAGGATCGGTTACCGCAACCGACGGAGATCCAAGATAGGATTGGAAATGGGCCAAGATGGTATCTTTGACTTCCTCCTGAGATGAGGCCGTCGATTGATCAGGACGCAAAATCTCACAAATAGTTAGAAGGTTATTCTTCTTACGAATATAAGAGTGGAAGAATTTGGAGTTCGTATCACCATCGACCACCCACTTGACCCTCGCCTTTTGACATAGGTAGTCATTCTTGATACGAAGTTCCGAGGAGAAGTTGGATTGAGCTAAAGCCCACGCCTCCTTGTTAGACGCGGTCGGAACATCGTCTAACAAAGATTCGGCAACGATAAGAGATTCCTCAGCCAAACGGACACGATCGAAGATGTTCTTGAACACATCAGCGTTCCATACCTTAAGACAGTCTTTGAGACGCTTAAGCTTTCGACTGAAAACAACACATGGAGTGGCAACAATGGGAACGCTCCAAGAATTAGCAACCACTTGCTGAAATGTGTGGTGAGATCTCCACATGTTCTGGAAGCGAAATGAAGACAGCCCCGAGTGGGAGAAAGGTGTGCATCGGACAATTAGAGGAGAATGGTCTGAGAAGGTCCGATGAAGATGAGCGATTGAGAAGGAAAAGGGTAATCGGAACCACTCCTCCGAGCCGAAAACCCGGTCAAGCCTAGAAAGGATACGGTTAGGTCCCTCTTGGTTGTTCGACCAGGTGAAAGCAGAGCCCACAAAAGGAAGCTCAGAGAGACCAGAGCTGACAATGAACGAGTTAAAATCCGCCATCGCAAGACGGTTGATGGCGGCTCCTCCCCGTTTCTCTGCCTGGCAGGCGACGATATTAAAATCGCCGCCTACCAAAGAGTGAGAAAACCCCAAGGAACCGATGCCTAAAATGTTCGTCCAAAGCGATAATCTCTTCGAACGATCGCATTTGGCGTAAACAGCCGAGAAGAGAAAAGGAGAATCGATATAAAGAGACGAGCAGGCAACCGAGAGGAGCTGAGACGAGTCGAGGACTTGGTGGACCGCAAGGGATTTGGACCATAAAATCCAAATCTTACCGGAGACGTTGGCATAGCCGCCGCCAAATCCTAAGGATAAAACGGTTTTGGTTATGCCCTCCGGGTCTAGGAAAGGTTCCAGGAGAGCAATCAGGCCAACCGAGTGTTTTCTGACAATGCGTTTTAGCCTAGCCAAAGACGCATCGTTGCCAATACCGCGAACATTCCAAAAGAGAAAGTTCGACATGAATAAAAAAACAGAAAAGAAAAGAGGAAAAACAAGAAGCGAGCGGGAATAACAGAGCGCGCCCAGACAAGATACAGCGAGTATCGAGTAGATCTATCAATCTGCTCGGACGCCGCTATAGAGCGTGTGCGGATGGTGCGAGGAGTAGAAAAGACTCTACGAGATCTGCGACGATACGAGCGGGAATGAGGAACGGAGGGCTGTGGAGATGTCGCATAAGACACTTCACTATCGATCCCCCTCAAAGTAGGCAGTGATGCCTCAAAAATTGCCGGAGAAGAGTTCCTGGATATGCAATCAAGGCGCTCATTTAGAAGCGCTATTTCTGCCTTACTCATCAGAGGGATGGTAATGGACAGAGAACAAGAAGAAGAGGGGAGGGAGCACGCCAGTGAGCAGGAAGAGGAAGAAGTGCCCATGCGATCCGAAGGGTCAGGAGAAAGACCTAAGCAGGGGGGAAGACGGACCAGACGTAAACCAAACTGCCACGAAAGCCAATCTAGAGCGGGACAAGGAAGATCAGATAAAGAGGATAATGTAGAGGAGGAGGAGCAAACAGCGGCATAGACCACCGGTGCAGCCGACGGTGGAACAAGAAAGGGATAAGAATGGGAAGAAAATTCGAAGCGGGGCAGCCAAGATGATGTACTGCCAAGTGTAAGAGAGCAAACAAGCCGCATCCCAAATTGCTGTGGGAACCTTACCAATGCCAGACTGTCACTAATAAAGCAGCCCCGCAATACCGGTAAGATTCGCGAGGCGGACCAAGCAGAGGGAACAGCAGAGCGGAACAATGAAAGCTGGCAATAGCCCAGGCTGTCCGTATAGTGATCAGAGACGGTCACTATATGACCAGAGATGGGAGACCACCCAGACCAATCGCTCCAGGCTCGCTGTGCCTTCCGAAGGCACTAACGGAATCCCGCCAAAACAATAAAACGATAAGGATTCCAAGTCACTGACGTCACAGAACTGGCCTCATAGTGACACATCACCAAAAGCCAACAAGAGGAACCCATCAGATCGCTCCATACTAGTATCCTGGTATGGACGCAACCGTTGTGGCAACGGAAAGCCTGCAAAACAGACAGAGGCCGTAGACTCTGATGCATACAGCCAGACCAACGATCGAACGAAAAGGGAGCAACAACACTAAAGTGGTCAGACACACTATCAGGCAGGGACGAGACAGTAATGTCAGGGAGCACACACCTAAGTGTGTCAAAGCTCAAGCACACACATCCGGCGGCTCCGGCCAACAACCAAAAAGAAACAGGCAAGCCAGCATAATCTACGAATAAAGAGAAAGAATGAGAGAAGCGCACCTGCCTGCACACGGCCTCACAATCCAGCAGAGAAGGAGAAAGAGCCAACGGAGGTGGAGCAATGATCGAGACCGCAAGCATCTTATCTTCTAATACCAAGTCAGAAGACAAAACATCGCCTATAACCATAAACAGAGCATGCTCTACACCCGATGGCAGGGAAGAAATCCCAGCCTTAACCGAACTACTATCAAACAGATCATTCAGCCGCCGATCTGGTCGAGAAGATAAAGTGGTCAACTCCTTATCTCCCTGACCGCAGACAAGACGAACGACGCCAATCGACCCAAAGGAGAATCCACCCCCAAGCTGACAAGCAGCTGCAGCAATTCCCAAAATAGACAGGCGAGGTGAAAAGGGAGCGGCGAAATCTCCAATTTTCCTCGAAATGAAACCACCATCATTAAAATAGCCCGAAGAACCACACTCGGGACCAACGGCAAAAGAACCAAAGCAAAACTCTGACGAACCCGAAGGCAAAACACCCATCTCATCCCCAAATATCAGATTTGGCACAAATCGGGTAGTGAAATCCCATTCACCAAGGTAGGAGATCCGAGCGGGCAGCGAAGCGACTCCGCAAAACACGGAGTAAGCTCCATGAATAACCCATCCACAATAAAGAACTTGAAACGAGCCAAAGCAGCGAACGCCTCAGACGAGAATACACAGATCTCGACCGAGCGAAAGCTCGTAAAACAAACCGACAAGGGGGGAGCAACAACATCAAGCAAGGCAGCAGCAAGGTCGACGAACGAGGGACAAGACCTCACGAAATCTCCACTGAAGGAGAAAGGCCCCAAATCCATAAAAAAAAAACCCTAAAAGAACAGAAAACCAGAGAAACAGAAGCAATGCGGGCGCACCCAAAGAAACGCGCAGAGAAATCAGAGCGAGCAAGAGAAAAGCAATGGGGAAAACAAGCCAGAGAAACGCTGAAGGAAAAAATCGTCAGGAAGCCATTAATAATTTTTTGACCGTTTGATTATATTGGGTGAACTATGCCTTGTTGAAATACATCATCAACCACTTCATGTGACAATCCTTTAATGCTGTCCTGGTGTGCCTTATAAAATTTAGAGTAAAAAACATCTGGGCTTGGGGAAGAATCATTTTTGGAACTAAAAATAACCTCATTAATCTCCTCCATCTCGATACGATTATTCAAGAAGTGTCGTCCATAATTTGTTATCATAGCCTTGCAAACTACACTTGGCAAAACTCTTTATTGATTTTGATTGAATAATTCAATGTAAATTCCATCGCATTGTTTGCAAACTCAACATGACCATTACACAATTCCCTATTAAATAATATGTTATTTCCCTAATTATTCAGTCTTCTTGTTTGACATTTTTACATAGAAAAAAGTTGTTGCCTATTGCCTAAGAGAAGCTAGTCACATTTCGCCTTTTTCTTAGTGTCCATAATTTCCTTTGGATCACTCTCTCCAGTTGAGCTTTCATGTGCATGAACTCATACTCTATGTTTTCACCATCGTCTTTTTCAATCTACTTTATAGCTTGACACATTCTTTATGATAAAATTCTACTTCTTTCTGATATTGTTTTTGTCTCTGGGCCAATGACTTAGATGCTCTTGATTGCCTTCTATTGACATATGAATTGGAATACAGGTCTTCCGTCCATAACCTTTTGCCATATTTGATCAAATTTACCAACATACTTTTCAAATAATGCCAGTGGTTCATATACTTAATAGGTCTCAACATATTCTGACTCAAATTCAACAATGATACATTGATCGGAGAATGATCATTAACACTGGAAGGTAAATATGTAGCAAAAGTGTTATTGAACGTCTGCATCAACTGAAGGTTCATGAAAGCTCTATCAGTCTTTGTCAGTATATTTCTCTTGGCCCTGACCACCGTGAGAAATCAAGATCTCGAATAACAAGTTTCGATACACCAATTTTGACCATCCAAGTGTCCAATTCCTTTAATTTTCTGAATGGAGCTAGCTTACAGTCTCCTTTTTCTTAAGTCATTCTTATACGTTTAAAATCCCTAAGTATTAACCAAGGCCTAAAAATATTGTACACGTCATCTTCTAGATTATACCATGATCTCTCTCTAAGACGTTCAAAGTTTTGGGCATAAACAAAGGAAACATTGCACTTGCCCCTCCCCACATTAAACAACACCAGAGTGATATGTTGGCCGCTCATACTATTTTTGGTAACTCCAACTTTCAAGATATATAAGAACAAAAATTCTATATTTAAAATAACAAGACACATTACTGACAAAATCTTGGTTGTTCCCAATTCTTCTTCTTAAATCTTCCAATTCCTTAAAACAAAACTAATTCCCCAGTAAGACGAAACAACTAACATTAAACCTATTAATAATTTATTTCCTCAACCATTCTATTGGGTTTGTTAAAGCTTGTAATATCCCTCATTTTGAGGCGCAAAGCTAATTGATAGGGATTATACGGTCATCCATAGTTATTAATTCTCGGCGACAAAATACGGTTATGTTAATTATATCAATATTCGGAAGCACATGAATAAGAAACATTTTCAACGCAGTTTAATAACAAATTTTCACATCCCATTTCACAAATGTTATTTCATATTCATTACATAATCTCATTCGTAATCCCACATTTAGAAAAACTATAATTATTATAAAATACTCCAAGAGTGACATATGAAGATGCCCCCTTGGTTGCCTGGAATCAAATATTTAGCAATTATACAACTTTTTCGTTACATCCAAATAAACAAAACCAAACTACACAATGGAAATAGATAAAGCTCCTAATAGCAAGATTGCCTTTTGCACATCTCCACAAGCATATTCATCTAACTTAAAACTTGAAAACCCTTACTCTTGACCCACTCCAATGAGTACCCGAGAGTTTGAGGAGAAAAACAAAAACTTTAGGTCAGACAACGATCTGGTGTGAATAATAACCTACCATCTCAAACAAATAGATATCTAGTGAGACCATGCCGTTGAATGAAATGGGTTTATCTCACATAAGTATCTTAAACAAAACTAATCAACCATATACTGTGTTCCTACAACCACAATGGTCAGAACAAAAATAGCATTTATAATTATGCAATATATACTGGATTACCCATCCCAATTTATTTGATTACCTATCTTAATTTCAAATGACTACCCGTCACAATTTAAACTGACTATCCGCCTTATTTTAGTCTGACTACCCGTCTTATAATTATGTGAACTACCCATCTCATATTTAAAAATATTCATAGTTATGTGGACTATCCATCTCACATACAATCATTATTTGGCTTACCGATCCCCTACCATATTAACAACCCATCATATATGGTTCCATTAACATAATTATGTGGACTGTCCATCACACATATTCCATTTAACTTAGAATGACGTGGACTATCCATCACACATCCCTTAGTTTTTCTAGGATAACTATGAACCTTTCATTAACCTCATAAAGACTATCCATCTTGACATGATGTGGACTATACATCTCGCATCTCATAGTTTTCCTAGGATGACTATGAACCTATCATTTACAATTAATTCATGTTACCCACATGTTTAATTTATGTCTATTAGTATCTCCAATTAGGTTATTTCCCCTTAAATTTATAACATTTCAAGGTGACACACATATTGGTATCCCCAATCGATTCATTTCAAACTTATTAAACAAACAATGGTATCCCTGAGGTTTAAAGTTGAAGTATTGGACATATGGCTCGCCATTATAAATAATTTAAATTTTAGATCAATGTCGAAGTTCATCTACATTGGTGTCCCAATGATAGTGTCGAATGTACAATTTAAAATGGCATTGGCATCCCCAATGGAAACGTCGAAATAGCAAACATAATGCTCTTCGCCTTTAATGAAGAAAGGCGGCATTCAATACGCACCATTCCTCATCGATCCTCTACCCAAGGTAAAACAAGACTTAAATTATGTTAAGTATAAATTCATGTCGAAGATGACGTTGTCGACTTTCATTAAATATAGGCTATCCACCCTTTTTAAAACAAAACTTAAAACCTTTATAAATTATGTGGCTATCTACCAAAGACATAGGATCATCGACCCTCTAAAATGTATGCCTCTTCGCCCTTTAAAACTATTTTAATAAAAGCAGCCTCTTTAGCATTGAAAAGATGAAGTGGAGCATCATGGCAAAGATCCATCGACAATAAAACATAAGGTCACCAACCTTGATGCACATCGACTCTAAGACCATCGATGACGTTATAAAACTTTTATACTTAAGTTACTTCGACTATTACGCCGCTTCATATATAGATTTGAAGTCGGTAAAAGCTGCATCACTGCCTTAGTCTAGAAAACAAACAAAGTGATTAAGTGCGGCATCATTGAAAACAGTGATGAAGACATGCGACGTCGTCGACGTCAACATTAAGCTTTTAAAACACTTAGATGAATCACTAAGACACCATGCCGCCAATCATCTATTGTCGCCATTGTCCACTTCGATACCAAAGGAATCACTCCATGGGTACTTAGGTAATTATCGTGTGCTTCCTCTTTCATTAACATCGACAATCAATTATGCGGCCTCATCGTTAGGCTTGACGATGTATGGTGGCTTGGCATTATTGCAATTCATAAGAAAACTGTTTTATTACTATTTTGAGCCAAAAAATTTCACCAAATCTTATTTCTTATCCAATTTCTATTGGATAAAAAAATTTCTTTGTAAATCCTTCTCAGGAATTACCGCCAAACTAAATTTTATAGTTCTCAAACATATTTAAAATAATTAACTAGTTATCCTTTTAAATACTTATCTAGCATAATAAATTCACAATAAATTGTAATCACTTGTGAAAAATCCTAAAAATTCATAGAAATTGGAGAATATCCTTCTATTTACCACATAAAAGTTTCGAAGCCAAAACCATATTTAATTATTTTAAATAATTAAAACCTGAAATAATACTATTTCCTCCTTAGGAAATTCATAAAATAATCTATATAATCTTGAAAATTATGAAATTAAAAACTCAACTCCAAAATAATGTTTTATACAATATATCAAAAAATCAAAGCATTTGGAGATTAAAATCTTAGGTTTTTCCCTTAAAACCCAATTAAATAATTCCATAAATATTCCAACTGCGATAACCTGGATTTTAGACATCTGTTAATTGGTAACTAACTGATTTTAACTATTGAAACACTGATTTATAAGTTGAAAAAATAATTCTGATAATAAATATATATATATATCTGGATAAATATTTATTTGATGATCTTCCCTGATTTTTTTTATTGTGCCAAACATATTCCTTTTAAACCAATAAATGTGCTACTTATTTTCCATTGTTTATACATATGTAGATTGTAAAAAGAATTTTGATTTGAAATTCTAAAGTAAATATCTTAAAAATTAATTGGATTTAAAAATCAATGTTTTTAAACTAGAATTTGTATATATGGTTATTTATTGGTATATAATTAGGTTTCACATCATGATTCTTTAAAGTCACATAAATAAGTAAAGAAGAAATGTATTAATGGAAATACGTAAACATAAATTAATAAAAACATAAAACACTAATGATAAAATTAAGTTAACAAATAATAGCTTAAGTTTAAAACAGATTTAATAAAGGACGATACTTTCTTTATATATATATATATATATATATATATATATATATATATATTTAAGTTGTGTATATATATAAGTATTAAACTATAATATGAAAACATATAAAAATATAAATTCATGTAAATTAAAAAAATGTAAATATTAAATATATGCATTAGGCATTTGTAAGATAAGGATCATGCAAAATTACAAGTGGCTATATGTTTCTTTTAAATTGAAATATAATAAAATGAGGTAAAGGCTGTAATTTTCTACAGGTCTATTCTCCATCCATTCTTCTCATTTTTCAGAAGAAAACTAAAATCAAATCATACAACAATAACTATTTCAAGATCAACTCGAGCAAATATAGTCGATTCAAGCATTCAACTCAACATAAAGTAAATCAAGATCAAACTTGCAGTTTTTCCAAAGCAGATTACTGTTCTCTGTTCTAAGGACTAAACTGTGAGTAAACCTCACCTTTTAAAACTAAATCTTCTTTATATTCTGTTGCATATAATATATCATAGTAGTAATGACTGTGAAAATGTTTTGCATAAATATATTAATGTGTTATCCCTGGTATATATGCTTCTGCATGACTGTGTTTAGATGTACATGCTTTTGCTTTGTTTCAACAGACCATAAACTCATTCAAAATTTCAATTCCTCTTTATATAAACCATTATAGGTTAAGATGTTTAAAGAATATATGTTTGAAATAACTTGATTCTATTTTTAAAAATGTTTTTAAGTGTAGACAGCAAGTAGTTTTATTGGGAGGTGGAAATTTCAGTGAAAATAAATTAAAGCCGCAAAATCAATCATTTAAATTATATGTTTCGAATTCATAACTTGATTCGCATTTGAAAATCAAGATTTTTGATATAGATTTCAAAAATTTTAGTGTTGTGGTTTTCAAGAATTTGTGAATTGTACGATAAGGGGGATTTCGTCGATTCCCGACGACCGGAGGAGGATGGGCTTCAGGACTGGTGTTGGAGGAAGCTTGGGTGGTGGAGTTCAACGGAAAAACGGTCGGAGACTTTATCATGCATTGGAGTGGCCAGTCGGCGATGGAATAGGGATTGTCGACAGTTTTGGTCGACGATGTTCCAGAGGGAAATTCATCACCGTAGGTGGATCGGACTTGACTAGGTGAAGAGGTATAGTAGCATGATGACGTGACGTAGCTTTGGGTGGGTCGGCGAGGCGTAAGATGGTTGGAGGTGGTGGCGCAAGGCATATCTTTGGATCAGTTTTCTTCCTGATGGGTTCATATTCGTTGGATTTTGATATACGGGGTAATTCATGGGTTTTGGGTAGCTAGGAGGGTCAGGGAAATCGACGGCGACTTGGGGAACATTATTGAAGTTGGTCGGTGTCGCTTCGACCATCTGTGCACGTGCAGTGCACGTGCACATAAATTCTGTTATGCCTGGATTATAGCTTTGTAATGGAGGAAGGAGAAGAAGAAGAGGATCGGGAAAGTTATACTCTGGACTCGATGTCGTTCTCGAGTCATTCACGTGGTTCATCGAGTGGAGAAAGGATGGAGTGCTCGAGTGATTTTCGAGGAAAATTGGTCTTGGCTTGGGTTACTTTGACCTGGAGTTAAAAATAAAAGAAATTGAATGAGTTTCAAATCAGGATATTATCAAGTTCTAAAATAATGTAAATGTGTTCACCAAATTTTTCAAGAAATATTAACCAGGGTTTAAAACTAGAAAGAAAGCATGAACCATGGTTTAAAAGCATAAGCAAATTTAGTTAACAAGTTTAAAAGTATAAGTTAGTTAACAAGCTTCAAAACAATATATGTAAACAAGTTTTCAAAAGTAAAGTATTTATCAAGCTTTCTCAAACAAGTTTCAAACTTAAATTTTAAGTTCAAATGTGATTTGGAAATAATTTGATTTGGTTTTGAAATAATTTAATATTAGGATAATTAATTAATTAATTTAAAGAATAATCAATGAATGTGATTTATTAAAGGATCATCAATTAATGTGATTAATTAAAGGATAATTAATTAATAAGTAATTAAGGGATAATTAATTAATGTGAATAATTAAAGGATGATTAATTAATTTAAGTACTAATTAAAATAATAATAAAATGGTTTGTAATTAATTAATAATAATTAAGCAGGATTTATAAAGGTAACTAATGCATTTTGTGTTAATTAAATTAATTAGAAATGGACTAATTAATCTTGCTTATGGATGATTAAATTGTATTGAATGTTTGAATTAATGTCTCTGGTCTGATATATTATGATGATATGTGATATGATATGTCTGGGTTGAACTGTGATAATGTGGGTTATCTATCGATGATGAATTGTTGTATGAATGTGACATCCTGTATTTAAAATTGAATTGTATTCACTTAAACAACTTGGATTAGAGATGACACTGGATTCGAAGAGACCGAGGTTGGGTATCAGCAAATACCCGAAACCACTTCGATTAGTACTCTTCAGTAATTCTTTATAGATTTGATTTTAGAATCAAATAGGCTGGAATGGTATAATTTAAGTAACATGACCATTTAAACTAAGTAACAGTTTTAAATATTGTTTGGAAATAAGTGATTGACTATGACAAGTTAAGAAATCGTAGTAAGGTACGAGTTACCCTTGTTTTCAAATATGTTTAATAACTTAGTATTTCAAATTATATGGGTTTACTCATGCTGGTTTCCAGCCTGACCCGGGTGTTACTTTATTGTAATGCTCGGGTCAGACCGAGTATTACGGATTTTCAGGCTAGGACGTTCTGGAGCTCAGGAGGCGAGCTAGATGGCAGGGACGTATGGAGTATATTCCTCTGTATATTGGAGTTGTTTTCTGTGACAAGTTAATTATAACCGACTGGTTTTTGTGCGAATGGTTGTACTCAAATGTATGCATGTAAAGTGACAGATACATCTTTTCTTTGTATAAATGTTATTGTTTGATATTATATTTTGATCCGCTGCGAATGTGAGATTCTGTATTTGTTCTTTGTTTCTCCTTCTACATTTTTTCTTCTTAACCCTAACAATCCGTAATTTTTGACGTTCAAATGCTCGGCACTTCTACAGTGATCGTATTAGTGTCGAAATTTTCGGGGTCGAAATTTTCAGGTCGTTACACCAACGACCATTATTCTATCCAAACAATGATTATACAACTATATCATAACAAAACAAGCAAGATGAATTCGGGTACTATCCAAACCAAATTTGAGATAAAAAAGAGAGAAGGATCTTGTATTATTCACCTTTAAAATTGGTGTTGGATTGAGATTTGATTAATGTTGTCCTTCCTTAAGCTTTAACTTGTAAGTCTCTCTTGACTTGGGGATCTTCTTCCCTAGGTTATGGCCGGCCTTTTTTCTTCTTTCTTTTGATTTTTTTTTTGTTTTAGTAAAAAGAGAATGATATAAGGGGGGAGGTTATAAGGGATTAAAAGATGGATCTTTCTATTTTGCCCTCCTTATATTTTCTCTTATTTGTTAAGTTTAAAAAACCTTAATTAATTAAGTATGGCAAGACCTTATTAAGTTTCAAATCACATTCTCCTTAACCATTTACATTATTTTATTTAATCTATCTAATTAAATGTCATGAATAATATTTGACTAAAAATAGGGGTGTTACAAGTTCCCCTCCTTAAAGAATTTTGTCGTCGAAATTTTGTAAGGACTACAAACAAGCATATCAAACATTTAAACAATGCTAGTGTATTCTACCAACTATAAAGTATATATACAACAAATATAGAACATACCATCATAATAACTCATGACCAGTATCCCTAATCATGTCCTTTGTCTTCTTAGTACAATCTTTCTCGTTGTCACTCAACTGGACTTTCATTAACTTGACTGTTTTGTTCCTCAATCTCTTCTCATCTCTCGCTACAACTTGAACCGGTTGTCTTACAAAAGTCAGATCCAGTTCTACTACTAAATCTTCTAATGCAGTCGAAGCAATAATAGTCTCTGGATCATGCACATATTTCCTAAGATGAGAAACATGAAACACATTATGGACAACTGCCAAACTACCCGGTAACTCAACTCGATATGCAAGCTTTCCGATCCTCTCTACAATAGGGAACGGTCCAACATATCTCGGTGTTAGTTTCTCTGACCTTCCAAATTAAATCGTACAACATCCTTCATCGGTGACACTTTAATGAAAACATCTCCAACTGAGAACTCTAAATCTTTATACCTTTAATCTGCATAACTTTTCTGCCTAGACTAGGCTTCTCTCATCCGATGCTGGATTAACTCAATCTTCTATATGGCTTCCCTCACCATATCTGGACCAAGAACCAATTCATCTCTGGTCTCCTACCAACATGCTGGTGACTTGCATGGCCTTCTATACAAAGCTTAAAAAATTCACCATTCCTATACTAGTCTGATAACTATTAGTATAGAAAAATTTAACAAGTTGTAAATAGTCTTCCCATTACCCACCAAAATCCAGTACACAAGCCCTCAACATATTCTTGAGTACCTTATTGACTCTCTTTGTTTGCCCGTCTGTCTGGTGATAAGCGGTACTCACCATAAGCTTGGTACCAAACACTTCCTGTAGACTCTTCCAGAGTTCACTAGTGAGCAATGAATCTCGTCCTGACTATACTACTAGGAATCCTATGCAGTCTAACAATGTTCTTCATAAATAACTTAGCCATAACAGACGTCGTTCAGGTTGTCTTAACGGGAATGAAGTGTGCACTCTTGGTCAGTCTATCCATATGACCCAAATACTTTCAATTTCCATGTTTGACCTTGGCAACCCATCAATAAAATCCATGGATATCGAATCCCATCTCCACACCGATATATCTAAAGGCTGAGGTAGTCCACCCAGCTTCTGATGTTGGGCTTTCACTTGTTTGCAATTTACATATTGCTTCACCTATAAGCCTACATTCCTCTTTATAATTTCTCAGAAGAAACTTCTCTTCATATCAACTTGGTTCCCCTAAGATGAATCATAAACTTCAATCGATGCACTCCTTAAGAACTTCCCTTCTTAGGATTCCAACATCCGGAACACAGAACTGTACCTTGTTTCTTAGCCATCCCCTCTAATCAAGACTATAATCCTTTAGATCATCGTTCTCGATTCCACTTTCCAATCTTCTAATCTTTTTAGCTAATAATGGATCATCTCTCTACATAAAAGCAAGCCTTTTGATTAACATTGGTCGAACATCCAAGCAAGATAACATGGTCATATTTTGACTAGAACTAGCAGTCTATCTTAACTGCATACTATAAGTAGTCAACGCCTCTAAATCGTTCCTTTCAGCCAACATAGCTAACACCACATTCCGATGTTTCCTGACAAGTGCATCTGCAACTTTATTTCCTTTTCCCAGTGTATACTCAATACCAAAGTCATAAGCTTCTAAAAACTCTAACACCTCTACTCTCTCATATTCAGTTCTTTCTGAAAGAATAAATACCTCAAAGACTTATAATTTGCATACTACTCGAATATTTCTTCTAAGAGGTAGTGTCTCTACACTTTCAATGCAAAGTCACCATTGCCAACTCCAAATCATGAGTCAGATATCTAAATTCATGCGGTCAGAGCTGTCGAGAAGCGTAGGCAGTTACTTAACCTCACTACATCAACACAGCTCCTAATCCAGTTCCACATGCATCTGTGTACAACATTAAATCCTGAATCCCATCTGGAACTACTAATATGGGTTCATTGGCCAACAAATGCTTCAACTCGAGGAATGCTTCCTCACATTTATCAGACCAAATAAACTTCACGTCCTTTTTGGTTAGTTTAGTCAAAAGCGCTTCTATCTACGAGAAATCCTTGATAAATCTCTGGTAACAGCCAGCTAATCCAAGAAAACTTCTTATCTCGGTCACCGTCTCGGGTCTTTTCCAACTGTTAACAGCTTCGATCTTGGCTGGATCGACTGACAACCCTTTCTATGAAACTACATGACCAAGAAACTTCACTTCTTTCTTTCAAAAATGATATTTCAAAATTTTTGCTTTCAATTGATGCTGGATTAACATCTCAAGCACTATCCTAATATGAATCTCATGATCTCTTTCATTCTTATAATATATCAAAATGATGTCAATGAACACAACACGAACCTATCCAAGGGCTTTCGAAAAATCTGGTTCATTAAATCTATAATAAAAGCTAGCGCATTAGTTAATCCGAATGACATCACTAACCACATATGTATCATATCTCGTTCGAAACGCTTGTCCTTCGCCACTCTTAATTGATTGAACCCAATCGTCAAATCCAACTGGAAAAATACTTTGGCTCCACTCAACTGATCAAATAAATCATCGATTCTCGACAAAGGATATCAATTCTTTATCATCTTCTAATTCAAATTACAATAATCAATGCACAATCTTAATGGCCCATCCGGTGTCTTCACAAATACCGCGGCCACTCCCCAAGGCTAACTGCTTGGTCTAATAGAACTCTTTCCTTCTAAGTCCACTAGTTGCACCTTTAACTCTTTCATCTCGGTAGGTGTCGTCCTGCTAGGTAGTCTACCTTGGGGTTCAGATCCGGGTACAAGATCTATTTGAAATTTAATATCTCGTCTTGGTGGTAGTCCAATAATTGGCTCAAAAAAATCTGTGAATTCCCTTGCAACCAAAGCCCGCTTTACGTCCTCTTCAAATTATGTGGCACCCAATAAAGCACAAATTTTTTGACTCTAACTCTCAACCGAGTACACTATTTAGTCACTACTTTCAGGGTGTCTCAATGACATTCTCCTACCATGGAAAAATATCCTAGAATCATATTCGGTCGACCAATCCATACCCAAAGTAATCCCAAAACCTGCAAAATTAAACACATACAAACTACACTCAAAAGTATAACCTAGCAATTCAAACTCTATAAAATTGCATCTCATCCTGAGAGTTGTGTACGCTCCTGTTGGACTAGCTATGCTTAAGGAAGTAACAAGGTATGACAGTTTTAAACATAACTTATCTACCAAACACCGAGATATAAATAAATATGATGGAGCGGTATCAAATAGTACCCTAATCGGTATGCTATGAATTTAAAGCTTACCTTCCATCACAAACTTTCCCTTCTCAACTGTTATCGTCTTGATGTAGATGGTTCCAAAGCAAAGACCTTTCCTTTTCCAACCTTGGCCACATATGGAAATTTGTTCTTATAATCCCCCACCTGGTCGCAATTAAAGCACTTCACATTCTGCTTACCTACAGCCGTATTGCCATCACCAGGTCGGCACTCAAAAGCATAGTGCCCATTTTTTCACACTTGTAACAAACTATATTTGCTTTCCCCTTTTTGGCATTCCCACCTTTCTAAGCACCCTTCCTCTTAAAGAATTTTCTCTTCTTATTCTAAGAATTCTTCTCCGTCGACTTCTCTTTTCCAAAAGTCGAAAGCATTTCTTCATTCCTAATAGCCATCTCCACCACTATATTCGATGTATCTTTGAGATGTGACATGGTTGCCTAGCAATCTCTGGCCTCAACCCCCAATAAACTTCTCGTTCTTCTTGATAACAGTGTCAATAATGGCATATCCGTACCTGGATAGCTCATCAAACTTAGCAGAGTACTCCAACACTGACATTTATCTTTGTTCCAATTAAATAAACTTTTCGAGCAAGGATAATTAAGCTACCTCAAGAAAAAAATCTTTCCCCGAATCTCCTTCGAAATTCTACCCAAGTCAACTCATCCTCTACTACTATAGTTATCCCATTCCACCGGAACAAAGTGGCTCCTTGCAATTGTCTCAAAGCCAATTTTGTTTTCTGCTCACCATTCAGGCCCAAATCAGCAAAAATCCTTTCACAATGCAATATCCAGTTCTCCACTTCTATCGCATCCTCATTCCCCTGAAAAGTCTTCCCACCAAGACTAGTGTAATCTGGACTCAACTTAGCATAGTTATTACCAACTGGCGCAATAGGAATGACTCCTTCCGCATTCACAGCATTTGTCCTAGCTACTCATGCAGCTGCTCTAGCTTGCATTAAATTGACAAAGAACTAATACATAGTCCACATATCTACTGGTGGTAGTCCCTATATCTACTGGTGGGGTTTTGAAATCTATGTTGGCATTTGAATTTTGATTATCATTTTCCTATCGGCCCTAGTTTTTCCTGTTGTTGGTTGAAGCATTTCCATTGGTTGTGTTGCTTTCGCCACCTAGATTCACCCTTCCCTTTCCTACTTCCACGTCTTTCTTTCTCGTAAATCTACGTACAAGCCTTGGTAAGATACAGAAGAATGCTCTAAGAGAGAGGGAAGAATACATACTTATATATAGCAAATACATGTACGTTACTATAGAGTTATACCATATCCCAATCTTAATCTCCGATTCATTAAGATTATGTTTTCAAAAACTCTTTGGGTTTAAAATTCTTTTAATCATAAACATATGCTCTGGTACCAACTTGTAACAACTAACATTAAACCTACTAATAATTTTATTACCTCAACCATTCTGTGGGGTTTGTAAAAGTTTGTAACATCCCCCATTTCGAGGCCCAAAACTAACTGCTACGGATGCCACAGTCATCCATAGTTATTAAATCTCGGCCATAGAATATGGTTATGCTAATCATATCAATAATCAGAAGCACGCGAATATGAAGAAATTTCAACACAGTTTAATAACAAATTTTCACATCTCATATCACAAATGATATTTCATATTCATTATATAATCCCATTCGTAATCCCATTTCAAAGAAATTACAATTATTACAAAATACTCCAAGAAGACATATGATGATGCCCTCTCGGTTGATCAGAGTCAAATATTTAGCAATTATACAACTTTGTCATTACATTCAAATAGACATTACCAAAATACACAGCAGAAATAAATAAATCTCCTAACAGCTAGATTGCCTTCTGCACGTCTTTGGAAGATTTCGTCTAACTGACACCTAAAAACCTTTACTCTCGACCTACTTAAATGAGTACCTGAGAGTTTGAGGGAAAAACAAAAACTTTGGTTCATACAACAGTCTGACGTGGATAATAACCTACCATCTCGAACCAAATAGATATCTAATGAGACCATGCCACTGAGCGGAACAGGTTTTTCCCTGACTAATATCTTAACCAAAAGTATTTAACCATATATTATGCTCCTACAACCATAATGGTTAGAATAAAAATAGCATTTATAATTATGCAACATATACTGGATTACCCATCTTAATTTATTAGATTACCCATCTTAATTTCAAATAACTAACCATCACAATTTAAACCGACTATTTGTGTTATTTTAATTTAATTACCCAACTTATAATTATGTAGAATACTCATCTCACATTTAAACATATTCGTATTTATTTGGACTATCCATCTCACATACAATTATTACTTGGATTACCCATCCCCTACCATATTGATTACCCATCACATATGGTTCCATTAACATAATTATGTGGACTACCCATCACACATATTCCATTTATTTTTGAATGATGTGGACAATACATCAAACACCCTATAGTTTTTCTAGGATAACTATGAACCATTCATTAAATGCATAGAGATTGTCCATCTTTTACATGATGTGGACTATCCATCTCATATCCCATAGTTTTCGTGCAATGACTATGAACCCATCATTTACAATTTAATTCATGTTACCCACATGTTTAACCTATGTGTATTGGTATCCCCAATTAGGTTATTTCCCCTTAAAGTTATAACATTTCAAAGTGACACACATATTGGTATCCCCAACTAATTCTTGTTGAACTTATTAAACATACAATGGTATCCCCAAGGTTTAAAGTCGAAGTCAAGGACATATGGCTCACCACCATTAAATAATTTAAATATTAGATCAATTTGAAGTTCATATACATTAGTGTCCCCAATGATAACGTCGAAGTGTGCGATTTAAAATGGCATTGGTATCCTCAATGATGAAGTCGAAATAGCAAAATAAGGCTCTCTGCCTTAAAGGAAGATAGGCGGCATTCAATCCGCACTAAGCCTCATCGACCTTTTACCCAAGGTAAAGAAAAAATTAAAATTCTTTTAAGTATAAATTCATGTCGAAGATGACGTTGTCGACTTTCATTAACTATAGGCTATCCACCTTTTTTAAAACAAAACTTAAAACCTTTATAAGTCATGTGGCTGACCACCGAAGACATAGGGTCATCGAACCTATAAAACATAGGCCTCTTCACCCTTTTAAAACTATTTTAATAAAAGCAAGCCTCTTCGACATTGAAAAGATGAAGTGCGACATCGTGGCCAAGAGGCATCGACACTAAAATATAAGGTCATTGACCTTGATGCACGTCGACCCTAAGACCTTGGATGACATTATAAAACTTTTATACTTAAGTTACTTCGGCAATTATGCCGCTTAATATATAGATTCAAAGTCAGTAAAAGCGGCACCACTGCCTTAGTCTAGAAAACAATCAAAACGATTATGGTACAACATCATTAAAAACAATGATGAAGACATGTGACATTGTCTACGTCGACATTATGCTTTTAAAACGCTTAGATGTATCCGAAAGACAATAGGCCACCAATCATCTATTGTCGTCGTTGTCTACTTCGATGCCAAAGGAATCGCTACGTAGATACTTAGGTAGCCATCATGTACTTCCTTCTTCATCGAAGTCAACATTCAATGATACGGCCTCATCGTTGGGCTTGAAGATGTATGGCGGCATGACATTATCGTAATTCTTAAGAAAATTGTTTTATTACTACTTTAAGCAAAAACTTTTCACCAAATCTTTTTTTGTCTAGTTTCTATTGGATAAAGCAATTTATTTACAAAACCTTTTCAGAAATTACTGCCACACTAAATTTTCAAGTTCCTAAATATATCTAAAATAATTAATTATCCTTTTAAATGCTTATCTAGCATAATAACTTCACAATAAATTGAAATCACTTGGGAAAAATCCTAAAAATTCACAGAAATTAAAGACAATCCTTCTATTTACCATATAAAAGTTTCGAAGCCAAAACTATATTTAATTATTTTAGATAATTAAAACCTGTAATTATACTATTCCTCCTTAAGAAATTCATAAAATATTCTATATAACCTTGAAAATTAAGAAATTAAAAACTCATCTCCAAAATAATGTTTTATACAACATATCAGAAAATCAAAGCATTTAGATATTAAAGTCTTATGTTTTGCCCTTAAAAACCCTTTAAATAATTCCATAAATATACCGATAACCATTATTGTATCCAAACAGTGATTGAACAACCATATCTTGGAAAAACTAACACGATGAATTTGGGTACTATCCATAACCCAAATTGAGATAAACAAAGAGATGGATCTTGTACTATTCGCCTTTAAAAATGGTGGTGGAGTTGAGATTTGATTTGTTATGTGCTTCCTTAATCTTTAACTTGTAAATCACTCTCGATTTCATGATCTTCTTCCCCAGGTTATGGCCGGTCTCTATTCTTCTTTCTTTTGATTGTTTCTTTTAAGTAAAATGAGAATGATATTAGGGGAAGAGGTTTTGAGGGATTAAAAGATGGATCATCCTATTTTGCCCTCCTTATATTTTTTTTATATGTTAAGTTTAAACAATCTTACTTGATTAATTAAGTATGGCACGACCTTATTAATTTTCAAAAGTCATTCTCCTTAACCCTTTACATTATTCTATATATCCTATCCAATTGAATGTCATGAATAATGTTTAGTTAAAAATAGGGGTGTTACAATGCTCTTACATTCATATAGGATATGGACATTATTTTCTCCTAAAGGAACTAGAAAGTAACCTGCCTTGATTGGCACTAGAGCTCCCTACTATCTTCCCCTTCTCAATCACCTCCCGCTCTGTGTTCTTTGTAACCAATTGCTCTTTCCTAATAGTGGCATGCTTATTGAATTGACTAGAGAGGCTGTTTGGAACATCTTGTTGCTTATTCGGTTCACCACTTTTATTACGATCGTATAAACTGTCGATTGTTAAAGGATCGGCCAAATCCGCTTATCTAGCATATGATCTAACCCCTACAAACAATCCACATTATTATTAGCACACATATTATTAATGGATTTGAACAAGTAGTAAAATTATCATTCAAAGGGAGAGAATGTTTGGGGTCCTCATTCGATATATTTATGTTCGATGATGAGCGCCAACGTTTCAATATTTGTATTAAAGAAGCCAGTGACTTGTTTTTCAGGAATTTCATCTCTTCGGGTAAGAATATCATGTGCTGGTATGGTTGGCGAGCCCCCTCCGCACGTCTAACTGAGGGCACATCCCCTAACTGTATTGTAATTACCATCTACCTTCTTATCCATCGAATTGATCTTCATTTCATCCTGTTTCCTTAATTTGGCTTCCATTTCTTTATAATTACTTGTTTTGACTCCTTTATAGCTATTCAATGGCTTTGTCAATTTTATTCATGGTCCACCGATCATGCTTTGGACCATTCTTTGTTTATTCTGACCCATCATTAATATCTATTTTATTTGTTTGATTTGGGGTTGATATCTTTACATTTTTCTTACTTGGTATTGAACGATCTCCCTTTTTTACCTTCATCTCCTTCGAAACGCCTACCTCCTTCTACTCCTGATCAATTTCCTCTCCTTATTTCTGTTTTTCATTACATTTTCCTCAACCTTGTCTCTTACTTTTAGAACCAGAGTCTTGCTCATTGGGCATTGATGCTTCAAATGACCAAAAACAGTAATAATTCTCACAACGTGGTGGTGGATTCTCATATATTATCTCATGTTGGTAAATTTCCCCATTTTCATCTATTGCTTCAACCCTTCTAAGGAATCTAAGCTCTACATTAATCCCTACAAGGAATCTACAAACAAGATCATTATTTTGTTCCTAGTAGCCTAATCCATCTTAATTGGGACATCAACCGCACTAACAAGTCCGCTAATGGGTTTTGGACCCTATAACCTGAATCTTAGTCGTGGTAGCCTTATCCCTATTGGAATGGTAGTTAATTAATCCTGGTCCATGTATATAATAAGTAATTAAATGGAGCATCTTATTCCGTGTTGTAGTGGAAGAAATAGTGGGAGCATACCATATTACACTTATTAGTGGACACATCAAGTGATGAAAGATTATCTTTGTATATACACCAAGTATTATTTACGCAATAATAATTGAATTTGGTATTAACTGAAAACAGATATAGTTTTATTTTTGTATGCATATTATAAATATTCATTATATAAGTCTATTATAATAACAGTATTTCTTTTCATTATAGTAATGATCATAACTATATAAAATACCAGAATATCTAAAAGTTTCAACAATTCTTTTGGAATTATGGACTAAGCTATATTTTTGAGAAATAATTCTTTGATCATATGATTATGAATTATGTGACATCCATGAATTATATCTTAATATTATTAAGGGTAACCCATTCAATGGGATTGACAAAAGAGTTAATGAACTCTTCAGATTGATACATATAGATGTATTTAGTCCAAGGTTTAATTATACCAAAATGGATCCACTTACTTCGTTATATTCGCTGATGAATTATCATTGGCATAAACATATGTATTTGATACATAAGTAGTATATCTATGATAAGTTCACGGAATATAAAATAGAAGTAGAAAAGATAACATGTAAAGTAAATAAAATTATTCAATTTGATCGAATATGTGAGTACATTGAAAAGGAGTTCCAAATGTACATTTAAGATTCGAACTCAAAAGTCACTCCTCCTTATAATAAATAATGATCCGTCGATAATAAGTAATCGGACTTTGTTGGACAAAGTACAGTTGGAGTGAAGCTGAGTTTACTTCTTTCTATAAGGATGTGTATGTAGGAATATGTTAAATTTAATTTCATCTAAAACATAGTTTAAAAGATCATATTCATTTAAGATATGAATTGATAAGAAACACTGATCTTAAATAGTTTAGTGTGTGGTTGTTTAATTATGTAATGAATGTAAGTTTCATAAACCCTAAAACAAACAAATTTTATAAAATTATAAAGACAATCCATAAAATGTTTCTGAATGCCTTTTCTGCCATACTAGAAACAACCGTTGTATCAAGAAACACCACCTTCATGATCAAAGGAATTTTTTTAGAAATTAGTGGTAGTACAATAAACTTGGATATGATTCAAATACTTGAACATAGAATTTGATTGCTTAAAATGAAATAAAATTACCAAGCTTAAAATGGACACAGCATTATAATGCCAATAATAATTCTCATACATTGAACAGAAACTATGAGTTTCTAATTAATGTCGAGAAAGAAAATTATTGATAATAACAATTTCCACAGTTTCCAATACACCATCAAGAATATAGACTCTACCAAATGGCATGTTTTAAATTTGGAATGGATTCCAAATACATTATCAAAATATGATATTAATAGTTGTATATGAAAGGATACGAACATCAACCGTAAGTGTATCTTCAAGAAGGTAAATGTAGTCGGAATCATATAATATGGTGTTGATAGAAAATGACTTCATCGATTTTGAGTGTTTAAATTAGTGAAGTAATTTCTCTTAACGACATTCTTAAATCCATTCGGATTCTACATTATCACACAATATTTTTTTGAGTTTTTTCACATTGACATTGAATCAAAGATTCTAAATATTGATTTAGAAGAAAAGATTTTCACACAACAACCAAAATGTCTCAAAGTCAGCGGCAACGATAACATGATTTTTATGTTTATGATATGATCCAAAGCAGATACAAAAATGGCATTCGTTAAGCATTGGAACTAAATGAGTAATTAAAAAAATTCTGCCGGTTTGTTTTTCATTCAAAATGCAAAGGAAGTGTGTATCTGTAAGAAAGAACATTAAAAGGTGCTAAGATATTTTAAACTATAAGTAAAAAACATGCTACTGATTGCTAACGATGTATCTATATTAAAATCAGTTTTAGTTTGGTTTTCAATTCTTGACATTGGATTTGAAAATGACATATTTTTTTTAAAAAACCCATTTTTACAACCATTTGATTTAAAGCCCTAACTGACATTCAAACTATGACGAACAAAAAATTAAAGTTGTTGGAAGATTATAACAAGAACCAAGCAAGATTTTTAACTTGTAACTTTCGGAACTCATGATGGAAGAAAACAAAATATAATACTAAATAACAATCATTTATTCAAATCATCATCATATATTGCTACATCATATACACATGTATTTATAATACAAACCCAAATCCACACTACATTAGTTAAATAAGGTCATTTATTTACAATATATACACCCAGGTCCTCATCACATGTTCCGGTACGACTCCAAGGCTCCATCAACCAAATGATATAAATAAAAAGGAAAATTAAAAGTGGGTTAGATAGTCGGAGTAAGTGAGTCATGCCTACTCTAAATATACTACAAAGATACAACTATAATACGATCAGTGTCTATCATGTAAGTAGATACATCCTTGACTAGCCCGAGGCCTTATAGGATCGTACTACAGTTGGAAATCGTACTCATAGTTAAATACATCTTAGTCTATCCTAAGGCCCTACATGAACATATTGTTGCTTTCATTTACCTAATGGACTTACATCTTTGACTAGCCCAAGTTCCTATAAGAATGCTTAGCATCCTTTTTCAAGAAAATTTGGACTCGTGCCTTGGACAGGATCGATGCCCTACAGGGTCGCCTACCATTCAGTCCTCCTCCTGGGATGCCCAAGCATTATATGGGAGAATTATATCATGGGTCGCCTACTTATGCCATAGATTCATATCATTCATATCGACATCAAACAATTCTATAGTAAAACAAATACATTAATCCATTTTTATAAAACATTAAATGTTAACTTATGCTTCCGTTCTTAGCGCATCTTATTTCGTGTACCTTTCAATTTAAGGATCAATCCTTCTGCTATTTGAAATTTATTTATTTCAGGAATAAATCTTTCAATTTCCTTTGTATATATTTTCATCAATAAAGTATTATCAAAAATTATATGGTGACTATAGAAAGAATCATTCATGTTACAGTTATACTCATGTATGTTAGTTTTATGTGCTTTTTATCCTCTTCCTACCCAAACCTATGATTTAATCTCTTAATTCTAGTACTAATGTTTAATTACTTATCTTATAGACCGCAAATCATCATCATAATACTAATTATACATTATATCGAAGGTAAGGAATTAATCACTTACAAAATCTATCAAAATGCTCCTTTTGCCTTTTACCATTTTGTTCCTTCAGTGCACAGAAACTGCCATAATTTGCTTCTATTCTTTCACCGGATCGCAATACTCATCTCTAAGGTTATTTTGATAGGTAGATTACCAAAATCAATTGAGAGACTTATGCCAGTTTAAAGTTATGTAATGGAAGAGGAAGAATAGTGCTAAATGAGAGAAGATATATTATTTTCCTTATTTCAAAATGAGCCTTTTATAGTGTTAAATTCGGCTAAAATAACTGTTCCCGCTGTAGCTTTAAAATGACTAATCCCACCTTAATTAAAATATTCAAAAACTCAAATTATCACCTATATGTCGAAATATCCCTAGAAGTATGTCGACACATGCATAATGATTGTATGTATGTCGACATATCCTAAGATGTTTGTCAACATATGTATAATGATTGGATGTATGTCAGTATATCATTTCATGTATGTTTACATACTAGATTTTCACTTTGCTATTAATTGGTCTATATCTACTTCATGCATCCTCCAAATCATAAAATCTTGTATAACGCTTTGATTGCAAAAACGAGTCGGTTGTAATGGTGCAAGTCTCATTATTAAATTCAAAAGTTAGAAAGTAACCATTTTGCCCCCTTCTTAGTTTAACTAGATTAAAATTAATCCAATTAATTATCATTGTTATATTATTAAATTTTAATTATGATATATTTTGAATTTTTAGAGTATTATACCTTTTATAATCGGTATAAAAAGATGTTGAGTTTATCGTAAACAATATACATATGCACCATATTAAAATGTTTAATATAGCGCATATGAGATGGATTCCTTATGCATAGGCAATAGGAATTACCGTATATGCCATGCTTTTTACTATATCACATTTCGCTTATGTACTTGGTACATTGAGCGAATATCAAATCTGAATTAACATCCTAAATGGTGGTTAAGTGTATTCTCAAGTGCTTACAAAATACTACAGAATTGTCTATGGAAACAACGAACTCCTTGTGAAGGAGTGTTTGCTCTAAAACTTCAAAATTGATATCAAATATAGTCTATGGATCCTATATTCATATTGAAACCTTAGTTAAGGAGCCTTAAGTTGGAAATGTTACAAACAAAATGTTGTGGCCGATTTAACCAATAGGCTAAGTACATTCCCTGATAGCGCCACAATAAAAGCAGTATATATAAATGCATAAATTTATAAATAAGCTAAGGGTGATCCAAAATGTTGAGAATTTCATAACATTTTTTATAATAACAATGTTGTGGTATATATCGCAAAAGAAACTAGGGCTTATAAGAAGTCAAGAAACATACTACGAAAGTTCCACATGATAAAGGCAGTTTATCAACGATAGAGAGGTGTTGATTAATAGAGTTAAAAACAATATAGTACAGTCATTCACGAAGGGTCTAGCTTGGTCAGTTCTAAGCAAATGTCAAAGTAACGGGATTGAGAATATGTAATTAGCCCTAAGTACAAGTGGAAGATCAAGAGAGTTAGTGGTATGTTCTAGGTGAAATTATGTGATTTGTTGCATATATCTAACTTTGTAATCAATCTTGTTCGTAATAATTGTGTTTGTTTTCTTTTACATATTTTCTTATATTATGATATATTTAAGTAATTAATTTAAAGTATGTTAATCAGAAAATCCTTAAATAAATTTTATGTGATTGTAATTGCAAATAGTTGTAATCGTGAGTAATAAATCATAATATAAAATAACATCTTGTTTTGGATATTCGTGATCAAGATGTTTCAAGAATATCGATACATCTATTGAGACCAAAGTACGTAATGCTCTTCAAATGTTGAGCATTGTGTTACTCATGGATGTTGGGACACCAGGGGTTACTACTTATAGTTATTAAATAAATATAGAATGTCTCATCTAAGAGTTTCATATTGGTTGATTATAAATTGGTCAAACAGGAAATCTCAGTGTGACGATGTTATGTAGTTTACTCGATTTGAGGATAAAAGGGAACTTAATGTGGATACTTCACTTTGATTATAGTTAATCATGGCATGGAGACCATCTATTAGCTATAATCAGATCCGAGTTGAAGTATTAGAATTGAATCATTATATAATAAAGAATTCATCTCCTCGATTGTATGAGTTAGTATCACGGTCGACTATAGTCAACCCAAAGTAACAAATCTCTTGCCAGAAAAGAAGGTTAATAATAAATGTTAATATTAAACCAAGGACTTTGTTATGGACTGTTCAAGTTGAATGTTATTGAGGTTTTGATAAATACCAAACTCCATATATCCTAAAGTGATATAATGTTGATGAAAAGAACATGTGTAGATTATTATCACTATTGGTGTCGCTTAAGGTAATGTAAAATACGATTTTACTAAAATGATCGATAAACGAGGAATTCGATCAAACTGTCACACCACTAGCCAAGGTGACGTGTGAATGTTAATGTTTGACGTGTTCAACATTAGTCATTGACTGAATTCAAAACTTTGAGTCACACAACTAAATTTGTAGTTCTCTAAAATACCACACGATTTAATTAGTTTATAAAGTATTATAAATTAATTAAATTAATTAACATTTAAAAGTTGATCATTATTAATGTATTTGATATTTACCATATTATTAGTAAGTGGGGTAGCCCTAGAAATTTTTTGGGTGCTCTTAGTAATTATTTAGATGTATATATAAAAGTCATATATGCATGTATCGAAATAAGATATCCATATATATATATATATATATATATATTTAAATAGGCTTTAAATATCAATAACTAATTCATTGGGCTTGGAGATTTTTTTATCCGAATCTGACCAATATGGTCAGCCAAAAGATGTCGAGAGAAGATCTCGATGGATCAAGACCTGAGTTTGAAATGGTAACTAAGACTGAGTAAAATGCGGTCAGTATTTTCTTCCTTTTCTCTTTATAAATATCAAGCCAAACTCAAGCATTTAATACTTTTTGCTCCCCTCCCCATTCTTTTTTGGCTGCCATCTCCTAGCCTAACCCCTCCTTGGCCGAGATTCTTTTTCACCTAATCAAACATCAAATAAAATTATACCAAGTGGTACATTCAATTTTAGTAAAGTAAGGTAGCGATTCAAGTAATTTATGGGATGATTCACAAATCATGGTTTTACGAAGGGTAGGATTTAATTCGGTATGATCATTATTCTTATGCTTTACATACATCACTTAACCTTAATATATATTCATGTATATTTGCAGTCTGATAAATATTTATTTAGTAGCATAGAATTTGAATTTGAATTTGTTTGAATTAAATTATAAAATAAATTTTAAAAGGTAAAGTTAACTTTGTATGTGTATGTATATAATATTATTTTCGACAATATACATTTTGTATGTAGTTTTTAAACTATATATTTTATAATTTTAATTTATTAAATAATAATTTCGACTACATATTTATATATAATTGTTTTAGTTTTTGGTTTAAAAAAATACTAGTGCTTATGGCTTGGATTTAAAAAATAAAGTCAAAAACATTTATAAATTGTTAGTAATATTTTTTAATATATAGAATTATTTAAATACCTATTTACATATATATAATAAAATTTAGGTCGAAAATAATATTATAATTAGGATTTTTAGGCTCAGGGAAAAAGTTGGAGAAAAATTTAGTTTCAGGGACAAGAAGTTTGCTTCTTAGGCTGAAAGACGCTTTTTAGTGTAAATCACAAAATGATAGTTGCAACTATCATTTTCTATTCACATTAAAAGGTGTCCTTCAGACTAAAAAATCCTGTTGTCCTTGAGACTAATTTTTTTTTGCAACTTCTTCCATGTACCTATTTTCCTGTTGTAATTATGTGTATGTATTAATATATATATATATATATATATATATATTATTTTTAATTTTTTAGTATATAATTTTTAATTTAAGATATTTAGAAATAGTTTTTTATTTGAAATTAAAGTACTTTGATTTAGTCAAAGCTCGATTTGAATTTAAAATCTAAAATTATTTAATCCAAACTTATATTTTACTTAGTCAACTAATTTTTAAATACATTAATAATACATATATATAAATTAATTATTGAATATACATGTTGTATATAGACATATATATACATATATATGTATATGTGTTTAAACTATATATATAGTACTTTTGATATCTGTGTACAAACCGTCTATATATATATTATAGTATATCTAAACATTGTATATACTTAGCATTTATATTCCTAATACACATATGAATTTATCATATGTATATGTATGTATAATATATATACACCCACATACAATAGAAATAAGTCCCAATACCAATCTATTTGTATGTATATGTGTGTCTATATATATAGTTATACACATGCTTATATCTATATGTTGTCATGTAATATTATATATACATATATTCAAAATTGCTATTAAATTATTTAGTTAATATGATTAAATAAATAAATATAAATTATTTTAAAGTAAATATGATTTTATTTAAATATATAGTTTGGACTTAATGCTAGTTAATAGATTACATAGGCCCGTTAAGATCCAAATAAGTAAAAAAAATTGAAATTTACTTATTTCGCTCCATACATAATTGGCCGGTTCCAACAATTCCTAGTCGACATGTTTTGGGAAAGGTATATCAATATATAATTTGAGACTACTATATGTAACGCTCTAAAGATGGATGGTAAATTGCTAATGATTATCAAGGGCACCGACGATTATGTACGTGTAGTTGTTGGAACAATTCCAAAATGACCCAACGAGAGTCTTTTATAGGTTAAAAGTTAAATATAAGAACTCACGTGATGATATGTAATAGTAATTTGGATTAAGAATACTTTGAATCTTAAGTTTCTAAATTATACTTTGACTATGGTCAATCGCACGTCAATGTTGTTGTGTTAAGGACATGATTGGGTATAAGATAAACCATTTGAAGTGAAACTGTAACACCCTAAAAATTTAAGTGAAATTTTAATAAAAAATTTAATTTAAAAATAATAAGGGAAAAAATAGGATTTTTACGTCCAAATTAAGCTACGAAACTTGCAAATTTGTGTTCATAGCAATTTTCTAGACAATTTTCATATGTAAAACTTTAAAATCGGAGCTAATACGAAGAAGTTATAAACATTTGAAAAAACATAGTTGAAAATAATTAAATAGGTGAATTTGGAAAGAAATAAATGTTAAGAAATTAATTAATAAAAAACAGTGGCGACACCCTAAGGGTCGCCGATCGACATGTAGCAGTCGACCGGCTAAAGATTCAAATCAAAAATTTAGAGTGGCCAACAACCTAGATTTAATCTAATAATTTTACTTAGTGATAAAGTAAATGATTATCATATAGGATGAAATTAATATTCTCTAAAGTTAATCAATAATCAATGCTAATCTAAAACCTTTATAAATACGTAGCTAATGTAAATACTAATTCATAAAAATTAGTCTACTACACTGAAACTCTTTCGAATTATTTACTCTCCAAACCTAAATTCTTCAAAAATAAAATAAAAATAAAGAGATTAAGAAGGACGAAATAGGCGAAGAGCGAACAAACAGAGAGATGATTTCAAAATGGGGTTCAAAAGAAAGCTTGGATCTGAGATGAGTGGGTATATTTCTAATAAGATGATTATATATAGTTGATTTTAATATACCTTATTTGATCTAGATTACTAGAAACTAAATTGAAGAATAATGTTGTTTAAATCTGAAATTGAATTATAAATCAAGTTGGTGTAAACATGTTAAAATAAGAATTGATCTAGGTTAAACCCCTTTCTAATGAAGTAGAAATCTCCATAATATGTAAATATAACTTGATAAAATGGATGTTAATCCTAGATTAAACTGATTACTATAAATTGAAACTAATTAGGAGTTTGGATAAATGTCACTTTGATTTCATAGAAAATGTTAAACATGAAAATTGTAAGTTACTGTTGATATTTGAGAACGAACAAAATTATACAATAATTAATCAAAAATCAAACAACGAAAAAATTAACCTAAAATTTTCACCACGACTGGTCGACTACATTAGCTAGAGCAGTCAACCGCTACAAGAGCAGGCGGTCGACCTGTTGGTATTTCGAGAACGTAGTATGAAACTCGGCCTAAGGGCCAAGTTATAAATAAATTAGTTAGTAGTCTCTGTGTGTGTGTGGATGTTTGTAGTAGGGAAACATGTTCCTTATGAGGCAACACTGGGATGTTGCAAGGCTGGGTAAATGCTATTTATCCAATAGGGGTCGATATTCGACTGGGGTCGATTCTATCGCAAATGGCACTCACATGAGTTTCTTTAGTGGACGCGCAACATTGATTGATGCCTAATGAACTGTCTAGTCCCAACACAATGGGAGTTCCTTGGTATTCACAGATGACACGACGTGATGCTGTATTGTTGTTGGATCCAGACACGTGCGATAAGAGGCATATACTGCAATTGAGAGGGGACATGGATGTAGACGATGAGACATTTTGGCGAGTCAGCATTGTGGGCTCACCTTCAATGTGTAGCTGGTTACCTGTAGTTGTACTTATGGGAAATTTAGTCCCATATGGAAATTATAGGAAAACCTATGTGAAATAGTTATGCATGGTCGTAATATGAGAGATATAGTCCCATAGAGGAAAAATTATAGGGTAATCCTATGTTGAAGAAGCTCTAGTAGCTATTAGCCGATCAATAGTTGTCGAGGTTCGATTAGTTATTCGATCCTCGTATGAGACTGCACAGGCCAATAGTATAGGTGTGTATTAAGTTAAAAACCTCATAGGTAAAGAAATCTAGTAGTTCATGAACCTTGTAGAACACTCTAGGTCACACAGAGATTACTAAAGTCAACCGCATATGATCGCTATATTTTAATGGTGTACTCATTCACCAGACTTTGTCTGACCCACCCCTTTTTCCTTTCTTTTTTCCACTACAGGAGGATCGGGAAGCAAGTTATTGGCTCGTGATTAGTACGTGAAGAGGCCAACTCATCACTGGAGTTGATTTTTATTCTATATTACTCTCTATGTAACTATATATCTTATTTAGTATTTAATTATTAAAAAATGTATCGCATTTCTGTGTACTTTAGATTTGACTACTTACTGTTTTTTGAGATATTTTCTGAGATTGTTATTTACTATATTTATATCTTGTTATCTTCCAATGTGAGATCTGAAAGTGTAGAATAACTTAGATCATATCTGTAATCTTTAGTGAAATTATTGTATTAAAAACCTCGACAACCCATATTTTTTTGGCACCTACGCAAGTCTGAAAGTCATCCTAAGCTTTGGATCAATGTGTTGGGAAGTGGGGGTTGTCATAGTTGGTATTAGAGCCTAGGTTTGATATTCCTTAGGGATTAGTGGCATATGAGAGAACGTACCTAAATTTTTTGTGAAAAGAAAAGGTTTTTTCAAATGTTTTTCAAAAGGTTTTCCAAAAAGCTTTTCAAAATGAGTTTCCAAAGTGTATATGTATGTCATATAAATATAACATGAATAACTCTTTTCCTTATTCTTGCAACGCTATATGTGAAAAGTTGCTAATAAATTCCAAAATCATAGATAGAACATGAGCGATTCAGGCTCAGGCAATTCAGTTGAGATTCTGGGCGTAAATGTCGTGATCTGGTTCCATCGGTATCGTAAGGAAAGGGGCAAGCCGAGCTTAATCATAATAGAGGACCTATGGAGCGAGCCCTAGGTGTAATTCCTGCTCATCCAATTACCACCAATTTTGCTCAATTATGTAAGCATTTTGTGAGCTGGGGGGAGGGGGGGAGGGAAGTCATGCATGGGGACCCATTCATATGTAGATTCAAGGACATGAATTCCTACAGGGAGAGAATTTTCGATCTGATGGGTCTGAGGGATGATGTAAGGAGACAGCTTGATGCTTGACATCTTCACAGAGATGCCTTGAATTGATGGGATGTAGTTGAGGCGAAGACCGATGGGGAAGTGATCACTTGGAGGGAGTTCAAGGGAGGTTTTGAGACAACGTTTCTTTCCAGAGCTGAAGATGGAGTGCAGTTAGAGAAGTTTATTCATATGAAGTAAGGAGACATATCAGTGAAAGAGTATGTGAACTGGTTCATTGAATTGCTAGGGTTGAGATGGAGCTTATCAATATCCCTCACAAGAAGGCTTTGAAGTTCGCTAAGGGGCTGAATCAACCTCTTCAAGATTTAGCTCTTAGTCATATCCATATGGCTGCGACGTATGAGGGTCTAATGGAGATGTCATTATTGAATACTATCTCCAAGAGGAAGTGAAAGAAGAACCCAAGAAGTCTGGAGGGAAGGCGCCATGGCAGAATCAGCGCAAGAGTGGAGGAGGGCCTAAGGGAAAGATTAAGAAGCAGGATATGCATTGAAGGAAATGTGGCAAGAAGGGGCATTTTACGAAAGATTGCAAGGAAGATGGTATGAAGTCTAAGTGTTACAATTGCAATCAATTCAAGCACATGAGGCAGGAGTGTCCGGCACCTAAAAAGTCCTCTACCCATGTGGTTCATGTTTACGCACAGGACGTAGTTCCTAGCTTGACTGCGCCTCCAGTAGCAGACAATAGGAAGAAAGGCATGATTGAAGATATGCTAACTATATTTGGTTTATCCATTCATACTCTATTTCACATGGGGGCATCACTCTTTTTTTATCTTGAATAGATCTGTGGATGAGTTACGCTTAGACACTAGCATAGTTATAGACCATGTGGTTGTATCAAACCCTGTTGTAGAATCGGCTTATTTGTCTATGATATGTACAGGTTTGAACTTATTTATTTTGGGGGTCAAGTTCGACTGCGATGATTTTGTCTTAGGATTTTCTGCGTTTTGATTTTGGGCATGGTTGGATGACGATATATAGGGTTGTCCTAGATTTTTATAGGAAGGTTATTAGGTTGGGTACTTATAATGGATGCGGTCTAAAGGTTTATTGTGATCCTAGAGGTTCAGTTGAGTTACCTATATTCATTAGACCTATCACATGATGAGTTAGATTTAGTGCCTATAGTTAGTAGTTACCTAAATGTCTTTTCCGAGGTTACCAGTCTCCCACCCCCGTTTTGAATTTATCTTGTAGAGAATGCTAGACCTGTTGCCTTACCCTTGAGGCATATGGCTCCAATGGAGAGTCGCGAGTTGAACGACCAAGTAAATGAGCTGTTAGAGAAAGGTTTCATTTGGATCATTTTAAATGGGGAGCACCACTTGTCTTTGCAACTAAGGCAGATGGTTTTCTGAGCTTTGTGTCTATTATATGGAGCTAAATAAGCTGACAAAAAAGAAACCCATTACCTCATATAGACAATCTCTTTTATCGGTTGGTTGGAGCGATGGTGTTCTCACAACTTGATTTGGCTATTAAATTCTATAAGTTGTGTGTAACTGAGTATAGTATTTAGAAGACTGCTTTTTGCACACTAGATGGACTTTATGAGTGGTTAGTCACGCACCAATGCACTCGCCTACTTTTTTGATCTGATGAGCTGAGTTTGCAAAGGGTTGCTTAATAAGTTCACGGTGGTATTTATGGATGACATTTTGGTCTATTCGAGGAGTAAGAAAGAGCATAGGTTGCATTTGGAAGAAGTGCTCAATACACTCCATGTGCATAAGTTGAAGGTGAAGTTTTCTAAGTGTCGCTTTTTGTGCGAGGAGGTACGCTTTCTGGGACACGTTGTCTCGGAAAGTGGGTGGCGGTCGATCCAAGTAAAGTTCCTGTAGTTTAGGATTGGATGCGCCGAAGAATACCATGGAACTAAGGAGTTTCCTTGGTTTGGCGAGTTACTATAGGAAGTTCATTAAGGACTTCGTGAAGTTCTCTGCCTCTCTGACCCACCTCACCATGAAAATTTTAGTTTTCTCATGGGACGTGACGTGTGAGGATGCTTTTATTAAGCTAAAGGTGGCATTGACTAGTGCACTTATTTTGGTATTACCCGATAGTATGAAGCCATTTATACTATACCGATGCTTGTAGTATGGGATTGGATGTGGTCTTGATGCGGGAAGGGAGAGTGGTGAGCTACACCAGTATAAAATTAAAGGTCCACTAGAGAAACTATCATATCCATGATCTTAAGTAGGCGGCCATTGTCTTTGTGCTCAAGTCATAGAGATATTATCTATTAGGAGAGCGGTTTGAGCTATATAATGATCATAAGTCTCTGAAGTACTTGTTTTCCCAGAATGACTTGAATTTAAGCTAGCAAAAGTGGATGGAATTTTGGGATCGTATGATTTTGATATCTCATATACTATAGGAAAGGGCAATGTGGTGGCCGATTCCTTGAGTATGCCGCATACAGTATTGAGTCCTTTCTTCTTAGAGTGGAAGCATTTGGAGTGCATCTCTACTCAATTTTTGACCATCATCAGATATTACTCCATGATTGTTAGTAGTGATGGACGTACAACCTACACTTATGGACCGCATAGTGTCGGTCAGAAGCAAGACAAGGAGCTATCAGATATCTTTGAGAGGATTTGTAGACATGAGCAGTCGATCCATTTGCTGTGTTATGCCATTGGCTCGAAGGGATGGTTATGGATGGATAGTAGATTGTGTTCCTCTCATTATGGATTTGATCGACATGGTACTAGCAGAGTCTCATCGCACTAGGATAACCATTTATCTTGACGGAGACAAAATGTACCGTGACATGAATAGAGTCTTTTATTGGCCTAGTATAAAGAAGCATGTGGTGGAGTATGTAACCTGATGTATGAATTGCAAAGGGCAAAGGCGGAGAAGAAGAAGCCAGGAGGATAGTTGCAGTTGTCAGACATTCCTCAGTGGAAGTGGAAGACTATTTCATATGGACTTTGCTACTAAACTACATAGGAGTAGAAGAGGGAATGAAAGTATTTGGGTCATAGTTGGTGAATGATCATATGCGCTCATTAAGCCTGGTAAGGAGTATGAAGACTACGGCACCGTTAACGGCACTATACGTGAGAGAGATCGTTAGGTTACATGGAGTTCCTTCTAGCATCTTTAGCAATCAAGTTCTGTTTTCACCAGCGATTTTTGAAGGAGTCTACAAGAGGCTCTAGGCACTGAGTTGAGCTTGAGTACTTCTTATCACCACAGACGGACGGACGAAAGGAGCAAATCGGGTGTTGGAGGACTTACTTCGGATGTGCATATTGGATATTAGAGGCTCTTGGAAGGATCATTTTCCACTAGTGGAATTCACCTGTAATAACAGCCATCATGCGAGCATTGGGATGACACCATTAGAGGCATTATATGGAAGACCAGTAGATCACCGTCTTATTTGTGGGACACCATAGATAGGATTTTGGTTGGGTTGGACATGGTGAGGGAGACATCAGAGAAGGTAGACTTAATTCGCAGGAGGATGAAAACTGCACAGGATAGGAAGAAATCTTACGTTGACAGGAGACGTAAGTAGTTGGAGTTTGCAGTGGGCGACAAGGTGTTTGTGAAGGTCTCATCCCTTAGGCTCATTATGATATTTGGTAGTTCAGGAAAGCTAGCAGCAAGGTTTGCAGGGCCATTTTCGATTACTAGTATGGTAGGGAAGTTAGCTTATAGAGTGAAGCTTCCTGAAAAGTTAGCGGGAGTACATGACATTGTCCATGTGTCGCACTTGCGAAAGTGCTTGCATAATACAGTTGCTGTAGTCGAACATAGTCAGCTAGAGGAGGTGGATAAGAACAATAGTCAATATACAAGACTGTGTCAAAGATATATAATGAGTCAATGTTATACCAGTATCAAATAACAGTCTTAATTTACGTCTCCTCTAGGTCCACTAAAAGACATGCTAGTCATCTCGTCCCTCTACCTGAAATGTCTAGAACTGACCCAAGTATTACATAAATAACACACGGATCAGATTATGTCTAATCAATAATCTACTATAGGGGTATACAGTGTAAACAGGGAATAATAATATAATGTTACTATCAAAGATACTCAAATCATCCAATAATAGGTCAATGTATGTGTATGATTATGGATATGCGTGCCTGAAACAAATATATAATACCAAAAATAATTATCAAGACATCACATCTCATAAATGGCTCAAAACCATATAAGATTACCAATACTGATATCAAAAGATGTCATTACCCATATAGAAACACATCCAATCAGAAATCACAGAATCAACTTAAATAGGTGGACCACTCATATCTAGAAAACATCAATTAGTGAGATATCACCAGGTATAATCAGGCTAGTACGAAGATTTTCCTAAATATAACTCTCAATCTCAATAAAACATCATCAATATACTAAATAGGATAGGTTTCCTATCAACACAAATGAGAATCCACTATACTCCAATCATAAATTTCAAGTATAATCACATCTCCTCATATCTATCTATCATAAAGTATCACCACGGAAAATGACTGTACAACAAACATGAAGTCTCAAGTAGAGTCATCTATATAATTGCATATGTGCACCTAGCACATATCAATACCACAGTGAGATGTATCAATCGTATATGCCAATCTACTGCTCCATCGGTACCAGAAGGGAGACTGATAGCATCAAGCTCTAGAGACACTAAGTCTCTACAGTATTTAGTTACCTCTTAGTCATCGTGACATGTATATACTAGTGTGCTCGTCAACGTGAGGACCATAAGTCACGACACTACAAACGCCCATATAGATAACAGATTGCTGGCCTAGTGACACAAGGGGCTAATGCATGCGTAAGCATATGTATATGTATATATATAAGGTGCCGTGGATCTGGGGTACGACCCACGATCAGGCTGCCAAGGTGGATATTGGCCATCTGAAACACATCCAATTAGAAATCACAGAATCAACTTAAATAGGTGAACCACTTATATATAGAAAGCATCAGTAAGTGAGATATCACCAAGTATAATCAGGCTAGCACGAAGATTTGCCAAAATATAACTCTCAATCTCAATAAAACATCATCAATATACCAAATAGGATAGGTTTCATATCAACACAAATGAGAATCCACTATACTCCGATCATAAATTTCAAGTATAATCTCATCTCTTCGTATCTATCTATCAAAAAGTATCATCACGGAAAATGACTGTACGATAAACATGAAGTTCCAAGTAGATCCATTTATATAATAGCATATGTGCACCCAGCACATATCAATACCACAGTGAGATATATCAAGCACATATGCCAATCTACTACTCCATTGGTACCAGAAGGGAGACTGATAGCACTAAGCAAGCTCTAGAGACACTAAGTCTCTACAGTATTTAGTTACCTCTTAGTCATCGTGACACGTATCTACTAGTGTGCTCGTCAACGTGAGGACCATAAGTCACGGTACAAATGCCCATATAGATAACAGACTGTTGGCCTAGTGACACAAGGGGCTAATGCATGCATAAAGGTAGCACAAAGCTGAAGCAAATATAAATACATAAGGTGTCGCAGATCTGGGGTACGACCCCACGATCAAGCCGCTAAGGTTGATACTGGCCATCTGATTCTCTTCAACAAACATAATAGGAATACAACGTAATAGTGGCATATAGAACCAATACATATAGACTCGAAGTCTCGCTATTTACAGGCATGTGGCAATATATCACTACGTATCACCTCACATTATCCACCCCATTCCCGCCACCTGCGTGTCATTTACTTACAATGAATAAATATCACAACCGCGTCCCATACCATTGCATGATTCTCGAACATTTATTCATTGCTTATAAACTACACTCAAACTATCTAGTATTTTGTATAACGAGTCCAAAGAATA
Organism: Allium cepa; assembly: GCA_030765085.1. NCBI lineage: Eukaryota > Viridiplantae > Streptophyta > Magnoliopsida > Asparagales > Amaryllidaceae > Allium > Allium cepa. The sequence goes on along the minus strand of CM060932.1, from coordinate 969,594,322 downwards.
CCGGAAAAATATTACTGAACTCCCCATCATAAACGGTATTATAACTCTTTTTATTTAGATTTCTTATCAAATAGAATTAAATACAGTTAAATCATAACAAAGATGTCATCACTATATCATATTAAAAAACCAATCAAACTTATCTTAACGGTGAATCATTCATATGAACCAATTCAATATACAAGAAAAAAATGATTAAGAAACTAATATAAATGTAGTTTATTCAAATAAATAAATAAACAATTCAATACTTAAGAATAAGTCATTCACAACATATAATTTTTATATAACAAAATAAATACTAAGAGATGGGTAATAAATTCATATTCTAAAATAATTTAAATAATCTTATAAATTCAATATGGTTTGATATTAACAATAAATAACTAATTTCTCAGTCTTATATAAAATTAGTTGATTATTAAATATTCATTAATAACGTTTGAAAATACATTTCAAATCAATACCAGAAAATAATCATTCACAACAGTTTATCTTATATAAATAAATACTTAGAAATAAACAATAAATACGTATTCTTTAATTAAAAAATAATTGAATTCTATTATAAATTTATTATTACAATAAATAAACAATTTCTCAGTTTTTTATATAAATAATCGGTAATTAAACCTTCGCTTATAACATTTGAAATTCAATTCTTTCATTTTAAATTCACAAAATAATTTGTAAAGCTAAATATTATATATAGGAATTCTTTCGTAATTTACTATAATTAAATACTATTTTAAATAATTGTAAGCATTCAAATTAACTTCATTTATTTGTAATCAATTGAATATAATTTCAAAACTTAAATTATGTATATATCTTAAAATTTCATCATTTTATAAAACAATAATTAAAACCATTTAAATAATATAATGAATTTTACTTTATTAATTTATTTATCTTATATTCACTTTTTTATACATTTATAATTTCTAATAAGTATATATTAGAGTTTAGGTATGGATATATTTGACCGAATTTATTTTTAAATATAAACATATTTACACGGTTCACACATTCAATTCAATATACTAAACTATCACTTCAATAGATTAATTCAATTCATCAATCAATAATCCATCCATCTAATCTAAACGGGTAGACACATGAGTGATTACACATAAATAAATGATGTAGACATAACTGTCAGCGAGAAAACTCACTGATTCTACCAAATTAGTGAATTCCTTTGCTGCTACCATTATCAGACATTAGTGTCATCTCTGTTATCATCATCAGCAATCGCCACCATGCTAGAATCACCATAACCGCCCTGTCATCTTCAAGTTCGTACTCGGCCAGCCACACCCACTACCGTCGAACTCGCCTCTCCTCTTTTCATGCTCACGTATCCCCAACGTCGATGCTGCCCTAAAATCAATCGCAACAAATTCCAGTTCACGGCTTCATCACATCGCGATTCGCTCACGCCTCCCAGTAACCGTGTGCCAAGATGCCTTCGACCTGACGTCAGGTCCCCAAACGCCTTCACGCATGTCATCTTATATATATATATATATACATATAGTCATGATTTATGTAATTAGGGAATTAGGGTGAAAATATGAGGTGGGTTTTGATTTTTTTTTTGGGGAAAGGATTATAGAATAGAGCAATGGGGAGAGTTCTGGATAGGAAGCGGGTTTGGGCTTGATTTGTTTGGGCCGTAAATTCTAATTCATTCAAATTTTTATTTTTCCATTCAAATTTAAATTTAAATTATTAATATTTATTTATAAATATACTTCAATCCAGTTCAAATTATTTTACATTTCAAACATATTTTATATCGGTAAAACATTTTATTTAGTTTCAGTAAATTACCTGAAAAAATTTATTAATTCGGTGCAATTTATTAAATCAAAATCTTTTATTACAAAGAATTTAATGAACAAAAATTTGTTTTAAAATATTAATTATCAAATATCGAATTCGAACAATTTTTATTTCAATTAAATTACGTACTATAACGACGCAGAAAGTATGGCTGTTACAAACTTTCCCTTTTGAAAATTGAGTCATCGCAATTTCTTATAGAAAAACGGCAACCAGCACAACCCTGAATTTTCCCAAAACAACAATCTTCTATCAAATTCAACTGCTCAATCCTTTATGCGACTCTTATTCCAATTCTCTTATCGTATGTGATTATTTTAAATAGATTCAATTAACAATTTTTTTTAGTTGATTAATTCATATATTTTTCTTCTAAAATTGAATTGCGTCTACTAATTTGACTTCAGTGCATTAGCAGTGGTTTAAAAAAAGAATCAACGGAAAATAAAAAGAATTAAAATCTCCTACGCTCCAAGCACATCGGTCAAAGGATTCTTATATCTCAAGCAAGCTTTTAGAAGCTACAATGCCATGTTTCACCAAGCTTACCCACCACCACTGTCTTTAGTAATTAGTGTTGCTAATTTAGGCTTCATTTCAAGAACTAAATGTGTTTCATTCCATGTTTACATCTATCAGTGCCTTCAGTTCATGTCATATTTATGTTACGGATAGAACAACCTGAAAGCTTGCCATTACAAGCTGACATGTCATCAACCAAAGAAAAGGACGTCGCACGACCAAAAAAAGGTGCATGCATAGGATTTGGTAATGTTGATTCATACTTGACAAAAGCATCATTTGCACATTGATATTAACAAGTTCAGTAGCAACCACATATTCATAGATCCAAACTTTAATTCATATCAGTAGCTAAATGAGAACGTTTCTCTTACACATGCAATTTAATCATATATTTTCCTTATTGGCTATTGTGAAGCAACAACCAACAGGTGCACCATTGGACAAAAAAAAAGGAAATTTAATCACCTTTAAATTCATCATGAATTCATGATATTGTTAACAACAATAGATGTAACTAATATATTTTCTATGAAGAGTGCATATAAGAACTGAAATTCCAATTCCCACTATAGGGAAATTTTCTCTCTTTGGTTGTAAGTATGAGATATGCAATGGTTAAATGCATCGATAATAATAAATTCCACTTAGAGCTCTATATAAATATTGGTTTAACTTGCCACTAAGCATTTTTTTTTAAAAAAAATCTTCAAATTGATCTCAGTAGATCGCATTTACAGTATTAAATTTTACTTGACATATTTGATGCATATAAGTTCGCCTATAATAAAGGGGAATTTAAGGAGGCTTCATGCAGGATTTCTCCATTTAAGGAGGCTTCATGCAGGATTTCTCCATTCATGGCTATAACATTGCAAATTTATTGCAATAGTATAAGTGGGGTAGCTACCATTCCAAAAATTCAAAATCTATGACCACGATGTTGCAAATCTAAATTCATGCCACATAAAAACTTCACCCGAGTTATTATTTAACACATGATGTTTAAATTATTTATTCATTTATTTTTCTAAAGTGAAAATTTGTCCTAAGTGGCTTTTGGCATAATGTCTCCGCATAATGACCGGTACATGCGAAAAAGATTTTCATGCTGCAAGAACAAATGGCTGTTGACATAATGCATCTACATTCACTAAATGTATGGAAAATAAAGGACAATGACAAGTTAAAAACACAATAACTGAAATCAAATCGACAGCCATACAAGTTGCTTGCAAAATTTTATTTCAAAACTTTTGATACTTAATTTTACAGAAGCCTCATCTCGTAGAAATATTAATCATTAAATGCTTGGTTATAACAAATTTACTAGCTTGAATCTAAATGTACTCTGGTCAATTTTAAGATAAATTTGTTACATTATGTAATTTGATAAATTATTTAGTAATGTAACTGAATAAGTTATGTAGTACAAATATGTAGTAACTTTTAGAGAATCACAATAGAAATAAATTAATGTTAAAACTGAAATTAGCTGTCAAACCTTATTATTATTTTAACCAGAGACTATTTTGCATAAGAAAATCTAACAATCTCTTAAAATGTATTTGTTGTTTATCTCAACGACAATATAAATATTGTTTTCATCTAATTTTTCAAATACATGTATAGGATTCATGTATTTGCACTATACATTCGTACACATGCACACATTAACAATATCAATCTTTAGTAGACCATATACATATATACATATATGTCTATACATGAACCATGGATATAGATAGAAATAATCAAGAGAATAGCAAAAGTTTTTTTTCCCAAATATTATTTAGAACACTTTCCAAAACTCTAAAATATTACTCAAAACAAAGTGTTCAAATGTTTCGTCCCACTGTTTAGAAATCTCTATCGATAACGTTAATCGGATGCATCGATCGGAATTCTTAAAGTACTCAACAAACAAATTAACACTAAAATAAATTGTTAGTATTTTCAACTGCTAAATAAAAATATTATTTATATTTTATTAAATCATATGCTTATTAGAAATGAAATATTAGATTTCAAAACTTGTATATACATACAATTCAACAATCATCAATTACAATACAATCAAACACATATCAACCAGTCAAAAACAAGCAAACGTCTTCAGCGGAAAGCTATCTATTAGTATTCGTTGTGCACTCTGATCTAAATCAAATCAAAACTCAACTACAATACCAAACATCACAGTGCAATATTAAACTGCCTAAAATCATAAATACAAGTGCTACCGGTTGGACTAACTCCTTTCGTTCTTGCTACTCCAACCATTTTATACTTTGTACTAAAATTAATTATATATTTGAATACATATATTTGTAAAACCACGAATACAACCCTAGCTTGATGATTACCCCATCACACACACACACACACACACACACACACACACACACACACACACACATATATACTATCTCTCATTATAGAAAATTGCCCAACACACCCAAGGGATATGGACTCTAAGTCTCATCTAAGGCCTCGACTCGTGTCTCTAGTATACGACGTATTGTTCTAACCTGCCCTAATACCAAATGTAAACTTCTCACCTCTATACCTATACTATCCAAGAGTATTACGAAATAATATTGTCAGATAATACAGAGAATGAGGTTCTATGAAGTACACACATGAATATTCCTTTGAACTAACACTGGTACGTATTAAACGTCAAATAAATAACTCATCTATATGTACACGATATTGGTGCAAAGCGATAGCCACATGAACTTCAAGGATAGAACAATACTAAATATACAGTAAATAACAGAGATCACAGATTCAATCACGGCGATAATATATGCTATATATAATGCAGTAATATGATAAGTGTATAACTCATCTCAAACGTCAACTATCTCAATGTAATGTGATGAACAATCAATATACAAGACAGTGTCAAAGATATACAACGAGTTGATGTTTACAAGTATCGAATAACAGTCCTATTATATGTCTCCTCTAAGTCAACTAAAATACATGTTGGTCATGTCGTCCCTACAGCTGAAATTTCTCGGACTGACCCGAATATTACATAAATAATACACGAATCAAACTATGTCTTATTAAAAATCTACTATAAGGGTATACAGTGTAAGCAGAAAATAATATATAATATTACTATCAAAGATACTCAAATCATCCAATAACAGGTCAATGTGTGTGTACCGTTATGGATATGTGTGCCTGAAATAAATAAATAATATCATAAACAATCATCATGACATCAAATCTCATAGATGGCTCGAAATCGTATAAAACCACTGATGTCGATATCAAAAGGTGTCATCGCCCATATAGAAACATATCTAATCATAAATCACAGAATCAACTCAAATGAGTGAATCACTCATATCTAGAAAACATCATCAAATCCAGAAAACATCAAAAAAGTGAGATATCACTAAGTATAATCAGGCTAACACGAAGCATTGCCCAAATATAACTCTCGATCTCAATAAAACATCATCAAATATCAAATATGATAGGTTGGATATCAACATAAATGAGAATCCGTTATATGCTGATCGTAAATTTCAAGTATAATCTCATCTCCTCATTTCATCTATTAGAAAGTATTATGGCGGAAAATGTTTGTATGACACATAGGAAGTCCCAAGTAGAGTTATCTATATAATAGTATATGTGCACCTAGCACATATCAGTACTACAGTGAGGTGTATCAATCGTATAGGCCAATCTATTGCTTCGTCTGTACCAGAAGGGAGACAGATAGCACTAAGCAAACTCTAGAGACATTAAGTATCTACAGTCTTTAGTTATCTCTCGATCATCGTTACACGTATCTACTGGTGTGCTCGTCAAAGCGAGGACCTTAAGTCATACTACAAATGCCCATATAGATAACAGACTGCTGGCCTAGTGACGTAAGAGGCTAATGTGCACATAAGGGTAGCACAAAGCTGAAGCACAAAGCTATACACACACACAAAAATATATACATACATATATATAAGGTGTCATGGATCCGTGGAGCGACCCCACAAACGGACCGCAGGGTGGATACTGTTCATTTGGCCCTCTCCAATAATAAATATAATAGGAGTACATCGTACTGGTGACATACAGAACCAAAACATATAGACCCGAAATCTCACTGTCTGTAGGCATGTAGTTATATATCACTACGTATCACCTCACGTTATCCACTCCACTCCCATCACATGAGTGTCATCTACTTCCAATGAATAACCGAATGAATATCACAATAGTGTCCCATACGAATGTGTGATACTCAAAAGTTTATCCATTGCGTATAAACTATACACAAACTATCCAGTGTTCTACATAACGAGTCCAAAGAACAAACGAAGAAATATTACCGAATACCTCATCCCAAACGGTAATATAATTCCGTTTATTTAGATTTCTCATCATACAGAATTAAATACAATTAAATTATAACAAAGACACATGGTTTTAATACACAATTTGGATATCTTTAATAGTTCATAGGATATAAAATGAAGTATAAAATATAGCATGTAAAAGAAATTAAAATACTTCGATCAGATCGAGATGCTGAGTATTTTGGACATGAGTTCTAAGAGTGCCATAAAGAGAATACGATTCACTTTCAAAGTCACCCTTCAAGCCGCATAACAATGCATCAATGATCCGTATTTGAATTTTGTTGGAGCGAAAGATTATGTAGACACCGGACGTCCTACGTTTGAAGCGTATATCCAAACGATCGTTAAATGAAATAAAAAATTCTAATGTTTATTTAATAGATGCTCAAAAAATAAACAAATGTTATGGAAGAGTATCTTTTTGTTGGCCACCTCGATCAAATTCAAGCCTTAATATTTAGGGTTTTATGGAGCAAACTATTTAAAATTAATACAGGCTACATTCATTAAAACTTTAGAAGCAGCACGAAATTCATCAAATTCGTGGAATGGATATTTTATTCAAGTCCGACCTGTTTAAACCGGGCCGTTGCAAGTTTTATGCTGTCATGGAAAATGCAGCGTACCAGTTAGCCTATACATAAAAAATATCTAGTTACCCGATAGCTTGATAGCTTTGTTTTCTTGTCTCTCACATTTTCCCTCTTTCAAATAAATTTCCCAAATTTCTCGATTTTCCAAATCATTCATCATTGTGCTTTCAAATCACGTCCAAACAGTGCCTCTGTGCTCAGGCAAATCTAGGGTTTCGATTCTACAAAGTGATTGAACTCGATTGAGCTGTGTGTAAAGATAAAGAAAAAACATGTATAAAAGTCGAGAAGCGAGTGGCTCAGTTGATCGAAAGCGTGCGATTGGAACCCTAGACAAGCATCTCGAGAAATCCAGGGAGAAGGATCCTCGATCCGATCCGCTCTCCAAGAATGATGGTAATTCATCTTCGACTTTTATTATGAGCTGGAAAAAATTAAATAAGGCAGGAATCCGTGAATTATTAATCATGGATGAAAAAGATTGTTGATATTACTGGTAGTATCGAAAGTAAATTACAGTCACGAATTATGGCTAAAGTACATTAGCGGAAATCATTGATGAAGGATACAAGGCATGATACTTTGGCATGTTTTTTTGTTTATTTGTAATTATTTTTCAGTTATAACCCTAGGCATAGTTCAATTGTAATGAATGAGGATAACACAATAATGGTAATATTAAAATGGATGTATGGTAAAGGATATCTAAGGAACGAATGTTTCTTTTCTTAGGAGATGAGGCTTGCATTCTAGTTGATGACTTCAATTTTGGAGCCAGTAATATCCTAATTTTCCCCTATAAGAACGACATGCCTAGTTAGTGAGTTTAGAATTTTAAATAGATAAAGTGTATAGGCTGATGAGTTGCAGCACTTATGTCAACTCCTAGAAAGCGAATGGGCTGATTTGCGAACTGATAATGGTTGGTAATGCTCTAACAAGCATAATGTGAGATTATGTTATCTTACAATGAGATACATGTAAATCTTGCTGATATAAGCACAAATTTGGTGGATGATATATAACTTCAAATATATGCGATGGGGGAATATCGTTCTTATTTTTACCATGGTTACCGCATCTTTTTATGGATCACAGCGATGCGATGACTAAAAGAATGATGCTGCTTCTGTGCTAAATTTTCTACCTCAGAGTGTTTGAAATCTTAATGTTAGACGAGAAAAAAGTAAGCAGATATCGCTTATTACTAAGCACCCTCTGTATTTCCTTGTGCTTTTCGTTTGTATTGAGTTGTTTGAAGGTTAGACAGTCATTTAATTCAGAAATTAAGGCATTAACAATTGTTCAAACGCAAGGATGGTAAATCCAAAGTAATCTTTTGATACTTGATAGAACGTAACGTCTAACTTTGTTGATCACTTTTCATGCACTGATTTGAATTTGTGTGCCGGTGGGGGTGGATGGGTTATGTAGTAATAGTTTGTTAGTTATGCATTGGAGACTGGAGATGAATTGAAAATACCAAGATAAAATAGCAGCATTCATAGTTCGGAACACATTTTCTATACGGCAACACTAACGTTCAAATTGCCTTCGTTGGGCTCTACAACTTGCCACTATGTGTCACGTGCTTTATTTTATACCAGTTGTCATACCATTGTTCAAATGTTAGTTTTGTAAGGTTATTCCTATAAGAAAACATTAGAACTTGGCCCGTGTAGAGATAATACGCAAGCATCAAAGCAAAACGAACAGAACCAACTGTCTATGTTGCTAAAAGATAAATATGTTTATGCTTTTATAATCTCTGCTGACAGGGCCAAAAGTAGGCCAAGTTGAAATTCGAACGCCCTACTTCACATCAAAGCAATTAATTTCTAGTAATTCAGGTTTTTAGTGCTAAATAAAGCATGGACCCTAGGACCTAATTAACCAGGCGGGCGTAAATCGTTCAACTTCAGTTACAATTGAGGCAACTTGGATAATAATTTGTTGATAAACAAAAGCCACAATGTTTTCTTAAGACTAAACTCGATGATGAAATAATATTTCAGATGTCCACACATCGAAACAAGTCAAAATTTAAAAATCTAAATCCTCTTTTGAAACCACAATGTTCATAAAATTAAGAGCTCAAATTACATATTTCCGACTAAAACAAGTTTACTTGTAGAGATCTGTAAGCATTGGACCTTAGAGTTAGGAATAGAATGCAAGATATACATAGGGTTGTTAGGTAACTTAAGTTAGTAATTTGACAATGTTGCAATAGGTTGAGTTTGGAAGAGAGACTTGAAGATGTGATGAATTGAAAAGTGACATGATATTTATCAACCTGCTCGTTAACAAAAAAATTCTGTCAAAAATTGAGGGAAGAGAACGGAAATATAGGAGACCATCCTGATTTCCGTTTTTCTTTCCCTTTAATTTTTGACAGCCATTTTTTATGTCATAGCAGCATTGTTCAATATATGTATATACTTCGTTGATCATATAAATTACAATGGAGACCTTCTCAAACTGTAATACAAAATCTATTGGGCAACGGGGACATCTTTTGTTGCAGAGTGATTTATTTATAATAGGAATAAATCACATAAAATCAAGCATACCTTTAAATGTATGACTGAAATATACTGCTCAACTTTTTTTCTCCGATGTTGATGGATGCAACAACTGTGTTTCCATCTTATCCATTAGATGAGTAACATTTTAAGTTCAGCCAGTCCTTTTCACTGAAGTGTAGATAGATGAATAAGAAATTTAACTTCGTAAGCGTGTTCCATTTTTCTATCACTGCATCACATATCATCTAGACTAGACTAGAAGGAATATCCTAAATATTTACTCATGACATTAGTCAGATCTCATTCACTTGGCTGATCTGGGTTGATGTAAACATGATATCACAGTAGCTGTAATCACCTTTAGTTAGAAAATGTATTTGTCATTCTAAATGCTATATCATTTTTTTCATGTTTAATTGTTCATTATTGATATTCTCAAGTTGTTCAAAATTTACTATATTATTTTATTCTTTTAGCTTTAGTTGAAGAATCAGAATCAAACAGTGAGGAGTCTGATGTTAGCGGTTCTGATGGGGAGGACACAGCATGGATTTCATGGTTCTGTAATCTCAGAGGGAACGAGTTCTTTTGTGAAGTAGATGATGATTACATACAAGATGACTTCAATCTTTGTGGCTTAAGCAGTCAGGTCCCTTACTATGATTATGCCCTTGATCTCATTTTGGACGTTGAGTCATCTCATGGTAAGTTCAGGTTGCATATACCACTGGAGTTTCACTTTTCTCGCTCAATACAATATATTTCTAATCAACTCATATTTAAATTGATTAACTGACCCTCAACCATAGTTACCCCTTGAGCTTTTGAATGTCATTTAAGAGACCTTCTATATGATAGTCTAGATTTCACTTGATGAAAATAGCAGTAGAAAAACACCTTACCCCTAAGTTACGGTTAAGCGGAAATGATTTCTAATCAAGCCTTATGATGGGAAAGTGATAAAAATGGAAAGTACGTTTGTCACAACTGGATTTTTTTTTTTTTTTCATCTATAATATTATATTACAATGAGGTGGGGCCTTGGCGCAACGGTTAGGTCATCCGTATGGTGATCTGGGCGTCCAGGTTCGAGTCGGAAACAACCTCTTCGCAATGCGGGGGAAAAGCTACGTACATTAGCGACCTCCCCAGATTCTGCTATCGTACAGGAGTCTCGTGTACTGAGTTCCACTTTTATAATATTGTATTACAATGACATTTAGAACCGCAACTGTACATTCAACTTTTAATATTTGACTACTCTACTAAACTAGCTTAAAAAAAAAAACTAGCAAATTTCAGTCCACAACAATTCAAACCATCTAATGGTCGCCTGAAATGGTTAATATGCAAGCTAAATTTAGCAAAATGAGATACTGACTTTTTTTTAGGGTAAAACTTAGGCTAGCTTTTCTAATATTTGATTTCTTCATTAGAAACCACTTTTAAATGCAGCCTTAGCATTTTTACATGTAACTTAACTAATGAACTTAGCATGTGTATTGACTTACCATTGTAAATTTATCTTTAATCTAACTCATGACCGACCTTTAAGATAATAGCTCCATTGTGGATGCCATTATTCATTATGTTGACAGTTGCACTTTTCGCCTAACGTATATTCACTAAAATTTTAATAGGCAAAGCCATACATGAAGCTTTTTTGTGCTTCCGAAATGAGGCGCGTGCCTTGAGGCTTTGAGGTGTAAGTGTCCGAGTAAACGTTAATACACATACATATTAGATAATTAAATATGAATGTACCTCATGGGCGTGGTGGTTGGTCAAGGATGGTCAAGGATGCCTGCTTCCACTGGGGGATCGAGTGCTCGATCGACACTAACTACATTATCCATGTGATTATACATGTCAGTGGTACTGCGCATACTTCCTCGGAGTTTACACGCGAACTTGGTTTTCTTGGTCTAGTGTGTGTATATGTATATATGTATGTACATACATACATATTTGTGTGTATACATATGTATGTACACACATTTATAACGATGAACATTGAAATAAGAAACATTAAATATTCAAAGTGATTTAAACAAAATAGCATATAGAACATTTTGTTCAATTTTTTTTATAGTATACATTATTTATTAGGTTATATGTGAACATGACACAATTTTATTCTAAAACTGGAAAAACCCTCGATACAATTCCATTCAAGCGCTAAATATTACAAACAACAATAAAAAATAACATCCAATTCCAAGTTTAAACATAGATTATTACAAATAGCAATTAATTTAAATACAGTAAAAATGAAAATCTAAACACAATATCACGAGCAGTAGAAAAGTAGATAAGAAACTTTTTCTTATGTTTTTCTTCCTATCCGATTGACTAATTTTTATATAAAAAAAGTTAAGTTGAATCAGAATTTGATTTCAACCTAGGAATCAATTTTGAAACTCAGTTACGAAATTCATTCAAAAATTAAAAGTTACTGTGTTGTTTTCTTAATCTTGTTCTTTTGTTTATTTGCTATGAAAGGATTAAAGTTTTGTTACTTTTGGTGGACATTTTTTATTGCAGAGACATTTTTTTTTATTTTGATGTGTACGCTTCAACAGCCTTAGGGGTGCGAGGGTTATGTTTTGCACGTCTTAGGTTGCTAAGGCATAAGACTTAGGGGTAACAATAATAATAAACGTATTGAGCAAGTCAAACTATCTCCACTCCATCTCATCAGGCATACTTGAGGCGAGTGTTTTAAAAACATTTATTCACTGGTGTAAATAAATGTTTGGATGCTATTTCCGTCTCTAATCTAAGTTGTAGCTGTTTTGGTGCCAAATTCACATCATTCCTATGTTTCTGTGTCTTCATTGCATAATACACTACAGTAATAATAGTGCTATTATTTCTGCCAGTAATATTGTGGTTAACTTTGTTCTTATGTATATGCAAAGGGGACATGTTTACTGAAGAACAAAATGAGTTAGTTGAATCAGCAGCCGAGTTGCTATATGGTCTAATTCATGCTAGATACATTCTAACCAGCAAAGGGATGGCTGCAATGGTAAGTTTTTGGATTTTGAATCTCATATTTAGTTTCTTATAGGCCAATGAATTTCGAAATATTTTTCCTATGGTCAATATCTTTGCTCCTCTATACCACACAAATCATTTCAGCTTAGGACAATAGTTGCAGGGTTAACGTTTACTAGAGTATGGGAATCGGTAAAGTCACTATTAACTACAAAAAAGGCATCCAACACATTAACAATACATGTCTGGGGACAACCCCGCTCAAAACATTGTTAGTGCCACCGTCATAAGATTTAGTAAAATCTCAGAAAGGAAAAGGGAAAAAAAGGGAGACATATTAGAATATGAGATACTCAAGATGGCATAGATTAGTTTAATATGATAATTTTGTGATGTTAGTTGGAGGACTATCAGCTAATACTCAGATGGCAATTGACTAGTTCCACCAGTAAGGCAAAACCATCGTTCATGGTTTAAGTGTTAGACATGACTTCTCAACTTAAAAACCTATTTTCAGATAAGGTTAGTTTCGGATGAGTGACCACTTCCTGTCTTCCTTTTTTTAATCATAGAAGCCTTGTATTCTATGCTTTTCTTTATCCAGAAATATGAATGTTAAAAATTAGCATTTAGAATTTATTGTGCATAGGAATTTCTTGAAGGAGTGAAGTAGTAACCCAAGTGGGCTAGGTTATCACAGATCCAAGTGCTGAGTGCTTTGAAACTATTATTTTCTGTGATCACAGATCCAGGTCAGTGCCTAAACCAATAAGATGAACCATGAAAGGAAAATTGAAAAACTAAAGCTAGAACATTTGAAATAAAATTTGAAAATGTGAAGGTTCAACTATGAAGCAAAGTGTGAGCATACATTCTTCAAAATTGGAATTAGCTGGAAGCATTGTAAAGTTAGTGGCATCCCATATGTTTGCTGCGGAAACGCTGAAACCTTTAGCACCAAATATGCTATAAAAACCAGCTGCATGCTCTGTTGTTTTAAGCATCAAAATCTTCTATAACAAGCTTTTCTTGTGTTAAAGATAGTGGTATCTCTCTCTTTTAATATAATGCTGCTTATTTTGTGTTATAAATACTATGAAATAACAAGACAGCACTACGGTGCCTTTGTTTCCCGCTGGAGGACCAAAGCTGACTGGAGGCCACATGTCAGCTTTGGTCTTCCTGGTAAGGAAAACTACAAAAAGACCTGGGCAATATAGCAATTTTCTAGTATGTTGCTTTCACTCTCATGTAATATGAAATGTTGAACGACAATAGGTTCCAGTGCTCAGAATGACTAGTGAAGAACCTTGTGCAATAAAAGCCGTTCAGTGACTACTTAATTTGAATATCCATAAGAGCGGTTTTGAGCAATAATTTTCAAGTAGTTTTGATTGAATTGTAATAAGAAAAAGTGTCCACGTGTAATTTGATTATAAGCTAAACTGGCTTAGTTTTGGTGTGTGACTACTATGACTTATAAGTCACAAATGCATACCAAATTACATGGTTGGGTATATCCGTCTAAATTGCGACATTTTGCTTGGAACAAGGCTATTTTAGCCATCTATTTGGTCAAATTTAGTTATGAAATGTTATAAGCAACAAATATTTGTTTCTTTAATTTCAACTTGTAAGCTATTTTTGTACCTCGATATAAGGAGTTTTCAAATATCCAACTTCAAATAAAGTGCTTATTAGTAGTTTTGAGTACACATAAGGAGTAGCCAAACATTCTCTAAGCTAGCCTGAATTAATGTAAAAGATAGTGCCGTGCTGGCATGCTCCTCTAATTGATTCAAAAACAATGAATCTTTTATTATAGCTTGCAATGTATATGAGGAAAATTACAATGGAAGCCGGTGGCATTTTCATTCCTATATAAAAACAAATTTGACCGTAGCTAACTGAGATAACTCTGGCAAATATTTTCAAATTTAAGATTAACATCAAAAAGCATTGGATAACTGTTCCTTTAGTCAATGTGAAATATACACACATTTTCAATATTGATGTTGGATGATAACGTACTAGTGTTTATGTATTATAGCACGAATAAACAGTTATGTAATTTCACAATGATAAAATACTAAACAAATTTTGCATCAGTCTTTTATTGTTGAACGCTATATTGAAAATGTATGTTCCAAAAAAAAGCTGGGGTGTGGAATGTGGTGTAGCAAAAGATGTGTACCAGATCCTCACGCATATAGGGAAGAGTTCCGCTGCATCCCTATCTGTTGTACTCCATCCGTGCACTTATGTTTTTTCAATCTACACAATTCAAAATTGAACGAGAAATTATGGATATCCTCTTAAATTCCTCAATATCTTCAACATAATTTTTTTGATTAATTTGAATAAATGAACATATTATAAAATATTTCAAATCAATGATTAAAATAAATGTTTCAATGGTTAATATTTACTTAACAGTTAACATTTTAAACATGTTAGAAGTGTCTAAATGATCTCGTTTCTGTGGACAAGATGGATATTCATAGTTTATGGATTGGACATCGTAATTTTTTTATTCAAATCTGTCGGTTAATATAAATATTTTGGACGTTTGTATTGCAGCTTTTATTTTTCTTATAACAAGTGATACATAATTAAATCAGAGCACTCATTTTGATGTTTTAGGAGTTCGAACCTATGACCTTCATAATCTCTGTCTTGAGCGTCATACCACTTGTCACTTGAGCTAATGATCCTTTGACGTATTGCAATTTTTAAAAGTTATTTTTACAAGCTAAAAGTTTTGCATAGACGATTTGTAGCATGTAGATCACATCTACAAAATTCAATGTGATTAGATTTTCCTTTTTGCACAAACAGTAAAGGGATGAAAGAGGGATTTACAGGATGGGTTCTAGTTCCCTCCCCGTACATACTTATGCATACATGTTTCTGCATGTGTGCACGCGCACGAATAGTGCACTTATAAATCTGACCTGTTTTAGCCGTAAATAACCAAACTATTTTCTCGACCTTTGCAGCTAGAAAAATTGAAGAACTATGATTTTGGAAGATGTCCAAGAGTTTATTGCTGTGGACAGCCTTGTCTTCCTGTTGGCCAGTCTGACATTCCTCGCTCAAGTACCGTGAAAATCTTTTGTCCAAAATGCGAGGATATATATTACCCAAGATCCAAATACCAAGGCAGTATCCTTTCCTATTTATACATTTTTTTCTGTTTGAAATCATAAATGCAGTATTGTCCAAGAAACATGCAACTTAGTTTTATGCATTTGCTTTTTCACGTAAATTTCATATTGGTACCTAATTGACAATAAGGGGTATTTTCATTTAGCATTAGTATAAGCTCCGATTTTCCCACTATCTAAAAGCATTTTACAGCTTTAGTCAATTCCATATATTACTTAACATAAGCTAGTGTGATATACTTCACTGTAGAAGTAAACAACATTAGCTTCATCTGCATGTTGCATTTGCATCAATATCCAATGTTGTACACCATTAATATAATTTTATTTTGTTCATCACCCTCACATGTATTTGTATGTGTGTTCTTTTTCTTAACAAAGCTATAGATCTTGATGGAGCTTACTTTGGCACAACATTTCCCCACCTGTTTCTAATGACATATCCACACCTGAAGCCACAGAAGTCGCCACAATCATACACACCCAGGGTATTCGGCTTCAAGATTCACAAGCAATGATCTGTAGACTCAACTGTTTGTTCTCTATATTTATGTTATGTTGTTAGTTATGACACCATAGCGAGGTTTGTGGGTATGTTGAATGATTAGCCTGAATCGTGGCTTTTACACTTGAGATGCCTAATATGTTCAGTATGTTACTGTTAACTCCACTTGGTTCCAGGGCAATTATGTTTGTTCAATTTTACTTCTACCTCCTATTTCGTACTTCGTGACAGTGGCTGTAAGCTTATGTGCCACCGTAAGCTTATGTTCATCGTTTTAAACAATTATACTATACGCGGCTTATTTCCAAATGCCATGGTAGTCGGTCGATCAATGCATATAGTGGAAAAGGCTAGGAGTATAAAGTTTGGAGCATAGGTAACTGAATGAACAATTCATCTGATTAGGTACTGTCCAGAAATAGTCTTTAGCGATATAATGTCAAATGAATAGGGCCAAATTAAGCGAACATACTGGTATCATGCAGTGTGAAATTGTAATTATCTGGAAATGTTCTACTCTTTTGCGTAAATTTCGTTAAGCACTGTGCAGTTAAAGCGCTCTGTAGATTCGAAGCGACGTAGGTGCAAAAAGTCATAGCGGGGTATAGCGGATGGTTCCAAATAGCATATAAAACTCGTATTTAACGTTTTTATAAATATATAAATAATAATTAAATGAAAAATTATCATTCAATTGAATTATAATTAGTACATAAATAATTTTAAACAAAAAGAATATACTTTAAATAAACATAAAACTGTTATATAACATAATTTAATTTAGTAGAATATTAGAGTATTTTCATTTTTTAAAATATATTAAAAATTAAATCAAATAAATTAGTTTCATAATTTTTATAATGTATAAACGCAATTTTTTATTCATTTTATTAAAGAAGATATAGCGGAAATAACAAAAAATAACGGGAATAACGGAATATAGCGGAAATAGCGGGGATTAAAGCGGAAAGACTATATTTTGGAGCTATATGGAAAAATTGTAGCGGTAGAAATACGCTATGAGATATAGCAGGGCAATAGCGGGGCAATAGTAGGGCATTAATTACACAGTAAGCGTAGCAATGGTGAGATTTAACTGCGTGGTCATCCACCTAGATCCATTCAAGAAAGTCTTCTCTCATATATGAATGCAAATAGGCGTATGGATATCGGTTAAGCATTAGGTTTCGATGCTTCATACGAGCATCTATGTGCTGATTTTTGATGGTTTTGCCCTTTTGGTTGCTTTCAAATCCATCCAATTTCAGAAATTTTCAGTCTTGATGCTAAAGTTTTCTAGTTTCAGTTAATCGCAGCCTATATTATCAATCTTAGTCCATATTTGCCAGCTAGCGTTGGTTTTGCGAATTCTACAATCTTGCGTATAGGTTTATGGGCTTGGTCTGGGTATCAAAACTTTGTATTCGACATACATTACCGTATTCGTAATACGAGCTCCACCTGAGTTGGTCGGGTATTTCAAATTCAATATCCAAATCTAACCCGTTGGATAATGATGAAAACAAATTGGATAGGGATGAAAACAAGGTCATAAACGAAGTTTTCAATCAGACTAAATGTTACGCAAACATATTTATACATTGAATAATTAACAACCGGGTCCGAATGTAAATTAGATCGGGTAGTGATCAAAACGAATTCGATCCTACTAATAATTGAATTCATATCTGATAGTCAAAGTCGTATTCAAATAGAAAAGGCGGGTTCAGATTGAAACCTTGTTCTTTTGATAGGTTAGGTGTATGTTGTATCATCCAATAAAAAATTAAATAGTATTCTTTGTATCTTCATTGATGCTTCAGCGCACCTAAGTGCAACTCACCATTTTTGTGTTTGTGCAGTTTTATGCTAGTGTGACTTTAATGTCACCTCTAGCAACCCTAATTTGGTTTATAAATTTGATTAATTAAATGTTCAAAACACAAAGTAAGTCGATTTACATGCCATCTCTGTGTACTAGAGGCAGCAAGAGAAACAAAAAACTCAAATCCACGCTAAATCTCTCAAGCAATTTCTTTCTATTGATCTGCTAAGACTTTATTATTTAGTACATCATCAGGGTCGTTCAAACCATGCTTTGGGTCTTGCTGAACAGGAATGCATCTAGAAAGGAACTAACAAGTGTAACCAGATCCGCACATTATTTGAAATAACAACCGTTTTCATAAATTTTTGGTAAATACATCGTAGAAACTTTTGTCGAGCTAGCATGTCAAATTGTAATTGCTAACTATATTTTTAGAAGATTATCTTAAGTTTTAATTAGTTTGAGAACACAAGTCACATACAACAAAATACCAACAATCACGGAAAAAGTAAAAGTAAAAGAGAGGAAAAACAATTTAGACTCCGTTTGTTTGAAATGCTAAATTCTGATTGCTGAATTCTAAAGTTTGAATGCCGAATTCTGAATAATCACTCATTTGTTTCTTTTCATTCAGCATTCAGAATAAAAAAAAACATTCAACATTTAGAACAAAAAATAAACACTAAAAAAGTTTTGAATTATTTTATCTGAATATATAGTTGTATTCAGAACACTGATAAAAAACAAACAACATAGAAGTTCTGATTAACAAACGCAGTCTTAGTAGTGTTTCGGCTAATCGATGGCTTAAATATCCTGTATATTTTTATTATTGATCTTGATTATAATTAGATAATACAGATAAATCACTAGGAATTTCAAAGGAGTTTCCTTGTATTTTCTCAAAATATGCAATAAGTATTTATATATGTAACTGGACGGCTTAGACGGAAGAAATACCCTCAAAAATATCTCTTGGAGTCGTTCAGGGATAAAACAATCAAGATTTGAAAAAGGAGGAAGAACATGTCAAAATGTACTTGTTCTAAGCTACAATGGGGAATTCGATTAATGGAGGGTTGTGGTGTATAAGGGCCGGCTATAGGCGCCATGTAACATGGCCATTTTGAAATCCAAAAATGGAACCTTAACATGTTATAGTTATCTTAAAATTATCTTTTAACGAGATATTGAGATCAATGTACATTTTTTTGACAAATTTAAATAAATAGAACAACTGAATAAATTTCATTATACATGATTGTCTTTAGATTTCAAATTCACAAATAATCCCCATGTATAGATAAATTATAAATGGAATGTAGATAATAGTACTACGCCCACGTGCAATTAAAGCCTCATAAAATTTCCATTATAGCGCACAACTTTCTTGGACAGCTAAACTATTTCAATATAGCGCTATTAAATAATAGATCTGCTTCAAGCCTCGTTATTTTTCGCTACACCAGCTAAATCAAGGTTTTTTAGCATCCCCTTTAGCAATATTAATATATAAAGGTTGATTAACTAATTATCTTTTAAACCAAATCAATAAAACTAATGTAAAAATCTAATTTGAAGCCACAAGTGCTTAATATAAGTTACAAATCTATTGTAGTTACCAAATTTAGTCCACATAAATCATAATATTCATCGATTTTTTTATATGAGATTAAACAATATTTCATTTTCTTATCCAAATGATGTGGGAATGAAAATAAATTAACATTAAATATTTTGTTTTGTATCTAATGAAGCTTTTTGGCTCTCAGTTATATCCCCGCTTTATCCTCTCTATAATTTTTTACACATCCACCGCTGTAAAACCGCTGAACGCTTTAACTTCACAACTATGCCCAACATATGAAGATGTCAACATAGACACTTATACAGCAGAATACAAAACAAATATCATTATCAACTTAGCTTATGCTCCATTTTTGAAGATCTTTATCCATATTCCAAAGACAATCTGCTTTAACCCATAAACTCGGCCTACTTAATAAGCGATATATTATAACTGCAGCTTGTATTGGATACTTATCAAATGCGGGTTGTTTTATATGGGCCAACCCGCAGCCCACTTATGTAAATTGCTTATATAAAGGCTTGTATGCCTACTGTAAAATATAGAGCTAGTTCTTCTGATCAATACAAAATATATACAACATTCTCTTTCAAACTTTATCTTGGTATCAGAGCCATAATCAAAACTGCTTAACAGCAGATTCTCTCATCAGAAGAGATTTCATCATTTGAGAGCATTATTCATCATTTGATCCAAGTGTCGTGCCAAGAAGAGGGATCTCAGAGAAAATCTCATCACAGATCCATCATCGGCTGCACCTGTATCATCAGAACATTCAAGAACTTCATTCTTTCTTACCTCTGTGCCTTACCAAAGTATAGGTGTCTGAGATTCATCATCATTCACCAATACTGGTTGCATCTTCTTGCTATCTACTGCAGTTCTTGACTTTTTCTGACCATCACGATCTTGTTTTCAAGTTCTTTTCCTACCGCAGTTGCTCTCGATGGCTGTTGAAAACAGCAACATTGCAATGTCTGAGAGTTCAATTCCAAGAACTACTCAAGATCATTCAAATGATACCCAAGAATTGATCAAATCTATCATCAAGCCCCAAAGTCAGATCATCACCATTCAGTTGAATGAATCCAACTTCCTGTTATGAAAATTCCAGATCGAAACAGCCATTGGAGGATATGGCTTGCAAGAATTTGTATATGGCACTTCCATCACCCCACCAAGATTCACTACAGACAATGAGGGAAAACTTATCAGTAACAAAGATTATATTACTCATGAAAGACAAGATAGTCTAATTAGTTCTTGGCTACTATCTTCAGTTGGTACAAATCTCATGCCACAGTTAGTCGGTTGCAAGACATCACATGAGATTTGGCACACAATTGAACAAATTTTCAACTCACAATCCGCAGCAAGAATAATGCAATTTAAAAGACAATTGCAGAACTTAAGAAAAGACAATGACAGCATGAGAGACTATCTGTCTAAGGCAAAAACTATTTGGGATCAACTTGCATGTGCTGGACATATAGTAGCAGATACAGAGCAGATACTGTGTATTTTAAGTGGGTTGGATGAAGAGTATGAAGCTGTTGTAGCCATAATATCATCCAATGAAAAACTACCCTCACTTCAATCTGTTCAGTCCATGCTAATTGCTCATGAAGGGAGATTAGAGTTAAAGAAACCTACTAATGTGGAATGTAATGTCAATTATGCATCAATCGATAGAAACAGGAATCCAGACAGAAACCAAAGCAACAGAAATCAGTCAGGGATTTACAGAGGCAGTCAATCTAACAGAGGTAGGGGTAGAAGTGGCAGATCAAATTATAACAACAACAACAAATCAAGATGTCAAATATGCGAGAAGTATGGTCACACTGCAAACAAATGCTATTTCAGATTTGATGCTAATTTTACTCCTGTGCAACAGAATAACAATAATACCAGATCTCAAAATCACAGTGTTAACTTGGTAAATACTCAGCAAGAAACCAAGGCAGAAAGTTCAAACAACAGCATAGCAAAGGTTGAAGACATTCAAGATGATAGCTGGTTTCCTGATTCTGGTGCAACCAACCATGTGACAAACAACTTGAGTCAACTAAACCTTGGAAATAGAGAGTACAAAGGTAAAAATCTATTATATTTGGGTAATGGTAAGTCAATACACATATCACACACTGGAAATGCAAGTATTAATGGTACTAGGCAATTATATCTCAAGAACTTACTAAGAGTACCATTAATTAGAAAAAACTTGATGAGTGTTTCACAATTTGCAAAAGACAATAATGTCTATTTTGAATTTCACACTAAATATTGTGTTGTGAAAGATAATCTAACTAATGAAGTTCTTTTGCAGGGTAGAGAACACAATGGCTTATACAAATTTGATGTCATAAGTACAAGAAAACCTGAATGCAAAAGCAAATTATGTCATGTAATTGAATCTAGTAGTGTTGAAAAATCCAGTGATAATTTTGATGTATGGCACTGCAGACTGGGACATCCCAGTATAAATGTTGTTAGACATGCCTTGAATGAATGTGATAATATTATTGTTAAACAAATTCCCAACTCTTATATATGCACATATTGTCAACTAGGTAAGAGTCACAAACTTGCATTTCCAGATTCAAAACTGTGTATAAGAATGCACTTGAACTAGTTGCTGCAGATCTCTGGGGGCCTGCCCCAATTAATACTGATTACGGTTACAAATATTATATTTCTTTTATTGATGCTTATTCTAGACATGTATGGATATACTTTTTAAAGTCAAAATCTGAGACTAACAATGCAGTGATACAATTCATTACAAATGTTGAAAGACAGACAAATAATCAGGTGAAAATTATGCAGACAGATGGAGGTAAGGAATTCTTGCCATTAAAAAGATATTTTCAAGACAAAGGAATCACACACAGAATCACTTGTCCTTACACATCTGAGCAAAATGGTCTCATTGAGAGAAAACACCGACACATTGTCGAGACCGGTCTGACTTTGTTAGCACAAGCATCTATGCCACTTAAATTCCGGCCTGATGCCTTTTCTACTGCAGTCTATTTAATTAACAGACTGCCCACAAAAGTATTGAAATACAAGAGTCCAATGGAAGTACTAACCAAAGTCAAACCAAACTATCAAACTCTAAAAATGTTTGGTTGTCAATGTTTTCCCTATATAGGACCATATAACACACACAAGTTAGACTATAGGTCTACACCTTGCACATTCTTGGGTTATCCTACAAATCAAAAAGGCTACAAGTGCCTTGACAGTAATGGCAAGGTTTATATATCAAGACATGTGATATTTAATGAGCATGAATTCCCCTTTAGCAATGTAAATATCAAAACATCTCAAAAAAATTCATAATGCAAAACACTCTATACCTCCTATAATTCCATCACCAGAGATAATCATACCAGTTTGTAGTGAAGATAATCATGCAAGGAGAGACATCATCCCACAACACACAATGCTCACAAGTGAATCAGGTCATGGGCAGAATGAAGAATCAACAAGAGTCACTGCATCTGACAGCAACAACTTGAGTGATCCATGTCAAGTATCAGATGATCAGCAGTTCACTGATGATCAACAAAGGACCACTGATACAGATGAAACTCAGTCCACTGTTCCTGCAAACACTGGTCACCACATGATAACTAGAGCAAAAAGTGGTATATTCAAACCAAAAGTCTTCAGTATTGAATCAGATACATGTGAGCCCAGCACATATCAACAGGCAGTTGCAGATAACAACTGGAGAGTTGCTATGAGTGAGGAGTATAATGCATTAATAAAAAATAACACTTGGGATCTTGTGCCCAGACCTATAAATAAAAATATTATAGGATGCAAGTGGACATACAAGTTAAAGAAAAATCCAGATGGCACAATTCTTAGGCACAAAGCAAGATTAGTGGCTAAGGGATTTTCACAACAAAATGGGTTTGATTTTAATGAAACATTCTCCCCTGTTGTGAAACCAACGTCAATCAGAATAATTTTAACTATTGCTTTGCATAAGAATTGGGCAATTCAACAATTAGATGTGAATAATGCTTTTCTTAATGGTGAATTGCAGGAAGAAGTTTACATGGAGCAACCATTTGGATTCATAAAGAGTGGCAGTGAACAACTTGTGTGCAAACTCAACAAAGCACTTTATGGTCTCAAACAAGCTCCTAGAGTCTGGTTTGAGAAATTAAAGACTACATTATGCAGACACAGCTACCATCAAACTAAATCTGATAACTCTTTGTTCATTAAATTCTTTAATCATACCATAACATATATACTAATTTATGTGGATGACTTTATTATTACAGGAAATAGCAAATCTGAGATTGACAACATCACACAATGCCTAAAAGAAGAGTTCTCCATTAAAGATCTGGGAGAATTAAATTATTTCTTAGGCATTGAAGTAAAAAGAGTATCTGATTCTGAAATTCATCTTAACCAGAAAAAATACATCAATGATATTTTGGTCAAAGCTAAGATGGACAAGGCTAATCCTCTTCCCACTCCAATGACA
Source organism: Allium cepa (assembly GCA_030765085.1). Lineage (NCBI taxonomy): Eukaryota > Viridiplantae > Streptophyta > Magnoliopsida > Asparagales > Amaryllidaceae > Allium > Allium cepa. Next base: position 969,569,845 of record CM060932.1, on the reverse strand, counting down.
AGTAATTTACATCTTTCAAAAAACAAAGGTGATCCAATATTGAATGACAAGCAATACAGAAGTATAGTGGGTGCATTGCAGTATGCTACTATAACCAGACCAGATATTGCATATAGTGTTAATAAAGTCAGTCAATTCATGCAAAGACCACTAGATGAACATTGGAAAGCTGTAAAAAGAATTTTGAGATATCTCAAAGGATCTATTGATCAAGGGCTAATTCTACAATCATGTTCCTCACTACACATCACTGGTTATTGAGATTCAGACTGGGCAACAGATTATGACGATAGAAAATCAACCACTGGCTACTGTGTGTACTTAGGCAACAATTTAATATCATGGTGCGAAAAAAACAGCAAACAGTTTCAAGATCTAGCACAGAAACTGAATACCGAAGCATAGCAAGCACTACTGCCGAAATTATGTGGATAAAATCTCTTTTAAGTGAACTACATGTTAATTTCAACAGAAGAGCTATTATATGGTGCGATAATCAAAGTGCAATATCTCTCACAGCCAATCCAATTCTACACTCTCGTATGAAACATATAGAACTGGATCTATATTTCGTACGAGAGCAAGTTATTAAAGGAGATTTAAGGGTTAACTACGTACCTTCCACTTACCAAAAAGCCGACATACTAACTAAGCCCCTATCGAGAGAGAGCTTTACTCGTCTCAGGCATGAGCTCAACGTTGATGAAATGGATAGTAATCTGAGGTCAAAAACTCAGACTTACATCCCTAAAGCTCCTGAATCAGCATCTGAAGAGTATAATGACTGGGAACTTATCTGACCTCAAAACAAATCTTGGTGAAGCTTGCATCAGAAAAAAAAATCATCGTGCTCTAATCTTGAAGTCATCAGAATCTTCACTTTCGCTTAATCCTCTCAGAGCTTTCAAGTTTGCTGCACATCTGAAGAATCGCCCGCAAATCTTTCAAATAAGCAGTGGATCTATTGTATCGCCCACTTATTTTCTCTCAAAGTTTTTTCAAGAAAGAAGCGGATCTGAAATCGCTTGCAAACCCTAAACCTAATTTGGGTTTGAGGGGGGTGAATAAGCGATATATTATAACTGCAGCTTGTATTGGATACTTATCAAATGCGGGTTGTTTTATATGGGCCAACCCGCAGCCCACTTATGTAAATTGCTTATATAAAGGCTTGTATGCCTACTGTAAAATATACAGCTAGTTCTTCTGATCATTACAACTCTTTCAAACTTTATCTTACTTGAATAAATACCTATGAGTTTATGGAGATAACGATAAGAAAAACACGGATCATACATAAAGTTTGAAACTAGTAATAGATGACCCTAAGACATAACATATATTGAGGCCATGTCGCTAGAGTAGAGAAGGGGGTTTTCCACCACTATTCATATCCATCAATTCATTTTAACAATGCTCATAATTACAAATTATTCTTTCAAATACGTGAGTCCTACACCTTCTGTTCACAAAACCTGTACAAAGGTCTTAAGTCATGTTCCTCAACAAAGTATATGTCATCTTTAACGTAAAAACTTGCCTAAGCGAAATTACACCTAAAACCGTCTCGGTGCAAGATCTCAAAAATGCAACACTTAACCTAGGTACATCCAGGTTTCGTCCCATTCTTACGAAACTACTCTCGGCTTTATAGTCATATCTCTTATACTGTAAAATTATAACCCCAAAATGTTTCGGTAATTTATTCACTTTACGTTGTAATGTCCATCCCCAATTAATTTCGATATCTTTATTAACTTCATACTGCAAGGTCCTCCCCATGCAGTTTAGTTTCGGTATTCATTAATTTTATACTGCAAGGTCCATCCCGAGCAGTTTCGATGTTCGTTGGTTTTATCACAAGAGCAGCTGTAGTATTTATTAATTTTAAACTGTAAGGTCCATCCCCCACAAGTTTTGGTATTCATTGATTTTATATTGTAAGGCCCATCATTCAGCGGTTTAGAAAACCTCATTATTTTTTTAAAGTTTGAACCTCATAAGAGAGTTCTATCCATATTTTGCCAAAGCATCCATCCAGCTCAGACGCCCCTCATCCCTTCGAAAGTCGAATGTAGGAGCATTCAAGTGACCATCCCTACCTAGCTTCAATGGCCGTTTCGAACCCACATTATTTAATAGGTTCTCACTTTAACGTTTTAGTTATCTTTGACTTTTAATGCGTTACATAACTATTTATTTGTCAGCTCCTGGCTTTAGCTATTCATTAAACTACGTAAGCTTCCAGTCTACCTTCGACCATCTTAAGCCTCAGAACTATCTTTGCATTGCATCAAGCTTTAGAATACCCTAAGTACTACCCTTAGTCATCTTCCTATTTGTTCTGTCTTCGACCTATTAAGTTGGCTATAGTTCTTTACCTAACTTTGTAGTCCCCATTTCAGATCTTGAATTGTCTCATTTATTAGTTATCTTATTACTATAAAATACCCTTTGGCAACTTATAATTGGTTTCGCCAGCCACAATTTCCTTTCGGCAATACATGTTTTTAACTCCAGAAATTACTAATAAAAATTTAAAACTCTAGAAAATTTGTAAATACATTTCCAGTCACAATTTAGTCAATACTCTTTATTTTAGCCATTTTCTTTTATTTATTGAAGTACGCCGTTGCTTCAAAAATCTACAACTAATTATTTTAAAGTGGGAAAGTTCTTATGATTAAAACTCATCTCTAAGTATATATTTAGAACATCATGCTTGATTTTCATCTCATTTATGGATCACTAGAATAAGAAATCATAGCTAAACATCATCTAGTAATCCATTTGAATTCAAAACGTTTAGTAAAACACTTTTCTATCATTTATAGTTACTTAACACATATGAACACTATCATACAAATCATAGTCGTATTCAGTCATCCGTGAAAACTGAGATGAGAGTTATATTACTCATATAAATCTTTTTGTTGACTTGATCATAAGAGCTTTAAGTTTTTCCTTAGCTTTAATCTTCTTTTCTAGGCCGCAACCATTAATTGTTTCTCTAAAGCTTTTATTTTTGTTTTGAGAGTAATGTAATGAACGACTAGAATGAGACGTACATTATTTCATTATCCCATAATGAGTTTAGCGGTCGACCCTTTAACCTTCTTCCTATTTAATTGATTCGTTAAGTTTTATTAAGTTGCAATACAATACGTAAATGTAAACCCAAATACTTATCATAATAAATTATTACTTATATAAATCTAAATGGACAAGTAAATCATTATCCCCTAAATATTTACCGTATGTACCCCATGTGTTTCATTTAATTTTGTAATTAAATTATATAATATATAATCTCATAATTAATCCTCAATTAATTATCTATTAACATATGGGTGTTGCAGACTTTCTCGCTTATAGAAATTTCGCCCACTAAATTCAAATAAGGCAAGGTTGTGATTTTAGCCTTTTCTATGCACACTCTAGCATAAACAAATTAGTTCCCTACTAATATGTAACAAATAAGCAAGTGACCCACTAATACATAACAAAATATATAAGTTTCTCACGAATGCGAAATAAATAAAATGTACAGTGCATCCGCTAATACATAATAAAATCATAGCAAAACATGTATAACAAGTCAAAGCAAATAACTCGGTATATGTCTTTCTGACTTTATCTTTTGTTTCCCAAGTACAGTAATCTCGGTCATCACTTCATTGAACTCGCATAAGATTCACGACCTTATTTCAAAGCTCCTTCATGTCTCTGTCCACTATTCGAAATGGTTTCCTCATATAAGTCATGTTTAGTTCAACAATCAAGTCTTCCCTAACTCTTGGACTTACAATTGCATTAGGGTCTCAAACACATTTCTTAAATATGATACATGAAACACATTACCTATATTCCACTTTACTGATCCTCTCAGGTATCTAAAATGAGCCAACGTATCCTTGCACCGGCTTTTCTACTTTTTTGAACCTAAGAGTGCCTCTCATCGACAATACTATAACAAACACCTTATCCTTGAGATCAAACTCTAATTATTTCCGTCTTTTATTAGCGTAACTCTTCTACCTTGATTAAGATTTCTTCATCCTTTGCTAAATTAACTCAACCTTTTTGAAGCTTCTTTTACAAGTTCTAATCCCAAAACGAGCCTATCTCCCATCCCGCACCAACATACTAGTGACTTATAAGGCATTCCATACAACACCTCGAATGTTGCCATTTTAATACTTGATTGCTGTATGAAAAATCTACCAAGTGTAAGTGATCTTCCCACGATCATACAAAGTCTAATGCACATGCTAGCAACAATCCTCAACTACTCTATTGACCCTCCGGGTCCGTTCATCCATCTATAGTTGATATGCTGTACTCATACATAATTTTGAACTCAAAGCACTTCGTAGGCTTTGCCAAAATTCATTGGAAAACAACGGGTCTCATTCCCTAGCTATAGCACTTGGAACTTCATGTAGTCTTGTCTTTACATACTTCTCGGCTAACTTTATTGTCATTCTTGCAGATTTCACCGAAATAAAACTGACACCCTTAATCAATCCATCTACTATGACCAATATACTCTCGTTCTAGCCCTAGATCTCAGTAAGCGATATAAGAAATCCACGGAAACTGAATCCCACTTCTATGTTAGAACTTCAAAAGATTGCAAAAGTCCACTTGGCTTATGATATTCAACATTAACTTTTTGACATGTGAAACATTTTTTTACACATCCCCAACATTATCTTCATTCCTAACCAATAGAAGCTTCTCTACATATATTGGTATACCTTAGTACCTCCTGGGTGAATAGCGAACTTTAAATGTTGCCATCCTTCCTAAATTTCCTTTTGAAAGTCTCCTATATCCGAAATATAACATACCCTTCTTTTGTAGCTGACCACTTTCATCAACTCTGAAACCCTTTAACTCAACTGTAACAACCCAGACTTTTTGAGTTAATTAAATAAAGTAAATAATAATTTAAATTGAAGAATTTAAATCATTAGTTTGGAATTTGTAGTCTTTTATAAAAGATAAATTGTTTTAGAATGATTAAGTCTAATACATTGCTAAATTAAGAAATATTAGTGTTTTTGAAGTGTTGAAAATCACTTGAAAATGTTATTGAGAATTAATTAATTAAGATGAATTTTAAATCTAGGGAATATTTGAGAAATTAGAATTTATGTGTTTTATATAAATGAATAAATTCCTTTGGATAAGAATTTTAAGTTTAAATAATATATATGGAATGAATATTTTGTAGTTACTAAACAAATGGGTGAAAAGTGAATTTGGGAATTTGGTTTAAAGGAATGAAAGGATTAAGGAAACTAAATGAAATGATGTAAGGCTTTTGTTAATAAAATAAATTCTAAAATTTCTTAATGGGTTGGTTTCTAATCCAAGCCCACTAATTAAGAGAAACCAAACGTAATTTCTATTTTCATTCCTTTGTCTGTACGTTCATTCATAACATTCAGCAAACTGAAACAGATGAAAAGAAAACTTAGTTTCCTCTTTCAAAACCTAGAAGCTAAATCAACAAATAAAAACGGGAGGAAATTGCCAATAAGTCTATAGAGAATCAAGGTAATGGCTTTGAAACCCTGGTTTCCCCGTTTTTACAATCAATTTAAGTCTCTGTGTTTGATTTTGTGTTTGGTTGAGGGGTTTGCAAGGGTTAGTGCTTTGAGAAAATTGGAACTGCAATGTTCTATTTACCACTGGATTAAGGAAAAGAGGAGAGTTAACACTCACACAATCCATCTCAAGATTATTTGCTTGCTTTGTGGTTAGATTAATTTTATATTTTCAGTTGTTGATTGAATAGAATTGTGGTCTCTGTGATTGTAATCCTGCTCGTTATTCTATGTCAAACATTTACTATAAAATCAGTTTGCTTTCTCTCTTCAGTAATTTGGTTCCTATTCAGTTATTGTTGAATGCATGCTATTTTCAAAGCTTAAATTGCAAGGACAAGACATTGAAATAAACTGGAAATGGACAGGAAAATAAGTCGGCGGTAGGAAGTGAAGCAACCTGGAACTTGCATTCTAGGCATCTCATCGATCGACCGGTCAACCGGTCATCAACCTGGAATATGGGTTCTAGGTTGCCATTGCCATCCTGTTTTATGCGTTTGAACCTTCTTTTGTCTAGCATTGATTTGATGATTTTGCAGGTGATTTTCTTTTGAGTTTCTGAGTTTGGATTATCTAAGTTGGTGAATTAATTTTGGTTTAAGTTTTGGATGAATTTAATTAATTATCATATAGATTTAAACAAGAAATTTATAAAATAAAGTTACTATAACTATAGATTTCTAAACTTGTTTTCCTATCAATCTCATTTCCTTTTATAAATGATTTTAAATAAGTAATTATATTTATTAAATGTTTTTGTAGAAATGGTTATGGATTTTTAAGTATGGTTTTGGAATTATAAACTTAATTTGTTTTAAAAAAAAGATTTGAATACCAATATGGGTTTGGAATATAAGTACTACGGTTTCATAAAATAAATGGTTTCATATATATGGGATTTTTGGAATATGATTTGTGAACTACGGATTTCTTTTTAAATAGAGATTTCAAATAGCTATATATATAAGTATTTTTGATATAAAATTTGGAATTATGGATTTTTTTGACACATACACACATATATAGTTGAGAAATAGTTACGTTTATGGAATTTTCAAAATGAACAGTTAAAGTAATTATAAAAATGAAGGGTTTTAGAAATCATTTTCTACATGCTAAATTATATTATTTATTTTCAAAAATATAAACTCTTATCGGATTTTTATTGGATTTCACACTTGGTTATTTATATACTATTTTGGAAATTTTGTGTGACTTTTGGATTTGGAGAAGATTTTTAAAAAAAATGTTTTGAGAACCTTAATTCTATAAGTTCGGGAATACTAATAATCGACTTAGTGTTATTGATTTGTTTTAGTGCTTTCAAGTAACACTTCGTCGAATATTGTACAACTCATTGAATGAAATGTTTGAGTGGTACTTACTGGCTCATTAGCGAATACTTGAATTTCACCGTGTAGTATAGGATGTCTTGGTTAAATTCTTGTGATTTCTATTAGGAAATATTTAACATTTTAGGATTGTATTCTCTTTTGGTGTTCGGTGGGGCCGATAGATCCTTAAGGAATATAATTCAGTTTTTCCAATGGTATCCGTAATGAGTGAGATTTAGTAGCTTCTAGTAAATACTTCAATTTCACTAGGCAGTATAGGATGTTTTGGTTAAGTTCTCGTGATTACTAAAGGTGATAGTATTTGGCACTTTAGAGTTTACTCTCTTTTGGTGTTAGACGGGGACGATAAATCCTTAAGAAGTATACTCCTAGATTTTTATACGGTCCTTGTGATCAGAATGAGTTATATCTTCTTTAGTTTGGTTTTCATGGATTTTGAGATTCCGTTTTCACGGCATGGACGATCATTGGTATCTGATCGATATGAGTGATACCACTTTTTGTTTCTTACGGTGTGAGTATGATCATTGAGACCATTATGGATTTGGTTTTCTTGGATTTTGAGATATTATTCTTTGTTTTCAAATTTCTTGGTTTTTGATTCATTCTCCATGTTGTGATTGAAATATTTCTATGTCTTAAGATAAGTTTTGATGATTGTGATTTATTTTGTGTTCCTGGATTTAATATTATCGCGTCTTGTGTTGTAACTAGAGTTGGACTATTCCCGTGGCTTGTTATATATTTATATGTGTTATATCTAGTTCTCACCCATTTCAGATATTTAGAGATAGTCTGACCTATTTATTTTATAATATTTGGATCAGGTCGAGAATTTTCAGGTTACAAGATGAGTAGACTTTTGGATGGATGTTCAGGTGAGGAGATAAACAATTTGACCTTTTTTTTCTCCAGCCCTCAAGCACCAAATCCATTCAGTACAAAGTGGATTTTCTTGTTGCTTCTCGGTAATACTTTTTATGGGAGCTGGGAAAAGTTCCATGTGGGATATATGAGTTACCCTAACATACTAATGCATGATGGAGCCTAAGGCCATTAGTACACTAGAAGGGGTGAATAGTGATATAAGCTATATAACGGTTTACTTGTAATTTTCAAAATTATTTACTTAGAATTGCAAATATAAGTACATAAATAAATAAGTGACACTAAGATTTTTTTTACAGTTGTAGATCCCTAATCCTATGTTTAGTCTCGCACATCGTACATAATTTTCACTTTAACAACTTGCTTCCCACGAGTGGCAAGTACACATTTACAGTCTTGATTTTTCATGAGTGGCAAGATACGCCTAACCTCTTGACTTTGAACCATGTAGCAAAACACCTATCCTGACTTTTTCACGGGCAGGTTTACACACCTAATCTTCTTCACAAATAGTGAAGAATACAACAAGTAACTGTATCTTTTGACACAAGTTATAATCTTCAATACGAAGATCCTAAAGACCATAGGTAGAAGTTTGTCCTTGAAATTCGATAGGAATAAAATGAAACTAGAGGGAAAATGATCAAGAATTCAAGTATAAGATCTATGATCTTATGTGGTTTGAAAATCCGTGAAGAATTAGAGTGAAATATTACGAATTTCCAAAAGTAAATGCAAAAGTCTTAAACGAACTTTATATCAAAGTAATGGCGATGAAAGAATAAGAGAAGAACGACAGAATGTGTTGTTGAAAATTTGTTTTCCAAAGCATTTATATAGAAGATGAAGATTTATATCTTTTGGCTAAAGGTTGAAGAGAAGTGCCTATTCGTTTAAATTTGAAAAACTTTCCAACGATCACTATTTTAACATATGGTGAATGGGTATGTCTTGTTCTTGAATCTCTTATGTCCTTCTAGTCTTTAATGAAAAATCTAAGACTCGACATATACTATTAAAACTAATTTTGATGTCTTGTTCTTGAATCTCTTGTGTCCTTCTAGTCCTGTCTTTGAATCTTTTATGTCATTATGTTCTTTTCGTCTAGTCTTTGAATCTCTTATGTTGATTCTTCTTTTGTCTTCTGATTTTGCTCTTAAGTCTTTTATCGATCCATCTTGATGTATGTCCCTCTGCACTTGTATTCGTTCAATATATTCAAATACCTGAAATTTCTACACAACTTGGAAAACCATTAGTACCAATATTTATATAGTTGTTGTTATCAAAATCAATTGTGGTATTGACAATCTCCGTCTTTTAGTTTATGACAACCATCTAAATATTTTCAATATAATAATATTTTAATTTTAATATTTTTTTACTCGATCAACTTCCCTGACTCAATTACCTCCTCCTAAGTTTATGCATTCCGACTCCCTCTATCTTTTTTTATAGAATATATTTTATAACTCCCCCCTTTTGCCTTCAACAAAAATGGGCATAAAATTAGTATGTATATTATTAGGAGTATAGGGTGCTATGTAATTTGGTGTATAGGGAAATCAAAACCTATTTATATACATTAATAAGATATATGCCTAACTTACTGATATTATACACATTAGCACTTAAAATTTTTAGTTGAATACATAAACATTTTAATTACATATTTATACGAATAGAATTTTACGATAAAGCAATATGAACATATGCAATACAGACATTTTACACATAATCTTTACAAAAAAACATAATTGTTCATAATATAAACATGCAAAATAATTAATTCAACGACGTCTGCTTTTTAATTATTGGACTCTTATGGTTATGACGGTTTGGGTAAGATGCACAAGAATTTCCTTTTTGTTCAAAAACATTTACCCGTGCATCAAAAATAACTTCACTTACACGCCTAACATCGAAGACGTCATTGACCATTTCTACTTCCTCCTCCTCTTCTTCTTCGTTATCTTCTCCTTGTCATCATTGTTTACTAAGGGATTACAAATAGCTAATTGATTCTAGATTTGGTTCACAAATGATGAAAGGTTTAGCCTAATTGCTGAATAGATCATTATGAATATTATGAATCATTCTTCCTTGTTTATCTTGCTCATTTTGAATCTAGTTTGTAGGATTTCCATTTTAGTAAGCATATTGAGGATATGCCTTATGGATTTCTCTATTTTGACAATATTTATAAAGGTAGAATCCTAAAATAGAGAAGATCCTTCCCTTGGCCTCTTATAATTTCTTGGATTCACTAGAGTTTATTTTAATTAACTTTTTGAACCAGTGAAAAAATAGTTTTGAACATGAAATATATCGGTCATATAGTTAGATTTTGAATTTAACATTGAGGGATATTCAGTTTTCTAGAAAGCAGTCTATATGTCGACATACTTCCCAGGCCCATGCTGACCTACGCATGATAATTTTTTTTGTATTTTATGTATTATTATATATACATATATATAATATGTTCAATTCTCTTTTATATCTTAGAAAATGAACATATTCCTAATGCTCATCGTAATTTAATAAATATATTTAATTTATAGTTTTGTTAAATATCAGTCATTTGATTTTCGATGTTTATAAATTCTAAAGTTATATTTCCTTTACTTATATTGTCACTTAAGAAATAGTATTTTATATCTATGTGTATTTACAATATAATGTGACGATCTTTTAGATAAGTTTATAGCACTTGTATAGCCACAAACATTGGTGATTATTTAATATTTGAACAAAAATACTTTAACATTTGTTGCATGTATATAACTTGTGAACATGCTAGTGGTGTGTGTGTGTGTGTGTGTATACATATATATACACACACACACACACACACATATATATATATATACATATACACACACACACACACACACATATATATATATATACACATATACATATATATATATACACATATACATATATATATATACACATATACATATATATATACACATATACATATATATATACACATATACATATATATATATACATATACATACATATATACATATACATACATACATATATATATATGTATGTGTATATATATACACATACATATATATATATATATATATATATATATATATATATATATATATATATATATATTCAGCTTCGCTGTTTACAGAGAGATAGAATTCCGCTTTTTACTGAACTAAGATATAAGTGAATGTCCTAAAACGTGATAAGTTCTACTTGTACTTTTTCTACCAAATTTGCATCCGACATATTCTACATCGCTATATGATATTAAAAGAATCTTCCTTATGATAGAATAAACCATAATCCAAGGTGTTATTTACATATCATAGGATTCATTTTACCGCCTTAAGGTGAGTTTCCTTTGGATATAATTGATATATTACACAGAAAAGCACACAATGCCTTATATTTGCTACTTGAATAAGAGCCAATCATGCCACGATATAATATTTAATCTACATCTTTAGATTTTCATCCTTACTTAAGTTTTCTTTGGATGCTAAATGTTCCGAATCTTTTTACAGGTTTCTTAACATATTTTTCCTGACCTATAGAAATTCTTTTTTTGATTGTTTAATTTGTAATCCTAGAAAAAACTGTTAATTAACCCGTATGGCCCATTTCAAATTCATATGTCATTTTTTAAATGTTCTAATTTAGTTGTTCTTTTATTGAACCAAAAATAATATCATCTTTGCATATTTGTATTATTTGAATATCATGTTAATTATTTTTATAGATAGTATGGTATGTACTTTCCTATTTCAAAACCCGGCAAAACTAAGTAAGTCTCAAGTCTTTCATACTAAGCACAAGGTGCTTGTTTTAAACCATACAATGCTCTTTTAGTTTATAAACTTGATTAGGAAATTTATCATCTTTAAAAAGTGGGTTTGTTCAACATATACATCATTTCTATTCAGATTGCACTTTTTACATCCATTTGAAATAATTTAAAATTATTATAATTTGCAAGGCGAGTAGTACTCTTATAGCTTCTACTCCTGCTACAAGAGCAAAATTTTAATCATAATTTATTTATTCTTCTTGGTTATAGCCTTATGATATTAGTCTTGTTTTGTTTCTTATAACCTCTCCATGTTTATTTAGTTTTTTTATAGACCTATTTAGTTAAAATAATAGATTATTTTTTCTGCCTTTGGAACTAATTCCCAGACATCATTCCTTATACACCGATTCAATTCTTCTTGCAATCATTTGAGGATGCTTCGTTTAGATTTCTGGGTTGGTTTGTTGCAAAAAATGCAGCGCTAATGCCCCGTTAAAGCACTTAGCATACTTTGACCATTATGTTTTCTCAATTTAGCGCTTAAATGGTAGATCCACTTAAACCCCAGTCATTTTCTACCGTGCCCGCTAAATCAGCAGCTTTTAGCACCCGCTTCAGCAACTTTAATATAATTTTTTTAATTTGACTAGTTATCTTATAATCAAATCAAAAATATATATAGGTCTAAGTTCTAGCCCTTAGTGCCCAATATAAATTAGAATTCTTTTCTATTATCAAGTTTGAACTGCATGGATCATGATATTCTTCGTGTTATATAGGATTGAATAGTGTTTCTTTTTCTACAAGATAATGTGAGAATGAGAATAAATCAATCTTACAGATTTGATTTAATCTCCAACAAAGATACATGTACAGACCCGTTTCTTCGACCTTTGGAAATCGACACTTATATATCGTCGGTATTCGGTCCTGCAAATCCAAGTACTGGAGAGGCGATTCTTTAAAAGAAAGAAAGAAAATAAACAGAATAGAATCTTACATGAATAGAAGAACATATATTATTTCAATATATAATCTTTGTAGAGGAAATTTAAATACATTTATCAAATTCTGTCTTAAGCTCAGCCCGGACAGTTATAAATGTCGGTCCTTACAAATGCTGAAAACAACAAAACATAAATGTAGTGGGGATGGAAATGGGTAATGATCTATAGGAAATCATTAGCTCCAAGCTCCATCCAATTACTCCAAGTCAAACCTAAACTACTTGGCTGTCCGGGAAAATTAGGGCACCTAAAGTTTTAGGGAAAAATAAAATAAAGCCCGTATCAATCATGGGACTAGTGTGAGAAACTCAAAATACGCATTTTTTAAAACAAAGATATTGTAATGACCCATCTTTCACTCTATAGAAAGACGCATCATTATTAAGAAAGAAATGGATAGAAAAGAGAAAGGAAAGAAGAAACTAAACAATATCCGAATCTCACAGTGGAACGAATAAAATATATTAATCACATATTTATTACATAGTATACAACATCTATCAGTGTTACATAGCTTCACATCACAAACTAGACAGTTATAAAGACATGTCTATCATTATAACTCGAGTACAATACAGACTTCATCACAAAGATACAACATAGCGGAACCACTAAATATCTAAACGCTGAAGCCTCCTGCTCCAAATCTCCATCAAAATTTGTCAAAGCTAACCTGAATCTCTTGGATACTCGTAAAAATTTGAGTACCCAAGAGTTTAATAAAACAGAAGATAATCTCTGGGTCAGACATGGGTCTGGTGTGAGTAAACGGTTTAAAGTTGCTTAACTTTGAAAACCTTTGAAAACAAAAGGTATCTCGTAAGACTTTCCACACATAAACATGGAAAAGTTTTTACCTTACGATAACCAAAACATTTGATAGGAAATCCAGTGATATTATAATAGTGTCTAGGGTTTTCAAGTAAATAGAAAATAGCTGAAATTATTGCATTCATTAAATTCCAGCATACATAGGTTTATAATCAAGTCCGAGTGCACTTATTGGAGATTGGATTCCATACAATGGCAGGGCTACTGGGGTACCATCCGTCACAGTACATGGCCTAGATCACCGTACCGAGGATCCACCCTAAATCCCCTGCAACACAAGACCGGAACCATCCCTTACTAGATAATCCCGAATAAGACAACCCCGTAGTTGGTGCGACCAACCACACACTAAGCCAGAATAAAGGGGACCTCTAGACAGGGAAAAATCTCGTCCTACTTAGGCGCGACCCACTTAGCCTTGCTGCACCTACTCTATTTTAGTCATTCCCGGTTGATGAGGCTTGAGGCTACGATTACCTTTTAGAACACATTTCTTGGAATACTCATCGTCCTCTATTAACGATGTTCTGAAAGCATTCAATCCATACAAGTTTGTTCCAGGTTCGAACGAAACCGAAGGAACTATCTCGTTACATTCATTTTGGAACCACCCTCAGAGTTAACGACAATAGCCCTTGCACTCTGAATCTCCATCTCGAACCTAAAAGTACTATCTCCGTTAAACTCATCTTGGAATCACCCTTAGAGTTTTAACGGTGAATAGTTCTTACTCTTCGAGTCTTCATCTTGATCTTCACTTGAATTCACGACCTAACATTTAATTTGGATCAATGTGGTTTTTGGATATCCAAATTTGGAAATTCGATCCCGGTCTCACCGAAATCCAAAACGCCATTTTAATGTCCAAGTGGTTTAAGGGTTAAACAATTCAATTCATTATCTATATTCACACAGATAGATAATTCACCTTATCAAAATATATAGATAATCTATACTATCACAATTCAACCAAAGTATCTCATATCACAAAGCAACCCATATCACATATCAGAGATATCACATAATCCAAAGCATTCAATCTCATTCAATCATCATAAGCAAGATTAATCAACCACACCATCCCTAATTAATTTAGTTAACCACCAATGAATCAAATTAATTACTTTTAAATCCTACTTATTTAACATTAATTAATTATAACCCAATTAATTAATCATCCCTTAATTACTCATCTTAATAAATCATCCTTGATTAATTATCCTTTAATTACATTAAGTAATTAGCCTTTAGTTGATCACATAATTTAATTATCCTTTAACCATTCACAGTGATTCGCCTTTAATTACTCTCATTAATTACATTAATTAATTAACTATAATTAATTACATTGGTCCTTAATTAATTACATTAATTAATTATACTTTAATTAATCACATTCCTTTAATTAACCTTAATTAATTACAAACAGTAATTAACCATCCTATAATTACTTACCTTAATTAATTAACTACTTAATTAATTATATTAATTAATCTCCTTAACAAAGTAATTAACCCTTAATTACTTCCACTAAGAAATTATTCTTCAGTTACTTTGCATTAAGTAATTCCCCTTTAATTAATTACATCCAGTAATTACCCATTAATTACTTACACTAAGTAACTATACTTTATTGATTACATTAAGTAATTTTACTTAATCAATCATCAAGTGATTATCTTTAATTAATTAGGCTAGTTAATTAATTTAAATTAATCACATTCATTTAATTAATTACATTGAGTAATTAATCACTTAATTACTTAATCAAGTTAATTAATTATTCTTTAATTACTTGACCTTTAATTACTTAGATTATTAACCCTTAATTAATCAAGTAATTAACTATCCTTAATTAATTACCAATTATCTCAAAATTAAATTATATTAATTAATTATCTCTTAATCACTAGTTAATGACCCTTAAACTAATCATACTCATTAAAAAAATTAATTACTTCCCTTAAGTAATTATACTTTGATTATAAATTTATTAATCATTATTAATTCATTAAGAAATTAACTTTAAATTAATTTCACTAATTAATTATTCCTAATTAATCACAATCTTGATTTTTAAAAGACAATTTCTTATCTTAACTAATCACTCATCTAAATCTTGTTAATTTAAAAACTTGAAATCGATTTATAAAAATCAAATGAGATCTTTTAATTGATTTAAAATCTAATACACCTACCTTAATTATTCCTTAATTACAACATTTATTACATTCTAAAAATACTTAGGAATTTATTACAAAATTTGCCTAACATATAATTACTTTAAAATTAAAACGAATTTAAACATTACTATCATTTAAATCTTGGAACAACTTGTTTAAACTTATTTAAAACATTTGTTTTCTAAAAATTTATTTTCTTCAAAACCAGATTACAAAATTTATCTTTGAAACCCATACATACACTTTAAACTTGATTAAATACCTATTCAAGCTTTATACAAAAATCTAGAAACCAATTTTACTGCACAGAACAAAACCCGAGCCTACTTCGATTCTTTCCCGAGACGAACCCCGAGCTAAATCCCCAAATGCCCGAGATACTCACCATCTTCGAGTCAACACACAAAACCACACGAGTTCGACCCGAGTTATCTCCATCTTCCCGAAGCCAAAACCAACACTGACACGAACGTGAATTCGTGCACGTGCACCAACCACCCATGACGCTCCGACCAACTACGCTTGCTTCGACACATCGTCAATGATCCCCACTATCCTTCTGACCACTCAGATCCGAAGATCTCACCACAAAATCGAAATGAGAAAACCGAGCAACAATAGAACCCAAAATCACTTTGACCAAAAATGGCTCGCCACGACATTCTCGACGACCGGAGCCTACCTCCTTCCCACCAGAGCATCGTCACCGATCCACACAACGATCTCTACCCTTACGATCATCTCTGATGATCCAACGACGATGCACAAACCTCATTTACCTCGTCATCCCAAGCAGGTCTTCGAACCCTAGATCACCTTTGCCAAACAACTCCGATCAACTGAAAAATCTCATTCTATTTTTCTCGTGATCAACCACCTACCAGCTTCCTTTGACAACGATCATGGCGACTAACACCATGCCGATCGTCTGAATTTGACGATGAACCAAAATCTAATCAACTCCAATTATCTCGACAATCACCCAGCTAAAAATCAAGATTTCATTACCTAAATTTATCATTTTGCGTAATGTTTCAGTTTGTATAATCAAGAATTGAAATTAACGTTATCGATTTTTGACCCATTTTTGAATATCACTGTTATTTATAAAATTTTGAGATAGATACTTAATATAAATTCCTGTAATCATTTTTAAAATTTACATTATCCTGTTACAGATCTTTTTCTTTTAAACATCATGGCCTAAAATCAATTCATTTGTGAGATATGAATTTTGTTGAGGAAGAAGTCTCTGTAAATACAACAGAGAAGTTAACATCAGACATATACATAGACATTCCACATATATACATACATTCCAATCCAACGTTCATGCAACAATATATACTATGTTACCACAGTATTCCATCACATGCATCAAGTATAATCTCAGATTTATACTATTTTTAAAGAAAAAAGTTAACTCACCAGGTTTAAAACAGAGAAGCAGAGACAGGTTTCTTCCTGATCTAAAAATTTGAATTTGATCAGGGCTTTTTTTTGCATTTGATTTGAATTCTATGCTGTTGAAATTGAAACTGATATTGACCCTGTTGCATGCTTTGATTCAGGTTGCAATATGATGAAAATTTGAAAAACCGAAATTGTTTTGAAACTTTGGTTTTTTTTTTTTAGATTTCAGTTTTAGAAAGAAAAAAGAAGGATGTTTGAACTGTAAACTTTGAACTGGAAAAAAACAACCAGGATTCTTCTTTAAATCACTTATTTATAAGTAAATTTTAAAGGAGACAAATGTGGCCACTTGTTAATTTAAATTTTCCGTGGCTTACAAATGTACAAAACATCATATTATTTTTACAAATGTATTTGCATGTTCTAAGGGTCTTACAAATGTCAAATATGTGTATTATTATGTTTCTCATGTATTTAAAATTTGTATAATATTTTTATATATATAAAAGAAAGTATTTTTAAACCTCATATATATTTTAACCCATTTTTAGTTTAAGTAAATCATAATAAACCCTTTTATTAAATATTTTTCTTATGTTTTATATATTTTAAAATGTTTGAAATAAATTATGTTTTTTTTAAACTTCCATATACATTTACAAATCATATTTGGATCAAGCAAACCTAAAAAGAAAGTAAAACAAACATTTTATAAATCTATTAAAACTTTAAACTTAAGTTAAATATTTTTAAATAAATAAAAATGTTGTCTTTGTTGCTAAGAAATATAAAGTTAAATTTTAAATAGCCTTTGGAAAGCATCATATTAAATTAATCCTAACTCCCAAATTACAATAGATATTAAATTTGAAAAACATATTTTTATATGTTAATTTTCAAACTGAAGCTTTTCTATTTACAATTTATACATACATATATACATTATAAATAGAAAACATTTTAATTTAGCCTTCAAAATTATTATATTGAATTTTAAAACAAATTTTCCAATTACAATATATATACATACTTATATATATATATATATATATATATATATATTAAAATTAGACAACATATCTTTTATTAAATTTAAAACCAAAGATTTCCTATTTACAATACATATACTAATATATATACATTATAAATAGAAAATAATTTTGTTAGCTTTAAGAGATAAACTTACCAATTAAATATTATTAGTTTTTAAAAAGAATAAATTTTGCCAAATTAAATATTTATAAAAGAAAATTATTAAACAATATTACCAAATTTAAATAATTAGAAAAATATTATTAAATCAATATTGCCAATTTAAATAATTTTTATATGAAGATTATCAAATTGCTATTGCCCAAAATTCCAGGACATCACAGATATTTCATAAGAATACGCCACACGTAAACACAAAACGATTTTTACCTTATGATAACCAAAACATTTGCTACGCAAAATATGAGGATATTATTATTAATGACATTCTTTTGAAAACACTTTGCAATTAAACTTATTAATCTTAGCCGAAATTGTTACCTTTATTAAATTCCAGATATGTTAGGCTCTACAAACAAGTTTGAAGGTACTTACTGAGGAATGAATTCCATACAATGGAAAGGTAAGGGAACACCTTCCCTACAGTACATCTCTAGAGGAATATACCGAGGACATACAAATAACCCTCCGCATCTGCAAGCCCGGTCTATCCCTTTTTGGCACTCAGATATGGCTTGGATAGAAACCGAATATGACATCACCCCAGTCATTGCTGACCTATCCGAGACGTCTCATAGCATACACTACGTATCCAAAATATAGAGGGTATCTAGAAAGGTGATGATCGTACCCTAATGGTTGCGAACCACATATGTAGCCTTATGACGTACCATGTTTTAGCCATTACCGGGTGATGAGGCATGAGGTAACGATTACCTTTCATGTAGCACACATTCCACTTTGAATGCCACACTGCCATTCCATGATAACATGACCGATTTCTACAAACATATGACTTCTGAGCTCGTATGTCTCAGGAAAGGGCGTTAAACCAAGAGAAGTTGTCTTCTCCACCTCAAATAGATAATACGTTTATAGAGATCAGTAAATGTGATTATAAATGAAATATCAGCCATTCATCCATACAAGTTGTCCAGAAATAGGACAAACCGAAGGAACTCTCCTACTACATCCTGTCGGGAATCACCCCTGGGATAAGTACCAAGCTGCCCTTGCATCGTAGATCAATTGAAAATATTGTTGCCAAATATATATGATATGGGAAATCTCCCTTGAGAGTCCATGACAAGCATCCCTTCATTCCATGTCTTCACTTCCAATGCGTAAATTGGTTCAAAGTGGTTTTCAGATTGGGATTATCCAAATCCGACCCTGATACCTTCGAACCAATCATCGATAAAAAGATGTTAAGTATGAGGGTAATTATCATTTCATTTATTAATATCTTTTATACAATAAAATCTCTTATAGATATATAAATCTTTAAATCATATTCTTTTCCAGTATATATGGAATCATTAAACCCCATTTATCAAATCTGTATTTAATTAAAACCCTTTTTTAAAACTTGAAGTAATTATACATTATATTATCCATTACTTAGGAAAATATTCCAAATCATTTGTTTAAATCTTAACAAAGATTTTCATATCATAACTTTTAAAACGGGTCAAAAACAAGGTTATTTAAGACATCGTTTACTATAAACCCAAAAAAATTAATTGTAAGTATAGGAATTAAATTAATTATAAATCATTTATTAAAATATCGACAAAAGGTTTCTTATTTCCAATGCATATCTTTTTAGTAGATTGAAACCATGTTATCCTAGATGGTAAATCCGAATTAATTAGTATTTAAGTAAAATGGATTGATAGAAATTATACTAACTCAAAATAATTTATCATAAATAATATTGCAAAACCTTTTTGAGTGAAATGGACGATATAAATTATACTAATTCTACTCAACATCAATTTCCATATTCAACCTTTACTATCAGTCGAATAATAGTGAGATCGCCATTTAAATTCTCACGGATGGTACAGTTCCCTCCTCAAAATTTAATACCAAGTTAAGGAGATTATTTCTATGCAATCCAAGTTGTTTGAATTTGAAAATTTATATCTTTTATATTTTTGGGAAATTTTGATCTCAGCAAATCAAATTTACTATCCCCTTTGTCTGGCTAGTCCGAGTAGCTAGGGAGGACAGACAATTGGTTTTCCAAACCGAGGCCTAGAGACTACCTCTTTTTGTCACCCATAAGTTGGTCCAATTATTTGATTGACTCTAAATCTTTTAACGTACTTAATTTACTTTAAATTATTTTAGAGCATCCGGACTTTCCCTTCGATCTATTCTATTCCTCAGTTGGATTTTTGTGACACTCACAAATGGAGCAAATGTATTAGTAATTTCAGCATACTCATTTTTAAACCTCTTAATCATCTTTAAGTTACTTAACTATTTATTTTAAAAGGTTCAAAAAATATTTGGGAAAGAATAATTAAGTTAAAACCATTGTTTGCAAAAGTTATTAAAAGTGCTACGAATAGTGTTTTCAAAGCTTATTTGATCAAAATAACTTTCCGATCATTTCAAAATCCATTTTTATAACTTAAATTTGTTTTTAAATATTTTAAAAGATTTATGGAATTTATTCCATATTTTTAAAGAATTAAAATATCATTTATAAAGAATTCGTCGCTTTGGTTTTTCGAACTGCCAAATCGCAACTATTTTGAAAACTTGTTTTGCTCATATTTCAAAATCTGTTAAACAAAATTTGATCATTTTCTTTTGTTTGAAAACTATGATTGTAACGGTTTGAAAAAAATTTATTACAAGGAATTCCGACTCTGCCTTCGGCAGCACGAAATCGCGAACTGCCGTTACACGACGCGCCTATTTTTGACTCAATTTTTATAACTTGTCAAAACTTTGCCAAATTGGATTTTATTGTTTATAAAACATTTATAAACCATTTTAAAACATTTTTAAGAGGTTTAACAATCTCGTATACACCATTTCATTTATTAAAGGAAACCGATTTCCTTTGTGATTTTCGACATGTATTAAACATGACCTGTTAATACAATCAAATAACATATAATCAACATTCAAACTTGATAAACAATTACTACAACCAAGCATAACAAAACATAGATATCATCCAATATATATTATAAATAGAGTTTCTTACCTTCATTTTGACTAGTTTTGAATCAGCTATAGCTTCGCTACGATTGCTTTAAACTCTATGGAATTGAGCTCCTAAGCTTTGAATGAGCTCAGCCTTGGCCTTAGATGCTCACGGCCATGGGTTGGGTGGTGGATGGCTCAGCCTAGGTAAAGGAAAGAATGGCCATAGTTTTTGATGGGCGAATGGAGTGATTTGAAGTGGTTTTGAGGTGTTTATACTTATATTCACATACATACATACATATACATACATCCTAATAATTTAATTTATTTTTGTAATTATTTTCACCATAATTTTGCTAATATATGAAGCCATTAAAATAGCTTGAAGAAGGAGGAAGAAGATCAAGAATAAGTGTTAGGAATTCATGAAGAAAGGCGTGGGTATTTATAGGAAAAACATTGAAAAAATTATCTAAACACATAATTACCTTTTTTACCCTCAACCTGTACCCCTATCACTTCATTCTACATGGCCACCCCCTTCAAGTCCTCGCTTCCATGTGCTATCCCATGTGTGTACTTTAGTGTGTAAGATGAGTTGATGGTTGCTTAGGTCTTAAGTTTTTAATATTTGGAATAAATATATATATATATGTGTGTGTGTGTGTGTGTGTGTGTGTGTGTGTGTGTGTGTGTGTGTGTGTGCATATATGTATATGTATATGTACATTTATATGTATACAAATATGTCCATGTGTATGTTAGGGTGTGCATATGTATGTTATATATGTGCACATGAAAGATATATAAAGTTGCAACAATGTTGAACAACTTCCGTTTGTTAAACCGTTGAAAATCGAAAAACCGATTTCCAGTCGTATTTTTACTTATAACTTAATTTACCTATTATTGTAAAAAAAAAATTGAAAACTAATTTCCTATCATTTAAAATGATTACATTTTATATATAAAATCATATATATATTAATGATTATTTACAAAAATTGCTATTATATCAATAAAGTGATACGAATTTTCTTATATTTTCAAATATATTATATATCTTCATAAAATTATTAAAAATGATTTATTATCACTTTATAACTAGTTGAAATGAATTATTGTCATAAAAAATAATTATTTGAATAATATAATAATTATTAAATCATTAAATCTTAATTTAAATTCATACATCAATATTTAAATATAAGGGCATCACTGATGATGTCATAAATACATTTAATTTTCAAAAATAAAATAATTGATTTTATTTTATATTATTGTTCAATTATAAAAACAAGTGTACATTTCAAGCTTTGTGCGAGAAGTTTTTACGATTATAGATTTGTTTATTGATAAAACTGTTTTCGGCCATTTTATCGGTATATCTTTTCCAAATGAACTACATTTTGGAACATTCTTCCAAAATAAGTTCGATATTATTAATTATCACTTAAAATTGATTATTTATGAAAATTAATCTATATTTGAATATTTAAAATAATTTAAATATCTTTAATTAAAGTGATCAAATTACGGGTCGTCACATACTTCCTCCTTAGAAGAATTTCTTCCTCGAAATTCCACCGAAATAAAAAATCAATAATTCTTACCAAAACTTTATTTTACAGAACCAATTCTATATGATATACATAGATCATCCATAGCATTTGATTTGATCTTTTATTCGAATCCATAACCTCACTTCCAAACTAGTATTGATTCTCCGACCCTTTAGTGCGGACTCCGATCAATCATTCCGATCATAATTTTTAGTTTTCCTTACATAGCTCTCAACCATGATAAAGTACTTAAGTATCCAACCACAAATCCTCATTAATGTTAATCGTCAAGAATCGAGTGATAAATTCTTTTTTGGAAGAGTGTAAACACTTCCAAGTTCCGTACTCAAATTTTAGATCAGAATCGTGTGACGAAATTATTTACGTACCTCATACGTACTTATTAACCTTTCCAAAATATTTATGAAAACTTTCATAAAAGTTTATTCACTAAGAATTTCTATCTTCTTTCCAAAGAAACCATTCAAGTTAAAAAGATGGTTTACCTTTTATTATACTAAACCCTTTTACTTCTTTTTACATCAATATTAATTGCAATACTTTTGGATTTAATAAAATTTCTTTGTTAGTTAAAATTTATTTTTATTAATAAAAACTTCCTTTACATGTATATATAAATATATCATTTTCACAAATTTTTAGAAAAATTCCGTTTTGAATTCAAAAGAAAATTTTCCACTTTAAATTTTGCTTTAATTAAGAATTCTTGTTAATTTTTTTAAGAGATCTATACAACTGCAACAAATGAAGTTAGAAACAAAATAGTATATCATGCACTTCGTAATCTTACATCAATGTTCCAATTCTGACATAGGTCATACCTAAATACACAACTCCCATCTAAGCACATAATGCTAATACTATTCATCGCTAACCATCACCACATCTCATCTCATTCCATACGTAAGCAATAGACACACACACACACTAAATACACAGAAAGAAAACTTCCCCCTACCCATCATACTCCTCTCCATTCTTACTCTTATGAATCAGAAGTCGATGGAGCATCCCAATATCTGAAGTCAATCATAACTTCTCCAATCCCTTCCTCGTCACTTTCATGCTCGTCGTCCGCATCATTTTCATTTTCCAAGTGTTACCTCTCTCCTTCAACATAAGGTAGCCGTGGCTGGTTCCATGGAACGTGGCGGAGACTAACTTATACATCCTTTATTTCCTCACCTTCTGTTATTTCTTGCATTTCGATCTCCCACGGGTTTTGAAACACTCCAGCTTCATCCTCAGCTACTTCCTTATTGTCTCCTTTCATTTCATTCCAATTGATGTAAGAACTGGATGTTTCTTCTTGCCAGATGACGTTTTCTCCTTCCATCTCCCAAATTGCTGTCTATACCACTATGGTTTGATATCATGGTTACTGGGTCCTACATAGGTTTGGATTGTTTTCCGTAGGTTTGGACTCCTTTGCCAAAGGTCATGAATCCTCCATAGGTTCTAATTTAGAACTGGCCGGATTTGTTACCACATTCCTTTCGAGGCTTGTGTAAACCTATCATCGCTGGATGTAACGATCATTTCTGGAGTAGTGGGTGGGATAAGCATTTCTACCACTGGATGACCGTCTCCATCCCTTTGGTGTGTGGGATACACCCCTCATTAATACGAGGCCAAAAGTTGTTTGGTGACTACTTTGATGTTTCTTCCTCATCGCTGGAGAGGATAATGAGATTATCCTTTTCTCACCAATTTACTCGTGAGGACTTCCCTTTAAAATACTTTCTTCCATATGGTTTTTACAAATGTAAACACAATTTCTTAGATATAGACACTAGGCATTTTACATATTCTAACTCATTCAAATGTCAAGTTATTAGTATCTTATTTACTTTGGCATGTCCTAATATAAATCAGTCTTAACTATAATCTTTTTAAGGGAAAAGATTTTTCAAGCACTTGGTGTTATTTTCCCCTAAACCAATCCTTGAAAAAAAATTGAGATTTCTGTCAAAATGTTTTATCTCCTTCAAAATCCTTTGTCAAGCAAAACATCCCTTATTAATCCTTTCAGTGTAATTATAAACTCTTATACTTAAACTGTGTAATTCTAATCATAAGATGTTTATACTTAGTTTTAACTAACCTGATTTTAATCATCGAAAGCTAAAATTTTCAAAGATATAATTTTTATTCAGAATAGAATCCTAGGTAAAACTATTTCATTTACAAATTTTCAAAACCAAAATCATTTGTGTATATCATTAATAAATATGCGCTCATATATAATATTCTAAAACTCATTCTAGGGTGTTACTAACCCTATCTTTAATGAGTTACTCACCTAGGGCATTACTAAACCTATTTGTAATGAGACTTTACCCTTACTAAAGCCTAGGTTTTTGCTCAAACCTAAGCTCTGATACCAAATGTAAAGACCCATTTATTTGACCTTCGGAAATCGACACTAATACATCCTTGGTATTCATGTGCCGCAAATCCAAGTGCCGGTGAGGCGGTTCTTTAAAGGTAAGAAAGAAAAATAGATAAAATAAAATCTTACATGAATGGAGTAACATATATTTTTTCAATATATAATTTTTACAGTGGAAATAGAAATACATTTATTAAAGTATACCCTAAGCTCAACTTGGACGATTATAAAAGCCCATCCTTATAAATCCTGAAAATAAAAAAATACAAATGTAGTGGGGATAGAAATGGGTAACTATCTACAGGAAATCTTCAGCTCCAAGCTCCACCTAATTACTCCAAGTCAAACCCGAACTACCTGTTGCCGGGGAAAATTAGGGCACCTAGAGTTTAAGGGAAAAGGAAAATAAACTTCAAATCAGCCATGAGACTGGTGCGAGAAACTCAAAATACGTATTTTTGAAAACAAAGTTATCTCATAAGACCATGACGCATCATAGAATGAGTTTTTACCTTATGATAACCTAAAACATTTGCTATGCAAAATATGGAGATATTATTTTTAATGACAATCTTTTGAAAACACTTTGCTTTTAACTTATTAATCTTAACCGAATTGTTACCATTATTAAATTCTGAATATGTTAGGCTCTACAAACAAGTCTAAAGGCACTTATCGAGGAATGGATTAAATAAAATGGCAAGGTAAGGGACTACCTTCCATATGGTACATCTCTAGACGGATGTATCGACGATACACAAACAACCCTCTGTGTATGGTAAGACCGGTCTATCCCTTTTTAGCACTCAGGCATGGCCCAGATAGAAACCAAATATGACATCACATTGGTCATTATCGACCTATCCGAGACATCTCATAGCATACACCATATACCCAAAATATAGAGGGTTATCTAGAAAGGTGATGGTCATACCCTAATGATTGCGAACCACATAACTTTACAAAGTACCATGTTTTAGGCATTATCGGGTAATGAAGCCTAAGGTAATGGTTACCTTTCACATAGCACACATTCCACTTTGAATGCCACACTGTCATTCCATGATCACACAACTGATTTCTATAAATGTATGACTCTTGAGCTCATATGTCTCAAGAAAAGGTGTTAAGCTAAGAGAAGTTGCCTTCTCCGCCACCAAACAGATAGTACGTCTATAAAGATCAATAAATGTGATTAGGAAAGCAACATCAGACATTCGTCCAAACTAGTTGTCCAAAAATAGGACAAACCGAAGGAACTCTCCTATTACACTATTGGGAATCACCCTAGGTTTAGTAGCAAGTAGCCCTTGCATCGAAGGTTAAATGAAGTTACTACTGCTACATATATATGATATAGAAAATTTCCCCCGAGGGTCAGTGACAAGCAGTCTTCATTCAATTTATTATCATTCCATGTCTTCACTTTGAATATGTAAATTGGTTCAAAGTGTTTTTCAAATAGGGATTACTCAAATCCGGCCCTGATTCCTCTGAGCCAATCATCCACAAAAGATGTTAAGTATGAGGGTGATTATCATTTCATTCAATAATATCTATTATCCAATAAAATATCTCTTTTAGAGATATCAATCTTTAAATCATATTATTTTCTAGTATATATGGAATCATTATACCTCATTTATCAAATTTTTGTTTATTTAACCTTTTTTTTAAATCTTGGAGTAATTCTATATCATTTTATCCTTTACTTAGGAAAGTATTTCCAAATTATTTATTTAAATCTCAACAAAGATTTTCAGATCACAACTTTTAAAATGGGTCAAAAATAATAATGTTATTTAAGACATCGTTTACTATAAACCCATAACAATTAATTGTAAGTATAGGAATTAAATTAATTCCAAATCATCTATTAAAACCTTGACAAAATATTTTTTATTTTCAATACATATCTTTTTAGTAGGTAGAAACCATGTTATCTAAGAGGGTAAATTCAAATTTGTTATTATTCGAGTAAAATGGATCCATAGAATATTATACCAAACCAAAATTATTTCTCATAAATCATACTGAAAAACATTTTTAAGTGAAAAGGGTTAATAGAAAGTATGCTAATTCTACTCAACATCAATTTCCATATTTAACCTTTACTATCCATTGAATAACGGTGATATCACCTTTTAAATTCTCACGGATAGTACAGATTCCCTTCTTGGAATTTAGTACCAAGCATAAGAAGATTATTTCTATGCAATCCAAATTGTTTGAATTTGGAAAATTATATACTTTATAGTTTTAGAAAATTTTGATCCAAGTAAATCAAATTTACCATCTCCTCCGTCGGGCCAGTCCGGGTAGCTAGGAAGGGTAGACAACTGGTTTCCCAAATTCAGGCCAAGAGACCGCCTCTCTGTCACCTATAAGATGGTCTAATTATTTGATCGACTCTAAATCTTTTAGTATACTTAATTTAGTTTTAATTATTTTAGAGAATTCAGGCTTTCCCTTCGATCTGTTCCATTCCTTGGTCGGATTTTTTATGACACTCACAAATGGAACAAATGTACTAGTTGTTTCTGCGTTCTCATTTTTAAACCTCTTAGTCATCTTTAAATTACTTAACTATTTATTTAGCAAGGTTCACAAAATATTTGGGAAAGAATAATTAAGTTAAAACCATTATGAGCAAAAGTTATTAAAGTGCTGTGAAAAGTGCTATGAACAGTGCTGCAAATTGTGTTTTCAAAGTTTATTTGATCAACAACTTTTCGATCATCTAAAAATACATTTTTATAACTCAAATCTCTTTTAAATTTTTTACAAGATTTATAGAAATTATTCCATATTTTTAAAGAATTAAAAATACCATTATAAAGAATTTGTCGCGTTGGTTTTCGAACTTCCAAATTGCGACTATTTTGAAAACTTATTTTGATCATATTTCAAAATCTATTAAAAAAATCTCAATAATTTTCTTTTATTTGAAAACTGTGATTATAAGGGTTCGGAAAATTCTTATTACAAGGAATTTTGACTCCGAGTCCAACGTTTAAATGAATTTAGCTTTCTACGGCGCGAAATTGCGAACTACCATTACACTACACGCCTATTTTTGACTTAATTTTCATAACTTATCAAAACATTACTAAATATGATCTTACTGTTTATAAAATATTTATATACAGTTTTAACCATTTTCAAGAGGTTTAACAATCTCGTATACACCATTTTATTTATTAAAGGAAAGTGATTTCCTTTGTGATTTTCGACGTGTATTAAACATGATTTGTTGATACAATCAAACAATATATAATCAACATTCAAACTTGATAAACAAATCACCACAACCAAGCATAACAAAACATATGTATCATTCAATATATCATATTATATATAGAGTTTCTCACCTTTATTTTGACTTGAACTAGTTTTCAATCAGGTATACCTTCACTACGATTTCTTTAAACTCTATGGAATCAAACTCCTAAGCTTTGAATAAGCTCAGCCTTGGCCTTGGGTACTCACGAACATGGGTTGGGTGATGGATGATTTGACCTAGGGTGAAGAAAAGTGTATCCGTGGGTTTTGATGGGAATATGGAGTGATTTGATGTGGTTTAGAGGTGTTTATACTAATATATACACTAATAATTTAATTTCTTTTTGTAATTATTTTTTTTCAAAATTTTGCTAACATAGGAAGCCATTATAATGGCTTAAAGGAGGAAAAAGATGAAGAATAAGTGTTAGGAATTTATGAAGAAATGGTGGGTATTTATATGAAAAACTTAGAAAAAAATATATCTAAACACATAATACCTTTTTACCCTCAACCCACACCCCCATCACTTCATTCTACACGACTACCCCGTCATGTCTTCTCCTCCATGTCCTAGACCATGTATGTGTACTTTAGTGTGTAAGATAAGTTTATGGTTGCTTAAGTCTTAAGTATTTATGTAACACCCCATTTCTAGAGGCCAAAAGCTAAGCGCTACAGATGTTGCAGTCATCCATAGTATTAAATTGTGATGAATAAACATGGTAATGCTAATGGTATCCATAACATCAGAGTTACATGAATATGAAATAAAATCATCATAGAATAAAACAGAATTTCTGATTACATTTCAAAGCATTATTTCATATTCAATTTACATAATCCCATAATCGTTTTCCTGGTTCAGATCAGATATAACTATTACATAAATACGCCAAGAGCGACATATGAAGATGCTCCCTTGGTTGATTAGAGTACTATATAGTCATAACTGACATAATATAACACAGCGGAAAAAAACACAATAACAACTCCTAAATAGCTATCCGTCAGTCACCTGCTCATCTTCGGAAGCTTTATTCGCCAATCTACTGAAACATGTAAACTTCAACACTCAATTTACTCAAATCAATTTTGAGCACCCGAGAGGTTAAGGGAAAAAACTTAAACTTCAAGTCAGATGTAAAGCCTGGTGTGCATAATACTATACATCTTGGTTATTTGATATTAAATAAGACCACGCCACTTAGCAGAATAGGTTTCCCTTCACTAATGTCCCTTTTAAAACATATCTTTTGCAAATCATAATCCTGCAACCAAAACTGGTTAAAACTTAAAGCATTATCATGTAAACATACATATCAAGTAACAAATGGACTGTCTGTCCAAACACTAGTTTTTTTGGCTAACTACTAACATTTCGCTGACTCGAGCCTACCAGAAAATGTAAATAAATAATCTAACATCTGTTAAATACTCCTCTTTTGGACGGTCTGTCTCTATCTTACTCCTCCAGGTCTAACTAATCCTAATGGTTTTGCAGGATCAACAATTACCTACCTCTATACAAATATATTCCTTTCTATGTGTAACATCATTTTAGTCTAACCTATGACAAAGCCCTACACACTGGAATTTTGGACTAAATTAGCCAAGGGCTAATAGCTAATATATAGGATGTGTCCCTATACTAGTCCCATTTGATATTCTAATATCCGAGTCATTTTACTTAGGGTAATCTTCCCTTAAATTTTTCTTGAAAACCTTTTCATCTCATATTGATTTAAACCTTAAATCATACCTTAACAAGGAAAATATATATACTCTATGCTTTACTCAAAATCACCTTGCTATGTTATATATGCTTTACTCAAATCTTTGTTGATGAAAACATTTTAACCTTTGAAAGTACCCCTTTTGAATCTATTGAAAGTACCCCTTTCAAAACCAAGTAAACCCCTTTTATAACCGAAGTAGAAAGGCTAAATCAATCCTTTGGAAACCATTCACATAAACCTTTCGATAACCTTGAAAAACCTTCTCTTCGAAAGCTTTAAAAACCTTAGACATTCTTCTTTAAAACCTTTAAACATTGCCTTTCGAAAACATTCAAAAACCTTTCCTTTCATACCTTTCAAAACCATTGGGGAACCACCCCTTCGAAATCTTTCTCTAAACCTTTCGAAAACATCAGGGAACCACCCCTACGAAACCTTCATAAAAATCTTTTGAAAGCATTAAAACCTCAAACCTTTCGAAACCATTTCGGTTCAAGTAAAACATGTGGAACAATCCTTTCGAAACCATTTAAAACTGTCTCCTTCGTAACCTTCGGGTTCTATCTTCAACAGAGCAAAAGGGTCATAAAACATTTAAGTCGAAAGCACTCTTTCGAAAGCATTTCCTAAGTAATGAAGTGATTTTGTCGAAACCATTCCCTTCGAAAGCAATGGAGAAATGGCTAAGTTTTAAAACAAATTATACCTTCCAAAAAAATTGGCTTCGAAAGGAAGAAAGGCGGCAACTAGGGGTTTCGACCCCTTCAAAAGCATTACATAAAGCAAAAGGTGCAACCTCATTCGAAACCATTTTTTAAATCAATTTGATCCAGTCGGAAGCCAACCGAGTCGAAAGCATTCCTTTCGAAAGCAAAGCAGGTGCATTTTCATTTGAAAGCAAAGTAGCGCTTCAACCCCATCAGAACCTATGGTCTCAGCCCCGTACCTTTCACCTTAGTCCAATTCACTATGTACCAAGTTATTGATTCTGTGTGCATTAGTTTCGATGGCAATGGAGGCGGAACTACTTGGTCGGAACCCCTGGTGCCGAAAGTGGCGAAACATGTATAAAGCATGTAGAATTTGTTTTTGACCTTTTAAAGTGATCTTTTCAACTAACCTGTCTTGTTTGTTAAAATATTATTGGTTGCTAATTTTCTTTTTTTTAAAAGTGCTACCAATATTTCAGAAATAAATCGTTTGATTTATTTACAAAATACCCCTTCTTCTTTTATGAATATACCAAAAATTTAAGTCCCATACCTTAAACAATTTTATATATCTATTAAAAAACTTAGGAAAATTCAAAAAAAATCCAAAAAAATCAATTTTTATATGTTTTCTAACATATATTAATTTCAGACCCAAAATATGTATTATTTAACCGCAAATAATTTTAGATGGAACTAACCATTTTCCTCAATATAAAATTAATATAAAATCCAAATTAATTTATAAAATTATGAAAATTTAAAATCAACTCTAAAATATCATTTTTGATCTAAATCTAAAATCACAAGGCATTTGGATGTCATTTAATAAGGTTTTCTTATCAAAACATGTCATAAAACCTATACGAATAAGCATAAATCATCAATAAGCGTATATGCACATATAATCATTCAAAAATATGGCATATCCTTGCAAAACAATTTCGGATGAACCTTAAAACTGTAAATACTTAAGAAATATGAGATGTTGTAATTATTCACCAAAGCTTTGAGATTTGATCTTGATTAAGTTGCTTAAGCTTTTTTTCTTGAAATTTTCTCTTTGCTTTTTAATGGTAGCCGACCTTTGGCTTGTATTTTTGTTTTGCGAATATAGAATGAATGTGAGAATTAAGGGATAAGGGTATAAGTATGTGTCCTATTCCTATATTTCCCCTTATCTATTTGCCTCAACATTTTAATTCTTTAGTTCATTTATATATGGCATGGTTACCCTTACTAATCTCAAATCTAAAACCATTAACTATTTTACATTATTTCATTTAATTTAACTAATTAAATGTTCCTAGTAATGTTACTAAAAATTTGGATCGTTACAATTTAATATTTTAATATATATATATATATATATATATATATTATATATTTAAGTGTATATGTATATTTGTATGTGTGTGTGTATATATATATGTTCATGTGTATATTAGGGTGTGCATATGTATGTTATATATGTGCACATGACATATAAACAAGGTTGCAATAACTTTGAACAACTTACGTTCGTTAAACCGTTGAAAATGAGGAATCGATTTCTGATTACATTTTAATTTATAAACTAATTTACCTATAATTGAAAATAAAATTTAAAACTAATTTCTCATCATTTTTAACTAATTAAAATGATCATATTTTATTTATAAAATCATATAAATTAATATTAACAATTATTTACAAAAATTGCTATTATATCAATAAAGTGATACAAATTTTCTTATATTTTCAAATCAAGTATATATCTTCACAAAATTATTACAAATGATTTATTATCACTTTATTACTATTTAAAATGAATTGTTATCATAAAAATAATTTTTTGAATAATTATAATAATTATTAAATCACTAAATTTCAATTTAAATTCATATATTAATATTAAAAATAAAGGCCTCGCTGATGATGTCATAAATACATTTAATTTCCAAAAATAAAATAATTGATTTTATTTCATATTCTAGTTCAATTATAAAAATAAGCGTACATATCTGGCTCTGCGCGCATTGTTTTATGATTAATGAGTTGTTCATTGATAAAATGGTTTTCGGCCATTTATCGGTATTTTGCAACATTCTTCCAAAATAAGTTCATTATTATTAATTATCACTTAAAACTTGATTATTTATGAAAAATAATCTATATTTGAATATTTGAAATAATTTAAACATCTTTAATCAAAGTGATCAAATTACGGGTCATTACATTACACCTCCGCTATTTTTCGATATATCCTCACTTAATCACCACTATAGCTTTTTGCACCTCCACCGCTAAGCACTTAAACTACATAGACTTTTCTATGTTGAACGCAACACTACTCATTTTTTCCAATCGATTTTTTCTTTTTACAAATAAATAATTTTTTTCTAAAATATACTCTTTAGGATGATCTTTTAAAATTCTTGTTTAAGTTAGCTTATTTCATTTATTTTTTCATTACTCTCATTTTCTTATTGATAATTTCATTATTTTTGCTTGAGTTAGTAATTTCTTCTTCATCATCATTCATACTAATTGTATTAAAGTTTTTATCAAATGAAACGTGTATAATTTCTTCAATTGTATTGGTTTTTGTGTTATAAACTTTGTAAGCTTTACCTTTGTTAGAATATCCAATCAATATTTCTTTACCAGATGTAACATCATATTTATCTATATTATCTTTTGCATTGAGTATAAAACACTTGCTTCCAATAACTTAAAGCATGAAACTTTTGGTTTTTTTCAAAAAATAATTCACTTGTTATTATTTAGTTAATAATGTTACTAAGATTTCTATTTAAAATATAACATGCTGCAATCGCTTTAGCTCATTCTTTGGTATATTACTATCATATAACATTGTCCTTGCACATTCTTGAATAGTTATATTTATACGTTCCACAAGTCAATTTTGTCAAGGAGTTCTTGGAAAAGAGAAATTATGGGCGATACCTTTCTTATTACAAATATTTTTGTAATTTTCATTTTTGAATTCTCCTCTTGGGTCGCTCCTTATAGTTTTAATTTTGACATATTTTTAATCCTGAATTCATTTTGTAAAAGTTTTAAACATTTCCAATGCTTTATTTTTATGATTTACGAAATTTGTCCACGTATATCTTAGGAAGTCATCAACAATTACAAAAACATATTTATTATGATTAATTGATTATACTTGTGATGGTCCAAAAAGATCTAGATGAAGAAGTTCCAAAGGGTGTGATGTAGTGATCGTATCCTAAGACTTAAATGGTTTCTTGTGAAATTTTCCAATTTTTCAAGCATTGCACAAATTTTTTACTTTGAAGTTCTCTTTTCGAAGGCTTCTCACAAGTTCATGTCTAGCCATTTTTGGCAAGTGTTTAAAATTTAAATGACCGAAAAATTTATGCTAAATCCAAGGAACATTTGAGTCAGCCATAAGACATAGGTTATCATTAGACACTTTCATACTGAAAATATATTTGTTTTTTTTTCACCACCTTCAAATAGAATTATGGAATCCTGATATATAATAAGACAATTTCCTTTTTCAAATTTTATTTTGAGACCTTTTTCATATTACTAACTTATACTTAGTATATTACAATTTTAATTCTTAACTAGTAAAACATTCAAAATAGTGGGAGTTCTAGAAATATGTTTCGTTTTCACAACCTTCAATTATAATTATAGAATCTTGATTTATGATGAGACAATTACCGTTTTCAACTTTTGTTTTGAAATGTCATATAATCGACTTATACTTAGCAGATTACGTTTTTAATTCTTAACTAGCAAAACATTCAAAATAGTAGGAGTTTTAGAGTTACCAACGTTGCGGATGCCAATGCGCATCCCTTCGAGTTGTCTCCAAAATTTACCATTTCACCATCTTTGTATGTAATGTTTTTTAATAACTCTGGACTTCTAGTTATGTGTTTTGAGCATCCAATGTCTAGTATCCACTTATCCTTCTTAATATTTGTTATATAATCATTAGGGGTCTAGTCTTTAATTGCAATGAAACACACGTCAGCATTTTTAGTTTCTAAATCAGTGTTGCTTGATGTTCCATCTAAATCCTCCTAAGTTGTTTTATATGCTCACTTCCTTTTCTCGAATGAATCTATGGTGGGAGAAGTCTTTAACATCTTCATATTTGGTCTCTTTTCAAATGTTCGACTTTATCATATTTAAAGCATTTAACCGTACTTCCATTTCCCGAGTTGTTTGAATTGGAGTAGTTCTCTATAATCTGTTCCTTTTCCTATATTTCAAGAATTTTATAAAATTTCTTGTCCCGAATACGATTTTCTCATCATCATAGAATCCTTAGTTACAGTGTTAAAAGCCAACGATTTCTTCTCATTTGCTTGACTTTCTTTTCTATCCTGCAATTATATTTCGTACAACATTAGATTAGCTCAATTTTCAAGTTCTAATATCATTTGCTTCTTTGATAGGCAAAGTCTTCTGATCCTATTCACTAGCAGGTGAATCCAATATCTTTCAGACTTGATCTTTTGATCCTAGTGCTAAATCAGTGATTTCTTTTGATCCTTGATTGATTTGCCTTCCTCTTCATTTTCTCTTCTAATTTGAATTCTCTCTCGCTATCTTGATTTTACTTTGTTTCATTTTATATTTATATAGGAAATTTTGGAAAAGATAGAGAAGTTTGTTTAGATTAAGGAGTTTCTAAAAGAGAGAAAGAAGAAATGTCTATACAAGTGACAACTAGGGTTAGCAATAAGAAATAGTGGAGGCTAGGTTCTAATTTATAACTGAAAACTAGTGTTTTCTTACATAAGTACGAAATCCATATTTATGTAAAAGCTATCATTGGTCATATTTTCCACTATTATCGATTGGTTTTTATCAAATTTAACAAGTTATATATTTCTTAATTGTAAACGATGTTCTGGGCACAATGGAATGTGTCCTATGGCCTAATTTAAATATTTGTAAAATTTATATTTTTACCCTTTAATGTAAAATTACATTTTTTTTCCCTTGTTATCATTTTAATTTATTTATTAATATTTTCGAACCGTTACATATTCGCAAATATGCTGCATGAATCACATTGTAGACTCATGCCATTTATACTACGAGTTCTAGTATATAAGCGAGACTTCAATATGCTCCAATATTGGGAAGGGGCCAACAAATCTCGGTAGAACCTAAATTTTCAAAACTCATTACTCTCTTTAATGTTGAAACTTCCACAAACAATAAATCTTCGACTGCATACTCCAATTCCATCATCCTTTATCGGCTTATGACTTTATTGAACTTGTGAAGCCTTCATCCTTTTCCTTATCAACTCTCATCTCGAAAGTATATTGTTTCATTCAAGCCCAAGAATTACTTTATCTATTGACTCCTACCAACATGAGGGTGATTTAGACTGCCTTATATATAACTCCTCACGATGCCATTCCAAAGTTTGGTAATATTTATTATACACAATTCAACCAATGGTAGATGGTCATCCCAAGCTTCTTCGAAATCAAGTATACTAGCCCTAAGTAGCTCTTCTAAAACTCTATTTACCCTTTTCATCTGTTCATCCATCTGAGGGTGATACGCCATACTCAAATATGGTTCCATTCCAAAAGAACCCTATAGATTTCTCCAAAACTCACTCGTAAAGAGTTGGTCCAGATCACTTATTATGCTAAGTGGAAGTCTATGTAGTTGAACTATCTCATTTATATACAATGTTGTCAATGTCTTCATTGTCCTTGTGCTCTTCATTGCGATGAAGTGTGCACTCTTGTTCAGTCAATCCACAATTACCTGATACGCTCATTACCATTTTTGCTTAAAGGTGGTCCGTCGATAATATCTATAGATATATTCTCCTATTTCCACTACAGAACCTCTAATGGGAGTAATAGCCCGCTAAGCTTCTTCTATTCTGCTTTTACTCTCTAGCATTTAAACACTTAGCTAAAAAATCCACCATATGCCTCTTCACTCCTGGCCAGTAGAAAGTCCACTTTATATCCTGATACATCTTGTCTCCACCCAGATGAATGATCATCCTAGAATTTTAACATTCTCCTAAAATTTCTTTATCAACTCCTTAATCTAAGGTACACACATCTTACCATCACACCTAAGATATCATTTTTGATCCTTGGAGTAACGATAGAAATGGCTCGACTATTCACCCTGTCCCAATTGATCCTAAATTTTAATTAATGTGCATCTTGCCTCTGACTCAATACAATTCTATCAATAAATGTAGTTCTAACTTCCATGGCTGATAATAAACCCTTGTATATTCCGACAAAGGTCGGAATTAGTCTGAAATAAACTCCAAACTCTTTCATTCCAACATCAAACAATTCATCGTGGCTTGCTTCCTACTTAATGCATCAGCAACCACATTCCTATTCCCTGAAGTATAGGCAATCCTAAAATCATATGACGAATGAAACTACATCCATCTTTGTTGCATCAGATTCAGATTCTTTTGTGAAAATAAATACTTAATTGACTTGTGATCCGTGAACAACTCAATTTTTCTCTCCTAATAAATAATGTCTCTAGGATTATAATGCACACACAATGGCAGTTGACTCAAGGTCATGTGTCAGGTAGTTCTTCTTACTTACCATGAGCTATTAGATATCATATGCTACTACCTTCCCTTCTTGCATTAACACAACATTGCATCATTATAGACAGTAAATGGTTTGATACCGTCGAGGAGGGTTAAGACATGTGCACTCCTCATAGCTCCTTCGACCTAACGAATGCCTTCTCACAGTCTACATTTCAAGAAAACACCAGATTCTTTAGTAAGCATAGTCAGAGGTGTCATAATCTTAGCAACGTCCTTAGTAAATTTCATATAGAAACTGGCTAACCCTAAGAAACTATGAACCTCCAAACCATTCTTTTGTGTCTTCCATCTCTTATTAGTTCCAATTTCTTTAAGTTAATGGCTAACCCTTCACCAGATACTATATTCCAAAGGAACTTGACTTCTTCCAAAAATGGCATTTTGAGAATTTTTCTCTTAACCGGTTCCTTCTCAGTACCTCTAACACTTCCATCAAATGACGTCTATGTTCTTCTTCACTTCTACAGGCTACCAATATATCATCCACAACACTATAACACATTTATTTAATTGCTCCCAAAAAACTCTTATCAAATCCTTAAAATAAGAAGGAGAATTATTCAAGCCAAATGGCATGACTACCCATTCAAACAACCTATCAGAGGTTCTAAATGCAATCTTTGGTATACTATTTTCTACTACCCTTAACTGATGGAATCCTATTTTAAGTTGAGAGAAAACATTCGTTTTGACTAATTGGTTAAAGAGGTCATCGACGCGAAGTCATGGATATTGGTCCTTTCTCGTCAGTTTGTCCTGCACTCTATAATCAATGTAACGCCTGAGAAAACCATCAGCTTTTAGTAGCAACAATGACCACTGCTCCCCACTTTAAAATACTTATAAATCCTCTCTCCAATTGCTCTGGGAACTACTTATCCAATTCCCCCTTTCTTTCTAACCCATATGCCAAAGTGGAAATACTACGGGCCAGGGGTTGTTAACAAGATCGATTCTAAGCTCAATCTCTCTTTGGGGGTGAAAGACCAGAAACTTCAACAAAGAAATATGGAAAATCTTGCACAATGGATATTAAAGATAGATAGCCATGTGGTATACTAAGAGAACACATGTAACTAGTCATCGTGTAATCATTAGGCCAACAATATACAATAAGATCCTTCCCTCCACCATTCCTCAGTCGTACTACTCTTCTACCACAAACAAGAATTGACTCGTGGCACATCATTCATTTTGATCTTTTTTGAGTCTATGAAGCATAAATGGATTTTATATCCCGTCTAAAATATTTTGAATAAAAACTTTATTTTATTTAATAGTTAATGTTTTTTAAAGTATTAGTTTATAAGTATATCAAATATACTTGTTTGTGTAAAGTGCACATGTTATAGGTAAGAAGTATACATAGTTAATGTAATCATAAGTAGGTGATGGGATCATACCACAATAGACTCATTTCCTCTTTACATATGCCTTTGTTGTCTAGAGTTTTGGATTGAAAAACATACGTAATAAAAGATGTAAAATTGAATGCATATATATATATATATATATATATGTGTGTGTGTGTGTGTGTATGTATGTATGTGTGCGCGCGTGCGTATTTATGTATGAATGAATGTATGGATGTATTGAAGTTACATTTTGTAAGTTTATATAATTTGAGATGTAAAATCAAAATTAATGAATTTACTTTCAATTGTGGAAAGATTTGAAACCATGAATTATATTAATGGATAAAATCCATCTTATCAATTTGAGTTAGGACAATAAACACACAAACATGCGCGCGCACTCATATTTCCCCGCACACAGATATATATAATAGCATGTAATGTTTTAGATCTTAAATTAAATTATTTATGTAAACCTATAATTTATAGTATATATGTATGGATCTGTTAAAACTTAAAGGTAATAATTTTGAATTAGAAATTTAATTCAGAAAGGGAACAATATATAGAATTTTACACAATACTTTAAATTTTAAAAGGAAATAAAATTGTTGAATTTTAACAAACAATCCGTACATTAATTCATAAAAATTCCTTTTTAAAATACAATACTCAAAACAACTATATTCAAAACATCAACAATTTAATAAAAAATTGGTTTTTAAGGAAAATATAACTGATTAACATAAATTGTATAAAAATAAAAAAATATTTTCCAACTAAAAATATCATTTAACAAAACAAAAAAGAAAAATAACGATGAATTAGAAAATTTAGTCATGTGTAAATACATGATAAGATTATTAATATCAAATAATAAAGAGAACAACCATAAAATGTCGTAGAAGATAAAGGATATGAGTTATATGAATCATAATGGACATCCAACAAATAGAGATAAGAATGGAGGTTGATCTAAATGAAAACAACATAATAAACATGCTTTTAATTTTAATAGGAAAAAGGGGGTTTGCATTAAATGTTGTAAGATAAACAATAAAAAGCCAAGATGAATAATATAGAATTCAAGCATATTAACATGACAAATGCATGGATAAATCAAACAAAAATACCTTAGGATGTTGCAAAAGGTCATAACTTATCAATGCTCCTAGATTCATGAATCAACCTCTAAATGTTGCAAAGATCAAGAGCTAAATTGATTTAATTTCTATTTGATTTTGGAATTTTTAGCCCAAGACAACCATGGAAATTTCTATCGTGATTTAATAGGAGGAAGAGAATTTTTTTTGACAAATAATTAAAAAAATGAATGTGTGAGAGAATATGTTTTAAAGAACATTAAAACCTTTCAATTCCTTCCTTTAAAACCTTCCTAATTTAAATTCTAACTAAATCTCATCAAATCCATCCTCTCCTCCACCATATATGGACGGCTATAGAATGAGATAGTTGGCCTAAATAATTTCCTAACCCATTCAGTGTTTGTTCCACTTAAAGCGATTTTGATTATCCATTGATATTGTTTATCGGTACACATGTTCATAATTTCTATACACGCACTTTATTACATACTAATGGTATTCAAACATCAAATAAAATTTATTAATAATATTTCATAAATATTAACTAATTCGGTTAATTTACAACGATTAAAAATTTATTAAATCGTGTAGTCTATTTAGAGTATTCATCATTTCATTTGTGCAACTCAAAGGTGTAAATTCAATCAATGATTAGTAGTGAACAATTTGAATATTAATATTCACATATTAACCTAGCTAGTGGTGTGATGTTTGGGCTAAATTTTCCACTTACACGTCTTTTTTTGTAAAATCCAATTTAACTTGTTATAAGCTGTTCCAAATAACTATTATTTACACTAATTCTCTTTATTTAAACCATATTACATTAGGACTTATGGCATTTGGTTTTAGTCAAAATTCCAATATCATCCACATTCAACTTGGTTAGTCCATAAATAAAATTCTTGGTTTGGTAATAACATTATCTTTTATTGTACTATTCTGGCCAGAGACTTTGATTTTGAGTTGACTACAGTTGCCCGTGATACTAAACACACGAGATGAATTTTTTATTCAGTACTATTTCCTTCCAATGCTTCAACTTAGACCCAACTATTTTCACTTAATGGATCTCAAGCCATGATTTAACTGTAATCAAAGTGGAGTGTCTACACTGAAATTCCATAATATTCTCAAGTCGAGGGAACAATGTAACATCATCATTTCGATATTCTCTGTTTGACCTTACTAACTAAAAAAACTCCTGAGTGATTCATTCCATAGTTATCCGATAGCTATCAGTACGTAACATCTTGGCGATCCCAACAACCATGAGTAATACACTTCCCTGCATTTGGAGGTCATTATGCATTCTAATCTTAACAAATATACTGATATTCCGTCTCACAACGTCTTAACTAAGAATATTTAAAATAATATGTTACTTTTAATGTGATAAATTTCTCATGATTATAACACATTATAATTACTAGCATATAATAATCATTTAAGGATTTTCTCTTTAATAAACTTTAAACTAATTACTTAATTAATTATACCGCAATATAACAAGTATATAATAGAAAGAAAACAACTTTTAATTTTGAGCAGGATAAGTTATTGAGTTAGACATATGTTACAAATTACATAATTGTCTTAAGGGTATACCCTCACTCTATCAATCTCCCACTTGCATTTGGGTCAACTGAGCATTCAACAGATCCTGGATGCAAACCAGCCCAACCAGCATTAGAAAAATAGTTGATGTATTTTAAGTCACTCTAGAGCCAACCGGCATAAATTATAACGACCAATAAATTTCAACAATTAAAAAACAGTTAATTTAATAAGATTTTGGTAAATTAATATTGAAAGAAATAAAAATTTGTGATTTATTAATGAAATAGTAACTGAGATGAAATGTAACAATGTTAATTAAAGTTAATAGTTAGAAAATTGAATGAAATTCCAGTCAATTGAAATAATGTAAATATTATACTTGGTTATAAATTGAATATAAGAAAACAATTATAAATATTTAATTAACTAATGAAATAATATATTGTTAATGGTAATTGAATGAAATTAGTGTTATGAAAGCAATTGTAAAATTGGTTGTAAATAATAACTTATAAGTGTGATTAAAAGTTAATGGCAACAATTATTATATGCTACCTATTTATTTAGTCCGTTAAAGTTAAATTGGAAATCAATTATAATTGAATGGAATTAAATGTTACATTGATGTGGTTCAAGTCAACAACTGCAATCTGTGAATGTAATAAAATATATAAGTGTAAATTTTATTCATAAGAAATTTTTTAATTTAATAAAAGATTGAAATCAAGATAAATAAGTTAACTGGGATTTTAAATTATAATAAATTTGTAAAATTGAAAAAATCCAATAAAATGGAAGTATAGTAGTTAATGCAAATAAAGATGGAAGTCAAAGAATATTAATGTAATGAAAGACAAACAAATATTAACTATGTTCTTTGAGTAATAATTGATTGAATGTAATGTCTGAAATCAAATTAAAACAATTTAATTGGATTTAATTACCGTTAAATTGAACACTGTAATTAGGGAAATATTAAGCACTGTATTGGATATGAAAATTTGTTTTAAGTTATTTTAAATGTCTAAGTAATCTAAATGATGAAATTTGTTAATTATTTAATTTGAATGAAAAAGCGATTTAATTTATTTATTTAATTAACGTGAGAATAACCATTT
This sequence comes from Allium cepa, assembly GCA_030765085.1. NCBI lineage: Eukaryota > Viridiplantae > Streptophyta > Magnoliopsida > Asparagales > Amaryllidaceae > Allium > Allium cepa. The sequence goes on along the minus strand of CM060932.1, from coordinate 969,527,123 downwards.
TGGCCATTGACTCGGATTTCAATGAAACCAGTTTCATCGGATCCATAATAGTGAATTATTGTAGGATTTCTAGTTTCGTAGCGATCGGTCTTGTCATTCGATCGTAAGAACTCGAAACGCCAAGAAATCAATTTAGTTGAAATTAATTTGAAATAAGCTAATTCTAAGCTAACTTCTTCATACTATGGAATTAGGACTTGAAATCTGATCCATTGAGTGTAAAATTATCAAAAACATCTATTTTGATATATGAGATGACCAATTTTCATTTCGGAGACAGAACGGGCTTTTCGGGTCGTTTAACGTTCAATGTGTAAATAAATCTTGTCCATTCATTCTATTTTTCAGCTTTGCTTATAAATAGTCCGTTATAAACCCTAGCTACTTCTTATTTTCGTTTGTCTATATGTATAATTTAGCAGTCTACATCTCCTCCTCAATGGCAGATATAGATTCAAACTTCAAAACCCTTAATCCAAATTCAAAATCAATTTCAAAAATAAAACTCCTCAAAATATATCGAATCATATATCAATTTGAAGCTCTCGATGAGCACAAGTCAGATCTGCAGTTTGTTTATCGATCTGGGTTTCGGTGTGGCAGTAATTTGGTGATTTAGTCTCGGCTGTTCATCGTGTCACGATCAACTTTATCGGATCGTCAAATTGAGGGTATAACACTGTAGAGACGACCGAGTGGAGTTCATCGGCATGGCTCATTCGTCGAATTGATGGTCAGGTTGACTAAAACAATTCGATTAGGGTTAATCTTTTAGCGACGACGTTTGGCTCTTTGTACTCGCGGCCATGTCGATGGGGGTTCGCGGTGGTCCAAAGAGGCGCAGGGTGGTCTCTGGTGATGTGCGACAAGGGGCGGATGGCTGTAGGCGACATGGTGAACGACGTAAGTAGGTGGTAGCTTGCATTTGTTTCGGGTAGAACTGCGTGAATGGCGGGCTAGAGTTATTGTGCGTGTAGGAGTCAATGACATGGCAAGGTAAAGTGTTCTTTTCTTCTTTTTATTTTATTTATTTTTCGATTTCAAATCTTCTAATCGACATCACTTCCACATAAGAGGTCGGATTTACACGCGGTTTGATCTGTTGGGTTCGTATCGAAATTCCAGATATTTTAGCACTAGTTTGGTTGAATTCTAAGACCGTTTGATTTTAGGCCCTAAATTGGATTTTAATTCAATTTAAAATTGAAGGTGAGTGTTTTGACCCACTCACAACTTCTAAATTTTTTTATGTTCGTTAAGTTAAATTTACGATGTGATTAGGAATTTATTGATGGCCGTTTGGGATTTTTAAATTGCTATTTCTGTTAATTTGAATTTATTTTGAATTAAATTGTCATTTATTTTTTTATTGAATTTAAATTGCAAGTTAATTATCTGTATATAATAATCTGTCAATTATTAATATTTATTGGTTGAATTGGATGATGATTGTAATGGATCTTTGAATTTATTTTTGGATGATTATATGTTATGTTTGATTTATATATTGTTATCCCTCTGTAAGTTCCTTTAGATATTATTAGGAAAATCATTATGGGTTGAAATGATATATACCCGAACGATCTATATTAAGCAAAAATCGTTATGGGTTAAAATGATAGACTTGAGCGATTTTATGGATTTTATTTAATTCGGGATTTGCGGTTTGAAATGATATATAACCGTAATATTTTAAATTTAGGATTGAAATGATAAATATCCGTATCACTTGACCCTAGCGTAGAGAATTATATACGGATACCGGATTGGTTAAATTAAACGATTTTAAAAATCCTGAATTTTTGAATTTAGTTAAAGATTATTTTGAAATAAAATTTGATTTATATAAATTGAATTATTATCGAAATTCAAGTTTTATGTTAAAATTGGAATTGGTTTAAAGAAACTGTTAAAAGAATTTAACCGAAAATTTCAAAGTTGAATTTGGAATATATGGGAAATTTATCAGAATTGAGTTATTTGAATTGTTCGAAATATAACTTCGTAATGAATTGAAATTGAAATAATTCAAATTGATATTTCGAACACGAATTGAAATCAATATAAAATTTAATAATTTTATCGAGAGTTTGAATTGAAAGATTGAAGAAATGTGAATTGGTCCGGATATGTTGAAATAAAATAAGTAGTTAAATTATATAAACTCCAAATTCATATTTAACATAAACTATTTTAAAAATATATCATTTTAAAATTTCTAATTATTAAGATCTTAAAATTATTAAATTATTTTAACCTATATTAACTATATAAATTATTTTAACCTATTTTAAACCATGTTAATTTATTTTAAACTAATTCAACCATTTAATTTTAATATAATTAATCTATTTTAAAGCTATTTAATCTATTTTGTTTGTTTTTAAACTATTTTAAATCTATTCAACTATCTTAATCAAGTTAAAACTATTTTATTCTATTTTTAAATTATTTTAGAGTATTTTTAACTATTTATAACTATTTAAAACTATTTATCACTATTTGAACTATCTTCCTAAATTTCAAACTAAATACAGTAGATGTGTTTATATTTTAAATCCTTGATTTTAAATTGAATATGGTTAAACGATATTATAACCTAAGTTGGGACTTAAATGTTATAATTAATGGAATAAGATGATTTTGAGGCGAGGATACAACGTAATTGGAATATGATTTTTGGAAGAAATTATGATTTTGGAATCGATATGATTACAAAAGTAAATATGATTTCAAAGTGAATATGATTTAGAACGTGATATGGTTTTGAGAATATGATATTTTGATATAACTTGTGAATTGACTTTTGAAATATAAAAGAACCATCCAGTGTGTAATAAGCGATTGGTTGTTAAAGAGGCCGGGATCAGATATTGTCATATTCTCTGCCAATACCAAAAACCACTTTAACAACTGTGTACGTGGTGGAGATTCCAGAAATGAAGTAGGATGGTTTGGTGAACAATTTCTGTATAGGTATAACATGACCCTGACTCCCGTGAGTCATCTTAGATGTGACTAAAATAGGAGCTATACCGGGCCAAGTGAGGTCATTCCTCTTTTCAGGCAAATTTCTTCGATACTACACTTTGACTTTGTGATTGATTTGGTGGCCACCCGTTGATTTTGATATAGGAGTGTGTCCAAGATGGGCGGTAGTAGCTACTATGTGTTACCATCAGTCCGAAAGTGCAATTGGTTTATCTACCCTGGCATTGCCTCGAGTGTCGTGTTCACATGCTCTAGCGCGCCTTCTACGAGTTTTTTTCTACCATACCTATGGCGTGCCTTTGTGTAAACCTCCAGCTTATGGAGGAACATACGGTACTGTATAGACTATGGGAATATATAAAATGTGTTAAGGGAGATATGGGTAACGCCTTAACGCCGTTTTAATACTTTTACTTTATTATAAACATATTATAATAGCGTACTGTACTACATAGTAGATAGTTTAAAGGATCCTTATGAGATGGGAATCACGAATATCTCTTTAGTTACTGCACACTGTTAGACATTGGATAGGAGATGTCAAACCCCCTAAACATCTCCGACACCGTCACATGCATATTTACCGTTGATTTAACCTACATAAGATCTTTTAATTCCGACTCGAGTGTTTTGTCTTATCAATTCGCTCGGGTCAGCCTGAGCATTTTAGGGTTGAAGACCTTATTGCAGGAGGACGAAGACGAAGATTTGTACTAGTATTATTTATTATACTCCGCTGCATCATGTTGTTCCGGTGCATATATTTATTTATTCTTGTTGTCTATAACTCTGATTCTGTATTGTATTAGTAATCAAATTTATTTGTAAATAGCTTCACGAACTGATATTTGATTATTAGATTTTGTCATTCTGCTGCGTGATTCTGTATTTGTTTTATTTCTTTCTCTTTTTCTTATTTACCCCATAATTATGTGCCCTTTTGAATGGTTTACGTCCGACATTTGTGTCTTCTTAAAACGTTAAAAAGGTCGGTCGTTACAGTTGGTATCAGAGCTTTGGTTTAGCGATAACCTTAGCTTTGTGGGGTCAGACTCATATTTAATAGGGCAGTAATACCCTAGAATGAGTCGCCGAGAGTATATATATGAGAGAACGTATTTATTAGTGTTATAAAATGTTTTTATATTGTGTTAACTTGTTTTGTTTAGTATTTATAAATTCTGGTTGGTGCATAGGACTCTATGAAATCGATTGGAATTTCTAAACACTCAATAGGACAGATCGACATAATATTGTTTTGAAATATAGGTAAATGAAATAGTTTTGCCTATTTTATTTTTGTATATAAAATAATAAATTTTATAAATGATATATTTGGTTGTAATATATTTGTTTGTTAGGTAGTGAAATTTATAAATATTGGCTGGAAATAAAAATTTGTAAATAAAACAAAAATAAATTGGAAAAAATTTAGAACTTAAACTCTAGGATTTTTTTTGAAAATTTCTTTCGAATGATTTTGGAATATAATAATAATATTATTTCGAAGTAATTTCTGATATAAATATTTCAAGATGAATTGAATGGAATGTTTTAAAAGAAGAATTTAAAAGGAAATTAGTTCTGTACTCCCCTCTCTGTCGCTGGAAAATAATTTCGGTGATGAGTGCACGCATCATTGATGTTCTTTTTCGAGTTTCAAAGTGGGAAGGCTGCTGTAGTAGTTACTACACATTTGGTTTGATAAATAAATATTAAATTTTATTTTTAAAAATGATTTGATATATGTACAAGATATGATATGTATATTGGTTTAAATAATTTGAAATGGAACCCGGCATTTATTTCTTAAATTTCTATAAATTAGAGATTTCAATTATCGTAAGGAAATGAAATCTTAAGTATTGGAACTTCTAAACGAAAATAAGGAGATTAAATGCTAAGCATAAATGAAACTACAAGAAATTTGAAAATACCTGTAAAACAAAAAGGATATGAAAATGAGAAATGATAACTATTGAGCATTTTGAAAATTTAAAAATTTAGGAGATAAACTTGTGTAACGTTCAATTTCATTCTTAGGACAATATATATAACTTACCAACTATTAAAAGTTGAAATATTTAATAAAAATATGTAATGGAATATTATATAAGTACAATTTAAGTAATGAAAATGTTCAATAGAATTTCTTTTATAAATTAGAATCTTGATATTATAATTGTTATAAATTTAAGCTATAATGAAAATGTTACTAAATAAAGTGAAATAGAGAGATGAATATTGTAGGTAAATGGTTATAAACCTAAGTTAAGGTTTGAAGTTATTTATAACTAAAATGAATTAAGAAAAATGAATACCATATTAACGTAAATGATTATAACTTCAGAATTTGTTGAAATGATTTAGAAAATGGATTTTATATTCATTGACATTATATAAGAAAGGATGAATGTGAAATAAAAAGTAAGAAATCTGAGAATGAATTTGTGCACTAATGAATATTGATATATAAAGGAAATCAAGTATATAAATTAATTAATGTGAACTAAATGGTAATAAAATGTATGAAATATTAAATAATGAAATCATTGATTATTATAAACAACTGAATGGAATTAACTTATGCAAGAAATGAATGTAACGAAGTGAAAAGAAATTGACATTATATGAATAACTGAAAATGAATTTTGTAAGTAATGGATTAAAATAAGTGAAAATAAGTACCGAATGAATGAATATGAATTTATTTACAAAGTATCCTATATAATTTTTAAGAATTGATTTGTCTATGTTTAAAATAATTGTGTATGAGTAACATATGTAAGAAAATGTAAATAACATGTGTGAATAAATGAATGTAAGTAAATGGAATTAAGTGCTGAATGAATAAATGGGAATAAAATTTTGTAAGAGATACATGTAAAACTAAAGAAAGTAATCATTGAATGAATGAAAAAAAGAACAACAAATCTTGTGAAAAGTAATTAATAAGAATAAACTTAAAAAATGTTTGGAATTTGATGTTTTTTTTGGTTTGTGGGTTGTTGGGTAAAGATACTTTTAATTGTTTAGGATGTATGGATAATTTATTGAGTTTTATCTAAGACTGTTGAGTAAATTGTATACTAAGTAGTTTATTTGTCATTCTATACGATTAAACTGTCTAAACCCAAAACAAACCATTTGTTTTGCTTGATATGGATGAATGGTTGATCTCTTTGATTTCATGTGATGATTGGATGCTTGTTTGCAAGTGATCGTTGTTGTGTTGCATTGATTTGTTCTGTTATGGGTTAAAACAACTTTAAATATTTCATTTTATATAACTATTAACCACTTTTGGATTATATAAGTGAAATACAGGTCTTGGAAGCAATTGCTTCTGCTTTTGGTTTCATAAAATAAGCGTTATTTGCCTAACAAATAGGTACGTTCTCGGATTATGGTTTTCTAACGATGTTATATTGTTTTTCCCGCTGTCGGGATATATTATTTTATGAAAATTATGATATATATTGTCATTATTGATAATGTTATTTCTCCCGAGCATCTCCGTACAAAGGAGACTATGCCGAAATTTTCTGAAAATATTAGACTTAGAAAATTTTATGGAATGTTTTCCAAACTTTATTAATTAGAGTATAAAAGGATTTAATTGTTTATAAATTGATATATTTTATTTAAATTATTTAATTATGTAAATTAAGTATTTTTAAATTTAATATTTTGAATAAGATACATTGATTTCTAAATTTCTTCTTTTCCCTTCCTTCTCCTTTTCAAGGATGAATAGTTTTGAGTGGGGGAGTGCAACAACCCGTAAATTTCAACAATTAAAAATAGTTAATTTTAATAAGATTTTGGTAAATTAATATTGAAAGAAATAAAAATTTGGGATTTATTAATGAAATAATAACTGAGATGAAACGTAACAACGTTGATTAAAGTTAATTCTAAGAAAATTGGATGAAATTCCAATCAATTGAAATAGCGTAAATGTTATACTTGGTTATAAATTGAATATAAGAAAACAAATGTAAATATTTAATTAACTAACAAAAGAATATATTGTTAATGGTAATTAAATGAAATTAGTGTTATGAAAGCAATTGTAACATTGTTTGTAAATAATAACTTATAAGTGCGATTAAAAGTTAATGGTAACAATTATTATATGTTACCTTTTTATTTAGTTTGTTAAAGTTAAATTGGAAATCAATTACAATTGAATGGAATTAATGTTACATTGATGTGATTCAAGTCAACAACTGCAATATGTGAATGTAGTAAAATATATAAATGTAAATTTTATTCATAAGAAATTTCTTGATTTAATAAAAGATTGGAATCAAGATAAATAAGTTAATTGGGATTTTAAATTATAGTAAATGTGTAAAGTTAACAAAATCCAATAAAATGGAAATATAGTAGTTAATGCAAACAAAGATGGAAATCGGAGAATATTAGTGTAACGAAAGACAAACAAATATTAACTATGTTCTTTGAGTAATAATTGATTGAATGTAAAGTCCGAAATCAAATTAAAACAATTTAATTGGAATTAAATTATAATTAATTGGATTTAATTACAGTGAAATTGAACGCTGTAATTACGGAAATATTAAACACTAAATTGGATATGAAAATTTGTTTTAATTTATTTTAAATGTCTAAGTAATCTAAAATGATGAAATTTATTAATTATCTAATTTGAATGAAAAATTGATTTAATTAATTTATTTTTAATTTATTTAACTGACGTGAGAATAGCCATTTTGGTCATTGACTTAGATTTCGACGAAACTAGTTTCATCGGATCCGTAACAGTGAATTATTATATGATTTCAATTTTCATAGCGATCGGACTTGTTGTTCGATCGTAAGGACTCAAAATGCCTATAAATCTGTTTAATTGAAATCAATTTGAAATAAGCTAATTCTAAGCTAACTTCTTCATACGATGGAATCAGGACTTGAAACCTGATCCATTGAGTTTAAAATTATTGAAAACATATATTTTGATATATGGGATGACCCATTTTCATTCCGGAGACAGAACACGCTTTTCGGTCGTTTATCGTTCAACGTGTAATTAACCTTGTCCATTCATTCTATTTTTCAGCTTTGCCTATAAATAGTCCATTATAAACCCTAGCTACTTCTTATTTTTATTTGTCTGTACGTACAATTCAGCTGTATACATCTCCTTCTCAATGGCAGAAACAGATTCGAATTCAAAACCCTTAATCCAAATTCAAAATCAATTTCAGAAATAAAACTCCTCTAAATATATCGGATTATATATATTTGGAGCTTTCAACAAGCACATGTCAGATCTGCAGTTCGTTTTTCGATCCGGGTTTCGGTGTGGCCAGAAATGGGTGATTTAGCCTCGGTCGTTCATCATGTCACGATCAACTTTGTCAGATCATAAAATCGAGGATACAGCATTGTAGAGAGGACCGAGGGGAGTTCATCGGCGTGGCTCATTCGTCGAATTGATGGTCAGATTGACCAGAACAATTCGATTAGGGTTTATCTTTTAGCAGCGACGGTTGGCTCTTTGTACTCGCGGCCGTGTCGATAGGGTTTTGCGGTGGTCAAGAGAGGCATGGCGTGGTCTCTGGTGACATGCGGCAAGGGGCGGCTGGCTGTAGGCGGCGCGGTGAACGATGTAGATAGGTGGCAGCGTGCGTTTGTTTTGGGTCGAACGGTGTGAATGGCAGGCTAGAGTTACTGTGCATGTAGGAGTCAATGATGTGCCAAGGTAAAGTGTTCTTTTCTTCTTCTTTTTTTATTTATTTAATTTTCGATTTCAAATCTCTTAATCAACATAACTTTCATATACGAGGTTGGATTTACACGCGGTTTGATCCCTGTGATCGTATCGAAGTTCCGAACATTTTGGCGCTACTTTGGTCGAATTCTGAGACTGTTTGATTTTAGGCCCTAAATTGGATTTTAATTTGATTTAAAATCGAAGGTGAGTGTTTTGACCCACTCACAACTTCTAAAATTTCTTATGTTTGTTAAGTTAAATTTACGATGTGATTAGGAATTTATTGATGGCTGTTTGGGATTTTTAAATTGCTATTTCTGTTAATTTGAATATATTTTGAATTAAATTATCATTTAATTTATTATTGAATTTAAATTGCCAGTTAATTTACTGTATATAATAATTTATTAACTGTTGTTATTTATTGGTTGAATTGGATGATGATTGTAATGGATGTTTGAATTTATTTTTGGAGATTGGATGTTATGTTTGATTTATATATTGTTATCACTCTACAAGTTACCTTAGTTATTATTAGGAAAATCACTATGGGTTGAAATGATATATATCCGAACGATCTATAGGTGAAGGAAAAATTGTTATGGGTTGAAATGATAGACTCGAGCGATTTTATGGATTTTATTTAATTCAGGATTTGTGGTTTGAAATGATATATAACCATAAAATTTTAAATCGCGGATTGAAATGATAAATATCTGTATCGCTTGACCCTAGGGTAGAGAATTATATACGGACATCAGATTGGTTAAATTAAACGATTTTAAAAATCCTGAATTTTTGAATTTAGTTAGAGGATATTTCAAAATAAAATTTGATTTATATAAATTGAATTATTATCGAAATTCAAGTTTTATGTTAAAATTGGAATTGGTTTAAAGAAATTGTTAAAAGAATCTAACTGAAAATTTCAAAATTGAATTTGGAATATAAGCGAAATTTATCAGAATTGAGCTATTTGAATTGTCTGAAATATAACTTCATAATGTATTAAAATTCGAATAATTTAAATTGATATTTCGAACACGGATTGAAATCAATATAAAATGTAATAATTTTATTGAGTGTTTGAATTAAAAGATTGAAATTGGTTTTTTTGATTTGGAAATGTGAAATGGTTTAGATATGTTGAAATAAAATAAATAGTTAAATAATTCTAAATTCATATTTAACATAAACTGTTTTAAAAATATATCATTTTAAATTTCAAATTATTAAGACTCAAAATTATTAAACTATTTTAACCTATATTAACTATATAAATTATTTTAACCTTTTTTAAACCAAGTTAATTTATTTTAAACTAATTCAACCATTTAATTTAATTGTAATTAATCTATTTTAAAGTTATTTAATCTATTTTAATTATTTTCAAACCATTTTAAATCTATTCAACTATCTTAATCAAGTTAAAACTATTTTAATCTACTTTTAAATTATTTTAGAGTATTTTTAACTATTTAAAACTATTTGTCACTATCTAAACTATCTTTCTAAATTTCAAACTAAATACAGTAGATGTATTTCTATTTTAAATCCTCAATTTTAAAGTGAATATGGTTAAATGATATTATAACCTAAGTTGGGACTTAAATGTTATAATTAATGGAATATGATGATTTTGAAGTGAGGATTCAACCTAATTGGAAATGATTTTTGAAAGAAATTATGATTTCGGAAATGATATGATTGCAAAAGTGAATATGATTTCAAAGTGAATATGATTTCGAAAGTGATATGCTTTTGAGAATATGATATTTTGATAGAAATTGTGAATTGATTTTTGAAATGTAAAAGAACCATCCAGTATGTAATAAGCGATTGAATTTTTAAAGAGACAGGGATCAGATATTGTCATACTCTTTGCCAATACCGAAAACCACTTTAACAACTGTGTACGTGGTGGAGATTCCAGAAATGAAGTAGGATGGTTTGGTGAATGATTTTTGTATAGGTATGACGTGAACCTGACTCCCGTGAGTCAGCTTAGATGTGACTAAAGCATGAGCTATACCGGGCCAAGTGAGGCCATTCCTCTTTTCGGGCACATTTCTTCGATACTATACTGTGACTTTGTGATTGATTTGATGGCCACCCCTCAATTTTGATATAGGAGGGTGTCCGAGGTGGGCGGTAGTAGCTGCTATGCATTACCACCAGTCCGGTAGTGCAAATGGTATATCTACCTTGGCATTACCTCGAGTGTCGTGTTCACATGCCCTTGCACGCCTTCTACAAGTTTGTTTTGTACCATACCTATGGGGTGCCCTCTGTGTAAACCTCCAGTTTACGGAGGAGCTTACGGTACTGTATAAACTATGGGAATATACAAAATGTGTTAAGAGAGATATGGGTAACAACTTAACGCTATTTTAATACTTTTAATTTACTATAGATATATTATAATAGCGCATTGTACTACATAGTAGATAGTTTAACGGATCCTTAGGTGATGGGAATCCCAAACATCTCTTAAGTTACTGCACTCACGTTAGACATTGGATAAGAGATGTCAAACCCCATAAACATTTTTGGCGCCGTCACACGCATATTTACCATTGATTTAACTTACATAAGATCTTTTAGTTTTGACTCGATTATTTTGTCTTTTCAATTCGCTCGGGTCAGCCTGAGCATTTCAGGGTTGAAGACCTTATTGCTGGAGGACGAAGACGGAGATTTGTACTAGTATTATTTATTATACTCCGCTGCGTCAATTTGTTCTGTAGCATTTATTTATTTTGTTGTCTGTAACTCTAATTCTGTATTGTATTAGTAATCAAATTTATTTGTAAACAGCTTCATGAACTATTATTTGATTATTATATTTTGTCATTCCACTGCGAGATTCTGCATTTTTTTTATTTCTTTCTCTTTTTCTTATTTACCCCTTATCTGACCTTTTGAATGGTTTGAGTCCGACATGTGTGTCTACTTAAAACGTCAAAAAGTCCAGTCGTTACATAAAAAGTTCTCTCCAAACCAAGATTCGCCCAAATTAATATACTTGGACCTCCCAATTAATATACTGGCCCTTCGGCTCCATTATGTTCTCTACTAGACTTCACTAATCAGTCACATTCACTTGATGAGTCTTATTCCAACTTCTTCGATCGATATTCTAAAAATTAATTAGGTCAGTCCCTTAGTGAATGGGCAAACTTTTGTTTTAATTATCTACTCTGTCAATCAACTCTTTTCGATGCTAATAAGCTGCCTTTATCATGTGGAATTATTCAGTGTACGTCTCTAGGCTTCTAGTAAGTTCTAGGTCCTTTTACGAACTATATCGCAACATTGTTATCATATAACAATGTCATGAGGTTCTTAACATTTGGAGTCAACCTTAGCTAAGTTTTAAACTTGTACATTTATTTATACTTTTTCTATTGCAGCGCTTATTCAGGGCGTTGTACTAAGCATTTGGGTGAATCGGCCACTATATTTTTTGGAACATTTCCAACTTAACGTTCTTAAATTAAGACAGAACATGAACTTAGGATTGACATACTATAGTCGATATCACTTATAAATTTTAAGTCCACACAATCCTTCATAAAGAGTTTATTGTTTCTATAAATATTTCTCTAGTGAACTCTTTAAACTGTTGTTTAGTGAACTTAATTTGGATTTGACACTTGCTCTATGTATTGAATAAATTATCTAAGCATGATATTGTAGTCAATATAGCAAGTGTGATAATTCCTATTGCCAATTCATAAGGAACCCACCTTATGTCCTCCATTACACAATTTCGTGTGTATCATTTTGCGCATTACCAACATCCTTTTATAATTATAAAAGATGTCTTTTCAAATCCTATATCGAGAATTAAACAATCTAGCTGAAATGATTTTTACATGAGTACATCGTTAATAATCATAAGTTTAGACAAGCACCATTGTCCAAGTGGTTAATTGATTCGGCTTTGGTGCATGAGGTCACAAGTTCGAAACTTGCTTTCGAATGTTTATTGACATGGGGTATGTTGTCCCAATGATTTATTGTATATAAAGTACCATTTCAAAAGAAAAATCTCATAAGTTTACTGTTTACTAATAGCTTGTAGTAATATTTTTAATAACTATTAATACTCTTTCTTATAGATACATGCTTCCTCTGTATTTTGATAGAAATTTAAACTGTTCTATTTCTCTATCAAAATATTTGCTTAACACTGATGCTTATCGAATAATACTTTCGTATTATTTCTTAGATTATATCCAATACTCATAAACTCAATTATAGCTTCCACTGACTTTGAGACAATTTGGCTGTTATGTGCAAATAGTTAATTCTAAAGCATTATTTAGAATTTTCGTTTCAATACATACGTATAAAAGCTTAAAGTCATATCAAGCGATAAAATTTTGTGAGCAAAATCCAAAATAAGTAAAGCATGTTTAATGATGAACCTGTTATGTCATTTTTGACAAGTGAAATTACGATGTTATTCTTATCTACGTGGTTTATATTCCAACATCGTTGATCTTCCCATTGAAGTCACTATGCAACAAATGGATACTATCATTTTGGTTACCAACAAAACCATATTTGGTAATGTTGGAATTCATTACGGATTTGCGCAGCATGCTGCATGGTAGAGTCAGTACTCGTAATGGATTATTTAGGATCGAGGAAGTTCTTTTCTTGAAATCAACAAAATTCATACTCTTTAATGTAGGATATTTATTATTAGACATTCTAATGTCTTATGTCTATTTAGTTTGGTTAATTTCATTCAAACCTTATCAGTTTTGTCTTAGATTGCACTAAATCCATTCCACTACCATTAATTTATTAAATAAGTTCCTTTATTATGAACTTGGTGTTTCTTGAAACAACAGTTGTTTCGCAATGCAATAGAGTAGGTATTCATAATTTTTTTTGAATTTCCTATATTTATAATTATGATTTAGTTTTAAAGTTTACGAAACATATATTTATAACATAAATTGATCAACCATTACTGATCGATCTCAAACTCATTTCAGACAGTCTATACAAGATCCCTCACATACAAGTATTATTTGTAGTCTCTCGACCCATACAACACGTCAATTCCTTAGCCTAGGATATGTGTGAGTTTCTTATAAACTTAATCTTTTATGGTTTTTTAAACTATGTCTTAGATGAAATTAATTTTAGCCTTATGTACTTCCTCTTAAGTACATAATCTTACCGAAAGAAATTAACCCAACTTCGCTGATCATTAGTCTTACTTTGTCCAAGATACATCATTATGTGTCATAGAGGGGAGTGACTTTTGAGATTGAATCTTATTCATTTTTTTTACCGAAAGAAATTAACCCAACTTCGCTGATCATTAGTCTTACTTTGTCCAAGATACGTCATTATGTGTCATAGAGGGGAGTGACTTTTGAGATTGAATCTTATTCATTTTTAGATACTTTTGGAATCCTTTTCAATAACTCTCTTATTAGATCAGATCGAATATCTTCTTTGCGTGTTATGTTTTCTACTTCCGTTTTAAATTCTATGAACTTACTATATACATACTCTGAGTATCAAATTATCATGTTCATGTTTGCGATAATTCATCGATGAATTTAGAGAAATATTTGGGACCGTTTTGGTATTATTATACCTAAGATGACATACATCTATATGTATCAATCCTAAGAGTTTACCTACTCTTATGTCAATATCACCGAATGGGTTCTTTTCCCTTAATCTTTTGAGATAGAATTCATCTATACATATGATTCATAATCATACGACTAAAGAGTTATTTCTCAAAACTATGGCTTAGTCCAAAATAATTGTAAACTTTAGATATTTCTATATTGTGTAGCTAATGCAATGAATACCATTCTTCTAGATTAATTTAATAATGAATATTCATAACAAAATAAAACTATTTTCTATTTTCGATCGATACTGAAAGCATTCATTATTTCATAAATAGTATTTGGTATATATACAAAAAAAATTGTTCATATCTTAATGCATCCATTTAAAAGTATCATATACACACTGCCTTTTTCCATCACTATAATACCATGTGAAATATAAAATTTCATTCAACAACTTATTATGAGCTTTTTTTTTACTATAACTATTTTACTGTCGAGGGTTTTCGATTAAATATTTTAAACTCATAGAAATAACCTTTGTAGAAAACAATTTTTTATATTAAAACATAATTGGAATATGAATCACATTTCTTATTCCATATAAAGTATCCTTTAGTGTTTTATGCAATACTCATTTTTGATGTTTCTTTATGAAGCAGAGCTGACCATACCACTCACTTTATCTCAAACGTTTCTAAGTTACATCCACTCTTTATATTCGCTTTCCTTTCCAAAATGGTCGAACCATTCACAGAAAATCCTAATTGTAATCAATCGTGTTGAATACATGATTTTGCATTATAGTTTATTTGATTATTTCGAATGAACTAATTTCATTGAATTTTCATACACTACAACCGCAATCGTTTACTATATAACATTTATATGTTATTGAATATGGATTAAATATCCATATTATTGTATTGTCTAAGAGCTCAAAACTCATAAAAGACCATACACAATATCTAAAAAATAAACTCTTAAGCGATTGAGACACGAATGTTTTAGTGGTTTTGTAAATCAGCTCTTGCACGGGTTTTGAATTGAAAACAAGCCAGAAGATCTAAAGTAAGTATATTTTATATTTCTTTCTCAAATTTTAATTTACTTCCTTGATTGATGTAGATTATTAGTTTTATTAGTTGCATAAATTTATTTATGTAGATTATTTTAATTTTTTTACGGCAAACGTTCTTACAATATTAGAAAGTTTAAATGTTACCATTTTATTTTTCTAATAAGGCTCCCACTAGATTTATATGTTCCTAAAAACCCTATGAAAAACATTGAATTTTTTTGATTTCTTTAGTAGACGTTAGGACTCGCTTACCTTAGAATTCTGACTTTGATTTTGCCCAACAAATCATAGGCTATAAAAGATGGATAACACTTTTATCGATTGTATCATATATAACTCCTAAACTGTGGTCTTTGTCCCAATCTCAATCTTGGCATTGAGTTTGCTGAACAAATCAAAAGAGATTATTCATCATACCGACAATTTCATGATGGCCTAGGTATATATGTACATACTTTGAGTTTGCTCAATAAATGTGTACATGTGCCTTACTACATCTACCAATATATAACACTACACATAACATTCTAGCTTGAGTCCGCTCAAGAACTATAGAGTACGCAAATAATTTATTAACATATAAATGGTAGAATGTATATTTTTTATTATAGATTCATAATCTTTGATATATTTGATCAAGTGATGTTAATTTATGGAATAATGTATTTTTCTTGAACTCGTGAATCAAGTGTCAAACACATCAAAAATCAAGGTATACATACTTTACATATGCATTTGTTCCTTAAACCTAATTTGGGTTTCTTATGGTTCTACTTTATTTAATTAAATCGGATTTGATCTAATTTAACTTAGTTAATGAAATCATATTTAACTAACATTTTAATTATTTGAATTTAAATTTCAACTATTGAATTTTACTTCATTCATCCTTAATCATTTGAAGACGATTGTAACATATTATTAAAAAAATTGTCCTCGTTTACCTTAAACATTTTAAGATAAATATAATATATCATTATATATGTTTTAATTTAGTTAATTAACTTATAATTAATTAATTATTCATTTAATCCAATTAATTAATTAAGATAAAAAATTTAAAATTAATATATTAACTTTCAGAGCCAATTCTGAAAAGTTTATAACAATTATAATGTGTTATATTTTAAAGTTAACTTTGATATCTAAAATATAATTTTTAAATTTTTAAAATATATTTTGAAAATTTTTCCCAAGGACCAAAAATAATTTGCATCTTTATATGGTGGATTACCTTTGGGCCTACTTCGTCCTTCGGTCAGCCAACAGCTAGGTATGGAAGTTTACATGATTAACCAAACCCAATAGTTCAAAACTACCTTTCTAGACACCCCACTGCATGGGTAGTCTTCAATCAATTATCCCTAACGTTGCTAATTTAGGCCGCATAAACTATTTGAGCTCCAATATCATTGAAGGAATCAGGCTAGTTGGAAGCGGGTTAAATGAGTGAATTTAAAAAAAATCAGTTTGATTTTAGTTGGAAGTGGGATTTACATGGCAATGGGCTCATTTTCCCTTTACATATGCCTTTACTATGTTGGCTTTAGGATAGGAAAACATACATAATAAAAGATGTACAATAGAGTGTGTGTAGTAAGTAAATGCATTAATATTGATTTTAGATTTGAAATTATATAAGTTTACCAAAAGTAATTTTAATATATATATATATATATAAATTAAATTTGGTAAAATTATATATTTTGAAATCTAAGATCAACATTAATGAATTTCAATTAGGGAAAGATTTGAAATAAAAAACTATATTAATGCATAAAATTCGTCTTATTAATTTGAATAGATCTACATATATTGTTTCCATACATACGCACACACATATGTGTGTTGTATTTACAAAGCATGTAATGTTTTAGATCTTAAATCAACTTATTTATGTAAACATATAATTTATAATATATGCGTTTAGATCCGTTGGAAATTAAAAACAACAATTTTGAATCAAATATTTAATTTAGAAGGGAACAAAAGAATTTACATAATACTTTAAATTTAGAAAAGAAATAAATTTTTGAATTTTACACAACAATCCGCATATGAATTCAAAAAAAACATTCCTTTTTTTTGAAACAATACTCAAAAGTTGTTGTATTCAAAACTTCAACAATGTAGGAAAATAAAATGGGTTTTCAAGGGAAATATAAATGATAACATATATAGTGTAAAATTATAAAGGTAGTTTCCAAAAATTGTTTTTTTCAAAACAACAGAACGGAAAAACAAGGAGCTGGACAACTTAAGAATATCATATATTGTATATTAACATTCATAACTTGGAGAATTTGTGAAACACGTAGTTAATTAAATCAAAAATACCTTAGGATATTGCTAAAAAGAACACCTTAATTGATGTATAATGCTCCTAGATTCATGAATCAACCTTCAGATGTTGCAAAGATAAAGAGGTAAAAACTACCTTTAATAAAATGATATAATTTGTATTTGATTTTGGAATCATCAGTTCTAGACCACCATGGAAATTTCAGCCATGACGTAATAGGAAGAAGATAAATTTTTTGTTAGGAAAGAACTAAAAAAAGAATGAGTGAGAGGGAGAAAATATGCTTTAATGGAAACATTGAAACCTTTCAATCCCTCTTTAAAACCTTCTTTATTTAAGTCCCAGTTAAATCTCATCAAATCCTCACCCCCGCTATGCATGGCTAATGATCGAACGAGGTAGAATGGGCCTAAAAAATTTCTAGATCCACTCGGCATTTGTTCCATTTAAATCTAATTTTTAATATTATATCGATATCGTATATCGACACGTGTGCTTTATACATGAGCTTTATCAAATACTAATGGTATTCAAATATCAATAAAATTTATTAGTTATTATTCAAATTCAGTATGAACAATTCGAATATTAACATTTACATGTTATCATAGCTAGCGGTTTGACATTTTGGCTGAATTTAGCATTTACATATATTTTTAGTAAAATCCATTTTTGCTTATAATAAGCGGTACCTATGGTAATGATTATTTGCACCAATTCTCCCCTTTAACACTATACCACCTTAGGCTTAAGGAATTTGTTTTTGGTCAAAATTCCAATATCATCCACATTCAACTTGGTTAGTCGATAAACAAAGTTCTTGGTTCAATGATAATGTTTATTATTAATCATACTACTCTAGTAAGAGATTTTGACTTTGCATTGATTTAAAGTTGACCGTGATACTAACCCCGTATAACCGAGGAGTCGAATTCTCTATTGAATAATGTTTCACTGCCAATGCTTCAACTTAGACCCAATAACAACCGTTCAATGGATGTCGTGCCACAATTTAACCATAATCAAAGTGGAGCATCCACATTAAATTTCCACGGTGTTCTTAAGTCATGGGAACTCCGTAACATCATCATTTCGAGATTCTAATTGGTCTTAGTTATATTAACTAATAGAAAACTCTCGAGTGAGTCATTCTATAGTCATTGAATAAGTTCTAGGTACCTTAGTTCCCTTAGTAGCCATAAGTAATACACCGTCCAACATTTGGAGAGCGTTGCACAATCTAGTCCAAATAAATATATCGATATGCCATCTTGAAACATTTTGACTAACAATATTTAAAATAATATTTTATTTTATTTCATAAATTTCTCATGATAACAACATAATGTAATTACTGTCACATAACGTATCATTTAAATAAATTCTATCTAATATTCTTTAAACTAATTATTTGATTAATTATAACAAATATAATAAGTATATAATAGAAAGAAAAAACTTTTTTAATTTTGAACAAGATTGGTTATCAAGTAAGACATATGTAACAAAATACATAATTCCCCTTAGGGCATACCCATAACTCTATCACACCATACCATATATGACCAACTTATGATTTTGAAAAACAATATATTGATAGGTCAATCCCCTATGGGATTTGACACCGAGATAGAATCAAAAATAATTTGGGGTCTAAGATTTATCTTATCTAATATGCACGATTTGTGAATTAATTCGATGCACCGATATCAAAAAGAGTTTTGATAGGAAATCCAAATAGAGATAACACACCTTCTATAACAATCTGCTTCCTCTTCTCAATAGCAGATGGTACAATGCTCGTAGTTGGAATTGTTTAATGCAAATGCTTTTATAACCTCTCCTTTTTTCTTTTATTGAGTCTCATATTATTCCTGAAGTCTCCAAACTGTTAACATCCATAACCCTTAACCTTACACATGTCTGCACTTCACTGCTTCATCATATGTCCTTTCATGCGACACTTCCCACATATAACATGTTTCTTCCCCTATCCTCCTTGGGGCCGACCTTTGCACTTATTCTGATTCTGATTATCTCCTTTCTTTGGCTCATCATCCTTAACTACATCGGCCAACTTTCCATCAACCGAATTCAACAATGTTGTTTCAATCGTTCCTTCGAATGTTGCCCTAAAATGTATGTGATTTAATGCTAGCTCTTTTAGTGGAGAATTATGATCCTTAGCACATTTTAGCTTCTTCTTCTCTAAATATTCATTAGCTCAAATCCAAACCTTGAAAATTTGTTAAACCAACTAACATACTCACCTACAATAGAATCTCCTTGTTTTAGAAGAATAAACTCGTCCAATAGTAGCCTCTTTTCCACTCCAAAGAAGAACTTAACCTCAAAACTTCTTTGAAAGCCCGCCCAAGAGATGGTGTCCTTGTCCACTTCTGAAGTGATTACTTTCTACCAATTTGCAGCCACTCCTAGAAGATGTCATGCTGCCAACTATCTCCTAGTGATGTTACTTAGACCGAATAAGCATAAAATCTTCTCATGGAGTTTAGCCACATCTTGGCCATTGAATAGGGTTTGGTACCCACGTAATGTTTTCCGTCTAAACTTAAGAAATCCCTATAGAGTTCCAGGAAATCCACTACTAGTGCTGGTTGGACTGGAACTACCTATAATGGATACAAAATTAGGAATATGAGAAGTTTCATTGGAGTTATAACTAGTCACTTGCTAATAATACCTTTGGAACCATAAAGAGATGTTCACCATAAGGATATCTACGGCATCAACCCTCATACTAGTACCAGCTCTGGTCCTTTTATGACCCAGAATTTTGGTTGTTTGATTTTAAATATTACAATAGTAGGTTTGTAAAAGTTTTATAACTTGGATTCAAATATAGAAATTATTAAAATATTTGAATCATCAATTTATTATTTGAATAATGATTTAAATATCTAGATTTTGAATTGTATATAAATTAGTTTGATTTAATGGCCTTTTTTAACTCATTTTAATCAATAAATAATAATGGGGAATTCATTTTGTATATTCATTTATAGTGATAAATAGTTCAGATAAATAATAAGAAAATAAAGTTTTATTTTAATGACTTGATTTTTATTGATGTACTTTTAATTTACTTTATTTAGTTTTTCATAATTTTTAATGCAGAAAATATTTGAATAATCCTTTGACTTTTTTTGGCAAACAATAGGGCTTTTGTGATTTTACAGAATTTGGTAACCACTGTATATTTTTTAAGGTCGTATCACTATTCGGAGCACGATTATATTTTTGTTTTTTCATTCATGACCCATACATGAATGAAAATCTGTATGGCGTGAAGCCGAAAACTAAAATTATAACTTACCTTGCACTTAGAAAAATTAGAACATTGCTCTCTTTCTCTCACACTATCTTTCACTATTCCATTTGTTTAGAAAGAAACATATATCCACTTTATTTTAAATTCAAAACAATTAAATTTAAAAATCGATAATTTATAAATTTAATATCTCTCCCATATGAGGTCTAATTGAGACAAATTTTTTTTGCATTGCACTCATAATGGCGATTGTAATGCGATGGAACTGGTTTAGTTGAATTTGGAGCAAGTGAAAATTTGGTCTAAAATTGGACATCATTCGATTTTAATTCAAACTAGACTGCTTCGGTGATAATTGAAATTTAGGTGAGTTAACTCACCTCTGAATGAATACTATTGTATAGTAGATAAAAAATTGTTGGTTGCATGCTTTATCGTATTATTTGTTTGTTGTTTGGTTTTGATGAATGGTCTCTTTTGAAAGCGATCAATATATGAAATCATTTGCAGGGAATTTATCTAACGTACAGGGAATCTGTAGAGGGATCCAACGGGATTTCTCGTTACTATCAATTTAATTCCAATTATATCCCTATATATGATTTATTGAATATCAAACTTGGTTTGTTTGGCCCTATTAGTTATGACATTGTTATATGTTTGAATTTAACCCCTATAGTGGTAAAAAATCAAAAATAATTAGTTAAGTGTTTTGGTGGCAATTGGCTTCTAATTAGTATTTTGAAATACTATTAATTACTGTGTGGCTTGAAATTTGTTTTTGATTCGAAGAATGATTTTAAATCTTAACCGTTGGTTTTCTAGAATATTTTTATTTGAGTGGATTTTGAACTTCTATATTTTACCCCAACCTTTATATTTGTCTTTTCGAAACCATTTAGAAATGTTTTAATGTTTTTTAACTATTGTTTTGATTTTTTTGCTTATATTTAATTGTTTTGCAGTTATTTATCAATATTTTAATATTGTAAAATATTTTTTATTTTTTGAGAAAAATGTGTGATCCTCTAAAATAGAGGAGAGCACACATGAATACACATACACACATCACAAGACAAGTTTTTTCCGCTTGGCAAGTAGCTAATCTAAATACAAAATCAAAGGAAAAACTCAGGTACCCGTAAAATGAGCTACGACAAGGCCACCGCCCATTACACCCCAACACCAAGCACCGGCATGGCCACCGCCTGATATTAAGGTATTAGAAGTACTTGAAAAACTATAAAATAACCAATGAAACTGGAAGCCAGCTCTATCTAAGAAGGCAACTCCATGATGCTGACTCTAAAGGCATGGAAAAGCGAAAACGGAACTGCGAATGATCTGGACTGGAAACGCTACTCTGAAGACTTAGTAAAGCTGGAAGTAGTGTATAGTTGAATAGTGAATCCTCCTGAAAACAGAACTCCATAATGAAGATGAAGATGTACTGAGAAGAACCCCTTCCTGCATACAGCAATCTGCAATCCTTAGAACTCTATAATGAAGATGAACTGAGAAGAACTCCTCCCTGCATACAGCTATCTGTAAGCCGCAATGCTGTGTACCTGCAATAAGAAACTAACACCATATCTTTGCCCGGAACCTGTATCTAAAACAGAACTAAAGAAAATAGTTAGAATGATACACATATATGTATATAAATAAAATTTATATATACATATACATACATATACATATACATACATACATATATATATATGTATAAAAGAAATAGGAACAACGATACAAAAGTAAAGCTAATATGAAAGATTAAAATAAAGAATAGAAAAAAGACTAAAAGAAATCCATGATTGAATGAACTTAAAGATCTAAAAACTAAAACAAAACAAAAACTAAAACAAACAAAAACTAAAACAATATCTAAAACAAAACAAAGATATCCTTATGGTCCTTTGGTCAATAAGATGTTATGATACATAGTGAAATCATCGTTTAAGTTTGAAAAAATATTAATACTACAATTATTAATGTCAAAATAATTATTTGTATATTTAAATAGATTAATATTATGACTAACCTTATTAAGATATTCTTTAAATAAATTATTTTTAGCTAATTTATATTTAGGATTAAAAATCCAATTAAAACAAAAAGCAAAAATTATAAAAATCAATTTATTAAAATGACTATAATTATTTTTAAAAATTATCCGATTTCTTTCAAACCAAATATACCAACAAATTATAATGACTAACGTGTCAAGTTGAAATCTATTATCCGTTTTGAACTTAAATCTAAAACTATACCAATAATATTTATAATCATATATTTTAGTAGTTAGGTTAAAGTTAAGGATTTTAAGGATATTATTCAGAATGAAATAAATATCCATGCAATCATAGTATACATGTTTAATATCTTCTAAATGTAGATTGCAAAAATAACATTTATTATCGATTTGCATATTTTTTTCTTTTTAAAAATTCTATAGTATTTAGTTTTCCATGCATAATTAACCACATATGAATTTTACATTTAGATGGAGCATTTGATTTCTAATTAAAAGAGTTATTGGTTACACTCAAAAGATTGATAAATCTATAATATGAATTAGAAGTATATTTCTTGCTCTTATCTCATTCCCAACTAATATTATCATTATCAATATTGTTACCTGGCACCTTGGCCCGGCTACAAGATGGTGGCTGCAGAAGTTATAATTAAACGTGAGTAAGCGTAACGTCAAGTGTTGGTCATCCAAGTTGTACTCAATGAATAGGGCACGATGTGTAATGGATGATGGGTCGGCATTGGATGATGGGGTTACAAAAAACTGTGGGTCGGTGCTTGGAGGCTGGATCGGTTATCCTCGGTCGGTTGTGTTCGATCAGTTATGTGCGATTGGTTGTTTACAATCAATCGTGAGAGTTTAGGACCGGCAACCTTGGTTCAGCCAGAGTAGGTTGGCAATGGTGGGAGGACTATATTGGTATCAGCCTGGATGGGGTCAACCTTGAGGGAATCGGTAGAATCTCGTGGGATCGGTCTTGATAGGTTCGGCAATGGTAGATCGGCAGAATTTGATGGAGTCAACTTTAATAGGGTTGACATAATTAGATCGACATACTTGTGTATGGTCATACACATACGTGTGGTTCGAAATATATGTATGGTTCGACCTATTCGCATGGTTCGATGTTGGAACAAGATCATATGTGGATCGGTTGAGAGTGGTCCGGCTTATGTGGATCGGCAAGGATGGGCTCAGATTCGATACGATCGGCATGCCTGGATCGACTGTAATGGTAGGCTATCTTCGGGTCGGTCATGGAGCTTTTTGGCATTAAATGAAGCTGTCGGCATGGATGGCTCGGTCACCATGGTTCGGCATACTTGGGTCGGTGCATCATAGGGAAGTTGGCAAGTTATCTGGTCTACAACAAAGTAGTGCGATTAACATTTCATTTATTCAAGTCACCCCACTATTTTCTTTGAGTCGCTTGAGAAGCTGCTTCGACTCATCTACGAGGAAACCCCAATTCGGCATTGATGGTTCGGCCAAGGTGGTTCGGCAGTTACTGGATCGATTATGGAGGGTCGGCATACCTGGGTCGGTCGACTTGAATTGTCACTTGTGGGCCGAGCTATCTTAATCATGGACCTGCATAGGGAAGCCAGGCTATCTTCGTTTAAAATAGAGGGGTAGAGGTCCAGTTTAACGGGGCCTTCTTTTTGGAAAAAAGGGGGAGACTGCCATTTTTTATGTACTCATTTCTTTTCCATTCTAAACTGAAATCAAGCTATTCTTTGTGGATTGTATATGTATTAAAGAAACTGAAAAAGCAATAAAGATCATATTCAAAGTGGACGTAGGCAGTTACGTCGAACCACTATAATTCTGATGTTCCTTTTTTTTGCTATTGTTTTTGCACTATGTTGTGTTATTCCTCTGTTTTAATGTACCGTCTTTATTAATCTCTCTACACAAATTTGTTCTAGGTTGTTAGTGACCAATTTTGGTGCTAACAAATATTATATAGGTTTAATCTAGCATACAGCAAAGCAAGCTGCCTAAGAGTTGAACCTACTAAAATTCTGTTAAAATTAAAATTCCAAGGAGGGTCATTTTTGAGGAAAAAATATCTATAATTAAAGCATCCTTAAAATTATAGATATCATCTAGCTCCTTAAATTCTATCCTAAGAGGAGTAATGAAAATCCAACGATCATGCCAAAACGAAGTACTATTACCTGAATGAACTATTGTATTGGTGCCTAAGTTAAAAGTCTCTTGACATTTTAAAATAGATTTCCAAAAATTGGACAACTTACATATAACCATAGGAGTGATTTGATATAAATTAGTATTACCATTATAGTAATATTTAGAAACGATTTCTTTCCAAATAGGATTTTCATTAATAGCCTTGAACTTCCATGACCAATTACCTAACAATGACAAGTTCATATTGCGCAAATTAATGACTCCTAAATTACCTTCCTTCTTGGACTTACAAATAGATTCCCAATTTACTAAACATTTAATACTACTGTTATGTTATCCCCACTCCATAAGAAGTCCCTTCTAATTTTATCTATTTTATCGATCACCCAGTCTGGAAAAAGATGCATAGACATCCAATATATCGGGAGAGCTGATAAGACCAAGTTTACTAGAACTAATCTACCCACTTTTGATAAAAATCTCCTTCCAATTAGAAATCCTATTTTTGATTTTATCCATGATTATAAACCAATCATCATGTTTAAGTTTGGTATGTCTAATAAAAATACCAAGATAGTCAAAAGGAAAATTCATAATTTTACAATTAAGCATATTAACAACTAAATTTTCAACCTTATCAAAATTGTTTAATACTAAAACTGAACTTTTATCGAAATTTATTTTTAAACCTAAAAGTAATTCAAAACTGTATAAAATAAACTTAAAAGTAATAATGTGTTCTGGTAAATGGGAAGAGAAAAGCAAGGTATTATCTGCATATTGGAGGACAGATACACTGTTACGCGATATATCGTTATCTTCATTTCTCAAAGATCCATTATCAACCAATTTTTTAAATTATCTTAGCAAAAACATCGACGACAAAGTTAAAAAAAAGTGGTGATAAATGATTACCTTGCCTTAAACCTCGCTTAGATTGAATTTAATTACCTAAAATACTATTAACCTTAATACTAGAGTCACCTGTTCTAAGTAAATTCATGAACCATCTAATCCATCTATGACTGAAACCTCTAGCTTGAAATATATCTACTAGAAAATCTCAATCTACCGAATCAAAAGCTTTTGCGAAGTCCAATTTCAAAATCGCACAGGTTATATTATTCTTACAACAATGATTAATGTATTCTTGAACTACAGCCACATCGTTGGTGATATTTCTCCCCTTAATGCATGCAGATTGTGAACAGTCAATTAGTTCATTCATTCTTATACTAAGTCTATTAACTAAAACTTTTGAAATAATTTTTATGGAACAGTTAATTAATGAAATAGGTCTAAAATATTTTAAGTTATTAGCACCTAATTTTTTGTGTAATAAAATAACATTTGCAAAATTAAATCTTCCTAATTGCCAATTTCCATTATAGAATTTGTTAAACATGCTAATTAAATCGAATTTTAAAACATCACAAAATGTTTTATAAAAGAAAACTAAGAACCCATCCGGACCTGGGGATTTATCAGCTGGCATGTCATTAATGGCTTTCCAAATTTCCTCTTCAGTAAAAGGATCATCTAACTCAGAAAGATCAACATTAGAATTAGAAGGATAAAGATCATTCCATCTAGCATTAATTATATGATTGTTTTTATTACCAAAAATTTCTCTATAATAATCTATAAAAGCCTAATTAAGATTTCTTTGATCAACTAATTCTTCATTATTCATAAAAATAGAATTAATCATATTACTACGTTTTCTACCATTAGCCATATTGTGAAAAAATTTGGTATTATTGTCACCTTCATTTATCTACTGAATTCTGGATCTCTGTTTCTACTTAACCTCCTCTTTTTCTAAAATAATGTTAAGCTCATCTTTTAGATTAGTGAGAACATTACGCTCACTTAAATTTAGTTGTCTGGTTTCTTCTATCTTGTTTATTTTAAGCATTTCAGAAAGAATATTTTCTTTTTTAATTTTAATACTACCAAAAACATTTTTATTCCAATTTTTAAGAAAATTCCAAAGATCCCTATGTTTTAAAACAAAATTTTTAGTAGAACTATCCTTGCACCTAATATTTTAAAAACTGATGGAAATCCACTTATTCTCAATTAAATTCGAAAAATTGGATTCCAAAACCACATTTTTTTCGAATTTAAAAGATCTACTAATAACTCTATACTGTTCACAAGTGAAAATAATAGGATAATGATCAGAATAAGTTTAAGGCAATCTAGACACTCTACAAATAGGAAGTTTATCCCTAAAGTCATCGCTAATGAAAAACCTATCCAAAAGAGCCATAGAAGGGGACTCCCAATCATTACTCCAAGTAAATTCTCCATTAGAAAGAGGAATTTCAATCAAATTAGAATTAATAATAAATTGGTCAAATTCCTCCATAGTAGAGAAATCACCCTCCCATGGATAACGTTCTCCTATAAACGTGTAACATTGAAATCATCCTCCAAAATCGAAGAACCAGGAGCTAAAGATCTAAACTCAAGACATTCATTCCGACCTATTTTAGAGTTAGGCCCATAAACATTAGAAATGTTTAAAAAAGAATTATGACTAAGATTGAAACACCCCACACCCCTTAGTATACCCAAAAAGGGAACACTAAAAGATATGGTGCGTTATAGGTATAGTTAAAGCATCATAGAGACTAAGATTCACTAGACAAATAGATATAAACAGCGGAAACATTTAAACGGTAACTCATTATTCAAAATAAAACTTCATAAATAAGTCTGAAAAACATCACATGTCTCAAATACCGTATACACATGTCTTATGAAATATACATCTCAGTCTCATAGAATCAGAGTATAATAAAATAATCACCCCTTTTATAAGTACCAGTATATCAAAAACCAAATGAAAAGAAAACTGAAAAGAAGAAGAATGCATGAAGAATGAGAAGGCTCTAGAAATGGGTCTCTAAGTAATCCAAATCTACTCTCCCTGCCTCTGCTGGCCTATGGGGAGAAAAGGGAAAATAGAGGAGTGGGTCAGACTAAAAGTCTGGAAAGTGAAAGCAACTACGAGTATTTTCAAGCAAGATAAAGATAATAGACTTCGCAATAGTTCTAGCATAAAAGGAAATAAAGGAAAAGATAAAGCTGGAATAAAACACTGTTTAACCGTTTTCTTTGCTTAGATTGTCTGATTACTTTGATTGGATTGTTTGCACTTTTCTAAAACTGCTTTGATTAGGCTGAAATCCAAATCCTAATTTAATTAGGCTGAAGTCCTAATTCTACCCTTTGACCGACCTTCTATCTTTGTTGTGCCACTATGAGCTAGTCCCATACTGTGGGTACCACAACAAAAAGACACATGTTTATTGCTTTGGAACTCAATAATGACTTATCTCCCTCAATTCGATGACGCATGCACAGTCATCGCCGGTTCGCACTATCTGTTGCTCCCTCTTTTGACCTCTTATCTACCCTAGATCAGCATAAGCGTGCCCCGCCTCACTTGATCTGTTGTGAGACCATCAGTCCTATCCTGAAGGGGTCCTGCCCAGCCTCACCTAAGTATGTTGTGAGACCATCAGTACTAGTCTGAAACGGGGATGCTGTAGGTACTGATCTTAACAAACAAAATCTAGATGCGCCCTTTGCCCAAATCCCCCGATTTGTGCTTCTATATATTGACCTCTTATCTGCCCTAGATCAACATAAGCGTGTCCAGCCTCATCTATTCTGTTGTGAGACCATCAGTTCATGACTGAAAAGGGAATGCTGTAGGTACGGGTCCTACTTCTATCTTGGCTTATTAACTTAGTGCAAGTTTTAAAATAAGTCTTTTCGATTATTTTTGCTCTGTTTGCTTATCACCTTAACCTATGTCTTAAAATAAGCCTCTTTTGTTATTTGTGTTATGCTTGCTTATTAATTTAAATATAAGTTCTAAAATAAGTCTTTTCCATTATCTCTAATTATAACCTGTGTGTTATAATTTTGCTTATTGACTTAACCCAAGGTCTAATTTTAAAAATAAGCTTGTTCTACTATTTCTTCTAATTTCTCTTTTTTAGTTACTATTACATGTTATAACTATGCTTATAAATGTCTTAAATTTGCCTATTTCAGTCTATGTCCTATTTATTACAGTTTTTCTTATTTTACATCCAATTTCTGTAAATTTTATGTTCTTATATTTTAGTCCATATTAGCGAATTATTCTCTTCTATTTATTTTATTCGCGTGAAAAGAAATAAAAAGAAATTAACATTACCAGACTAAATTTTAGCTAAAAAGGAATAGATGTAAATAATAATAAATGACTGTAAATAATTAGGAAAAACTGTAAACAATAGTAAATAATTGCAAATAACTCAAATAAAATAGCTAAAAGAAAATACGCTGGAAAGCAAGTCTAAAATTTAGTTAGAAATAAACTGTGAATAAACTTGCATAAAGGTTATCCCAAAATTATTGAAAAACTACAACTATTGGAAACCCTATTATTTTAAATTACTTAAAAATCTAAAATAATTACTTGAACACTCACCTGCGGTCCTTAGCTCTTTTCCTTGGCCTTCCCAGATTCACTTGGGTGTAAAATATTATAATCAAAAAGATCTCCACCTTTGAAAAATATTCCTTTTAGGGTCCAACCTAAGGCAATGAACCCAGATGGAGAAAATCTGATGAAAAAATAGTTAGGCCTAGGGTCTTATTTATAGTATCACTTGCAGATCTTAGACCGTTGTATTTGAGGATTAAATCTGGTGCAACCACGTCATAGGCTCGTTGGGAATCGTCGGATGGAAGCACGAACGCACAGGATTCAAAAGAAATCGATAAACACATCATATATGAAGCTGGACGAATAGAACGCTAGGAAATCAAAAACCACGTCCCCAAGTCTAATAGAAAACTGCCACGTCGAAAAATAAATCATCGTTCAATAATTATTCCCATTAATTGATTACATCGCAAATTTTTCATTTTTGTTGTTTGTGTGTATACATTACACTTTTTGAGAGATTATACTCTCCCTCTTAATTGACTTTACAAATTGTTTTCCATTTTGTAAATCTCATTAGATCTTTATTTTAAATATTTACACTTGTTAACAATCAATCCATCTTAATCTTTCAAATTTACATCCATAATAATTTCCTTTGCTATACATTCTCATTAATGTCAATTATGTCATTAATTCGGGTAATCAATTTATTCCCAATCCTTATCTATTCATCAATTGGGTATGTTACACATTTATTTACTTTTGAATGTGTACAATTAATTAGGATATATGTATATATACATATACAATTTAAACTAATCAAACCCATGGTTAATTTTATTCATTCATAGCAATTTTCTTAATTGATTGCTTACTAATTTTAACAAATTCCCATTGATTCTTGTCTTTTACAAAATTTATTTGTTAACATTTTATCCCCATTTCTAAATCTTTCGTTTATAAACATTAAAGATTTAAACTTCAAGAATATATATTTTATAAACAAATTTAGTTTCCTCATATTACATGTTTACAATCTACGTTAATTTAAAATTAACGTACATTAGTAAATGTTGTAATGCATGTTAATTACAATTTTAACGTGCATTAATTACTAATAATGTACATTTATTGCCAATAAATCTTTTTACCATTTCTTCCTTATACATATGTGTGTATATGTATATGTGTGTGTATATATATATTAATACCATACTCTTGTTTCCAATTAATTTCATTAATCAAATTCGAACGTTTAAATGTGCGCATAAATGCGTAAGCTATTGAAATATTTTCAAATTCTGTGTATATAATATGTTTCCCTTTTTAATAAATTCTACTGACTCATTGCTGACTGTGTACATATTTAATTTAACACACATCAACAATCAATCAATCAATCATAATTAATGTAAGTTACCAATTTCATATGTGTAATTGTTTCTAATGCCAAAACTTCAAACGATCATAACTTCTTCGTTTGAACACCGTTTGGAAAACATTATATATGAAAATTAATCATAAAATCCCCACGAACACAATGGTATAAGTTTCGTGGCCAAATTCCAATATTTGTAAAAATTTCCATTTTTTTACAGTTGTCTAAGTCTATTAATTATATTTCCATTAATTAATTAGTATAAAAAACGTGAGGTGTACTTTAATTTATATGTTTCCTTTAAATTTTCTCTTAATAATAACTTCTTATATTTTAATTCCTTTGTAATTATTTTTCCCCTGAAATATCGGGGTGTTACATTCTCTTCCCTTAAAGGATTTCTTCCTCGAAATTTCCAAAGATGGAAGAATGTAAATAGCAACCATCATCAAAAAACTACAAACATCATCCATTTCTACCTTTGCCCTTATTTTTAACTAATGCAATTTATGATTTATATATGAAGATAGTGTAGTGTCAATGTCCCTAACTAATGCAAAAGATTAGGCAGTCTATTGATTCAGTCGACCTCCTTATTACGCAATCATGTCCTTGCCATGTATCCAAATGAATGCAATTCCCTACTGATAACTGATAGTTCTATATGCATGCTGCAATCATCATCCAAATGCAAAAATCATATGATAATCACCCATTTATAGCAACCATGGAAAATAAAATAAAAACACTATTGTGCACACATCCATATGCATATGCTCTAGTGTCCTAGTTAGGCCGATCCCTAAGAGATAATAGTGCCTAGTGTAAGTATATGCGTCTATTAGCATCCACTAGCACCCACTAGTATCCATCATACATAACATATTCTAATAACATGTTTACATCAACCCCTACCATCCATAGGTTAAATCCTATGATCTTCCCTCCCAAAGGATAATAATGGAAAGATCCTATTCAAAACTAAAGATGGAAACCGGAAATTCAAAATTTACTATTAAAGGGATGCGGATAAGAGGTACACCTTTTCTCCTAATCAAATCAATCTTCTCCGAAGTCTCTCTAACCATGTCGGGACCAAGTAGCAATCTCTCAGTAGACTCCAACCAATATGAAGGCGACTTGCATGGTCTTCTATAAAAATCTTCAAAAGGTGCCATTCCAATGTTAGCTTGAAAACTATTATTATACATGAATTCCACTGAAGGAAGATGCTCCTTTCCGGTTCCTCCAAAATCAAGAATCACATCCTCAACCACATGTGTCTTACCATCTTATTAATATCACCTTACTATTTTTTGTAGTCTACACACATGCAGCAACAATCCAAGGTTCTCACTAGTATCCTATACACTTCACAGAAACTTCTATTATTACTTCTAAAAGTAATCACTGCTATCTCCTACGTAGCCTTACTCTTTTTTCGTCACACCTAGGAAATGATTCCTATCTACTCCACATTTAGAAGTTAGGTCCAGTATTTATCATTTCAAAAACTAAAGCTTCAAAATTTTTAAAACACCAAATCCCAAAAGTTTTGCCTTTAAAATTTTTATTTTCAAGTTTCTATTAAATTCAAAGGTGTTTCGTTACTTAATATTTTATCCTTCTAGACTTGCATCCTTACATCTTTTTTTTTGAATTTACAATATTCTCCAAACCCAGCGGGGAAAATTTACAAATTCTATGTTCAAAACTTATTCCTCTTTTCCTTTAAAAGACTTTTACAGCTTTCTATAAAAATTGGGATTTTGTTTAAAATTTAACTGTTACTAAGTTTTTCGCTCCTAAAAACTTATTTACCTTTTCCACTATTAGCACCAAAATTGGTCACTAACACTCTTGAATAGAGTTATGTAGAGAGATTAATGAAGAAAGTAAATTAAAACAGAGAAGTAACACAATCGAATACTAAAATAATAACAGAAACGAGAACACCAGATTTATAGTGGTTCGACATAACTGCCTATGTCCACTTTGTATAGAATCTTTATTGCTTTTTCAATCACTTGAATATAGATACAATCCGTAAATAGACAGCTTGAATACAAGTTTGAGCGGAAAGAAAGTCAATACAGAAAATGGCAGAGTCTCTTTGGAGTTCTCAAAAAAAATCCCTTCAACTGTGCCACTGCCCCTTTGTTTATAGACGAAGTCATGCTGCTTCCCATATATAGGCCCATGACGAAGGCACTTTGGCCCACAACAACACCCATGTTCGCCGACCTATGGATACTGACCCTTGATGACCGACCCACATGCCACCGAGCCACTCTGGCCGAGCCTGGGGTCCTATGTGGATGACTTGAAGCAAGCTACCATATGACATAGAGCAGTTAGTCATGAGACTCGAAGTGATGAAGCACTGATCGTATCTCCCAGTGGTAATTTGTTGGCTTCCCGGATGCATACCGAACCAGGTATGTCGAAGCATTGAGGCCGACCCACAAGTGCCGAACTGTACCCGACCGATCCACTTCAGCTTGTGCACCATGACCAAGTGACATATACCGAGTCATTTAGACCGATTGATGTATACCGAGGCATCTATGCCAAGCCAACATGACAGGATCCAAGCTGCCGACCCATACATGCCGAACCACTTAGGTCGAGCCACTAGGGGTTGTGCCATATGGACCAACTCTTTTAAGGCCGACCCATCCACACTGAACCACCTAGGCCGAGCCAACACGGCCGATCCACACTTTCCGAACACCTATGCCGATCCCTCCATAACCGACCCACTTGTATTTAACTACCTTGACCGAACCATTAATTACTTATCTATCTCAACCGAACCACCACCTAACACCGAACCATGTGAATAGGCCGATCCATATAAATATATCGAACCTATCAATTTACACCGATCCTTCATATTCCCCATCCTTCCTTGCTTAAGTCTCGTCTAGGGCCAACCATATCCTCTGCAACTATTGCCTCGTAGCCGGGCCAAGTAACCGGGTAACATTTGCCCCCCAAAGTGTGTTGTGTAAGTCAACATGTCACGCTTTGAATCAGCGAGCAATCCCTGCTTTCAAAGGCTAGTTCATGCAGAATGATAACTGTCTATCGCTTTTTAATTGGCCTTCGATGAGGCTTCACATCATATGAACGCATTAGCTCAATCTCGAAGAGGCTCTTAAAATCTTGTTTTTAACTTTTCAAAAGCTAGATATATACAACCTTTCAAAGGCTGAATCACGGTGGATTTTCCAAACCCACGCTTTCTCTACTTATTAGATAGTATTCGTCTCTTTATCACATACCATCTTCAACTACCATTATATTTTTGTGTGATATATATATTATTATTATTTTAGAATAAGAGGTGGGTTGGCATACGAAGGCCGACCCACACGGTCGGTTCCCCTGGTAATGGTCGACATGTTCACTTGCTGCCCAATGATGTGCGGTGATCGGGTCTATAGGAAAACGCCCATTCGTCACCCCTCCACCATATATAAACTCACGCCTTTATGATTTTCCCCCCATTTCTCACTTTATTTCTTATCTTCTCCAACATTGCTCCAAACCCAAACTCCTTCCCTCCACCGAACTACTTTCCCACCTCGTTCCATCATCTTCCAAACGTGCCGTCCTATCCTCCTCGCCTCAACCTCGAGAATACTTGCCTCAACCTCGAATTAACGCATATGTGAGATTCCATGAATTAACTTAAATTCCTAAGCCATGCCTACTTGAACTCGAACTAGATTAGGATCGTGTGTGCATGCATCCCTATGCAATGAATGGGAGAGGTGAGAAACATGGTGAGTGAAGGGACATGCGTGGACAATGGAGCGTTTCTGACGTGGGTTGCACCAGGTTGAGAGGAGTTAGCATAAGTGTTGATTGGAAAGGAAGTCGGTGATGTATAGGAGAAGAGGGTTTGTTGTTTTGTGAGAGGAGTTTGGTGATTTTCAGGGGTTGGTGCATAGGCTGCAGGCTCCTGCATGGCATGCCGATCGAGGGAAAGGGTCGGTCGGTTATTGGAGTAGAGCTAGACCGGTAGGAATTGGGCAATAGAGTGGGTCGTTATTCCGAGAGGGAGTGTCGATTGGTTTTGAGGGAGAGAGTGGGTCGGTACTGAGAGAGAATGTGGATCGGTACCCAGAGAGAGTGTGGGTCGGTTGAGGGGCGATCGGTATAGAAGGTTAGGTGTTTGGATCGATATTAAGTGTCGCGGTCAACATTGGCAATCTGGATCGTCTTAACTTGAACACCTCACACATCAGGACTACATATTTTCACGCCTTAGCACAAAATAATGAATGATGACCAAGATCAAAGAATATAAGCCCATGGACTTAATTCGAATTAACAACTCCATAGTTTAAGTAATTTTAAACATGAATCTAACCCAACAAATGCAAGTAACAACCCTCACAACATATGATGCCAATGTTTGATCTCAAGACTTTTGCTACCGATCACAAAACAAACTTCGATGACTGTTAATGATGACGGTCCCCAAAGATGATAACTTAAAGCTTCATCACGCTATACTATCCTTTAGGACTTTTATTTATCTGTACTCTTTTCTTAAATCATCGCACTAGTTCACACACAAAATGGGGGAATACTTTATTGTTATATCTTATATCTATTATCTTTGAAGTATAGCTTAAACATGTATCTATTCGCATTAATCGCTTTTTGGTAATGTCCAAAAAATCAAGTTCCACTACTGTTTCTGACAGGCCTGAACCTAATTCTCGGCAAAAAGCAGTGGGGACTTTGAATCCATCATCAGCCCCCATACTTGGCGTCCAGATCCACCTGATGAAGATATAGACCTATCCCCGGATGTTGTAGACGGGACCGTTATTCTGGATGATCCCATCGACTCTCAAGCCTCGAACATTGGTGAATCTTCTCTCCGTCGATTGTGTTCTATCCACGAAATCCCCTTCGAAGACGTTCTGGTTCCGTCGGCACAAGATCGGCCTCGCTTGCCCCCAACCGGGTACACTGCGTGCAACAAATTTATGTGTTTGGCGGAAAGTGTGCCACCTTTCAATTCAGTCCTCCTGAAGTGTTGCAGTATATAGGAATTTCTCCAGCACAACTAGATCCTAATAGCCATGCATTTATCCACTATACATGCGTTCTTTTCATGAGCATGTTACTCAGACCCCCAACTCTCGAGGATATCCATTACATCTATTGCTTCAAGAGATGTAACGATAGTCCATCTTACATATTCCTCGAGCCATATCCCAAATGCAAATTCCTGATGGGCGCGTGGAACAAATTTTCTTAGGATAAACAAGAGCGGTTCTACATACGCTATCCTCCTGGCTTTGCGAGAAGAAGGCTAGAAGGATGTAAGTCTCATCTTTACCCCAATCTCTACCCCAAGGCTTGGAGTTCACTTTCTCTGAACTTCTTTCAAATCTTATGGGTATCCGCTCACGACCCGAAGGCGCCGGGTATTCTAAGGCCGTCGAGGCCATCTGAGCTACTCCCATGGGAGATTGGGACATTAAATCTATAATTACTAACGAACTGCTTTTGAAGTTCGGATTACTAAAAGAGGGCCGTTGGACTAGCCTTCCAAACGGTGCCATAATAGATAGAACGACTGCGAAATCGAGAAAGGAACAAGTCGGACCTTCGGTGCCACCTGTTGAAGGGACTAGAGATACTACCGAGGAAGGCAAGATCGAAAATACTGATGAGAATATCAGCCTCGAGCCAACACCAGTAGCCGACGTAACCGACATTGATCAATCTCCGCCTCCCTCAAAAAAGAAAAATAGTTTAGCTTACAAACAGTAAAGGAAGAAAGTTGGCAAAAGTTCAAGATAACTCCAATCGAGAAAACGCTATCTTCCTAAAACTTAGAGGGCTCATTAAAGGGCCTATCTGACTTGACCATCCCCGATGATATACTAAATTACGGCTTCAATAACCCCGAGGCTATAGGATTTAATTCGCCCGCGAGAAGCAACAAAGGCGCTCAGACTCATCATCAGGGAGAGAAAACTCCAACGAGTGAAGCGAAAAACACTGGTCCATCGGGGGGTTGCATTAGGACACACACAAACACTTACACTCCACCATGCACTTGAATTCCATTCATTGTGCGACTTCTACTAATTTGTCCTCATTTGACTTTATGTGTAGGTGAAATGGAGCGTACACATGGCATTGACCGCCTTCGCGGATCCTCCATCTTTTACCATTCTAGTTGAGGCTTAGGATCAGGCAAATGGCGAAATAGGGACGACGACGGTGATAAAGATTGTCGTCCCTGAGAGTCTTTTATTCCAGAAGGAGAACCCACAACCATTATTTATATCCAAAGGATCCTCCCCATCATCCGGAGCGTAGTGGGGAGAAGTCTGCTCATAAGGGATCCCAGTCTGAAGTTCCTCACGACCAACATTCTGGCTCTTCAAGTACCAAGAAATCCCATGAGCCTTATGAGAAATCCATGACTCCATTAGGCAGACTCCCCCAGCCTCTGCTCACGATCCGTCAACGGTGGAAAAATTAGCTGAGCTTAAGGCTACATTCCCGAAGGTATGTTTCGATGGACTGAAATTTCTCCTCGTGATCCATCCTATCCTTGGACATGTTAAACAGAGCGCCGTTGCCTACAACAACAATGTTTTTTTTCAGTATGATGCATTCGTACACTTGGTGCAGAAAGTTTCAGAGGTCTACATTGAACGCCAACACGAGATTGATCGCCTTAAAATCGAAGCTATTCATGACATAGACATCATTAAGGGCTAGGATGAAGAGCTATCCTCATACAAATCTCAGCTTGAGACTGCCTAGAAAAATGTCAAGGAGATAGCTAAGGCAGTTAGCCGCTTGGAGGCTACTCACAAGAAAGAACTCAATGAGGCAATCCAACGTAGCAGTGCTCTAGCTTTGAAGAAAGACTCTATCCAAAAAGAAAAGGACGTTCTCGCTCAACGGGTCAAAGAACTAGAGGAATTGTTCTTTAAGGAGAGAGAAGAGAAAATTGTAGCGCAGAAAGAGTCACAAAGATGCTACGATGAAATCATCAAAACACAGCTTCTAAAGACAAAACTTGACGAAGAGCTATCCCGGGTTGAAGGAGTAAAAGAAGCAGCTCACGAGGAAGGCAAGAAGATGGTGCTCATGGAGACCAACTCTCGACTCGAGGCTGCTACCGAAGCCGACAGAGAAGAAATCAAATGTTTATTCGACCCGCTCATTGCCGAGTTCAATGCAAGAGGCCTCGTGCATTGTGACTTGTCTTTATTGGGTGAGAATTATCTCACGTTACTTGCCAAAGCATGGGATACTTCGATTGGGATTAAAAAATTAAAGCTGGGTATTGAAGAGATTGATGAAGAAGCTTTGGTGAGGAAAGTGCTTCGAGGCAACGAACCCCTAGATTTATCTACAGCGAAAGCCTTCTTCGGGGGAGGCTCTCCTACATCACAGGACAAAGAGGATGCCACTGGCCCGCTGGGCTCTGAGCCCCAAATTCCTTCCCCCGTTGAATTGACCAAAACTGTCCGCTTAATCCTTCTGAGTAACATGTGGATTACGATTCGGAGAAGCCTAGACTTGGCATCCACATTCTATCCCCAATTCCGAAGGGTGATACTCCCAAGACGACTGAGAGCCAAATGGAAGCTGGTACATGACCCTTCCTCCTCAAGTTTATAGAGTCATCGCTTTTGGCGAATAACCGTCGTATCTTAACATTCACTTTTCATGAATTCATGAGGTCATTCTGGCCCTGAACGGACTCCAAGGAGCGATGTCACCATAGAGCGGGAAGGAAAAGAGACTGAAGTACTCCACATCGGCGACACCCCTGGTCCTGACGCTCAAGTAATAGGGGCGCTTGAGGAAGATATGCTCGAAGATCCTTCACCCTTAGAGGGGAAACGACGACGCCAAATCACAGGCGCTTCCAAGCACACTTCCCAGCTTAGCATGAATGAGAAAATCGAGGAGGAGGAGAAAAAGAAAATCAATGTTAAGATAGAATCTTAGGTGGTGGAACTCGATGATCCCCTAAATAGGCCCTTGAAGGTCATTCTCCCCTGTCGGACCACACCTTTGGAAGTTCCCCCTCCTTTCTCGGATACCATGTCGCTTGGAAGCAAGAGGCCCAGAAGAAAACGCTCAGCTGAAGAGACTTCAGAGAAGTCGAAGAAGGAAAGAAATCCCAAAAAGTAACTGTCATCTAGTCATGCCTTGCTTAGCTTAAATTAGCCAAAATAATGTAGTTGTTCCCCTTTTCCTTCCTTTTTTATAGTCATCGCAGCTAGACTTTGGCTTCGGGTTTCAGAGAAGTTGTAATGAAACTTCTTTTTCGATTAGTAAATAAAATTTTACTTCTCTATATTTCTAGACTCTCATCACTTAGCTTATAATCTAGTTTAACTGAAATTCAGATTCTTGTGGGTCACGTAAACTCTAGTCCGCTTTCATAGGACTTAGAGATTGTTGAATGATTTATACTCTAATCCGTACTATAGGGACTTTGGGATTATTGAATCGTTTATACTCTAGTCCACACTCCGAGGACTAAGAGTACTCTAGTCCATGCTCCGAGGACTTAGAAATTTTTTGTATCGTTTATACTTTAATCTGCACTCCGTGGACTTAGAGTACTCTAGTCCACGCCCCGGGGACTTAGAGATTTTTTTTAAATCGTTCATACTCAGTCCGCACTTCGAAGACTTAGAGTACTCTAGTCCATGCGTTGGGGACTTAGAGATTTTTTTTTGAATCATTTATACTCTAGTTCGCACTCCGGGGACTCAGAGTACTCTAGTCTATGCTCTGGGGCTTAGAGGATTTTTTTAATCGTTTAAACTTTAGTCCGCACTCCAGCGACTCAGAATACTCCAGTCCATGCTCCGGGGACTTAGAGATTTTTTTTGAATCGTTTATACTCTAGTCTATACTCTAGGGATTCAGAGTACTCTACTTCGCACTTTGGGAACTTAGAGATTTTTTTTGAATCGTTTATACTTTAGTCCGCATTCCGAGGACTCAGAGTACTATAGTCCGCGCTCTGGGGACTTAGAGATTTTTTTTGAATCGTTTATACTCTAGTCCGTACTCCGGGGACTCAGAGTACTCTAATCCGTGCTCTAGGGACTTAGATTTTTTTGAATCGTTTATGCTCTAGTTCGCACTCCGAGGACTCAGAGTACTCTAGTCCATGCTCTGGGGACTTAAAGATTTTTTGACTCATTTATAATCTATTCCGCACTCCGAGGACTTAGAGTACTCTAGTCCACGCTCTGGGGACTTAGAGATTTTCTTTGAATCGTTTATACTCTAGTCCGTGCTCTGGGGGCTCAGAGTACTCTACTCCGTGCTCTGGGGACTTAGAGATTTTTTTGAATTGTTTATTGATCGACTTTAATTTTGTGTGCACGTTCATACGCCAGACAGATTAATGCAATTTAATTTTTTCATGGAATTATGACACACAGAACATCAATAGTTCATAGAAAAACAGCTTCAAGCCTTTGTTGATTGTAAAAATAAGGACTAAATGAATTGTCTTATTACATGTCGGAAGCAGAGAACAACAAAAGAAACATTACTAGAAACAATTTCTACTAAATTGCAAAAGAAATAAACTAAGTATAATAACGACGCAAATGCTCGTTGTTCCATGCTTTAGGGAGTGTCACGCCATCAACAGTCGCTAGCTTGAATGTTCCCTCTCTAGGCCTACGTTCAATGACGTAGGGACCTTCCCATGTGGGATTCATATGTGACGGGACCGGAAAAACTTGCTTTAAAATAAGGTTGCCCACATCGAAATCCTTGGATGAACTTTTTCGTTATAATATCAGGAGACTCGATGCCGATATGCGGTCGCCCTTAGGTCAGTTTCTTCATGCTTCTCGTCGACAAAGTCTAGCGACTCTAGTAAAAGATCTCAATTCCTTCTAGGATCATAACGAATCACCCGATGAGAAGGAACTTCAAGTTCCACGGGTATAACAGCTTCAGTGTCGTATGCCAAGGCGAAAGGAGTGTGGCCAGTCGCGGACTTATGGGTGGTTCTGTAGGCCCAGAGTGCTGTTGGAAGCTCATCCACCCACTTGCCTCTAGCCTTCTCCAAATATTTTTTCAAGATGGACTTGATTATCTTTTTTACAGCTTCAACTTTCCCATTC
This sequence comes from Allium cepa, assembly GCA_030765085.1. Taxonomy (NCBI): domain Eukaryota; kingdom Viridiplantae; phylum Streptophyta; class Magnoliopsida; order Asparagales; family Amaryllidaceae; genus Allium; species Allium cepa. The sequence continues at coordinate 969,485,916 of CM060932.1, read as the reverse complement.
GCTTTAGGATGAGTGACTGTTGCAAACCTTTTCTCGATTAAATATTTTTAGCAAAGCTCTTTGAATTCTCTACTCTGAAATTGAGTTCGTTTTTAGTAATGATAGTCTGTGGGAGGCCAAAGCGGCATATAATGTTTCGCACAATAAAGTTGACGACCTTTTTGGTGGTAATCATAGCTAATGGCTCCACTTCTACCCACTTGGTGAAGTAATCGACCGCGACGATTGCGTATTTTGCACCACCTTTAGAGATTGGCTAGGAGCTGATTATATCGATTTTCCATATTGCAAACGGCCATGGACTAACCATTTGCTTGAGCTCTATTGGCGGCGCCCTCGGGATCTTTGTGTACCTTTGACATTTGTTGCATCTCCTCACATAGTCCATGGTGTCCCAATTCACAGTCCGCTAACAGAACTAGTACAAAAAGTGCATATTGCTTCGCCTCATTTGCACCGGTTGAAGTAAAAACTGATGCAAATAGAACTATTTGCATCAGTTCTATCTTAATAACCGATGCAATTGGTACGTGGAAAACAATAGGTAATAAAAAAATCAAATTCGCATCAGTTCTCACCAACAACCGATGCAAATAGTTTTAGTCGCATCGGTTTTAAAGTCAACCGATGCAACTACATGTTGATGGCAATATGAAATTTAGGCGGAAAATATTGAAAAATTGGCTCCAAAGTAAATACTTTGGACAAATGTGCTCCTTCCTCCTCAATAACCCACTCCCAAAAAAATATTAGAACGCTTTCCAGCCCTGCATCTTCATCCTCATCCTCATTAATCCAAACTCCCAAACCCTAAATTCAATCGAGCAAAATAGAAGCCGCTTAAAATGCCTAAAAAGATGGGCATAAACTTCAAAGCGGAAGCCGACCGTGAACGAAAAGCCGCATTAGAGTCCGAAAAGAAAGAAAAAACTCTCCGCCAAATAGAAGAACAGTACTGGAAAGAGGCGGAGGGTACCAACACTCGTGTTGCTCAAAAACGAGAGGAAGAAGCCGCCAAACGAGTGGAAGCCGCTGCTCGGAAAGCATAATATAATAAATTGGCAGAGTTGGAAGCATTAGAGATCGAGAAAGCTATTAAAAAACCTGATAAGAAGGCGATTCGAACTTCCATGCCTGTTCCGAAGGTGACAGGGGCGGGGCTGGCGAGAAGGAAGGAGGAAGAGAGGGAGAGGTTAGCGAAGAACGCAGAAGAAGCTAAGATGAAAGAGAAAAGGATGGAGGATGAGGAAGAATACGAGAAGGTAGTGCTTGTGAGTAATACGAATCGGGATAATTCATTGATTGAAGCAAGGTCAGTTGAGGAGGCAATTGCAAAGATTTCGATTGCAGAAGGAAGTTTGCCACCCGACCGTCATCCTGAAAGAAAACTTAAGGCTTCTTTTAAGGTATGGATTGTTATAACTGGTCTTCTAATTAACTGTTACAGACTTAAGACACACACACACACACACACACATATATTTGTGGATCCAATATGTATTTCTAAACCAAGTAACAATTACAGATTTGATTACTTTAGTTATTTGTTGTATTTCAATTTGGTACGTGTGATCGTGAAAGATGCGTGCATGCGATTTTGAACATTTATTTTGTCGATAAAAAATATTGATTCCGATGATTCGTCCAACAATTCAAAATGCTGATTTGGGTGATTCGATAATTATATTATATTAATATTAGTATACTGATTATGTATGGAAAACATAAGTAAATGATAATGAAAACTTTCAATTGAATAGTAAAGAAGTCTTAGAAATTTAGAGTTGAATTTTAATGCTTAATGATATGTTTTTTCCCCTGGAATATTTCTATTTTTAGTATATGTACATCTATTTGCAGTGGTCAACAATAGTATGCATACTTGTGTGTAAAAACATTCATTTAAGACATCCATCATTTTACTAAATGTATTTTGTTCCAACAAGCGATTCAATTATGCGTACCCCCTAATGCACTGCGTCCCGTTGTATGTAATATTTTACGTTTTTGTTTTCGTTCCACGTACCTTATTGATTTGCACAACATGTAACTTAAGTCCATGTTAAATATAATTTTTGATATTTCAGATTAATACACATGAGTTTTACTCATTCTGTCTGTGTTCTCTTATGACATCATGTGTAAAATTCTTGCTTTGCAACGAGATCAAAATCCAAGATTTAAAATTGTACTTGCACTTACAATATGCATGTAGATATGGTAAAATAATAGTTCTAATTTTGTTTATAGCTGAAAAACATAGCTGATGTACTTCAAATAGTTTGTATGTTAATTTATATGTTCAACGTTACTTCTATATATATGTATATGCATGACAATATGTTGGCTTCATTGAAGTTGAATGCATGCATTGTAGGCTTTTGAAGAGGCGGAGCTTACAAAATTGAAAGAAGAGAAACCAGGATTGACTCTTAATCAATATAGGGATTTGATATGGAAGATGTGGAAGAAATCTCCTCACAACCCTCTCAACCAGGTATCTTCTTCATCCATGAATGTTATAAAATTGCTCGATGTACATTCATATTTTTTATAACACATGCATATTTACTTGCAATTGTTCTATACTAAAATAAATAGGCCAAATTTAGGTTACTCTTGTGGAAAGAGAACTTAGTATCTTGGTTGTTTATATGATTTGAGGCTGTCTTTATATTGATAAATGCCTAAACAAATGCCTTAGTTTTTAATTGTACGTAATTTATATTGAACTTTTTAGTTGTACGTAATTTTTGTTGTTTGGAATGCATAAATAAATGCCTTATTTAGGTAAATGGTTAACTTGTTCAAGTTACATAACATATTTTAAACAAACTTTTTTTCCTTGATAAAAAAATAATAATAATAAGAAAAAAAGATCAAACTAGTAATCCAGATACTATGCCAGAGCAGTTTTACTGAAATTATCAATAACATAAATATGAAGCTAAATTACATTTATATGATATGAAGTACAAATTTTTTTGAAGCCAATGTTACATCCTTAATATTGTCAAATAACTCGTGTCATTGATTTTGCTGATCTTTTGCATACTCTATTTTTCAGCTTAAAACTGGAAAATATTCTGTGCTTTATATGTAGCATCGAATTCCCTTTAATAAAAAAGAATAGAAAAAGTAAATCCAATTGAATCTGGAGCTTCATAATATGTAACATTGATTATGGATTAACTACTAACTAATCAATCAGAAGATCATGCTACAAGTTGTCTGCATTTGTATTGCGCAATTGTACTCCATAAATACTTCAGGTGATCATTCATAAATTGTTTATTTCTTAAATGGTTTTGGTTGCAATGATTCATCATTAGGATTTAAGTTACCACTTGCCAAAAGACAATCACCATCTCTTCTTAATAATCTCTTTATCATTATAACTACTTGGTTACCATTGAAATCACCCATTAGCACCTGTAGATGGAGCATTATTGAAATTACCCATTAGCACTCAAGCATTGAAAATTGCGGAAGATTCTTGTATAATGTTCTACAGTAATTCTTGTCTTTCTCAAAAGGTATTACTGCCATAAAAAGCAGTGAAAATCATCTGGAAACCATCAGAATTGATTGCATTTAAAGTAATATGCTGGGTAGATGATGAAATTGTTGAGAAACTCCATATTGTAGTATCCCAGATTACCGGTATCCTCCCCTTTACCTGAATTGTGTTGTTAATAACAATATCACAACTTCTTGGAATTTTATGTCTAAGCAGAGCATATTAGTATCATTTAATTGATTCTCCACTGAGCCAACAATTTTTGGCTTAAATTTTGTTAGAAGTTTGAACACATCATTTATTCTTTGTGTTATGTTCATACCCCTAACATTCCATGCAATAAGGCTCATTTAATTTTGGAATTGCTCCTTAAGTTTCTTTTAGAAGGAGCTTTTCCCTTGACAGTTTCCTTACCATTGTGCTTAGCCAAGTAATCAAAATTAGTTATGATATAATCTTGTACATCTATTTGACCAACTGTTTATTTCCTCCACAATTATGTGTCTGCCACTTTTTGTAGAGGATCCTCATCTATAAAATATGGTAGTTCCATATGATGGAAGTTAAGTTGATCATGTGATTCTGAAGTGCTGGTATTAAATCCTATTTCTGATCAATATCATCATAAGTTCGAGAGGTTCTAGACTGCTCACTGTCTATTGAAACAATTTCTTTTACCATTATGTAGTACCATTGTGTAGTAGAATTGGGATTGATGTTGCTAAATTAGATTGTATATTAATCTGGACTTACAACCCTGCATATTTTTTGTATTTCTTTTGTAAAGTGAATTCGTCCAGATGAATAGGTTTTCCAATATAATTACCAATTAGAGATAAAGCATCTGTTATCTGCATCCCCATATCCAAATTGTACAATCATAACCTTGCAATTACTTTCAGTTTTGGTTTTTTAAAGTCATTACGAGGATGCCATGGATCTAATATCAGTGATTTTCCAAAATATGAATGTCTTTTTGGCCTGAATTCGCACATAATCTTCACTGCTATCTAATTGAACTGCATATAGATAGTGTGGAACATCTGCAAGCTAAACTATACGTATGCAGGTGCTGGCACCAGGAGGAGCTAAAGACCCAAATGAAATTATAAGAGATTATCTTGGAAGGGAGCCATCTGTTCGTTCATTTATAGACAGCAATACAAGAAACAGCTTGTGGAATACCCTCATCTACAATGCTTGCTAATTCCTTGGCCAACATTGATACTATCTTCATACAGTTCAGTCATCTTTGGTTGATTGATTCTAGACAAGTATATCAGTTGTAACTTTTCTGTTTCATGCCTCTAATTTTATTTTTCTTTAGAATTTATTTATGTTTTTCGTTCTTTTGCAGAATTATTAAATCTGATTATGTATTTGCCATCAAATTTAATTTTGAATGATAGTAATATTGCATGCAATAATTGTTTGTTATAATCAATAATATATATAATCTATTTGAGTACTGTAATAATAGTTTCTGAGAATGGCTTTTTTGCATCAGGTATAAATAGCTGATGCAATAGAGGAATTAGTTTGCATCGGTTGTTATAAAAAACCGATGCAATAGAAGGATTAGTTGCATCGGTTTTTATTACAACCGATGCAACATGGGGGCTGTCCAAGCAACCAACCATGATATTTTGCATCAGTTGTTAGTAACAACCGATGCAAAAAGGACCGTTTTGCATCGGTTTCAGAACTGATGCAAAAGTGTTAAGCTTGTTGCATCGGTTGCATATGCATCGGTCGTTGAACTGATGCAAAAGGGGGGCAAACAACCGATGCTAATGGCCTGTTTTGTAGTAGTGCAGTATCTGTTATTCCACCTTTTGGAAAGGCCGTGACACTAAGAACTTGACTAGAAACTAAGGATAGTTCGTCCTGGAGATCGTTAATACATAAGTCTACTATGGATATTGATAAAAATTTTCCGAGTCCGGATCGAGCTACAATTGATTTGAAATGACAAGCAAAGCTAAGACAACCAACTTTTCAAATTTCAAGTCAATCGGAGTTCGTATGCTCAAGATATTGATTGATCACGGTTGAAAACTCCAATTTGGATCGATCATATCTCATGATCTACAAGTCCAAATGCTATGAAATTTTCACAGGAGCTTACGTACAACATAAAGAATGTTCCCGCCAAATTTCGACTTGATTGGAGTAAGTCTTGATCGATACGAAATTCGTTCGTATCGATCACGGATCGAGTCGATATCGCTTGGGATCGATTGCGTGGGCCTACCCATATGCCAGAAGAAGTCTCCCGAGATCCGAGCAACATATTTGCCTCCTGTACCTATAAATAGAGCCCCAGGGCCTACAGAAGAAGGAGCTTTTGGTTCTTTGACTCCAAACTCTACCGAAACTATTTTTGTACTCAATAGCTGCTGTTGTACTCGAATTTCAACACTATAATTCATTGTATTCCGCTGTAGTCAGTTGTAATCAGCAAGTGAATATCAATAAAGTCATCAATTTCATAGTGGACGTAGGCCATACACCGAACCACTCTAAATCGTTGTGTTTCAACGTGTTTTCATATATTTTTTTGAAGTGTTTGTTAGGTAATCATCTCTTTACATTTCTATTCTTCATTTTTATCTCTTCAAATACTTTCGAAGAGTGCTGTGCCCAATTTTGGTACAAACACTTTGGTGCTTTCACTGAGAAAAAAACCCTGCTTTTCTCCTGCTCTATGGATCTACTACCATCGTTGGATTGTAAAAATCTAAGGATAAGATCCAGATCTATCGTTTAGTGGTTCCTTCTATTCTATTAAGATTGCTCCATATCTAAGAGGAACTACATTCAGCATGATTTTCGTATCCATATTTTCGTATCCAGAAAATATGATGATTTTCGTATCCATTTTTTCATATCCATGAAAATATGATGCTTTTCGTATCCATATTTTCGTATCTAGAAAATATGATGATTTTCGTATCCATTTTTTCGTGTCCATGAAAATATGGTGCTTTTCGTATCCATATTTTCGTAACTAGAAAATATGATGATTTTCGTATCCATGAAAATATGGTGCTTTTTTATCCATATTTTTGTATCTAGAAAACATGATGCTTTTCGTATCCACGTTTTCATATCCATGAAAATGATTTTCGTATCCATATTTTCATATCCAGAAAATATGATGATTTTCGTATCCATGTTTTCGTATCCATGAAAATATGGTGCTTTTTGTATCCATATTTCTCTATCCAGAAAATATGATGCTTTCGTATCCATGTTTTCATATCCATAAAAATATGGTGATTTTCATATCCATCTTTCGTATCCATGAAAATATGGTGATTTTCGTATCCATGTTTTCGTATCCAGAAAATATGGTACTTTTCGTATCCATGTTTTCATATCCTTGAACATATGGTGATTTTCGTATCCATGTTTTCATATCCATAAAAATCTGGTGCTTTTCATACCCATGTTTTTGTATCCATGAAAATATGGTGATTTTCATATCCATGAAATATGGTGCTTTTCGTATCCATGTCTTCGTATCCAGAAAATACTACAACATTCGTATCGATCACTTTTCGTATCGATCAACATTCGCATTGATAGTCATATGCAGTTCGTATCGATCCAGCCGTGTGCATTTCGTATCGATCCTCTACACTTCGTATCGATCCAGCCGCGTACATTTTGTATCGACCATAAGATACCACTTCGTATCGATCCCGCCGCATGCATTTCGTATCGATCCTCGGATACACTTTGTATCGATCCAGCCGCGTGCATTTCTTATCGATCATCAGATACCAATTCATATCGATCCTCAGATACACTTCGTATCAATCCTACCGCGTGCATTTCATATCGATCATCAGATACCACTTTGTATTGATCACGCCGCGTGCATTTCGTATCGATCCTCAGATGCACTTCGTATCAATCCAGCCGAGTGCATTTCCTATTGATCATTAGATACCACTTCATATCGATCCCGCCACGTGCGTTTCGTATCGATCCTCAGATGCACTTCGTATCGATCCAGCCAGCTGCATTTCGCATCGATCCTCAGGCACCACTCCGTATCGATCGGGCCGTGTGTGTTCCGTATCGATGCTCAAATAACACTTTATATCGTTCAAACATTACTAAGAATGATGATGAAATTTCAAAAAAAATATTTTTGGATATGATCCAAAACTCAACTTAATGAATAAATATCATGATCATTCCATGACTGGACGAGATGTAGGGGATTACAGCAGCAATTTTTGAATTGCAATCAAGGAATGGTATAGAAATACTACTCAATCGGTGCTCCCAGAGGCTGGATAACCTAGCTAATATGCCAAGAACTAGAGTTGATTAATGTATCATGCTTCTAAGGTGGACTGCAACTTCCCCCAATTGATCAGCTTTTAAAACTCTTGAATTGACAACTATGGTACGATGTCTAATATGACGACTGCCATACACTGTCTACTCTGCCAACTCAAAACATAGCTGGTCACCGCCAAACCATCTTCAAGTGCCAGCATCTTTATCATTCCACGTCCATATGACTAAAAGCATGGCATACAACCTCAAGAGGACTTCCTTAATACCCTATATAGGTCTCCTTCTTGGTGAAAATTAGAAACAATCACCAATATATGAGCCTATCTTATTCTACTCACCATCCAATCGGCATTACCAACCATTCGAACATTGGGCAATCGGGCATACATCATTGATCAGTATTACAAGACCCTGTGGCCATAAAATGGACTTGATAGTGTTGATTGGAGTATCTTTCCCAGTCGGAACCTATTTATTGAAACCATCCTACATGCAGAATTTCTAGCGAAAATTCAGTATGCTAAGTATGTCAGTGTACTATGGAAATACAACCTCCGAAACTACCACATGAAGTGAGAATAGCGCATGGACTCCACCAAGAGTGATGAATGTAGTCAAATGTAGATGTCTTCCCCCATTCCTTAAAGAACACTTTCAGTCATGGTTAGACATACCAGTTCTACTTCTTATATTGCTGAAGGGAAAAAAGTAGCTGGCAGCCAATGAATTTATCCAAAGCCCACAGCCAGTTGCTGCCAATACCCATAAATGAATTCATCACAAGTGCTTATTTTCAAACTTTGATAAGAGAACTGGTGGATAGCCATCGACGACTACACCAACATGTCCACGCCAATATTGAGTTGATGAATCAGATGAAGGATCAACTTGGCGAGATAAGGAGGGAACCTACTCCATACACTAGATCGGAAAACTCCTCTTCCTTACATGGCTACCGTGGATGTCAATGCCATAAGGCTGCTCCAGAAAAGATAGCTCTGATAATATGTTCAAGCCCCATAAAATGAAGGGCCAAGAACCCTCGAAACCTATCAATCAAGAACTTTGATCAAACTGAACCATTTGCGTTAGACTTCCAACTGTGAAGGGCTAGACCGAAGTGCAATAGCGAGCATACGTTCCGCTTCACTTATCAATAAGATTTAATCCGATCTCTTAATCTGATCTCTTTTGAATTATTTTGTTTATGTTGCGAAATATGACCGACTTGAATTAAACTACTTGCAAATGATGCATGTAACCGAGTACTTAAGGATGGGTCCAAAACAACCTCCATGGACTATGATCAAATCATCGAGGTATCATCATGACGAGCATGATTCAACCACTCATCAGCTGCTATATGCACCTGACTTGGGGATAGGGCATCAAAGTAGAAGAGACCGACAAGGTCAGGACTTTAGTATAAAGTGGATGCAACCGACCATCCAGTCATCCACCTATGCAATTTAATTGGATATCTGGGAACGACTAGGAGTTATATGTCCCAACAATGCACTTCCATCTTGTACTTGAAGCTCGCCAAAATACTTATGCTTCTTCTGATGCCCAGTAAAATCGAAGTCACACCAAGGGTGGACGTGACGTGACCGTCCATGCATCAAATCCTATGTTAGATAGTTGGGGTTATTTAAGGACACATGTTTAAAATAGATATGATTTGACCATTCACTCTCCAGCTTGCGTCTGTGATTCGGCAAAAACAATCATGCCTTAAACCAACTTCGTCAGGGGCACAGCCTCAACTTAAAGTCATCAACAACTATCTGCCTACTCACTAACCGTCATGAGCCATCATTTCAACTCTCTTCCTTATCTCAATCGGAAGAAAGCAAAGTATAAAGTGGACGTGACTTGTCCGTCCCCTCTCCAATTCTTGCCCCTGGCTTAAGGGAAAATACACAACTCAAGATGGATGTAATTTGACCATCCTCTCCTCTGCTCGAGCTCAAAGCTTGCCAGAACACTAGTCTTATTCCTTTGGCATGGCAAAAGCAGAATCCAAATGAACAGGGACGCGATCTAACCTTCCATAAACTAAGGCTCATCCTTCGTTGAGGGCAGATAAGTGTAAAGTAATCGGGATCCCATCGATCACTTGCTAAATGAAACCCCGAGCTAAGGGACAAGCCATCACACTGCAGCCAAAAGAGATTGATACACGACAATCCTCTAACTAACTCCAACTCCCATAGTGTGAGCTGGAGTATAAACTTACAGACGTGGGCCTGAGGAGGGTGGATCCATCCACCTAATGACTTCGCCCATGTTCAACCTAATCCTGAGGAGGATGGATCCGTCCATCTAACGACCTCATTTTTCATATTTACAAATGTGGGCTCAAGGAGGGTGGATTCGTCCACCTACTGACTTCGCCCATATTCAACTTATACCCGAGGAGGATGGATCCGTCCATCTAACGACCTCACCTTTTACATTTACAAGCTCAAGGAGGGTGGATCCGTCCATCTAACAACTTCGCTTGGCTACTCATGGTGGATATGATATAACCGTCCACGTACCTGATCAACTTCTTGTTCAGAGTGTGAACGAAATCCTAAAGCCTAAACAGATGTGATTGACCATCTATCGGCCAACTCCAGATTCCCGGAGTGCGAACTGGAGTATAAACATCAAAACGGGTGTGACTGACAACCCGTAAAACAACTTAAGTCTCCGGGGTGCAGACGTAACCCTAAAATACCAAATGGGTATGAATGACCACCCATCAATTATCTCTAGATTCCCAGAGTGCGAACTGGAGTATAAAAATCAACTAACTCTAGATTCTCAAATGGCGAACTGGAGTATAAACATCAACTAACTCTAAGTCCCTAGAGCGCGAACTAGAGTATAAACACAAAAATGGATGTGACTGACCACCCATCAACCAACTCCAAATTCCCGGAGTGCGAGATGGAGTATAAGCAACAGAATGGGTGTGACTGACCACCCATCAACTAACTCCAGATTCCCGGAGTGCGAGCTGGAATATAAACATCAAAATGGGTATGAACGACCACCTGTAAAACAACTTAAGTCCCCGGAGTGCGGTTATAATCCTAAAATACCAAATGGGTGTGACTGACTACCCATCAACAATCTCCAGATTCCTAGAGCGCGAACTGGAATATAAACCACCGACTCACTCTAGTCCTGAGAACGTGGATTGGAGAACAAATGCCAAATGGGTGTGACTGACCACCCATCAATTAATTACAGATTCTCAGAGTGCGAACTAGATTATAAACATCAACTAAATCTGGTCCCGAGAGCGCGGACTGAAATATAAAGACCTATTGGGTGTGACAGACCACCCATCAACCAACTCCAATCCTCAAAGCATGGATTGGAATAAAATACCAAAAGGGGTGCGATTTGACTGTCCATCTATCATCTCTAATTCCTCAGCAAGTTCTGTAGTACCAAAAGCAGATGTGGTTTGACCGCTTGCTTTCCAACTCTTCCCCTGGCATAGGGGCACACTTATCATAAAAATCGGATGTGATTCGACCATCTAGCACTAAGCAGGAACGACACGACCGTCCATGCATCAACACTTATCCCCAGCACGGGACCCATACTACAAGACAAAATTTCTTCCTTGATTCGACAGGGAGATGTGGATTCAAAAAACGGACCTAGCTGAACGTCCTATTCTAAATGGACGTGGATACCTATCCTACCGCAAATGAACATGATACATCCATTCATCCGCTAACTCTCGCCTATGATCCAATGAGTTGTGCATGCAACATGGACGGATGTGACCCAACCATCCGCCAATCAACTCCTTCTTGCAATTCGGTTGGAGAAACATAAAATTAAAGTTGTCGTAATGTGACCGACTACACTTCGACTTTCTCCATTGATTGTGCTAGAGGAATTAATCGAGGAAAATGTGGTCCGACCATTTTCTGCTAAAATTCTTAGTCCCCAGAGTGTGGACAGGGGTATAAACATCAAATAGGTGTGACTAATGGTCTTTCAACTGCCTCTAGTCCCCAGAGTGCGACTGCAAGCATAGACAAATGAATAATGTGAATCGACCATTCATTCACCAACTCCGATAAAAAGTCGACGGGAGGAGTATAAACTCGCTACAGATGCAATTAAACCATCCACAAACTAACTCTTCTAACCCAACACTGGGGACAGAAGAACAAATCATTGAAAGAAGAGAAAGGTGACTTGCTACAGTGCTAGCTTAGCGTCCTTTACAACTTAAGGCAACGACTGCAAGGAGGCCCTAATGCTAACCAATCAGAATGATGCTCGAAGTTATGAGAAACCAATTATATCGTACCGCCGGATCGATGGGCAATATCGATCTACACCTTTCATATCATACCAATGGATCGATAGGCAATGAGGTCCGTGCATTCTACATTGTATCGCTAAATCAACGGCCAATATCGATCCTCTTTGACTACAAATCGATGTGACACGAGCGCCCATCGAATACCTTCGACCATAGAGCATGGATAGAACCACGAATGAGTGTGACTTGACCATTCGCCCTCTATCACCTTCCTTCTATCCGTCAGGAAGAGCATGAGACTAGATGAGCATGACCTGACTACATTTGAGCTGACTTTATCCCTAGATCTGGCAGGAGAACGTAAATCGAAATGGACGTGGTTGATCGCCCAATTCCAAAAGAATGCAATGCGACCATTCATTCTTTGACTCTTACCATGATCCAACTAAACGAGAAATTCCTAACAAGTGCAACCCAAATGTCCGCGCTCCTATTCTTACCCACGATTCAACAGGGGAAGCATCAATCCTACATTGGATTTGACTGAACGATTCACTCTTCAGTTTTTTCTCAAAGTATGATGACATAAGCAGCAAAGCGAATGTCGGCGAGGCAACGAAGTATTCTGCCTAGAGGAACAAACTAGGATAGAATGCAAGATAAGGCACAACTCAGCCTTTAATCAGTTTACTCGATCCCATGGTTAACGAGATAGAATGCAAAATTGAAGCGAACATTATCTACCTTGCCACTTATCGAGATATTCCCCAGACTTGGGGGGCACGCGTGAGAAATAAGCTGAATGTAATTTGATTGTTCATCAAACAGCTCCGACTCTTACAGCTTGGACTACGGTATAAACACATCAGAAGCTAGGTTCGATCATTCGCACAATACGTCCATCGACCCAAGACTAGGGGCACCAGTTTGATCATCTAAGAGATGGATACGACTATTCAATCCTATAGCTCGTGCCTAATATTTATAACAACCTGAAGTTACGACCGAAAGGATGCTTAGAGATAGAATCATCAGATCGATGCCTGGACTTATGGGCAACTGATCATCATTCTGACAGAAACACATGTAGATTCAAACTCATTGCTGGAGCCAGCTATGCAGCAGCACACAATAAAGGGCTAAACTCGACTAAGCCTTTGATTCAACATGCCTATAAGGATAATCATTTGCCATTGCAAATAAGCACATGAAGTGCCTGCAACCCATCATGAGTATTGTAGATCAGATCACAACTCCGCGCAATGATGATGCAAGAGTCAACTGCATTACTCCAGGTGAATTTGATATGTTCGCTTGGACTCAAATCTCATGTGTATATATGGACGCTCACCAACCATTGAGAAACCTGCATTAAATGTCAACCCGATGCATGTCTTGGTGAATAAAAACATAGCGACGTGGATCTAGAAAGATCTGCTGCACTTAAGGAGGAGGTGAATCTACTCAGAACCAATAGGTTAATCCATGATGTCCTCTACCCAAAATGAGTATCTAATCCTTTACTTATGAAAGAAACAAATGGAGCGTGGCGGACGTACGCCGACTACTCAGATTTGCACGAGGCATGGAAAAGCATAGCTTTCCACTTCCAATGATCAGCCAACTAATTGACTCAGCCATCATACATGAATTACTCTCATCCATGGACGCAAATTCGGATACAACCAGATACTGAAACATGTCCAGACCAGGAATACAACTGTTTCATTATTGACGCGAGCCTATAGTGCAATGCTGCATTCCTTGGATTCAAATTTGAGAACGCTTATGCTACTTACCAAAGGACGATTAACAGATCATTCAAAAATCAGACCAGCCGACAGATGAAAGTATATGCGGTTAATATGCTCGTGAGATCACGACCATCGAACGACCACATCGATGACATGACAAAGATATTCAGTGCTTCCCAACAACTGTAGAATGAAACTTGATCCTTTGAAATGCTCTTTCAGCGTTGTATAAGAAGAATTCTCGGGTTTCGTCATCAATTCTCATAGGATTGAGGGTAATATCAGAAAACGCTGAAGATTAGAGTCATCCATGTACTAAGGAAACCAAGCAGCTCTGATAGATCGCTTAAAGAAATTTATCCGAGCCGTTGGAGAGCAATGTTTCACACATCAATTGGGCGTATTAACACGCCATAAGCCTCGCATTGCTATATGAAGAGAAACGACTCCAAAGACCAGTATATGATGAAAGCTAACTATTGACAAGCTTACCCTGTCAATGTCTGTATCGACCAACAATTACGATAGGTCCAATGGCAACCTTAGATGTCTGAAAGGTTACTCAAATGGAATATCGAGCTTAGCCAATATGATATCACTTATCTCCCACAAAGAGCTATCCATGATCAAACTTTAGCATCCTTCATATCTGAATTCACTGCATCAGACGATTATCCGAAGAACAGTAGAGAACCGTCCAACCGATGGAGAACACACATAGATGGAACTTCCAATAATCAGCTTTCTAACATCGAAGTCGTGTTAATGGCTCCTAAAGAATGATTGATATGCTATACCCTGAAACCCAACTTCCCTGCAACAAATAAAGAAGCTAAGTATGAAGCCTTGGTCGCCACGCTGAGACTTGCAAGAAAACTAGGAGTGGAAACTTTACATATCTTATGTGATTTCTGATTAGCGGTATGCTAAGGCAGGGATGATTATCGGACTAGAGGGCAACATCTTGTTCCTTTCCTTAGATGGATCCAAAAGCTACTAGCTGACTTTGAGAATTACACCACTACACAAATCCTCAGAGAACAAAACGAAAAGGCCGAATCAATGGCCAAGCTAGCCAGTTCTGGGGATGCGCGACAAATAGACTTTGTCCCAGTTGAAATACTTATTATTCCAAGCATTGACAGATGAAGATCGATTAGATCTTAGAGATGGATCTAGGAAAGGGGTCATGGATGACTCCTATCAAAGACTATCTACCATGGGGTATTCTTCTTGAATAGGGGAATGAGAGATAGCGTATCCTCCATGAAGGATCACTACATGATTATGTCTGGATCGTTCGACTCCATCGAAACAAAGCATTACTCTTCTGTCCATTAATCCGAGACCCAATATTACGTATCCATCGATACGAAGCATACATTCTAACATCTCAAATCGATCCAGGAGAGGATCGATACAAAGGAAGGACTTAAAACAACCATCGGACGTTGTTACAACTCACATTTCACTTCGATCCAGGAGAGGATCGATACAAAACTCAATCCAAATAAAAACTAAAGAACTTGATAATGACCCGCAAATGTGCAAACATGAATAAGATTCAGGCTAACATATATGCATGTATGCCAAACTAACATTCAATTTTCAAAGTTACCAGGTTGCTTACCTGATGACGATCAGAAAGATGAACAATAAATCGCTAGTGCTCAACACTCAGTTACAACAAAATACTGCATGATTATTGACAATCAACAGTTTGTCATCTACGACACTGAAGATTAACCAAAGGCTACGTCTTTTGATGAAAAGATAGCAACTACTCAGCAAATCAGATAGAAATTTTCAGAATGAAGATGGCAGCTTTTCAAAGCACGTCATGTTCACACAAGACGTACTTTGAGGGGCAAATGTTATCCCACCTTTTGGCAAGGCCATGACACCAAGAACTTGACTAGAAACCAAGGATAGTTCATCCTGGAGATCGTAAATACATAGGTCTACTATGGATGTCGGTAAATTTTGTCTGAGTCCGGATCAAGTTACAATTGATATGAAATGACAAGCAAAGCTAATAAAGCCAACGTTCCAAATTTCAAGTCAACCGGAGTTCGTATGCTCAAGATATTGATCGACCACGGTTGAAAACTCCAATTTGCATCGATCATATCTCATGATCTACAAGTCCAAATGCTATGAAATTTTCACAGGAGCTTATGTACAACATAAAGAATGTTCCTGCCAAATTTCAACTAGATTGGAGCAAGTCTTGATCGATACGAACTTCGTTCGTATCAATCACAGATCGAGTCGAAATAGCCTGGGATCAATTACGTAGGACCACCCACATGACAGAAGAAGTCTCCCGAGATCTGAGCGAGATATTTGCCTCCTACGCCTATAAATAGAGCCCCAAGGCCTACAAAAGAAGGATCTTTTGGCTCTTTGACGTCCAGACTCTACCGGAACTATTTTGTACTCCATAGCTGCTGTTGTACTCGAATTTCAACACTATAATTCGCTGTACTCCGCTGTAGTCAGTTGTAATCGGCAAGTGAATATCAATAAAGTCATTAATTTCATAGTGGACGTAAGTCATACGCTGAACCACTCTAAATCGTTGTGTTTCTGCGTTTTTTCATATTTGTTTTTGAAGTTTTTGTTAGATAATCCTCTCTTTACATTTCTATTCTTCGTTTTTATCTCTTCAAATACTTCCGAAGAGTGTTGTGCTCAATTTTGGTACAAGCAGTATCCATAGCGGAGCATCTTTTTGGCTAGCGTCTGCCCCTAGTATGGTCACTATATTGTCCTTCATGGACTACTCTCAAGACCCGTTTTATCTCATCGTGGGCCATGCACCTAAGCAAGGGAGTGGAGAATTCCTTCCGATACATCACTCGATCTTGCATTATATACCATGAGGCCTTGCGAATGACTTGTTGTCTCTTATTCTTTCTCTCGGGCAAGGTTCCATGTAGCAAGTATTCTTTGAACGGGGCCATCCACGACTCCCTTTTAGTTTCGTCCTTGACATAAGATCTACCTCCATCTCGTTTATATTCGGGGCGTGTAAAGTTTCAACGGGAACCAAGCCCATCTGTTGTGCATTAACAGTACTCGCCAATTTTTCCAAGGGGTCGGCTTCCCCTTTTTTTCACACGGAATAAGTGAAATATCGTAGTATTAGAGGTCCGCCAACAATTCTTGAACCCGAGCGAGGTATGGGGCAAGCCTTTGCCTTTTTGCCTGATAGAGTTCCCGTACTTGGTATACCACCAACTGTGAGTCATAAAAGATTTCAATTGATTTCACTCCAAGTTATTTGGTAAGCTTCAGTCCAGCGATCAATGCTTCATACTCAGCTTCATTATTTGTAGCGGGGAAATCAAGTTCCAAAGCATAACAAATCGATCAGTTCTCGGGAGTTACAAGAATAACACCAGCCCCAGAACAATGGTCGTTGGATTCTCCATCGGTATATAGCTTCCATCGAATAGCGGAAACTACATCACTTCCACTTGGCTCGTCTGATATGGTGAACTCTGCAATGAAATCTGCTAGTGCTTGCCCTTGGATAGCCCTTCGTGAAACCGACAATACTTTCCAGTCTGCTTTTGTTCCTCAGTGGATTCCTTTGGACGTGGTTTCGGTACTGAAATGTATTACAAGTTGATAGATAAATAATACCCAAAGATGTATTCAGAGAATTATATTCCCTATAAGTTGGGATCCTTCGTTTCCACTTTCTTGCTTCCCTCTTTCGACTGGATTTTCCTCCTCCAAATCCTTTAGATTGCTCTGGCTTATTTTGAACATTGACTTGGACCTTGTTAGAGTTTTCGTCAGATTGTTTTATCACAATGTTGCTTTGCACCACTTCCTTGCTAGGCCCTGGCGCACTGATTCGTCTTGACCACCTGTCCTCTTCCCTTCTCATCAATAGGTTCGCCTTTGAATAAAAAATTCCAGGGTAGTCGGTGGTTTTCCTACCATCCAATCACCAAACTTCGAGTCCGGATCTACTCCTCGCATCATGACCATAAGGATAGCATGGTCATTCGGATTGCTAACTTCGGTAGCTATAACATGAAACCTTTGCAAATAATCCTTTAACGACTCCTTTGGAGCCTTGATTACACTGGACAACGACATGACATCGTTTAGGTGAGTGTCATGGATCCTAAATTGCACCACAAATTTCGCCAATAACTCATCAAACCTAGATATAGATCGCGAGGGAAGTCTGGTGAACCACATGGTAGAGATTCTAGATAGGGTTATTGGGAAGCATCTGCATTTGGTCGCATCATTTGCCCTAGCCGAGTCGATCATCCACTCGTATCTCATCATGTG
Organism: Allium cepa; assembly: GCA_030765085.1. Lineage (NCBI taxonomy): Eukaryota > Viridiplantae > Streptophyta > Magnoliopsida > Asparagales > Amaryllidaceae > Allium > Allium cepa. The sequence goes on along the minus strand of CM060932.1, from coordinate 969,467,726 downwards.
TTGTCGAGGATCGGTCTTCCCTTCATAAGCTGGAATAGTAGGCATGTTGAATTTCCGGGAGTACTCAGCTTATAGTATAGTATCTGTGAATGGAGTATGGCACCTAAATATGCCCCAATCATCATTGGTTAAGCCTTGATTCTCCCTCATCAGTTGCATGACCATAGCTGATAGATCTAGAGTCTGGATGGGAGGTGGCAAATCGATGTCCATCCTACGCGATTGTTCCGATTGGTGCCTCCTTGGTAAGAGATCTCCTAAGTGTGCATCCCGAGGAGCCGCTTCGCTACGACCCTGGCGAGGTGGTGGACCAGCTTCCAGACGTGCCTCAGATCCTAAATTTCCTACTCCAGGTTGGGAGCGACTCCCTAGGTGCAGGTGAGGTGCCATGGTTCCACGTAAGGAATCTGGACCATTCCTATTGGTTTGCTCTTGGCGAGTCGTCACTAATTGCTCTATTGCACCAGTTTGTGACGTCTTAATCCTATGGCTTCTACGCTTGGGGTGTTCATCTGATAAAGCGGAGCTGTCAGATGATGAGTAAGAAGAAGGGCTTCCTCTAGCGTTCTAATGTTGCTGCTGAGCGATCTGGGTCATCAGGTTGGCGTTTGTTTGAATCTTCTCGTTAAGCTGTCTCCTACTTTTCACGAGCTTCCTCATTAGCTCATTGAACTCTGCCCTGGTGACAGCTTCTGGTTGGTTTGGGATGGTGGCGGGCTTTGCACCTGCATTAGCTTGCTGATTATTGGGTCCTACTTGCTGGATGTCGGTGGTCTCATTAACATCCGCGTTATGGGAGGAGGATTTGATACATAGTCTTGCCATCTTAGAGTTATCCATAGGAATTCTGAGTAGAATCTATGAACTCTTGAGAATGAACTCGGATCTCCTTCGAGGGATTTTCTCAATCCAGTAGCGACAAAATAGATCCTAACAGCCTAAGAATGCACCTCCTCAGTGAAAGCACCAAAATAATAGCACCAAAATTGATCACTAACACCCTTTAATAGAGTTATGTAGAGAGATTAATGAAGAAAGTAAATTAAAACTGATAAGTAACATGATCGAATACTAAAACAATAACCAAAATGAGAACACCATATTTATAGTGGTTCGACATAGTTGCCTATGCCCACTTTGGATGGAATCTTTATTGCTTTTTCAATCACTTGAATACAGATACAATCTATAATTAGACAGCTTGAATACGAGTTTGAGCAGAAAGAAAGTCAATATAGAAAATGGCAGAGTCTCTCTGGAGTTCTCAAAAAAAGGCCCCTTCAACTGTGCCACCGCCCCTCTATTTATAGACGAAGACAGGCTGCTTTCCATACATAGGCCCATGACCAAGACACTCTGGCCCACAGCAAAACCCATCTTCATCGACCCATGGATTCGACCCTTAATGACCGACCCTCATGCCACCGAGCCACTCTGGCTGAACAAGGGGTTCCATGTAGATGACTTGAAGCAAGCTACCATATGACTCGAAGCATTTTATCACGAGACTCGAAGTGATGAAGCACTAATCGTATCGCCCTATAGTAATTTGTTGGCTTCCCTGATGCTTACCGAACCAGGTATGCCGAAGCATTGAGGCTGACCCGCAAGTGTCGAACCGTACCCGGCCGATCCACTTCGACTTGTGCATCATGACCGAGTGACATATACCGAGCCATCTAGACTGGATGATGTTTGCCGAGCCATCTATGCTGAGCCAACATGACGGGATCCAAGCTGCTGACCCATATGTGCCGAACCACCGAGGCCAAGCCACTAAGGGCCGAGCCACATGGACTAACTCTTCTGAGGCCGACCCATCCACACCGAACCACCTAGGCCGAGTCAACACGGCCGATCCACACTTACCAAACACCTATGCCGATCCCTCAATAACCGACCCACTTGCATTTAACTACCTTGACCGAACCACTGTTTACTTATCTATCTCAAACGAACCACCATCTAATACCGAACCATGTAAATAGGCCGATCCATATAAATATACCAAACCAATCAATTTACACCGATCGTTCATATTCCCCATCCTTCCTTGGCTTAAATCTCATCTAAGGCCAACCATATCCTCTACAACTATCGCCTCGTAGCCAAGCCAAGTAGCCGGGTAACATCCACCAAACCATTTTTCTTTAAAATACCTTTAAAATGTCCTTACGTGTTTTCAAAACATTTTCTTATTGCACCTAATGGTTTTATACCTTTACATATTGGAACTACTTTATCTTTTGAGAAATTATTAATGCTAAAACCTTTAACGTATCCTTTAGAAGAGGACTTCATGTTTATGTGAAATTACAAGGAACTTATTTTATATTTCTCGAAATAGGCTATACAAAATATGGTGCTTCCCATACCTTGTACATCTCTTTCATGTATTCCGTATAACTTGCACAAAACATCTTCATTTGTGATTTGGTTCATGGAAAATTATGTCATTATTCATTTCATTCCAATAGGTTAAAGTATGTTTAATCTATATTCTCTTCGATAGACATTTTCTGTGAAATTTATTAATTTCCTAATATTTAATTTACACCCCTTTTTCAAAAGAGCTCATTTTCAAAAGAAGAAAACATTTCCTTATACTTATTTAAAAAAATAAGTGTACTTACAAATCACTTTATTTCTATACTTAGAAATTATCTTCAAGACACATTTTTATTTGGGTCAAAACAAATGTTGCGTAAAACACCGTTACTACAACCCAAAAATATTATTGTATGGATTTAAATAAAAAAATTCTAATAAATCTCATATACTATGTAAAAACATTTCCTTTGGGAGTCATCTACCATAACAGTAGTGTTATAGTATATGCCCCTTTATTTTTCATGAAAACATCTATTACAATAATAAATGTTGTAACCTATGTTTCCGATACATAATACACTCTAGGTTTTTATATTTAAAATCTTTGTTTACCTACTAAGAAACTAGCGAGCTATATATTCTCTATAACCCTTCAAAAAGAATTTCACTTTTTACATCATATAAAAACTAATTATATTTCATACCACCTTTTTTTTTTCAAAAAACCCAATATTTGGTTCCTCAAAAATATTGACAATTATGTTATTCAACTTTTCAATTCTAATAATTTCATTTTATTGGGCTAGACATAAAGTGGATTTTCTTCTTACTACCCTAGAAGTACCCTTCCTAAACCTTGAAAATCTCATTTCCTTATTAAAGTCTTTTATTCCTATTCCTCTATTATGCTTATATTTTTTCCAAGATACTACCGTACTTTTCTAAAACAATTATAGTTTCTGCAATTATTTACACATGGGCTTTCCTCTTTTTTTCAATTGAATCTATTGTACATCTCCAATCTCTGCCCATAACTCTTTGGATTTCTAAAATCCGAACCTAAATGTACAAAACCATTTCCCAAACTCTTCCATGTGTTGACCTTCTCTATGCCCCAAGAAACGCATTTCCTTATGCCGAAAGTGACACTTCAAGAATTTTGCCTTCAACCGATGAATGCGAAGTGTACGAAGAACCTCCCCAGAATATCTGGGAAATCTCTAACGATTGGAATATAATCTAGCTCTCCTAGTGATGAATCAAGGGAATAAAGGAATCTCAACATGAATGACCCTTATGGGTCGTAAGAAACTTCGAGAGGCCGCCCACTATATGTCTCTAGTTTAACAACTTTCCTCTCGTAGTCCAATATCGTTCCATAAGTGGATACCCAATCCAGTACCAAAATCATCTCATACCCCGTAAATCCCTGTACATAGGCGTCATAGTCAAACTCTACGCCTAGTATAAAAATTTTCAAACTCCTACAAATCATGGACAAATGTGCCGATACTCCCATGAGATTGGAAACAACTATTAGGCTTACTACTAAAGAGATATATAAGCGCAAACAATCAACCGAGGAACTAGAAATGAAAGAGTATGATGCTCCAGAATCAGAAAGTGTCTGAATAGGAAAACTAGAAATCAAACCTTCTATAAAGATTTTCCTACCCTGATCTGGTTCACTACTAATAGGTGCTGCATCCAATGCATGTACTTGCACTGTAGGTGCGCCTGCTCTTTGTCCCTCCTTTGAGGACAAGCTCTCTAAGGTGACCAGGTTGTCCACAGTTGAAACTCCTCCACTTCATCATTTCCTTCTTACAGTCCTTTGCGTAATGACCAACCAAACCACAGCTATGACATTTCCTGCTTTTCTTAATCTGCTTCTGAGGTCCACCCTCTTTCCTCTCATCCTTCACCTTCTTGTTCTTCCACTACAGTTTCTTAGAGCTTTCTAACTTAGGAACCTCTTTAAGCTCTCCCTTCAGCTGCCAAGATGCAGGCTAAACTTCCTGTTGGTCCACCAATCCTAACAGTCTAAACATTCGCTCCATATCCTTCAACATAGCTCGTGCCTCCTTGAAATCTTCTATGCCAGAAAATGTCTTGCCTCCTAGACCAGCGAAGTCCTTGCATAGCTTAGAAAAATTGGCCCCTGTAGGTGGATCAATTGAATCTCCACCTACCGGTGCTTTGTTAGGCGCTTTCCCTTGCACTTCTGGTACCGTAGCTCCACGGAACCAGTTAGCCATACTATGCAAAGAAAAGAAAATTTAGGTTCGAAAGTATCAAAAGAAGGTTGAACTGGATTTTTGAGGGGATTTTTATAAAAACTCTTTTATACTTGAAAACCATTTCTAAGAGTTTCTCTCTGATACATTGAAAATATGTAATCTTCGAAAAATACTTTACTTTTAAAACAAGTTTTTGGAATCCTGTTACCTTAGGCTTTGATACGAAGTGAAACACCCCACATCCCTTAGTATATCCAAAAAGGGCACACTAAAAGATATGGTGCGTTATAGGTATAGCTAAAGCATCATAGAGACTAAGATTCATAAGATAAATAAATATAAACAGCAGAAACATTTAAAAGGTTATTCATTATTCAAAATAAAACTTCATAAATAAGTCTGAAAAACATCACATGACTCAAATATCAAATACACATGTCTTATGAAAAATATATCTCAGTCTCATAGAATCAGAGTATAATAAAATAATCATCTCTCTCATAAGTACCAATACATCAAAAACCAAATGAAAGGAAAACTGAAAAGAACAATACATGAAGAACGAGAAAGCTCTGCAAATGGGTCTCTAAGTAATCCAAATCTACTGTCCCTACCTCTGCTGGCCTATGGGGGGAAAAGAGGAAATATTGGAGTGGGTCAGACTAGAAGTCCGGTGAGTGAAAGCAACTACTGGTATTTTCAAGGAAGATAAAGATAATATACTTTGTAATAGTTCTAGCATAAAAGGAAATAAAGGAAAAGATAAAGCTGGAATAAAATACTGTTTAACTATCTGCTTTGCTTAGATAGTCTGATTACTTTGATTGGATTGTTTGCACTTTTCTAAAACTGCTTTGATTAGGTTAAAAACGCAATCCTAGTTTAATTAAGCTAAAGTCCTAATTATGCCCTTTGTCGGCCTTCTATCTTTGTTGGGCCACAGTGATCTAGTCCCATCAAGTGGGTCCCACAACAAAAAGACACCTATTTAGCGCTTTGGAACTCAATAACGACTTATCTCCCTCAATTCGATGCCGCATGCACGGTCACCGCCTGTTTGCACTATATGTTGCTCCCCTTTTGACCTCTTATCTACCCAAGATCAGCATAAGCGTGCCCAGCCTCACCTGATCTGTTGTGAGACTATCAGTCCTAGCCTGAAGGGGACCTACCCAGCCTCTCCTAAGTGTGTTGTGAGACCATCAGTACTAGACTGAAATGGGGATGCTGCAGGTACGGGTCCTAACGAACAAAATCTAGTCGCACCACTTGCCCAAATCCTTCGATTTGAGCTTCTATCTATTGACCTCTTATCTAACCTAGATCAGCATAAGCGTCCCCAGCCTCACCTATTCTGTGTGAGGCCATCAGTTCCTGACTGAAAGGGGAATGCTGCAAGTATGGGTCCAACTTCTATCTTTGCTTATTAACTTAGTGTAAGTTTAAAAATAAGCCTCTTCTATTATTTCTGCTCTGTTTGCTTATTAACTTAACCTAAGTCTTAGAATAAGCCTCTTTTGTTATCTATGCTATGCTTGCTTATTAACTCAAAATATAAGTTCTAAAATGAGCCTGTTCTGTTATCTCTAATTATACCTGTGTGTTATAATTTTTCTTATTAACTTAACCCAAGGTTTAAGTTTAAAAATAAGCTTCTTCTACTATTCTTCTATTTTTTAGTTATTATTACATGTTATGACTATGCTTGCAAATGTCTTAAATTTACCTATTTCAGTCTATGTCCAATTTATTGCAGTTCTTCTTATTTTACATCCACATTCTGTAAATTTTATGTTCTTATATTTCGGTCCATATTAGCGAAGTATTCTCTTTTATTTATTGTATTCGCGTAAAAAGGAATAAAAAGAAACTAACATTTACAGACTAAATTTCAGTTAAAAGGGAATAGATGTAAATAACAATAAACGACTGTAAATAATTGAGAAAAACGGTAAATAATAGTAAATAATTGCAAATAAATGAAATAAAATTGCAAAAAGAAAGTAGACTGGAAAGCAAGTCTAAAATTTACTTAGAAATAAACTATAAATAAAATTGCATAAAGGTTATCCAAAATTGTAGAAAAACTACAACTATTGAAACCCTATTATTTTAAATTACTTAAAAATCTAAAATAATTACTTAACACTCACCTGTGGTACTTAACTCTTTTCCTTGGCCTTCTCCGATCCACTTGGGTGTTGGAATCTCAATTTAACATTGTTTTGATTAATGACAAGTTATATAAAATATTTTGTGTGTACTAATCATTTATGCAGGAGTTTTGTTGCACATTCATATTCAAAGTGTTTTTGTTAGTTCCTTGTCTAGAGTCTTTATATCATTTAGTATCATGTTATAATCTCTCCTGGATTGATATATATATATATATATATATATATATATATATATATATGTATGTATGTATATAATCATATACACACATACTCTACCATGCATAGCAGGCTGAAAACAGCCAGCTGAATGCATTAATTCAGCCGGCTGAATAATGAAACAAATTTATAGTTTCACAATATTCAGTTAGCTGAGTGAGTTTATTCAACTGGCTGAATCAGGCCAAAAATAGCATATTTCCTTACTGTTTACGATTTTGTTTAATTCAGAAGGCTGAATTAATAATTTCAACCAGCTGAATATTTTTCAACTGCTTTTTTCTAAAAAGACACTTCTCTTCATCGAAGAGAAACATCTTCAAACCAACTGTTTCACCTGTTTCTTTTCATTGTTACCTTTCAACAATGGTTGCGACTTTCTAATCTCTATAAATAGATTTCAAAATTCAACAAACAATTCACTGAAAACTGATTAATATTCCTGAATTCATATCTACTCTCTATTTTCAAATTGCTTACATTCTCTGATCGTTGTATCTTCCACAATTCTCTAATCATATTACACTATATATCATAAAGGAGAAAATTATAGGAAGATTGTACTTAATTGACTTATCAGTGTTATTCAAAGAGCACATTACAGTTAGATGCTTTTATTATTTGGATAGAAGTCCTGTTCGGTTGCTCAAGCAGTAGAAGTCCTATTCGGTTTCTTAAGCGGTAGAAGTTCTGTTCGGTTTCTTGTTTAATTCCAAAAGGAGTCTGGGACTGGACGTAGAACGGGAGTTCAAACTAGTGTAAAAATCTCTGGTGTCATTTACTTTACTGCTTTTACTATTTACTTACTTATTTCACACAAGTAGTTTATCCATATTACACGATCCTATAACATAGTAACTTTCATTGGATATAAAATAGTTTAATTAAAACGATATCCTCCTTGGAAAACTATTCCTTTTAGGGTCCAGCCTCAAGCAATGAACCCAGATGGAGAAAATCTGAATGAGAAAAATAGTTAGGACTAGGGACTTATTTATAGTGTCACTAGTGGATCTCAGACCACTGGATTTGAGGATTAAATCTGGTGCAACCACATCATGGGCTCGCTGGAAATCGTCAGATGGAAGCACGAACGCACATGATTCAAAAGAAATTGAAAAACACGTCATATATGAAGCTAGACGAATAGAACGCTAGAAAATCAAAAACCACGTCACCCAGCCCAATAGAAAATCGCCACATCAGAAAATAAATCGGTGTTCGTTATTTATTCCCATTAATTGATTACATTGCAAAATTACCATTTTTGTTGTTATGTGTTTACATTACGCTTTTTGAGAGATTATACTCTCCCTCTTAATTGACTTTACAAATTGTTTTTCATTTTGTAAATCTCATTAGATCTTTATTTAAATATTTGTACTTGTTAACAATCAATCCATCTTAATTTACGAAATTTACATCCATAATAATTTTTTTTGTTATACATTCTCATTAATATCAATTATGTCATTAATTTAGCTAATCAATTTATTCCCAATTCTTATCTATTCATCAATTGGGTATGTTACACATTTATTTACTTTTGAATGTGTATAATTAATTAGGATATATGTATATATACATATACAATTTAAACTAATCAATCCCATGGTTAATTTTATTCATTCATAGTCAATTTTCTTAATTGATTGCTTACTAATTTTAACCATTTCCCATTGATTCTTGTCCGTTACAACATTTATTTGTTAACTTTTTATCCTCCTTTCTAAATCTTCTGTTTATAAACACTAAATATTTAACCTTCAAGAATATATATTTTATAAACAAATTTAGTTTCTTCATCTTACATGTTTACAATCTACGTTAATTTTCAATTAAGGTACTTTAGTAAATGTTGCAACGCATGTTAATTACAATTTTAACATACATTAATTGCTAATAACGTATATTTATTGTCAATAAATCTTTTTACCATTTCTCTCCTTATACATATGTGTGTGTATTAATACAATACTCTTGTTTCTAATTAATTTTATTAATCAGATTCAAACGTTTAAATGTGCGTATAAACGCGTAAGCTATTGAAATAATTCCAAACTTTGTGTACATAGTATGTTTCCCTTTTTAATAAATTCTACCGACTCATAGCTGACTGTGTACATATGTAATTCAACACACATCAACAATCAGTCAATTAATTATAATTAATGTAAATTACCAATTTCATACGTGTAATTGTTTCTGATGCCAAAACTTCAAACGGTCATAACTTCTTCATTTGAACTCCGTTTGGAAAATATTATATACGAAAATTAATCATAAAATTGCCACGAATACAATGGTATAAGTTTCATGACCAAATTCCAATATTTGCAAAATGTCCATTTCTCATAGTTGTGTAAGTCTATTAATTGTATTTCCATTAATTAAGTTGTGTATAAAACGTGAGGTGTACTTTAGTTTACATGTTTCCTTTAAATTTTCCCTTAATAGTAACTTCTTCTATTTTAATTCCTTTTCAATTATTTTTCCCCTGAAATGTCGGGGTGTTACAAAGATTATGAGAATAATATGCAGAGAATGCTGCTTGGAAATACATTATAGCAGTTTAAAATAGTTATCCTGCGACACAATCAGTAAACCCCCAGAAGCGCCTACGGAAGGTAAATAAACCCAATTCTTAAAATGAAACCCATCTAATCTTCTATAAAAATGAATATCAGGACATTCGATTTTAGTTTCCTGTAAGAGTGCAATGTCTATAGAATATTTTAAAAAGCTCTAACTTTGTCACACTTATTTAAATCGTTTAATACTCTGATATTCGAACTAATAATCCTCATATACCAACAGATCTAGCCCGATCAAATTCCTTATTTCTAATGTATTCTAGATCTACCTCAACATCAGAAAAAGTAAAAGTGGTATCAATAACTAACCGACTAAAGTCAGAAAATGACAATATACTTAGAGCATATGATGGATATGTACTATCCAAATCAGAAAACATACATGAGCCTGAATTCGTAACACCATTTGCAGTACTCGAATCAAGTAACTTACCCGAAAACTAAGAACGACTACAATGTATCATGGCACTACGTCGAACTGATTCGCCAATAGCCATATATTTCCTACGTCTACCTCTCCTTGATGTAGAAGAACATGAAGCAGAAGTGTTTCCTACCTCACTGGATCGAACTTTTGATAAAATACTATCGCTCCAGAACAAAATACTATATATATCACTATGCACTTTAATATAATCCACATTATCAACTAAACCATCAGCTTCCATTAGAACTTCTTCATTCCAGTGTTTATTAAAAGCATCATTTTTCTTAAAATGCCCGACCACTGAAGATGAATTCAAATTATTATTTAAACCACTGGTCGAACCATAAGCAATAAAATCTTCCTCCATATAAACAGTTCCCTCTTTTTCCATACTATCTCCTTCATCTGCAGTCAAAATTGAAGCCGGGTTTTTATCATATAAAACTCCAATCTTTCCATCTAATCTTCTCCATTATAAATAGAGAAATCAATAGCCAATGGGTCTTCAATCTCAACAGTCGAATCATTATTTATGATAAGAGACAAAGAAGGCATATCAACTGATATGTTTATATTGTGTACACCATGCACACAATCACAATCAACATTAGTAGGAGCAAAACTCAAATTCTGTATGCCCAGAGACTCCAACGGCTTGTTTACACCATTAGCAATATCATTCCCTTTAACTCTAGACCAGTCCACTAAGGCACTCTTTAAAAGATTACTGCCATCAAAATTAACAATTTTACTTGCAACATTGCTTCTACATTATATCTCCAAATGCTTCTCATTATGAATATCAGAGTGAGGAATAAGAGACAAAGAAGGCTTATCATCAGAAACAAGCAAATCATGTGCACCATATACATTGACCCTAGCAACATCATTAGGAGCTAAGTTCAAACTCACAACATCCATAGTATCTAGCAATTCTCCAGTGACAATCACAACCGAAGCCACATTCTCATCAGATAAATCACCAAGATTACATTAAAATCATCACCATTATGAACATCGATATCAACAGCCAAAGGGTCTACCAACTTGTCAATTGAAACATTATTATTGTCAATAAAAGGTACTAAAGTAAGAGCAAGTTTATCTACATATATCTGCAACTTGTGTGCATCATGCACACTAACACCAGCAACATCAATAGAAGCAGTGCACAAACTCTCAACGCCCGAAGAATCAAGCAACTCGTCCATATAATTAACACCAGCATCCCCAAGTTTGTCATCAAATCTCAACAGAGAATTACCATTCTACCTTCATAATCTCTATTATCAGACAATAAGAGTTTCTGGGCAATAATATCCTTATCCACCTTACCAATAGCACCTGACCGTTCCTCTAAAACTTCATTTAAGAGATTACAACCATCAAAATTGACCACCTTACTTGCATCTTCAAGTGATTCTCAGTGAAATTATACAAAGGGGATGATATTCTATACCACATTCAATTCCAAGCTTTTTAGAAAGTAAATCAGATGTTGACAAAGCAGCAAGACATTCAAAACCGCTGACAGTAGTTAACTCGAAATTACCCATAACTTGAGATTTTGATCTGACTTTTTTAATATTTTGGATGAATAAAACCATTACTAAACTCGCTAATCTTAGAACCATTCCTCGAATCCATCTTAGATGAAACTGCATTTTTTAACAAAACATTTGTCATTGACAAAACAGAATATACAATACAGTGATTAACCGCAGGTCAGATAGCATTGGATCGAATCAATGAAAATTATTTCTCATAGCAGAAGCATTAAAGTCAGAGTCAAGACAACCATAATCCATAATCGAACCATTATCACCGATATCCTTAGAAACCGAGTTATTAAAAGATGGTTCAGATATGCCAAAATATTTTTTCTGATCACCAGATCTCTCTCTATACCCTTTACCTATGTTAGGCAAATTGATTAAATCAAAATGAAAGAATAGTTCTTCTAAATACCAGATTCCCTCATCCCTCTTTTTCCAAAGATTATCAAGCAAAATACCCTTCAATAACATACATTTAAGCATGACTTGAAATCCATGATCAATCAATGAAGGAGGAGAAACAGATTTGCTAGAAACATAATTTGATTTTGTCGAACAGTTAGAAATAGGTTTTGTCGAACGGTTAGAATCTGATTTTAACGAATAGTCTTTCCTCTTATGACCAAGCTTTCCACACTCAAAACACCTTATCGGATCACGAAATTGATTAGCGAGATGATAGTAACCCCCATATCTGAAACAGAAGTTCTTTCCTCTCTTTGAATTAATCCAACTTTTCTTAGGTAATCGATAATTTGAAATTTGAGATAGAGAAATCAGTAAACGTTCTATAACGACTTGAGCGTAAGAACGGAAAGGAAAAGAGGATCAGATTAGGGATGAATTCGATTGCCAATTGGGTTGTAATGAGAGAGATGAATTTTGAAAGCAAGAAATAAAACTTGAAGACGCCATTTTCTTCGATTTGAATTCTAAGTGGGGAGAATTAATTTAAATAAAATCATTTAAAATGTTATTTATTTAAATAATTAATATTTTTTGAAGATAACTAATAATTATATTTATTAATAATTTTTTGGAATTTATAATATTTATTTATTAATAATGTTTCGGAATTAATAATTATTATTCAATAATAATGTTTTGTAAGTTAATTAATATTTATTATAATAATGTTTGAAGATTAATTATTATTGTTTTATTAATAATGTTTGAAATTATTAACATTTTGTTATAATGTTTGAAGTTAATAGTTATTATTTATTAGTAACGTTTTTCTATTAATATTTATTATTATGTAATACAATATTTTGAAGTAAATAATAATAATTTATTTATAATTTTTTGAAGTTATTAATTATTACATTAATAATGTTTAGAGTTAATATATTATTTTATTAATGTTGTTGGAAAATTAATTTATTATTTATTTAGGATGTTTAAAGTAAATTAATTTATCTGATTAATTGTATTTATATGTAATAAATTTATTTATAAAAGGAATCTCATTTAATAAAAGAGATTTATTAAAGAGTTTATAAATGAAAATGAGGTTCTGATTTATAAGAATTTTTAAAAGGATTTTTATAAAGAAGTTTTATAAAGGATTTTTGGATATTTGTAAAAGAAGTTTTATAAATGATTTTGGATATTTGTAAAAGAGTTTTATAAATGTTTTTAAATACATACAAAAGAGTTTTATAAATAAACTTAGAGATTTATTAAGAGTATATAAATGGATTTGGAATTTTGGCAAATGAAATGTTCATAAATGAAAGAGATTAATTAAAAGTATTTAGTGAAGAAATTTGTAAAAGAAATTGAGACTGGATTCCTCCAAATTAACCGTCTTAATTTTGGTGGTGCGGACATTCATTACATGCTTAACATCGAAGGAATTGTGTTTGGGTTTATCCTTATCTCCACTTCTTTTTAAACAATATTTTTTTAATCCTTTCATTATGATTTTGAAATAATAATTCTGTTATAATGTTTTGCGAATATAATTATACCATTGAGATAAGTATATGAATACATTTTCTAAGTAGGAAAAATGTAGTGTTTTTTTGATATACTTGTACCGTTGAGATAAGTATATGAATATTTTTTCAAGCGTTGAAAGGAGTATAAAGGGTTTGTAAATATATATTTGTAAAAGTATTTTGATATAGAAATTTACAAAGTGATTTTAATTAATTAAAGGATTAATTAAAGAGGTTAGTGGTTACTTATGTGCTTAACTAATGTTGGTTTTCCTATGGAAATAAATCCCTAATTTGATTGTTGTAATTATTTGATAGTTAAATAACCGACTATCAAACTTGGCCAGTTTTAAACTACCATTGTTGGTTCGAGAAGACCGGTATCAGATATGTTATTTGAAAACCACTTCGAACCGGCATGAGCATTTGAATGAAAGACATCTTGATGATGGTTTCGAAGACAGAGTTCTTTGATGTAAAAAGGCTAGTTACTACCAATCCTAAGGGTGATTCCAAAATAGGTATAGTTGAAGTAGTGCTTTCAGTTTTGTTCGGACCCATAACGAACTTGTATAGATGAATGGTGGCATTGCATTGCTGCTTGGAGGGTAATGTCAGCATTTCAAAGTGGGATTTCTATATAAAAGGTAAAACGTAGCCTCGAGCCTTATCAACCGAGATGACTAAAATCAGGGGAGATGCAGTAGGGATAAGTGGGTCGCACCCATTAGGGTATTGTCATCACTTTTCTAGATATATTCATTTATGGATATGGTTGTGCACGACAGCTCTCAAAAAGGTTGTAAATGCTACCGAGGTAATGAAATATTCGGTATTATCCAGTAAGGATAGGCCGATCCAGTGTTGGCAGGGAGTCCATGTGTGGCTCACATTTTATAGAGGTGTATTGTGGTAGATGGTATCCCGGTGCCTTGTCATTATGTGGAAATACATGCCTTTACGGACTTAGTGGTATATCTATTATGCTAAATTTTAATTAATGTAACGATTATAGTTGTGGTTCAACATTTATTTTCAACCTTAGACATTACTATAATATCAGAAGATTTCCTATGAAATGGTTTAGTTATCATAAGGTAAAACCCATCCGTGTTTATATGTGGCATGATCTTACGAGATATCTTTATTTTTAGAGGTTTTTATAACATCAAAATCCAATTGAGGTATGTTTCTCACGTTCATTTACCGGACTGATTCGGGCGTTATTTTCTTATAATGCTTTGATCAGACCAAGTATATTTTTAGATCTAGTTTAGATGCCTTGGAGCTTCAGGAGACGAGCTGAATGCCCAAGACGTATCTCTCCTGTATTATATTTCCACTACATTAGTTGTTTATATTTATCAGCGATTGTGAGGACGGGTTGTTATAACTATCTAGGTTGATGATAGGTTAGTTTACTCTGATTTTGATGTATGTATCTTATAGTTTTCTTTTATAAAGATAATTGTATATATTATAGATTACTCATTACGATGTGAGATTATGTTCTGTCTTTTGTTTTCTGGTACCTCAATAATCTGTATTTTCGGCACTTGTATGCTTACATGTGAATACCATGTATGTATTAGTGTCGATATCTGAGGTTGAAAAAGCGGGTCGTTATAGTTGGTATCAGAGCTTAGGTTGAGCGAACATATAGGCTTTGGTGAGATTAACTCTTTTAAGATAGGATAAGTGGGACCCTAGGATGAGTTTGAGTGTATTATATATATATATATATATAAACATGTATTTTTAGTGCAATAAAAATATTTTATATTGTGTTGATTTATTGATTAAGCGGTTTATGAATTCTGGTTGATTTAGAAGGAACAACTGTATCGATAGGGCTTTCTAAACTCTTAAACAAAGTAGAACGTCATGGTATTATTTTGAAATTGAGTAAGTGAAATAATTTTACCTAGATCATATTTTATATATAAAAGGAATAAAATTTTAGAATTAATGTAGTTATATATGTTTAGATGTTAGAGAATGATAATATTCGATTATTATCATTTTTGTTTAGCAATTGATTGTTTATGCTCAGATAGTTTATGAGCATTTATTGTTTTAGTTAAATTAAATATGAATACCTGGTGAATTCAGTTGAATATAAGGCGTTCAATGATAGTGTTGGGTAGATGTTTATTATAATCTAAATAAAGATAAACAATTGTGAAATGATTTTAGATAAGGAAGTGACAAGATATAAATATGATTTATAGTTGTGGTTTATGAAATATGATTTATAAATAAAAAGGGATTTAACTGAGAATTTGAGAATTTGAATCCCAGTTTTTTGGAAAAAAAATTCATTAAAGTTTTGGGAAAATAATGATAGTACTATCTTGGAAGTACTTTTGACAGAAATGTTTTAAAATGGATTTTAAAAGAGGTAAAAAGCACTAAACTCACTTCTATCACTGGAAAATAATTTTGGTGGTGACCGTAGCATCGTCGACTTTCATTTTCGAATTTCTAAGTGAAGTGTTGCTACCATAGTATTTAGATTCGAGTTGTTTTTGTAAAATAAATTTGCTTTAAAATTCTAAAAGCATGGTTTGATATATAGAGGAGATTTGTATATTATTATTTCAAGATGATTTGAAATAAACGCGGAGTGTTTAATTCTGAAATTTTCAGTTAAGTTGTTTTAAAGACTCATGTATCTTATGCATTAAGATAGTTTGGTTTGTGTATATCATTTTGATATGTTGATTGATAATTTTAATTTATTGAGATAAAATGGAATTTTTGACAATTTTGGACAGTCAAAAACTTCTGAGTTCAATGAGAGATTTGAGCTAAATGTTTTTGTGAAACACATAAGAGAATAAGTTCTTAAAACTAATCAATTTGAGGAGATTAGTTGGTTAAAGCAAAATTTAAATTTGTTAGACATTCTGGTTAAGTAAAACAAAACTAAAATTTGTGTACCTACTCTTTGGATATGGAAGAATATGATACGAATATAAACTTAAGTTTTAAGGTAATTAATAAACATAAGTCGTGTCTCTGGAAATGTTTATAAACTTAAGTAATGATTTTATGAAATGATTTGTAAATGAATTTTAGTATTAAAGGAAAATAATATTGTTGTAATAAATTATGATTTTAAATGAATGTAAATAAAAAGTAATTGGTATACATAAAAAACCAATTGGAATAAATATATAAGTTGTAGGTTAATCATTTTATTCGCATAACTATTCAATCTAGTTTCGAATACACGATTTCGAGGAGAATTACACAAGTCCGGGTCAGGGTTTACCACTCTATTCTTGACGGGGAACACTTTATATGGATGTTTTGATATGATTCTAAAGTTTTTAATCATAATATATTGCTATGTAAGTAGAACGTTAGTTGATAATCAATGAACCAGATCGGAGTCCACACTAGAGAAGTCGAGTGAGCGATACTAGTTCAGAAGTGAAATTGTATAATCGAGAAAGTGATCAGATTTGATATTCAGTACGGATGACATATGTATGTCATACGGGCTTAAATTTAATTGTTGGCTTTTGACATTAGAAAATAAGCATGTTACATGACTATATATGGCATGTTGGTTAGAGATGATTGCTATTTGTGTTTGGCATTATTGGATTCATATTACATGTTGGATAAGTAGTTTTATTGTTTCATTTGTCAAGTTTAACTCTCTTTTTGGTTATGTAATTGAGTTTCAAGTGCATGGAAACAAAGACTAGTTTGCTGCTTTTGGTTTCTTGAGTGGAATTGTTGTCCGACAAATAGGTTTATAGTAGATTTAGAGTTTGGGATTTGATTGGTGATTTTATACCCCAGATATGGAAGGCCACTTGGCTTTTGTTTTCTTTTGTTGATTTGGGTCCATGGTGGTGATTTGTAGTTTTTTTGATCAAGCCGCACAAAGGAGACGCTGCCAAAATTTTCTGTTATTTTAAGAGACATAGATTTAATAATCCTTTCCAACTAATTGGTTTCGATAATTTAAGGTTTTGGAGGTATTTTTCTTACTTTGGGAAATTCGAGGAAAAATTTCTTTCCAGAGGGGATGAATGTAACGACCTAGAATTTTGGTTGTTTGATTTTGATTATTTAATTTATTTTAAATATTGCAAAATTGGGTTGTAAAAGTTTTATAACTTGGATTCAAATATACAGATTACTTACATATTTAAATCGTGAATTTATTTTTTGAATAATGATTTAAATATCTAGATTTTGAGTTGTATATAAATTAATTTGATTTAATGTTCTTCTTTAACTCATTTTAATCAACAAATAATAATAAGGAATTCATTTTTTAAATTTATTTACAATAATAAATAGTTCGGATAAATAATAGGAAAACAAAATTTTATTTTAACAACTCAATTTTTATTGACTTATTTTTAAGTTAATTTATTTGATTTTTCCATAATTTTTAATTCGAAAATATTTTAAATAATCGTTTGACGATTTTTCGATAAACGACGGTATTTTTGTGGTTTTACAGATTAAGATAACTGGTGTATATTACTGTTGTTTTGAGGTCGCTTGTTATTTTGAGCGCAATCGTATTTTTTTTTTGTCGTTCGCGGTCCATACACGAATGAAAAATTTATGTGGCGAGATGCTGGAAACTGAAATATATAACCAACCTAACTCTTAGAAAAACTAAAGCATTGCTTTCTCTCATTATCTTTCGTTGTTATGTTAGTTTAAAAAGAAACATAGATCCACTTTAGTTTAAATTCAAAAACAATTAAATTTAAAAATCGATAATTATTTTTGTTTAAAACATTTGCGTTGCGCTCGTAATGGCGATAACTATGTGATGGAACTAGTTTGGTTGAATTTGAAGCAACTAAAAATTTAGGCTAAAATTGGATCTCGTTCGATTTTAGTTCAAACCGGAACACTTTGGCAATAATTGGAATTTCGGTGAGTTAACTCGCCACTGAATGAATACTATAATGTTGTATAGTAGACACAAAATTGTTGACCGCATGCTTTTTATTGATTGCATGCTTGTATGTTTTATTTGTTGGTTGTTCGGTTTTGAGAATGGTTATATGGAATCATTTGCAGGAAATTTATTTGACGTACAGGGAATTTGTAGATGGATCTAACAAGATCTCTTGCCACTATTAATTTAATTCCAGTTATATCCCTATATATGATTTATTGAATATCAAACTTGGTTTGTTTGGGCCTATTAGTTGTGACATTCTTATATGTTGAAACTTAACCTCTGTAGTGGTAAAAAAATTAATGACAATATTGCTTAAGTGCTTTGGTGGCTATTGTCTCAATTTAGTATTTTGAAATACTATTAATTTTCGTTTGGCTTGAAATTGGTTTTTGATTTGGAGAATAAATTTAACCTTTGGGTTTTCTAGAATGTTTTATTTAAGTATGTTTTGAACTTCTCTATTATACACCAACCTTTCTATTTTTCTTTATTTAACCATTTAGAAATGTTTTAAAGTTATTTAAATATTTATTAATTGTGTTTTAAAAATAGTTTATTTATATTTAATTATTTTGAAGTTATTTATTAATATTTTAATATTATAAAAGGTTATTTATTTAAATAATTAATATTGTTTAAAGACAATTAATAATTATTATTTAATATTAATGTTTTGGAATTTATAATAGTTATTTATTAATAATGTTTTGGAAGTTAATTATTATTTATTATAATAATGTTTGAAGCTTAATTATCATTGTTTTATTAATAATGTTTGAAATTATCAAATATTTAATTTTTAATGTTTGAAGTTAATAATTATTTTTTAGTAATGTTTTTCTATTAATAATAATTATTATGTAATAATATTTTGAAGTAAATAATTATTATTTATTTATAACGTTTTGAAGTAAATAATTATTATTTATATATAATGTTTTTAAGTTATTAATTATTATATTAATAATGTTTGGAGTTAATAAATTCTTTTATTAATGATGTTGGAAAGTTAATTTATTATTTATATAGGATGTTTAAAATAAGTAAATTTATGTGATTGATTGTATTTATTATAAATTGATTTACAAAAGGAATCTCTTTTAGTAAAAGAGATTTATTAAAGAGTTTATGAATGAAAATGGGGTTTGGATTTATAAGAATTTTTAAGAGGATTTTTAAGAGAATTTTTAAAGGATTTTTAAGAGAATTTTTAAGAGAATTATAAAGGATTTTTAGATATTTGTAAAAGAAGTTTTATAAATGATTTTGGATATTTGTAAAAGAGTTTGACAAATAGTTTTGGGATATTTATAAAAGTGTTTTATAAATAAACTTGGAGATTTGTTAAGAGTTTTATAAATAGATTTGGAATTTCAGTAAAGGAAATGTTCATAAATGGAAAAGATCGATTAAAAGTATTTATTGAAGAAATTTATAAAAGAAAGTGAGATTGGATTTTCCTAAATTGACCTTCTTAATTTTGATGGATGGACATTCGTTCCATGTTTGACACCAAGGAAAGTGCTTGAGTTTATCCTTATCTCCATTTCTGTTAAAATAATATTTGTTTTAATCATTTGATATGATTTTGAAATAAGAAATCTTTCATAATGTTTTGTGATATACTTATACTGTTGAGATAAATATATGAATACATAAGTAGGGAAAATGTAGTGTTTTTTGTAGATTTACCTATACCATTGAGATAAGTATATGAATATTTTTCCAAGTATTGAAAGGAGTACAAAAGGTTTGTAAATATATCTTTGTAAAAGTATTTTGATACATGTATTTACAAATTGATTTTAATTAATAAAAGGATTAATTAAAGAGGTTAGTGGTTGCTGTGTGCTTAAACAATATTAGTTTACCTATAGAAGTAAATCCTTGATTTGATTGTTCTTATTATTTGATTGTTAAATAACCGACTATCAAACTGTGTCGGTTTTAAACTATCGTTGTCAGTTCGGGAAGACCGGTATCTGATTTGTTATCCGAAAATCAATTCGAACCGGCATAAGCGCTTGAATGGAAGATATCTTGATGATTGTTTGGAAGATGGAGTTCTTTTATGTACAAGGGCTACTTACTACTAATCCTAAGGGTGATTCCAAAGTGAATATAGTAGAGGTAGTGCCTTAGGTTTCATTCAGACCCAGAACGAACTTGTATGGATGAATGCTTGCATAACATTGCTGCTTAGAGGGAAATGTTAGTATTCTAAGTGGGATTTCTATATATAAGGTAAAACATAGCCCCAAGCCTCATCAACCTAGAATGACTAAAATCAGAGAAGATGCGGCAGGGCTAAGTGCGTCACACCCAGTAGGGTATTGTCATTACCTTTCTAGATATATTCATTTATAGATTTGGTTATGCATGGGAGCTCTCAGAAAGGTTGCAAAAGTAACTAAGGTGATGAAATATTCGGTACTATCCAGTAAGGGGTAGGCTGGTCCTGTATTGGCGGGAGTCTTTATGTGGTTCTTGGTACATTTTCTAGAGGTGTACCGTAGTAGGTGGTACCCCGGTTCCTTGTCATTGTATGGAATCCATTCTCCAATATGTGCCTTTACAGACTTAGTTATATACCTATTATGTTGGAATTTAATTAATGTAACAATTTCGGCTATGTTTTAGTACTTACTTTCAACCTTAGGGTTACTATAATATCAGAAAATTTATTATGAAATTGTTCGTTTATCATAAGCTAAAAATTCATTCATGTTTAAATGCGGCGTGATCTTACGAGATACATTTATTTTAAATGGTTTTTACAACATTAAAATGCAATTGAGGTGTATTTTCCATGCTCGTTTACTGGACTAATCCTCGGGTCCGTCTGACCATATTTTCACATATAATTTGGATGCCTTGGAGCTTCAAGAGACGAGCTGGATCTCCAAGGCGTATCTCTCGTGTATTTATATTTCCACTGCATTGGTTATTTATATTTATTAGCATTGTGAGGACAGATTGTTAAAACTGTCCAGACTAATGATATGTTAGTTTACTTTGATTTGATGCATGTGTATTACAGTTTTATTTTGCAAAGATCATTGTGTATA
This sequence comes from Allium cepa, assembly GCA_030765085.1. Taxonomy (NCBI): domain Eukaryota; kingdom Viridiplantae; phylum Streptophyta; class Magnoliopsida; order Asparagales; family Amaryllidaceae; genus Allium; species Allium cepa. Next base: position 969,446,226 of record CM060932.1, on the reverse strand, counting down.
TTATGGATTACTCATTACGATGTGAGATTCTGTTTTGTCTTTTATTTTCTTGTACCTCAACAATTTGTCTTTATGGCACTTGGATGCTCGGCATGTGAATACCGTGGATGTATTAATGTCGACTTCTAAGGAATGAAAAGGCGGACTGTTACAGGTCCCTACCTCACCGTGATTGATATCATTAGTCTCTATTCCAGTTGAGTTACTCATTTCGACAACATATAAAGAAAATATAATTCATTAACAACTCCCCAATAGATAGTGACCGGAATTGGAACAGTAAATGATGTGTACATATGTACTCAATTCACCTATATATAAAGGGAAAAAAAATTATAAATACACCCTCTTAATATGTTCCTAATCCTTAGTTTAGGGGAAATATTGCTGTTATACCAAGTGTAACAACCCACCATTTTTTATCTCTCTATTTTACCCAACTCAAAATGTGAAAACCCTAAAAACCGAAAACAGTGTATGGTCAGTAATTGATAACAAAACAAAAAATACTGTCGAGTCGATGGATTCAAATATAACCAAATATCACTTTATTTCAGATTGATGGATTCAAAGTATATCCATTATCAAATACTGTCAATTCCAATCCAAATCCGAACACATATACAATTAATGTCAGTGTCATATGATTATTTATATATGAGTCTACATACATTAGTAATGCCTTCATCACCTGCACCATCCAGCGTTACTCGATACAACACATCATTGTCCATTACCTATTGATGAAACAAAAAGAAAAGGTACAAAGAGGGTCAGACTATAGTCTAATGAGGGATGTACATCTACTTTACTACATACTCTAACTATTCCCAAATAGTACTAAGACAATTATGGTAAAACATCATACCTTAGTCATGCTTCACCTATGTTGAGCCAAAAGATGGCACTTCATCCTTAATTGAATGAAAGCGGGATAGATCTATGCAATATCAGCAAAAACAGTAGAAGTCACAGAGAATTTTATAGTGTTTCGGCCAAAGTTTGTGCCCGCCTCTACCCTCTACTATAATCTTGTTAAATTAAGATTCATCACAACTACAAGTTCTTTACAACTAATTTCAGACCTAGAAAAGAAAAAGTACAGCCCTTAGTGACAATATTAGAGTGGAGAAGAAGATATGAAGGCCTAAAATAATCCAAAAATCCTTTCTAAGTTTCTATAGTGATACAATTTATAGTAGAATCGCCAGTTCCAGTTGCCAAATCATGAAGAACATGTAAACTTCAGATCCGAGAAAGTAGGAAAGGAAAACAAGTCTTCCTAAGGATAAAATTCATGTCGGCATTAACTATAATTTTGGTCGGTATCGACCACAATGTCCATCATAGTAGTCTTCATAATGTTATGTAGGGGTTCATACTTCCTCTTGTTTTCATCCATATCTTTGAGTTGTTATGCTTCGTTCACAATTGTGCCCATCAAATCATGTTAGTGGCAATATGATTTGTCTTATACGAACTTGTCCTTCTTTGCAAAGTTTTAGAGTTTTCCCCCTACCATTTTAGAGGTAAACTCTTCAAGTATGCATTAACTTAACAAAAAATATGTTTGCTTTTCCACACCATTACTTGATTAATAACAAGTCTCCCAGATTCCACATGAGCAATATGTTTGTAGTGACTACAATTATGGTAAGTTCCGACCGCAGTGCTCAAACATATTCCAACCCCAAATTTCTAAAGTCACCACCCATAGCCATTTTAAGCTTGACCCTAAGTTCTTAAACCATTTTGTCTTCATCTCAATGTCCAAATCTACAAATAGGTAGATAAATTAGACTCTGGAAAACACTTGCACGCAAAGAATGTTTCGTGAAACAAAGCATACTTTGGATCATGGAAAACAGTGTAGCTTAGTTGTCCAGGGGGGTTTCAGGTAGCCAACAGCACCCTTTTAAGCATCGTATATGTTCTAGAGATAACCACTCATCACTTCAAACAGCCAATATTCCACCACTTTCCTTGAAATCAAGTGGAGACTCTTATTGTCTTGAAGATCGTACCATATCTTAGTCATGTATGATTTCTCTTCTCTTTACATCTTTTACCTCTTTTGTACAATACATTCATGTAGGTGCCGACCAAATCATTTCAGTACCGACATGATCTTTTAATGTTTTTTTAAAATTATATGGACTTGAGGATGAGTATTTTCCTCCTCACTTTTATTTTTCTTACACTTATCTTTTTCTTTCCTACAATTTTGAGCTCCAAACAACTTTCGTTAGAGTCACTTTTACGTTGCCATCAAACCACCATTGTCTCTATCACCTTAAAGTCCACCGCCACCATTATCACAGATGATATCTCCACCTTATTTTTAGCTCATCCATGATCTTGTTAAACTCGAATTCTCCCCTATTATATCTAGTTAAAATTCAAGGTGTGCTTCTACCCTAGGCTCATGGTATTGTGACGATGTTGAGGCCATCGCCACCTCCAAGCTTTAGCCACAATGCCATGGTCGTCGCTGGATTTGGCATCGTTTATCTATCGTCATTGACCACTACTCGGCATAGGGCATGATGTCAAATCATTTTGTAACTACCCATCCTTTATAGTACTCGAAAATCAACGTATAATATCATTATAATCTCATGGCAGAACGATAACATAGAATATACTGAATATACACGATAGAACTGGGTAACAATATATAAGAGACTGCGCGAGTAGAAACAACTTCTAAATCAATATCAAGTCATTATATAAAATACAATATAACAAGTCTTATATATAAGTAACATGTGTGTCATTTACCACTACAACATTAAGTATACATATCCAAATTCAAAATTTCGCCTCCGAAGTGCTCTAAGTATCCTAAAAGCATATCCCGAAAAACGTCTTACTCCCAAACAACTCAATCGAGCATCCTAGAGTTGTTATGATATAAACGGACAAAGATAAAATGTGGGTTAGGCATAAAGCTTGGTGTGAGGGGGACTATCTCAAAATACTGTAGATAAAATCTACATACATATATAAAATGGGAAGCTACTAAGGTACATCCGATGCTCCCGACAATGAAGCTCGGGAGCAATTTGAATAGCCACGAAAAGTAAAGTAAACCCATATCAAAGGTATGAAATCATTTCATAACATGCTCTTCTCCTGAAACCCACGAGTTAGTGCAAATAATATAATGTGAATGATATGTAAAAGTAAACTATAATTAGGTAACCCCATATACAAATGCAGGGGTAATATAAATATCATAATATAATCTTTCATAGAACACAGAATAATCATATCAACCAACTGCTATACTACGCATCTTCTACTGCATAAAAATATACATCAAACATAGAATATAAAGTAATACCCGTCTTTGCTGATGGGTGGATTTCATAATGGACACCAATCATGATTCAATCATCCCTATTTGGCTTCTAAAATAATTAGAGTCGGTACAAAGTACTATAGACATCAAACATAATTCATTGATTTCCATCGAGGGTTCAAAGTAAATAGAGTCTGTTCCAAATTGTACCATAGACACTGAGTCCATTCCAACATGATCGAAATCATGTAGATCTCACATGTCCCTCATCGAACATAAGTGATACATGACCTACTCTATATTCTTGAAACCTATGTGCATCTCACCATGTCCCTCATCGAGCATAGGTGTAATCCAACCCACGCGTAGATTGATCGTCATCATCTCCCCCATGCAAGTCATCATGGATATCTTGACAAATTCCCATTACGCCTTTACAAAAAGTGAACGATGGGTGTATGCCATATAATATGCTATTGGGAGCTACACAAGAGCATCATTGACATATAGATATATACATCAAAATATACGTCACATAATCATAAATGCCTAGTACGATCGAAGAAAACTATATCATCATCGTCTATCAATACGTATAGTCACTATTAAAAGAATAATAATACATATGGCCACTAATATAAGATTAATACTAGGTATTGTCACCAACATAAGATCGACACCACTCATCAAAAACATATCTACCCCAAGGTTGAAACCAAGAAGTACGACCCGACTCCGCTCAATTGTAGCCGCTCATTAAATGTGACCGAGCAACCAAACACATTGCATTACATTCGAATCATAAGCATTGCCTCGCATTCCAGTTTGTAGAGTACCCCAAAGTCTTCCCGAAGTCATTCCAATGCCTCATGTCAACTCATGTATAGAAAAGAGAGAATAATCCTGTATAATGCTCCCTGAGCAGGCCATCACCGCTTGGAACTGGTCTCACACAACCATATCCAAAAGTCAACCAATTTACCCAATAAGAAACTCCTAAAAATCCTAACATCTAATTCAACAAAATGCATCTTACTTAAGTAATTACAATTGTATTATTTATTTTTATCCCAATCATATTTCTACATGTTATTTTATAAAAGTCTCAAACTTATTTTATGAAATGATATATTTGCCTATTAATCATGTTATAGCTCAATATCACTTAATTCTTTCATTAAATTAAGTTTAACTATCAACAAGTCCTAAAAATATTATACAACTCATGTATGTAATGTAAGTATGTGGGTGTGTGTGTCAAAAACCATTTCTTAGGGTGTAAATTAAATAAACCACATTATAACAATATTCATGATTATATAATGTTAACCAATTCCTATAAAATAATATAATACCTCTTTTTTAATTTCTAAATTCTCAAATCATCTTTATAAAAATTCACTAATTAGCTAATTATTAGATTACACCATAATCTCAAGTCCAAACAAACTGTAAAGCCATTAGTATATATTTAACCTGCCTAAACCATTGTTTAGCCTTATAGCTTGTTTTAAAGGTCTTACTTTTAACTTCTGATTACTAATAAAATATATAATGATATTTATATCACCAATATAACAACAAATTAGGGTTTAATTAATTTATAACCATGTTATAAATTAACACAACCTATTTAACACTATTCAATATGAACAAAACACGATATATATGGGATCTTAGTCAACTATCCTAAATATCTACTCAAACCAATACAATAAAATGGAAAATAATTACACATATAAATTATTGCCTTTTTTAGTTAATATTTCTTAATATATTTAAATACAGGGCTTATACCGAAATATAAATTCAGAGTGTCGATTCTGCTCACTTGAGCTGTAATTTCTCGAGTGTCCAAATCCAGTCCAAAGCTCTACCATGACATAGATAATCTTCCTATGCATGAAATGACGAAGACCACGTCTCGATTGGACCTTATGTGCAATAAATACGAATTAAATATGAAATGAGATTTAATTAAAATAATTAATTCCTTATTTTCCTTAATTAGTTTAATTCCTTTCTTTCCCTAGCTATGCTTGAGCACAACCATGCACGAACCCCAAAGTTCCACTCCTCTCTCCTCGAATTCTCTACCTATACATGACATATCAATTAACTGTCAGCTCCTATGTGCTCCACGTTGCGTGCACTTCACTACCTATCCAAATTCGTTAACTCCAATTGCAAACTGCAAAATGCAACTTCGCTCCCTTCAAACTTCAAAAAGTCGTGAATCACCATCGATCATCGGACCTCAAGTGGTGGAAGCCAACATAAGTGCGCTGCCAAGAGAAACATGATGGTGTTCTCCATTTTGCTCAACTCCTCCTCCATCATCAGCGAGGAACCCTAGTCATTGGCTATGAACATCGCCCCATCTAATTGTCGCCGCATACGACAACTCCACTATAGATGCAATGCTCTCCTCTACCCAAATTCAACGGTTCTAGTCTCATCACCTACCCCGGAACGTAGCTCACAAAATCGAAAAGCCTGATAATAATTTCTTGAAATATTTAGAATGTTTTGACTGGGAGCAAGAGATATGAGTAGGAGGGAAAATTCTTGTGTGATGAGTGTATATATAATATATATTATTTATTTCCTCAAATAAGTCTTCACACATTTAGAGCTCTAAAATAACACAATATAACGGATCACCGTGAAATCCATGGATGCACGTCGCCTCATTTTTTCCGTCCCAATTTTACAAATTTAGTCGCTATCCGATATGGCCCTCCAGGATGATAATTTCATGCATTTCCAGGTCGCTTTGGCCATCGAATAGCCCGATTCCAAAATTTCTTCAACCATATATCTTATAATGAAGCCCTAATCCAAGAAACATAAGCCGTTGGTCGAGATTCCATTAAACCTGGCTATGTACACAATTTTGTAAAATACTTATAACAACATGTAAATCATAAAAATGCTCTCATTTTGATTTACAACGTCAGTCTAAACTCAATGGAAGTATCTTGAATCCTAATTCGACCGTATGCAAAAAGATAGATTTTGGACCTTAAATTAATTAATGATTCAATATACAAATTAAATATTTTAATATCCACTTGTTGAAATATGAGTTGTTATATTCTCCGCTCTTTAAAGAAATTTCATCCTCGTAATTCCTAACGTAAGGAAAACGTCTCTTAACCTTAGGCTTAAAGCTCCTCTTATTTCATAAAAAATCAACAGTGCCTCCTTTGCATGACTAGCTCCAAAAATTCAAAACAACAAATATATACATCTTATATCCGAGGCATCTAATTTCTAAGGATATATAAACATATATGTATGTATGTTTATATATTCATTCTATCTACACTAAAGATCCTATATACGTCTTTTACAATAAGGGCTTGCTATTTAGATGCGAATATAAGCGAATGAGCACCCCAATAGCACATAACTGCTTCCATATACGTAATCATGTACTCTAGAAAGAGGTTAAACATAATCGCAACATCAAACCATGGATTTAATCATGCTAAATCATATAGCAATCATTTTAAATAAATATGCTATAAAAAACCTCGCAATAGCATCTCTAATGTGGGAACACAAAATTAAAACATGTATGATTAAGCATGGAAACTGATACTACCAAAATCATACATGACGATTTATTGGAAAATGAGCTCAATTAAATTGGTATCTAAATATACCAGACTCCAAGTCACATCAAATATACTACCAAACATACAAGCAACCAAGCATGCAATAAGCAACTATAGATCTCACCTCGACCTTATAATAGGCGTAGGTGATACGGGATCTATTTTAAATAGCTATTGTTATCTCTCTCCTAACATGCTATAATAGGTAACTATAACTAATATGCAAGCAACCAAGCATACAACAAGCAACTATAGACAATAATGATTTACTAATATACTACAAACATAAAAGCAAGCAATAACAACAATCAATAATCAAATAACAATAAGTAATTAACAAATAAAAAGATTCAATCAATAATCAATCCACAATCAATAATCAAACAACCGCAAGAAATTGACGAGCAACAAGAATCAATCAATAATTAGTCAACAGTCAATCAATAATCAATCAACAAACTATCAATAATCAATCAACAAACTATCAATAATCAATCAACAGTCAAACAATAGCAAGTAAACAACGTGCAACAACAAACAACAACAATTATTATAAAAATAACCAATCATTCAAAAGAAGTCTATAACAACACGCATGATAACCAATAATAGTCATAGCATACATATCAAGTTGTAAACTCCTATGAATCTGTTCGACATCCAAGATGATCCAAATGCCTAAGTGGTACAACTCCTTTCATGACTACAATACGTGAAAGACTATCACATCTCTCGCTCTGAAATAGAAAATTTACATGATATGCTCGATCATTAATCCTCGAAACTCTCGGATAAACCTAACAATCCAAGTCACAACTTTTCTTTCTTCTATACATAATTCATTCACCAACAAAGAAAACTACACTTATTAAGTTTTTAATAAATGACATTCTATAATTCTTGGTCTCGCTTGGTTCAAACTCACCTCAACCGCATAGAGTTAATAAGGATAATATACTAAGTGTACTAGGACGCTCGCTTAGGCAACTTTCATATCTCCACCTAAATGATTATCCAAATCTTCACAAAACTAGTCGAGAAGTCATTCCCTGAACTGCCATAAGCTATCTTAACTATATTATACTATAAATAATTTTACAATGAATAGTGATCATCAAAAATAATATACGATGCTCATTCCAATCCTTTGTTTGCTCGCATGATTTCTTTGTTTAACCGGTATCGGCCACTTGACTCCTCTCATGCGAACTCTAATCTTGTTCCTTGGTCATACTATTACAATTTCCTTGCATGACTACGGTTTTGCTTCGGAAATCTCTCAATCACCTCAAGGATTCAAATCAAGGCTCGCTTTAAGAATCAAATGAAAACCCATGCCTAACTGGTTAAAATCACCTAGAAACCTTATGCTTGAACTAAGGATCAGGAATGGGTACGTAAATGAACCGATCCTTAAAAAGCACCTCTTTAACAAATGGGATTAACCCCACGGCCTAAGGTTTACAAACACAAGGACAAGCACTTCTAACACGAATGACTCTACGCAAAACGTATGAGTCACCCTCTCGATATTTGCTCATTACTGGGCATCCACCAAATCCTACTTAGATGCAAATCTAAGACACGCTTCATCAACCAACCCCATTCAACTCGAAAGTTCATGCACTAAGTTTGAATGGTGGTACTCTCGATCGTTACACCTTAGCTTTACAACTAATGGTTACTCATACAAGGTTTAACTTTACAAAAAATACCTACTATGAAAGGTATCAATTTTAGTCTGTCTGCCAACTTTTTAATAATAGATGAATATATAGCTCAAGTATATGAAAGAACATAAGAAAGTAACTCACATTAAAGCAGTGACGTAGCCACGATTTCAATTTGGTGGGGTCACCATTAAAGAAAATTGAATTTTTTTCTCGATGATACTTTGAATTATTTTAGCCGTTTATTGAAATAAAAATCTAATGAAAATAATGCTCCTAGCAGAAAATAATTCATAATAAATTATCAAACAATCAAAACTAAACCATCCAAAAACCAATTTATTGAACCATGGTTTTAATGATACAAGCTAATTTTGATAATAAAAATGCAATATTTTATGTGAAAAGAGGACACACGATTCCTGTTACATATTCTTTAATTAATTATAATTTCACGGTAGAGTCAAAAGTGAAATAACCAAGTAACCTGGTCAAGTGATGTAGCATAGGACAGGAAGTACAAAAATAAAAGAGAATGAAGACATGGTAAGAAAACACATGCACGTGGCAATGAAAATAAAAATATACTTTATTCAATGCATAAATTTTTATTTTTTTTAAATTGTTCTTCCTTATCAAAATTTAGGGCTTCAAACCCAAGAAAAGATCTATTTTTTTAACAATAATTTTTAGAATTTCAGGCTGGGTCATTTCCCCTACCCAGCCATAATGTGGCTCCGCCGCTGCATTAAAGCAGACCTTGCTACATGGCTTATTCCCTTACACCTGAGCAATAAGCTAGCTAGGACCTGGTAATGACTATAAGATATAAGTCATCATCACTTACCTCTTAGAAGTGTAGGATAATCCTTCTTTAGTGAACAAGCCGATCGCACTTAAAGCACTCACGCTTTACCTTAGCTGCATGACATCTGTAACGACCCGTAAAATTTCGATAATTAGAAATGTAAATTTAATAAGATTTCATGGTTTAATGTTGGAAGGATTAAAAAAAAATTGTAATTTATGTATGGTAATAATAACTAGAATGAAATGCAACAAATTTTACCTAAGTTAATTATTTATGAAGTGAATGGAATCCCAAATTAATTGAAATAATATGTAGTCAAAGGTAATTGTTTAATTTGTATTGAATAGGTAATTGTGACACTTGTTTGTAAATAATAAACTTATAAGTAATTAAAAGTTAACGGTGATGATTATTTAAGTTACCTATTCATTTAGTTAGTCGAATTGAATTTGTGAACCAATTGCAATTGAAATGAAAGTTTATATATTAGTTGAGTGCATTATCTCTAACTGTAGTTAAATAATAATGTGGAATTCATTTGATGTAATATAGTAAATCGACTGATAATGAAATTTTATTTAAAAATCCAATATTGAAATCCGTCAAATATTGAACATTTAAATTGTTTAAATTTAATATTTGGAATTTATTGAATAATTGAATAACGGGAATTGAATAACTGTTTTAATGAAAATGGTTGTTCTATAATTTGAATTTGTTAAATTTTATAAGTTCGTTTTTAATATTTTAAAGGATAGTGATTTAAGAATAATCAAATTTGTTTAAGTTTAATATTACAAATGTTTGAATAATTAAATTCCGAATTTGATATGATTAATTTGATATTGAAATTCAATATATGAAAATAGAGTGAATAATTGAAAATTGATTTAATACGATTAAAATTGGTTTCCAAAGTGAATGTAAGTTATATCGGGATTATAATAGAGGTAATAAGATTTTAAAATTGGAAATTACTGGATAATTGAATAACGGATTTAATATGATTAAAGATGATTTGTAAAATTTTATTTTATCATATTAAAGTTAGAATGAGATTATAGAACTTTTAAAATCGAATTAAAAGTAAATCTGTAAAAATTGAATATTTTAGTATTTAATTATCGACTGAAAAATAGCCAATTTTCGAACAGTCTCAGAATTGGACGAAATTAGTTCCATTGGATCCGTAATAGTTTGTTACTATCGGATTTCAAATTTCGTAGCAATCGGAGTTTTCGTTTGACCGTGGCAGCTCGAAACGCATCGAAATTGTTTGAATATTAATTTGACGAGTTAAAATAGTCATTTTTCAAACAGTCTCGGATTTCGACGAAACTAGTTTCATCGGATCCGTAATGTGATATTATTGTAAGATTTCAAATTTCGTGTCAATCGGATTTACCGTTTGTCCAGGGTGAGCCAAAACGCATAGAAATTCGTTTAACCGGTTTAATTTAAATTTGATCGTTTATTTCCGTAACCCGCGCATATGATCGAATTAGCCCCTAAACCTATTCCATTATGTCCGGAACACGGGATAAACCCTAGAAACGTCGGTCACCGCGCGTAAATCGGAGTTCGAAAACCCGGGTTGAATAGTGTTCGTTGAAATTTCTATAAAAGCCCTTGGAATTCATTTTCTGCAAAATTAATAAACCCTAGGGTTTCATCACGTTCAGCTGCCACTAATAGAATAAATGGCCGAAATCTTCTCTCCTTCTTCCCCATTTTTCTTGCAATTCACTAACCAATTCGTGAAACCTTCAACATGAAAGTTGTAGAGGGCATTGATATCTCTTTATCCAACGGTTATGATCGGGTTTCGTTGCACGAATCAACGGCAATTGCTCCTCAATGTCGCGCGTTTGTTCACGTCGTTCGAAGCAAAGGGAGAGCCGAGCATGGCCAGCCTCTGGACGATGACAGCATTCGACGTTGGCTTCGAAGTGGTGTATCCTGATCGAGTTGAAGATGCTTGTATTGGATGCGAGATTTAGGGTTAGGGCCGGCTTGTTTGGGTTCTTGCGCGTTCGAATACAGGGAAGGAAGAAAGGAAGGGGGCGGCCAGGATCAAACAACAGGAAATCAACGGCCGTAAATTGATGTGGGTTTGAAATTAAAATTAAAATTGTATATTAAATATTATATAAATATGTACCAACTTTAAAACGTTGTATCTTTGTCATACGAGATCGAAAAATTGCAAAACAAGTTGCGTTGGAATCGTATGGACGAGCTCTACGCTATGGAATTGGATTGGAGTCGTTTGGAGCTAGAGAAAATTTCGGGTAAAATTAAACGCTCGTTTAATTTTATTCGAAATAAAACGCTGGAACTACATTGAAATCAAGGTGAGTGTTTATAACGCTCACAACGTACTAAATATCTTTATGCTAGTTAAATTTGATATTATGAGTGATATGAATTTTATTAGTCGTTGTTTGATAGAATTTAATTGTCATATAGATTGTCATTTGAATTAACTGTTGAAAATTAAATTGACAGTTAAATTGAAATTGAATTGCGATTAAATTACCTGACATTGATAACTGTGAAATTGCCACGAATTGTATTGCCTATTGGATGATGTATGTCGATGGATGTTATTGGTTGATAGTTAAATGTTTGGATGTTTATTTGCTTATATATACTGTTATGCATACATATGACACTGTGATTTGATTTAAGTGATATATATTCATCCTTGATATTTAATTGAAATAAATACTTACTTGGTCATAGGATAGAAAATTATATACGGACACCGAATTGACTAAATTAATAATTTTGAAATCGTCGATTTAAAATTTATTTAAATGTTTTGATTTAAAAGTTATAAATAGAAATAAATTTATAGAAATCGAATTTATCGAAAAATTGAGTTTGGAATGTTGAAATAAATTTTGGTTAAAAGAAATTGTTAAATAATATAAGTCGAGACTTTGAAATTTAAAAATCGGGATATGATTGAATTTCGAAAATTGATTTGTTTATTAATTCGAGCTTTGAATATTACTAAGTAGAAGTGATATAAAAATGATATTTTGAAATGGAGCTTGGAATTGAATCATATTTGAAATTTGGTTTTAAACTTGAATATCGATGGAAAATTTTGTTAAGTGTTATAAATGGATATTTTGAAAATCAAGCTCCAAATCGATATAAATTGAAATTGAATTAATTGAAAGTGAATATAAAATTTAATAAATTTGAAGTCAAAGTTGACATTGATGGAATCGAAATCGAAATTGAATCGGTAGAAGGGAAATTGAAATTGTTTTGAATTGGGAAGTTATAATTGAAATGGTTCGGTTTTGAAGCTGTTTTATTTGTTTTCCAAATTACTCGGTTATATAAACCATTTTTGAATACTTAAATTATTTTAATCTATTTTAAATCTACTTAACCCAATTTAAATTATTTTAAACTAATTTATCTATTTCAAATCCATTTTAAGATTTTAATTATTTTAACTATTTTAATTATTTAAACTACTTTTAAACTACTTAAAACTATTTTCTAAAATTCTAAGCTCGTCAATAAGGTGAAATGTTTATATTTAAATATTGAATTTAAATACGAATTGGGTTAAATGAAGTTGCAACCTAAATTGAAATTCGAAATGATTTTGAAATCGAAAGGAGATATTGATGCAAAAAATGATTTTGAAACGGAATCTTACATTTGAATAGATACGATGATATTTGAAATGGATTTGATTTTTGAAGCGAATATGATATTTTGATATCAATTATGAATCGATTTGAAATGTAAAAGAGCCAACGGTGTAATAATATGTAGTTATTAAAGAGACCGGAATCAGATATGGACATACTCTCTGTCGATACCGAACACCACTTTAATAACTATTATACGTGGAGTGTTGATCCAGAATGAAGTGGATGGTTTGGTGAACGCATTGACTGAAGAAAGAGAACGATATTGGATGACCCCTGACATGACTAAAACAGGAGCCGCGCCGGGCCATTGAGGTTTGCCACCTCTAGCGGACACACTTCTTCGATACCATATCTATTACATTTGTGATTCGATTTGGGTGCACCCCTTTGATTTGGGAGTGTTGTTTCGCGGTGTTGGGGTAGCTGCTGGCTATTCTCAACATCAGTCCGGATCACGCAACTACTAGTATCCTAGTTGGTATCGCCTCATGTACCTTGTCATACTGATTATCCTATTCGCGACCACTACGTTATGTTTTGTGTTATACCTATGGGGTACCCTCTGATAACCACCAGTTTACGGTGGGGCTTACGGTGCTGTATAGACTATGGCATTATAAAAATGTGTTAAGGGGGATTATGGTAATGCCTTAACGCTATTTTGATACTTTATATTACTGATAGACATTATCTACTTAGCGTACATTACTACATAGTAGATAGTTTAACGGACCCTTAAGAGATGGAAAATCCCGTAACATCTCTTGAGTTATTGCACGCACGTTAACACTGGATATGAGATGTCAAACCCCGTAAACATCTCTGGCGCCGTTACACTCATATTTATTTACGATTGAATTAAATTTCATAAGGATATTTTAGTCCTGACTCGTGTGTTTTGTCTTTTCATTACGCTCGGGTCAGTCCTGAGTTTTTCAGATTTTTGAAGATCTATTCTGGAGGATGAAGACGAAGATTTGGTATACTATTACTATTATTATCTTTGCATCATGCTGTCTGCTGCATTATTTAATTGTTCTGTTGTATATGTATAACTCTGATAAATGTTGTACAAATAATGATCAAAGTATAGTAAACAGCTTCATGAACTGTTTATTTGACTATTATATTTTATCGTTCCGCTGCAAGATTCTGTGTTGTTTCATTTCCTTTATTTCCCTTCCCTTTCTTTTCTTATTTACCCCAATAACCATCTGCCCTTTTGAATGGTTTGGAATCGGCATGTGTATTCGATCGTCGGTTTAAACTGTCCAAAAAGGCGGGTCGTTACAGTTGGTATTGGAGCTTCGGTTTAGCGATAACCTTAGCTTTGTGGGGTCTGACTCTTTATAAATAGGGTAGTAATGCCCTATGATGAGTCGTTGAGTGTATACATATGAGAGAGCGTATTTGTTAGTGATATAAAATTTTATATTATGTCGGTTGATTTGTTGAGTGGCTTATGGATTCTGGTCAATGCGAGTAATTAACGTCATTGATAGGGATCTCTAAACACTCAAACAGAACAATTCGACATAGTATTGTTTTGAAATTGGGTAAATGAAATAATTTTGCTCTAATTATATTTTGAATATAAAGAAAATTTCAGAAATTATTGTGACTTATCTAGCTTACCTGGTTGTTAGAAATAATATATGGGTTGTTATCATTAATTGGATATTGTAATTTAATAAATAAGGTGAATTGCAAAATTAACAATGATAAAACACTTGTGGAATGTTTTAAGAAAGAAAATCCTATAAGAATATTTATAAAAGTTTTTTATAGATTAAAATAGGTTTAAATTGGAAATATTGAATTTAAGACCTGGAGATTTTGAAAAATGGTTTTCAAAGCTTTGAAGAAATATATAGTAATATTAGTTGGAATTTGTTTATGGAAGTATTTTGAAAGGATTTTTAAGAAGGAATGAATTCAGTACTCCTCTCTTATGTCGTTGGAAAATAATTTCGGTGATGACTGCACAGCATCATCGACGTTCATTTTCGAGTCTCAAAGTGGGGGAGACTTCTAAGAAAGCTTTGCTTTTCTTCGAAATTATTTTGGGTAAATGGGTTTTGGTTTAAACTCCAAAGGTATGATTTGATATATTAAAGATATAAGTGTATATGTTTATTTCAAACGATTTGGAAAGAACCGGGCATTTAAAATTCTAAGTTATGCAAATTAGTAATTTTCAAATGAAATGTGAATAACCAGAATTCTAAAATAAGAGGATTAAGAGATCTAAGCTTATGTTTTGGGAAAACTTTAGAGTTGTAGTGTACCTTTAAAGTTGAAAGGTAAAGAGGATTTAAACAAATTAAATTTGTGAACATTCTAATTAAGTAAAATGAAATTCTATAAATTTGTATAATACCAAAATTACATTCTGATAACATATAACAAGACTTACCAAATGTTAAAAGTTAAAATGATGTTTTGGATATGTAATGAGATATTGTATAGATAAACAAAACCTGAAAGTAATTGAAATATACAAGCAAGGAAAACTCAAAGGGAATTAAATGTATATAAATGAAAATTTGGTTGTGATAAAAATGTTATATACTTAAATATAACATGAAATGATGAATGGATAAATGGAACAAGTAAGTGAACTTAAGAAAGAAGATAAATGAATCATATTATATCTTTGTAAATTGGTTATAGAAAATAAATATAAATTGCAAAGGGAATGAAAAAAAATTTGAATTTGTAACCATTAAGATAACTGTAAACTAAGAAAAGTCATTTATGAGAGGTTAGACTTTTATAGGATGACTATAAACTAAAGTGATGATTAATAAAATGTTCCACAAATAAATTTGTATTAACTGAAACTATGGATATGAAGTAAATGTAAAGAAAAGAATTTGGTATAGCTAAGAATCAATTGGGAAAATAAATTGAGTTTAATTAAATTATATAGAAGGTTTAAAATGAACTTGAGTAAACAAATTATTTGATATGATGTTTAAGAAAAGATAATGTTGAAGAATATGCTATGTAAAGAAATAGATATATTAACTAAATAATGGATTGTGAATAATTAATTGTAAATAAAATGTAAGTCAATAAAATAATTTAATATAGATAAATTGGGTAGAAATCCATTGGAAGGTAATACGTGAGATTGTATGTATATTATTTTATTCGCATAACGATTTGATCCAAATTCGAGCACAAAATTTCGAGATGATTTATATCGATCCAGGTTAGGATTTTTCACTCGATTCTCGACGGCGAACCCTGGATATGGATTTTTGGTTTGATTCTGGAATTCTCTATCATAGTATATGGCTATGCAAGGAGGGTAACAGTTTCCAATCAAGGAACCAAATCTGAGTCCACACTAGAGAGTCGGGTGAACGATACTAGTTGGAAGTGAAATTGTGTGATCGAATAAGCGATTAGATTGATATTGCTCACGGATGATATATGTACGGCTTACGGACTTAATTAAAGTTAATATTGGAAATTTAAGATGCCAAATATAAAATGATTCTTTTAAAATTATATAACAGGATATATATATATATATATATATATATAAGAGATAAACCAAATTGAATGTAAAATTAATAGTTTGGTTATGTTGGGTATGATTTGGTTGTTATATGATTGTTAGTTGATTGTATATAATCATTAAGTGTTAATGAAATTGAAAGCTATAAATCATTGAAATCAAATTGGAAGTTAAATGAATTTAAATAGAATTTAATTTGATTCAAATTGGAAGTAAACTAATGTAAATATAAATTAGCGAATGTTAACTAATTGAATTGAGAATGAATGTTAGTAAAATCCAACGTCAATGAATCAACTGTGATTAAAATTAAAACCAAGTCAATAAATATTAATGAGAAGTGAATTTATATTGATTGGTTATGGATTCATTGGATGATAGTTGGATGATAGTTGATTGATGGTTGCATTTGTTGCTTTTGTTGCATTTGCTATGTTGGCATATGTAGTTGTTATGTTGCTATATGATGTATATTGATATTATTTTCCTATATGCATGTTTCTCATGGTTTGTTGAGTGTTTAGTAGGTGCGGATTGCGCTTGCTTCGCATTTGGAGCTCGCTTTCGCGCTATATTAGCCGTATATGCTCGCTAATAATATATAAGGTACATATCTCGGATTACATACCGTACTTTTACACTTTTTCCCTACGGGATGCCTCATCACTTGATGAGATGTATATTTGTTATATATATACTGTCATTTTTTTTCCGATCGAGCCGCGCAAAGGAGACTCTATCGAAATTTTCCGTAAATCCGGGTGTTAGAAATTTTTTCAAGTTTTAAATTATTTTTATAACTTGTTTTGATAACTAACTTTTAAAGTTAGAAAGCCATTCGGAGTAACTTGGTGGTAGTGTAGTAACGATTTATAAATGGAATTTCATTGTTTTATAAGTAGGTAACTGTGAATAAAATACATCTAATGTTGAATTCTATACTTAGTTCATTTTCCCTTCTTTTTCCTTTTCGGGGACGAAAAGTTTTGAGTGGGGGAGAGTGTAACGACCCGTAAAATTTCGATAATTAGAAATGTAAATTTAATAAGATTTCATGGTTTAATGTTGGAAGAATTAAAAAAAAATTGTAATTTATGTATGGTAATAATAACTAGAATGAAATGCAACAAATTTTATCTAAGTTAATTATTTATGAAGTGAATGGAATCCCAAATTAATTGAAATAATATGTAGTCAAAGGTAGTTGAATGAATTTGTATTGAATAGGTAATTGTGACACTTGTTTGTAAATAATAAACTTATAGGTAATTAAAAGTTAACGGTGATGATTATTTAAGTTACCTATTCATTTAGTTAGTCGAATTGAATTTGTGAACCAATTGCAATTGAAATGAAAGTTTATACATTAGTTGAGTGCATTATCTCTAACTGTAGTTAAATAATAATGTGGAATTCATTTGATGTAATATAGTAAATCGACTGATAATGAAATTTTATTTAAAAATCCAATATTGAAATCCGTCAAATATTGAACATTTAAATTGTTTAAATTTAATATTTGGAATTTATTGAATAATTGAATAACGGGAATTGAATAACTGTTTTAATGAAAATGGTTGTTCTATAATTTGAATTTGTTAAATTTTATAAGTTCATTTTGAATATTTTAAAGGATAGCGATTTAAGAATAATCAAATTTGTTTAAGTTTAATATTACAAATGTTTGAAGAATTAAATTCCGAATTTGATTATGATTAATTTGATATTGAAATTCAATATATGAAAATAGAGTGAATAATTGAAAATTGATTTAATATGATTCAAATTGGTTTCCAAAGTGAATGTAAGTTATATTGGGATTATAATAGAGTTAATAAGATTTTAAAATTGGAAATTACTGGATAATTGAATAACGGGTTTAATATGATTAAAGATGATTTGTAAAATTTTATTTTATCATATTAAAGTTAGAATGAGGTTATAGAACTTTTACAATCGAATTAAAAGTAAATCTGTAAAAATTGAATATTTTAATATTTAATTATCGACTGAACAATAGCCAATTTTCGAACAGTCTCAGAATTGGACGAAACTAGTTCCATTGGATCCGTAATAGTTTGTTATTATCGAATTTCAAATTTCATAGCAATCGGAGTTTTCGTTTGACCGTGGCAGCTCGAAACGCATCGAAATTGTTTTAATATTAATTTGACGAGTTAAAATAGTCATTTTTCAAACAGTCTCGGATTTCAACGAAACCAGTTTCATCAGACCCGTAATATGATATTATTGTAAGATTTTAAATTTCGTGTCAATCGGATTTACCGTTTGTCCGGGGCGAGCCAAAACGCATAGAAATTCGTTTAATCGGTTTAATTTAAATTTGATCGTTTATTTCTGTAACTCGCGCATATGATCGAATTAGCCTCCAAAACCTGTTCCATTGTGTCCGAAACGCGGGATAAACCCTAGAAACGCCATTCACCGCGCGTAAATCGGAGTTCGAAAAACCCGGATTGAATAGTGTTCGTTGAAATTTCTATAAAAGCCCTTGGAATTCATTTTCTGCAAAATTAATAAACCCTAGGGTTTCATCACGTTCAGCCGCTACTAATAGAATAAATGGCTGAAATCTTCTCTCCTTCTTCCTCATTTTTCTTGCAATCCACTAACCAATTCGCGAAACCTTCAACATGAAAGTTGTAGAGGGCATTGATATCGCTTTATCCAACGGTTATGATCGGGTTTCGTTGCACGAATCAACGGCAATTGCTCCTCAATGTCGCGCGTTTGTTCACGTCGTTCAAAGCAAAGGGAGAGCCGAGCATAGCCGGCCTCTGGCCGATGATAGCATTTGACGTTGGCTTCGAAGTGGTGTATCCTGATCGAGTTGAAGATGCTTATATTGGATGCGAGATTTAGGGTTAGGGCCGGCTTGTTTGGGTTCTTGCGCGTTCGAATACAGGGGAGGAAGAAAGGAAGGGGGCGGCCAGGATCAAACAACAGGAAATCAACAGCTGTAAATTGATGTGGGTTTGAAATAAAAATAAAAATTGTATATTAAATATTATATAAATATGTACCAACTTTAAAACGTTGTATCTTTGTCATACGAGATCGAAAAATTGCAAAACAAGTTGCATTGGAATCGTATGGACGAGCTCTACGCTATGGAATTGAATTGGAGTCGTTTGGAGCTAGAGAAAATTTCGGGTAAAATTAAACGCTCGTTTAATTTTATTCGAAATAAAACGCTGGAACTACATTGAAATCAAGGTGAGTGTTTTATAACGCTCACAACGTAATAAATATCTTTATGCTAGTTAAATTTGATATTATGAGTGATGTGAATTTTATTAGTCGTTGTTTGATAGAATTTAATTATCATATAGATTGTCATTTGAATTAACTGTTGAAAATTAAATTGACAGTTAAATTGAAATTGAAATTGAATTGCGATTAAATTACCTGACATTGATAACTATGAAATTGCCATGAATTGTATTGCCTATTGGATGATGTATGTCGATGGATGTTATTGGTTGATAGTTAAATGTTTGGATGTTTATTTGCTTATATATACTGTTATGCATACATATGACACTGTGATTTGATTTAAGTGATATATATTCATCCTTGATATTTAATTGAAATAAATAATTACTTGGCCATAGGATATAAAATTATATACGGACACCGAAGTGGCTAAATTAATAATTTTGAAATCGTCGATTTGAAATTTATTTAAATGTTTTGATTTAAAAGTTATAAATAGAAATAAATTTATAGAAATCGAATTTATCGAAAAATTGAGTTTGGAATGTTGAAATAAATTTTGGTTAAAAGAAATTGTTAAATAATATAAGTCGAGACTTTGAAATTTAAAAATCGGGATATGATTGAATTTCGAAAATTGATTTGTTTAAAGATTTAACCTTAATTCGAGCTTTGAATATTACTAAGTAGAAGTGATATAAAAATGATATTTTGAAATCGAGCTTGGAATTGAATCATATTTGAAATTTGGTTTTAAACTTGAATATCGATGGAAAATTTTGTTAAGTGTTATAAATG
Organism: Allium cepa; assembly: GCA_030765085.1. Lineage (NCBI taxonomy): Eukaryota > Viridiplantae > Streptophyta > Magnoliopsida > Asparagales > Amaryllidaceae > Allium > Allium cepa. The sequence goes on along the minus strand of CM060932.1, from coordinate 969,425,571 downwards.
GATATTTTGAAAATCAAGCTCCAAATCGATATAAATTGAAATTGAATTAATTGAAAGTGAATATAAAATTTAATAAATTTGAAGTCAAAGTTGACATTGATGGAATCGAAATCGAAATTGAATCGGTAGAAGGGAAATTGAAATTGTTTTGAATTGGGAAGTTATAATTGAAATGGTTCGGTTTTGAAGCTGTTTTATTTGTTTTCCAAATTACTCGGTTATATAAACCATTTTTGAATACTTAAATTATTTTAATCTATTTTAAATCTACTTAACCCAATTTAAATTATTTTAAACTAATTTATCTATTTCAAATCCATTTTAAGATTTTAATTATTTTAACTATTTTAAATGTTTATACTACTTTTAAACTACTTAAAACTATTTTCTAAAATTCTAAGCTGGTCAATAAGGTGAAATATTTATATTTAAATCTTGAATTTAAATACGAATTGGGTTAAATGAAGTTGCAACCTAAATTGAAATTCGAAATGATTTTGAAATCGAAATGAGATATTGATGCGAAAAATGATTTTGAAACGGAATCTTACATTTGAATAGATACGATGATACTTGAAATGGATTTGATTTTTGAAGCGAATATGATATTTTGATATCAATTATGAATCGATTTGAAATGTAAAAGTGCCAACGGTGTAATAATATGTAGTTATTAAAGAGACCGGGATCGGATATGGACATACGCTCTGTCGATACCGAACACCACTTTAATAACTATTATACGTGGAGTGTTGATCCAGAATGAAGTGGATGGTTTCGTGAACGCGTTGACTGAAGAAAGAGAACGATATTGGATGACCCCTGACATGACTAAAACAGGAGCCGCGCCGGGCCATTGAGGTTTGCCACCTCTAGCGGACACACTTCTTCGATACCATATCTATTACATTTGTGATTCGATTTTGGTGCACCCCTTTGATTTGGGAGTGTTGTTTCGCGGTGTTGGGGTAGCTGCTGGCTATTCTCAACATCAGTCCGGATCACGCAACTACTAGTATCCTAGTTGGTATCGCCTCATGTACCTTGTCATACTGATTATCTTATTCGCGACCACTACGTTATGTTTTGTGTTATACCTATGGGGTACCCTCTGATAACCACCAGTTTACGGTGGGGCTTACGGTGCTGTATAGACTATAGCATTATAAAAATGTGTTAAGGGGGATTATGGTAACGCCTTAACGCTATTTTGATACTTTATATTACTGATAGACATTATCTACTTAGCGTACATTACTACATAGTACATAGTTTAACAGACCCTTAAGAGATGGAAAATCCCGTAACATCTCTTGAGTTATTGCACGCACGTTGACACTGAATATGAGATGTCAAACCCCGTAAACATCTCTGACGCCGTTACACTCATATTTATTTACGATTGATTTAACTTTCATAAGGATATTTTAGTCCTGACTCGAGTGTTTTGTCTTTTCATTACGCTCGGGTCAGTCCTGAGTTTTTCAGATTTTTGAAGATCTATTCTGGAGGATGAAGACGAAGATTTGGTATACTATTACTATTATTATCTTTGCATCATGCTGTCTACTGCATTATTTAATTGTTCTGTTGTATATGTATAACTCTGATAAATGTTGTATAAATAATGATCAAAGTATAGTAAACAACTTCATGAACTGTTTATTTGACTATTATATTTTATCGTTCCGCTGCAAGATTCTGTGTTGTTTCATTTCCTTTATTTACCTTCCCTTTCTTTTCTTATTTACCCCAATAACCATCTGCCCTTTTGAATGGTTTGGAATCGGCATGTGTATTTGATCGTTGGTTTAAACTGTCCAAAAAGGCGGGTCATTATAGTTGCCATAGCGAGATGCCCCTTTTTACCACAATTGTAGCACACCATACCAACTCCTTTCTTGGCATAAGCTTGATCTTTCCTTATATCATAGACTTTGTGCTTTGGTGAAACTTCAATTTGCTTTCCACTTTCACTACCTTTGATGGTACCTCGTGGGCACTTTCACAAAGAAGAGTCATCACTATGAGACTCTTAAAAGTCGCCCTTAATAGGATATGATTTAGAAATGAATCTCTAATTGATCCTTTAAGACCCTCAATGAACTTCTTTTCCCCCCTTAATGCGGTACTGATCATCTCAATCCTAAATTTAGCCAAAGACTAAATAGGTTAACATACTCCATCACTAACAAGCCACCTTACATCAAATAGACGAAACACTCAAACTGCATGCGCCTCTCGATCTTGAAAATAAACAGAGGCTTAAAGCGGCGTTAGAGTTGATCCAGGTCATGGTATTCTCTTCAAATCCTCTACTAATATGCCTTACCAAACCAAAGCCTCCCACTCAAGATACTAGGAAGCAATCCTCTAAGCCTAGGTTGGCAAAAGCCTTCTCACTTGTATGTATCCAAGCCAACGCCTCCATAGTAGTCTTAGAACATATATATGGCTTTCTACTTAGGCTAAGGAAATTCTGGCACACTTTTGAAAAGTCTAAAGCTGATGGAGCAAGAAATACTAGTGCTCTAAAGGCTACACACCTCTAACATCTAACGCAGCTGTTGAAATGTCCATCATATGGGAACACCTCGTACAATAACTAATTAGCCTATAAAAAAATTAGGCATCTCAAACTACCTATCCGACTATCGCTCATGTACCACATTTGCACATACTAATAGCCCAAAAAAAGATGCCTTAGCAGCTAGCGATAGAAATAAATCAAAGTCCAAAAGACAAGTGGTGTATGCAATATTATATAGTAGAAAATAAGTACACTCTCTTGACCTATCTCCTTATACTAGGTTGCTCAACTCAAATTAGTCTACTTGGTCCTAATTTTTGAAATTAAGCTCTGATACCAAATGTAACAATCCATCCTCCTTAGTAACCCCAAAATCAACATCAAATGACAGTGCCTGACTTTAAAACACTGCAAAAGGCTATTTGCCAAGGTAAAATTAAAAGAAAACACTATAACCATGGCATTCTGATGGAATCTCATAGTAAATTGATAACATAATATGCTGAATATTCATGCACAAAACTGGATAACAATATATTGTAGGATCGATTTCACCCTAGAGGGGGGGGGTGAATAGGGTGATAGTGATAATTATAAAAATTAATTGCGGAAGCTTATAAAATAATTTCAACACAGATCACAGAACAATAGCAGCACAGATAATAGCAGAATAATAAATGCAGAAATAGAACGACACAGAATTTACCCAGCTTCGGCAAAACTCTGCCTACGTGCTGCCCCCAAGGTTTCTACTAGAAATTAGATAGTCAGACGCTTACACACGTAAACTCGCGACACCCGCTATCGAGTAATCCTAGCTCTACGCTCAAAACCCTGCCACAACTCAGCCACTGAGTTGCGAATTCTCAAGCTACGCCACGTAGCTTGTCCCCTAGTCACACGACTAGAAATTACAACGATTTTTAAAAAAAAAATACAAATTAAAAACAATATAAAAACAAACAACCCTAATTTTAAAACAAAGCCTTATAATTTATAAACTTTTAAAAACAAAAGAAAGGGCTGGCCCTTTTTCCTCTTTTATATTATTATGGCCCGTTCCCTTGTAATTGATAATGGCGGCTTGCGTTTCTTGTTCGTTCCTCTTCCTTCAATAAATTAGGGCTTTCGTATAATTCGAAGTAGCCGATTCTAATTGCTCGATTGAATAAATGAATCGGCGTCCTTTTTCAGTCAATTGATGGTCTCTGTTAATTTGCTTCGACTGCTTCGAATTGATTGAGTTCGAGAGGGCTTTGGTATGTTTTTTATCCTTTTGTGCTTTAATGTTTTTTGTACTTGAACTCAATGCCTTTGTCGATGATGTTAGATTGCAATTTATAGGGTTCGATCCCCTGAATTCTCGTCGTATATACTTTATTTGAATTTGTCAACTGATATAACTTGATCGTTGATTTTCGTATGGATGTTTGAGATGATTTACGACTTGTTCATAATCGTATATACTTGATTCCTTGATTGTCACGGTAGAACATTCTCGGCATGAATTTGTGACATTTGCTTTTGGTTCTGTGACTTTCTCTAACTTGATAAATTTCGTATAATTTGATTTTTGATACTCACGGTTTTGATTTTGTGGCATTCAAACTTGACGGCTCTGGCTCGATGTTGATTTCCTTTCGTCTTTTTTTTTATTAACTTGTTTGATTAAGAAACACGGCTTTGACTTGGTTCTTCATTGTCTGTACATGTTGTTACCATTTGTGTCAACCTGGACTTGCACGGCTTCACCTTGATTTTGTTTTGACTTTGGTGAAGTGGTTATTGTCTCTGTATATTTGTTGCTTCCCTGACCTGTGCATTCCATTCTCATGTGTTCATATCTGTAGTATATCCTGATGCTCCTGTGAATATTGTTGCTTGATTCTGGATGTATGAGTCTGAGTTCTTCTGCATTGTATACGTATATATATATGAACTGCTGTGCATTGAGCATTGTCACTTACAAAAATTGGTGCATTTCGTATACTGTCATGTTCGCTGTGATGTCATATCTTTGTGCTACCTGAACTAGTCTGCAATGTCATGTTGTATTATTGACATGATACTTGTTTCGTTGGCTAGTTTGGTTCACCTGTTTACTGTTAGTCGAGTTGCATCTGCTTGTAGTTGTACTGTCTTGGTTATATGCATTGCTGTGTCACTTTGGTTTTTCGCTTGTGCATATTGCCTCGAGTACATGTATTCTTGGCTCTAGTTACTTTGGTTCATTTGGTATGCTGTTTCGAACCATGTTCGTTGTGGCACTGAACTTGATTTTGCTGTAGTCTTCAAGCATTGATGCATTTGGAGTTGGTCTTGTTGCAGTTTGGCTTTGTCTCCATGTATTTCATGTAGTATAGGTTCTCTACTGACTTGTAGTGTTCATGTTTGATCACTGGGCTTTGCATTGTGTAGTTGATGTTGTACACTGTCTTGTGTTCATTGGTGCAATGTTGCTGTGGCTTTTGGAGCTCGAGTTTCTTAGCTCAGTTCACTTTGAGTTGTATATTGTGTTTGCCTGTAGTGTTGTTTTATTGAGTTTGAGCTTCTATTTCACTAGTATTAGTGATGTTGCAACTGGTTTGGGCCATGTTGCCTTTAGTTGCTTGTATATATGTACTTGCTCGGTCTGTAGCTCAAAGTTGCTACCTCTGATCAATTTGTTGAGCTTGTACACTTTTGTTGCACCTGAGTTGAATCCAGTTTTAAAAACTTGGGTTTGACCTTGTGCTGAGAGTTGTGACATTTATTTTATTGCACGTGAGTTGAACCCGGCTTTTCATTTGGGTTTGACCTATGCTCACTTGTCCCTGTAACATTATCAAGTGTATATTGGTGTGCATGGCCTTGTGGCATGTACAGTGATACACTGTGCATGTCACATTGTTCGTGTGTGATGAATTCAAATATAAATCATGACGAACAACCCAAATAACTGAGGCAAATATTATTTTCATAAATTCATATTTTATTTTATATTGCAAAAATATTTCTTTTTCAATTTTACCGCGTTAGTGAATATTTTTGCAGATTGCTCAGATGTTGGATTCTAACTGGAATGAAGTTGAAGATAAAATACGAATTGAGTGAATGAGTGATGTGTAGTGAGGTTAAATGTGAATATGAAATTGTGATGTATTCGTAATCAAAATTGTATATGTATAGTGAGAGCTTGAATTTGTACTATTCAAAATTGTAATAAATATTTGTTTGAATAAAATTTCTGTTTGAATTCAAATTCTGTGTTATTTAATTTTATTCAGCAAATATTTATTTAATCTATGAAAAATAAAATAGTACGTTAACAAATACATTTAAACGAATGTATATATGTTTATTATCATCAAACAAAAATCATATAAGCACATATTCAACAATCTCCCCCTTTTGATGATAACAAACATATATTTAAGATTTTGAATATGTTAAATGTATTTGATCATTGATATATCCTAATTGCTCCCCCTATTTAAATGCTTCCTCTCTACACAAAGCTCCCCTTACAAATATGCATACAATTAAATAATATGCAAATGAGCCTAGATGCAAATAGAAAATTGTTTGACCTTTGCTTGATTTTATTTGACAAAATCTTAACTTTTCTCTCCCCCTTTTGTTATCAGCAAAAGAATAATAGTGTTAGAGAAAATAGAGATAAAGTGATCGATATTAATTCAACATTAAAACTCAATTGAATATAAATATTAAATTTCAATAAAAAATCAAACAAAAATCATAAATATTTTGTTAGGCGCATATTCCACTTTTAGAATGATGGGAATGATGTCATCATATAAAACCATATAGTTGTGTCTATTTGTAGTATATTTATATCAGGAATTTGAATATCTACTAAGCATGCATAACCGTTAGGACTTTTAAATGAGATTAGTAGTATTCCAATTTTATTTTAAAAAAATGAATTCAAGTATCTTCTAACCATGCATAACCTTGAGGACTTTAAATGGGATTAGAATCAACTTGTTTATTTAAAAATCAACTTTTGATATGCATTCCATACATGTATAACCGTGAGGACTTTTAAATGAGCATGGAAGCACATAACAAATTCCAAGTAATTCACCCATGCATAAACGTGAAGACTTTTAAATGTGAGTGAATACTTTGGTACTTATTTTTTTATTTATTTTTACTATATAAATTTTTTCTATTGTTTAAAAAAATGTAAAAATGAAAAACGAACGATTCCTGTTTAAAGTGCCACATATCGACAAACTATATAGAATTTTGATGAGTGATGGTTGTTAGAAATATGATAGATATAGAGATGGTCATGGAATTTTTACCAACAAAAAGTTTTATAACTCTTGTTTAAATTTCTAAAGAAATTTACTAATTATACCGTCTCGAGTCATAATATATAATAAATATCAACACTCATCACTTTTTCAATCACTATTTATCTTTTCAATAATTATTAGGGAGTCAGATTAGTCAAAATAGTCATTTAAAATCAAATTCAAAAATAATTATGAAATCAATTTTTCAAAATGACTAATCTGAAAATATGGTCAAAAATGATTTTCTTGAGGGGGTTATATGAGAAAAATTTCTGCTATTTGAAAATTATTTGAAATGAAGTATATGCAAATATTTTCTTTGAAAAACTATGCAGTTACTAAATGTCTCAACAAAAATCACGTTCAACTAGTAATTTTTCTATCAACTATATTAACAGTGTAATCTACATCTGAATTTCTCTTTCACTCAAAATCATCATTAATTGAATTTGATTGACCAAACCATGAAGTGTGCAGCAAAAATTTCAAACTCAATTTTAACAGCATTTTAAATGACATTCTTTTGAATTTGAATTGAAGCCGTGTAAATAATTAAAAACCATGAATATAGAGTTAGCCACATTTACAACCAAATGTATTATCCAACAAAACACTATTTTTAATCCAAACTGATATATGAAGTAATTCAAAGAATTTAGAGAATTTTATAGTGTTTTTGGCATAAGAATATAATTGGCCAACTATGTTGAATAAGTCAAAGTCAAAATCACCATCTTTTCATCATCTCAATATTGGCTGATTTTAATTCAGAATATGGTGCAGATTATCACATTTAATATATCGTTCAAATAAATATACCTTTACCTGTTTTTACCTTTACGATATTTTTCGTCGTTGTCCATTGTGATTCTGTCACCTTTTTACTAGGCTAAGGAACTTTGCTTCGTCGCCCATTGTGTTTCTGAAACAGCCAAAATCCAAAGAACACTATTGTTGTTCCTTAGCCTGCCACCACACCTATACGGGAAAAGATTTATGTGACCTATTTGTTTTTATAGGTCCATGGTTGTTAGTGGCAGAATGTTTTGAAAAACAATTTTGTAAAGACCCAAAACTATTTATAATTGTTCCCTTCGGCACCCAAATTTGTTTAACTTTAAGAGATTTTATATTTGTGCCTTTTGGAACCCAAATCGGTATAGTTTTCACATGTTTGGGTCTATACCAACAATTATTGTGATTGTGTCCATATTTTCTACAAATCGTGCACATTGAATTTTCTTGATTAATCTCATTTCTATCATTTTTAGATTGATTATATCCAAGTCCTTGTCTAACTGTATTAACAGTTTGTTTCCCTAATAACATATTCAACGATTTTTCACTATTTGAAAATTTATCTAAAGTCGTTGACAATTGTTGGACTTGTGTTTTGAGAGACTCATTTTCGTTTAACAATCGTGTGCACTTTTTAATAGAATTCTCTCTTCTAGTATTTCATTCTCTTTTAAAATCAGAATTTCATTTTCAAGCGATTTCATTTTAATTTCTGATTTTTTAATTTCTTCATCAAATGTTGGACACTTATCACACTTAGGGATCCTACTTTGATAGGTTTTAACTAATTGGTCAAGTTGTTCGTTTAATTCTATCAAAGTAACTTTTTGTGATTCAAGTTTAGCATATTTCTCCCTAAGTCGTTCAAAACAGCCATTTACTTCATGAAAATATATAAGCAACTATGAATGAATAAGTTTTGATACCTCGCTTGGCTCATCATCATCACTGTCAGTTATATCACCTCGAAGGCACAAATCTGCTTTTTCGCTCTCACTGCCAGTGCTTTTATCATCCTCATCCATTTCATCCCAAGTGGCTGCAAAACTTTTCTTTTTCTGTTTCTTTCCAAAGTCGCGTCGATTTCGAGGATAATTGGGATTGATGTATCCGGGTTGGTTGCACTTATGACAGATGATCTCCTGTTCTTCTAAGTAGTCAAGTGCTTTGCCTATTCTGCTTTTCAATTCCTGATTTCGAGCTGGATTTCCGTATTTGCGATTCCACCTTTTGAATTTCTTTATTAGTAGTGCCAGCTCTGCTGCTCCATCATCATCATTGTTATCATCATCACTTTCGGTTGTTCCTTTGAGCGCTATTGATTTCTTTCGAGTATCTCCTCCTTCACATTCTTCCTTGAATTTCATTTCTAGCTCATAAGTGGTGAGATTTCCAATGAGTTCTTCAACTTTCATTTGTTTTAAGTCTTTTGATTCTTGAATGGCAGTCACTTTCGCTTCAAATTTTCGTGGAAGGACTCTGAGGATTTTTCGGACTATCTCCAACTCTGTGTATGATTTTCCAAGAGCTTTTGATTTATATACGATATTGGAAAGTCGTCCATGCATCTCTTTAAAATTTTCTTCTTTTGCCATTGTGAAGTTCTCGTATTCGCTGCTTAGCATGGCAAGGCGAGATTCTTTGACTTGAGATGTTCCTTCGTGAGTCACTTCTAGTGTATGCCATATTTCCTGCGCAGTTAGACAATGTGAGACACGATTAAATTCAAATTGATCCAATGAACAGATAATAGAATTCATAGATTTAGCATTAGTATTTTGTAATTTATTTTCTAGTTCTATCCATTGTTCCTTTGGTTTATTTATTTCCTGATTATCTACAGTTATAGTCGGTGCTCTATAACCTGTCTCAACAATATTCCAATCGTCAATGGTTTTTAGAAAAATTTCCATCCTATTTTTCCAGTAAGCATATTCACCATTGAACATTGGTGGTCTAACTATGGATTGACCCTCAGCAAAAGCAGTATTAAAAGAAGCCATTTTTTAAAAAATTCAACCTTTTTTAAAATAAAAATTGGTTTTTGTAAAATCAAATTTTTAAAACAAAAACAGCTTTTGTTCCTAGCTCTGATACCACTTGTAGGATCGATTTCACCCTAGAGGGGGGGGTGAATAGGGTGATAGTGATAATTATAAAAATTAATTGCGGAAGCTTATAAAATAATTTCAACACAGATCACAAAACAATAGCAGCACAGATAATAGCAGAATAATAAATGCAGAAATAGAACGACACAGAATTTACCCAGCTTCGGCAAAACCCTGCCTACATGCTGCCCCTAAGGTTTCTACTAGAAATTAGATAGTCAGATGCTTACACACGTAAACTCGCGACACCCGCTATCGACTAATCCTAACTCTACGCTCAAAACCCTGCCACAACTCAGCCATTGAGTTGCGAATTCTCAAGCTACGCCACGTAGCTTGTCCCCTAGTCACACGACTAGAAATTACAACGATTTAAAAAAAAAGAAAATACAAATTAAAAACAATTTAAAAACAAACAACCCTAATTTTAAAACAAAGCCTTATAATTTATAAACTTTTAAAAACAAAAGAAAGGGTTGACCCCTTTTTCCTCTTTTATATTATTGCGGCCCGTTCCCTTGTAATTGATAATGGCGGCTTGCGTTTCTTGTTCGTTCCTCTTCCTTCAATAAATTAGGGCTTTCGTATAATTCGAAGAAGCCGATTCTAATTGCTCGATTGAATAGATGAATCGGCGACCTTTTTCAGTCAATCGATGGTCTCTGTTAATTTGCTTCGACTGCTTCGAATTGATTGAGTTCGAGAGGGCTTTGGTATGTTTTTTATCCTTTTGTGCTTTAATGTTTTTTGTACTTGAACTCAATTCCTTTGCCGATGATGTTAGATTGCAATTTATAGGGTTCGATCCCCTGAATTCTCGTCGTATATACTTTATTTGAATTTGTCAACTGATATAACTTGATCGTTGATTTTCGTATGGATGTTTGAGATGATTTACGACTTGTTCATAATCGTATATGCTTGATTCCTTGATTGTCACGGTAGAACATTCTCGGTTTGAATTTGTGACATTTGCTTTTGGTTCCATGACTTTCTCTGACTTGATAAATTTCGTATAATTTGATTTTTGATACTCACGGTTTTGATTTGTGACTTGGTCATTATGGCTTTGATTTTGTGGCATTCAAACTTGACGGCTCTGGCTCGATGTTGATTTCCTTTCGTCTTTTTTTTGTTAACTTGTTTGATTAAGAAACACGGCTTTGACTTGGTTCTTCATTGTCTGTACATGTTGTTACCATTTGTGTCAACCTGGACTTGCACGGCTTCACCTTGATTTTGTTTTGACTTTGGTGAAGTGGTTATTGTCTCTGTATATTTATTGCTTCCCTGACCTGTGCATTCCATTCTCATGTGTTCATATCTGTAGTATATCCTGATGCTCCTGTGCATATTGTTGCTTGATTCTGGATGTATGAGTCTGAGTTCTTCTGCATTGTATACGTATATATATATGAACTGCTGTGCATTGAGCATTGTCACTTACAAAAATTGGTGCATTTCGTATACTGTCATGTTCGCTGTGATGTCATATCTTTGTGCCACCTGAACTAGTCTGCAACGTCATGTTGTATTATTGACATGATACTTGTTTCGTTGGCTAGTTTGGTTCACCTGTTTACTGTTAGTCGAGTTGCATCTGCTTGTAGTTGTACTATCTTGGGTATATGCATTGCTGTGTCACTTTGGTTTTTCGCTTGTGCATATTGCCTCGAGTACATGTATTCTTGGCTCTGGTTACTTTGGTTCATTTGGTATGCTGTTTCGAACCATGTTCGCTGTGGAACTGTACTTGGTTTTGCTGTAGTCTTCAAGCATAGATGCATTTGGAGTTGGTCTTGTTGCAGTTTGGCTTTGTCTCCATGTATTTCATGTAGTATAGGTTCTCTACTGACTTGTAGTGTTCATGTTTGATCACTGGGCTTTGCATTGTGTAGTTGATGTTGTACACTGTCTTGTGTTCATTGGTGCATTGTTGCTGTGGCTTTTGGAGCTCGAGTTTCTTAGCTCAGTTCACTTTGAGTTGTATATTGTGTTTGCCTGTAGTGTTGTTTTATTGAGTTTGAGCTTCTGTTTCACTAGTATTAGTGATGTTGCAACTGGTTTGGGCCATGTTGCCTTTAGTTGCTTGTATATATGTACTTGCTCGGTTTGTAGCTCAAAGTTGCTACCTCTGATCAATTTGTTGAGCTTGTACACTTTTGTTGCACCTGAGTTGAATCCAGTTTTAAAAACTTGGGTTTGACCTTGTGCTGAGAGTTGTGACATTTATTTTATTGCACGTGAGTTGAACCCGGCTTTTCATTTGGGTTTGACCTGTGCTCACTTGTCCCTGTAACATTATCAAGTGTATATTGGTGTGCATGGCCTTGTGGCATGTACAGTGATACACTGTGCATGTCACATTGTTCGTGTGTGATGAATTCAAATATAAATCATGACGAACAACCCAAATAACTGAGGCAAATATTATTTTCAAAAATTCATATTTTATTTTATATTGCAAAAATATTTCTTTTTCATACTACGTCAGTGAATATTTTTGCAGATTGCTCAGATGCTGGATTCTAACTGGAATGAAGTTGAAGATAAAATACGAATTGAGTGAATGAGTGATGTGTAGTGAGGTTAAATCTAAATATGAAATTGTGATGTATTTGTAATCAAAATTGTATTGTATAGTGAGAGCTTGAATTTGTACTATTCAAAATTGCAATAAATATTTGTTTGAATAAAATTTCTGTTTGAATTCAAATTCTATGTTATTTAATTTTATTCAGCAAATATTTATTTAATCTATGAAAAATAAAATAGTACTTTAACAAATACATTTAAACGAATGTATATATGTTTATTATCATCAAACAAAAATCATATAAGCACGTATTCAACATATATAATAGGCTGCACTGGCGAAAGCAAAATGCTAAATGAATATCAATATAGAAAGTCAGAATAGAATATTTGATATAATAAATCTCATATATAAGTAACATGTTTGCCATGTACTATTAAAATATCAAGTATACATATCCAAAATATCGACTTCACCTAAAAAGTGCTCCAGCTATCCCGAAAGCATATCCCCAAAACATCTAACTTCCAAACCACTCAGTTGAGTGCATGAGAGTTGTTATGACATAAACAAACAATGAAAAATGCAGATCAAACATAAATCCTGGTGTGAGGGGAACTATCTCAAAACTCTATATTAGAAATACATACATGTATAAAACGGTATGCTACTAAGCACATCTGGTGCTCTCTACAAATGTAGCTCAGGGTTAATCCAGATATCCTATAAATAAGTAAAGCAAACCCATTTCAAAGGTAGGAAACTATATCATAATCTACTCTTCTCCTGCAACCAACGAGTCAGCGTAACTAATATAATACAACTGATATGTAACAGTATACCATGATAAGGCAACCCCATAAACAAATGAAAAGGTAATGCAAATATCATATTACAAGCCTACCCTAGAGTATGCAATAATATTATCAACCGACTACTATACTAAGCTTCGTCTACTACATAAAAATATACGTTGAATAGAGAATATAAACAGGTACTCATCATTGATAATAGGTGAGTCCGCAATGGACATCAATCGTGATTCAATGATCCCTATCTAGGGTCCAAAATAATTAGAATTAGTACTGACCACTGAATTGTACTATAGACATCAATCACAATCTAGTGATTTTCGTCAAGGGTCCAAAGTAAATAGAGTCGGTACCAAATTATACAATAGACCTCGAGTCACATCCAACATGATCTTGCATCCAAATATGGCTGTGCAACCAAAAACATTACATTGCATCCAAATACCAAGCTTTTCCTTGCATTCCACTTCCCCGAGTAGCCTAATGTCTTCTTGAAGTAATGCCAAACTGCATCCGGTATAGGGAGAAAAATCCTCCATTAATTATCAATGCCCATGCCACCGCTGCCTGGAATTGGTCCTATACAACCATATCAATAAAGCAATCAATTTACACCATTAAACCACTATAAATCCTAACATCCAATTCAATAAAATGCATCTTACTTATGTAATTAATCTAACAATAATATTATTTATTTTTATCCTAATCATATTTCTTTATATCATTTTATAAAGTCTCAAACTAATAATATACTTTTCTATGAATTATACTATTGATTGATATCACTTAATTCTATTATTAAAATTAAGTTTAGCTATCAACAAGGCCTCAAAATATTATATAGCCTATGTACAGAATATGTGTGTAGTGTATATATGTGTGTGTGCATGCATATATATATCTGTGTGTGTACCACAAACCATTTCTTAGGGTCTAAAGTTAGAAAACCATGTTAAAACAATATTCGAGATTTGGTAATGCTAACCAAACTCTATTAAATAATACAATAACTCTTTTTTAATTTTTAACTTCTCCAATTACCTTTATAAAAATTCACTAGTTAGCTATGGGATTACACCATAATAAACCAATACCAAACCGATACAAACTTCAATACCATTTTAATTTAAGTTTAACCAGCCTAAACCATTATTTAGCCATACGATTATTTAAAGGTCTTACTTTTAACTTCTGGTTAGTAATAAAATATACAATAATATTTCTAGCACTAATACAATAATTAATTAGAGTTTAATTAATTTATAACTATGTTATAAATTAACATCAACTCTATCTAACTCTATTCAATACGAATAGAACAATATATTAATACAGTTAGGGATATGCCCTAGGGGCAATTATATAATTTGTTACATATATCTAACTCGTTAACCAATCTTGTTCGAAATAAAGGTATTTTCTTTCTATTATTGTAACCATGAGTAATTTATCATAATGAAACAAATATACCATTTTAAATGTTCCTAGTCAAGATGCATCGAGACCAGATATCGATGTATCCATTGAGACTAGAGTATGTAACGCTCTTCAAATATTGGATAGTATATTACTCATGACTGTTGGGGGGCACCAAAGGGTTACATACTGATAGTTATTGGATAACTACAGAATGACTCACTAGATAGTTTTCCATTTGTTAATATAACTAAGGTCAAATAGAGAATTTCGACGTGACTAATTTACACAGTTCTCTTGACTTGAGAATACTATTGATCTTCAATATAGAAGCTATGCTTTGATTGTTGTTAAATCGTAGCATGATTTCCATTGAACGACTATAGTTGGGTCGAGTGAAAGCATTGGAAGTGAAACACTACAAGAGAGGATTTGACTCCTCAGTAATATGAGGTTAGTATTACGGTCAACTAAATTCAACTCAAATTCAAAGTCTCTAGCTAGAGCATTTCGATTTCTAATAATTGATATAATTGAACCAAAGATTTTGTGTTTGGACTATAAAGTTGAATGTGGATGATATTGGAATTTTGACCGTTACCAAATTCCATAAATCCAAAGTGATATAATTTTGATGAAGAGAATTGGTATAAACAATTGTTAGTATCAGGTACCACTTATAATAAGTAAAATTAGATTTTATCAAAAGATGTATAAGCGATAAATTCAACAAAAATGTCGCTCCACCTAACGTTAACATTCGAATAGTTCAATATTAATCGCTGACTAAATTTACACATATGAGTCGCACAACCATAATGATGAATTCTTTGAAAAACCACATGATTTAATTAAATTATAAAATACTGTTAATTGATTAAATTAATTGATTTTTGAGAAATATTACTTTTTTTGAAGTTTTTTGTGTAATTATTTTAATGCATTTATAAAAGTTATATTTGCATGCATTGATATAAGATATGATGCAATTTTAAAGATAATTGCATAAAATGATTTATGAAAATTTTATGTCATTTGATAATCTGATTTATGGAAATTTTATGTCATTTGATGACATGATTGTCATTTATGTCATTTGATGACATGATTTGTCATTTATGTCATTTAATGACATAACTGTAAAGGAAGGATTGGATAGAGAGACAATCAAGGGAATTAATTAGGGAAGTTTTAGTTAAAGAATTGGAAAATTTTCATTCTCCCAAGTAAAACATATTCTTTAATTCATTTTGTACGTACAATTCATTCTTTCTCATTCAGTTTATTCTTTCTCTCCTTTTAACTTTTCATGGCAGAAAACAAAAACAACAAAATTAAAATTTTAAATCTTTCAACTCCATATAAAAACATCAAATGAAATAAAACAAAATTGGTTCATTCATCTTTTGCAAGGATAGGATGAGGATCTTGAAGATCTGAGAAGATGTCATCATTCAAGGTGTGATTTCTAGGCAATATCCTAAGATGATTCAATCGGATCTAGAAGCATTCTTCATTCAAGGTGCAAATCAAAGGCAACATCAACAAGATGTGTTATAAGTATTGGCTAGCAAGGTATGTCATATTCTATATATATATATATATATATATACATATATAGTGATCTTGCAATGGTTGATGGAAATTTAGTTTGACTTTCATAATTTGTATGATGTATTACTGACTTGCTTAATTAAAAATTGC
The DNA here is from genome assembly GCA_030765085.1 of Allium cepa. Lineage (NCBI taxonomy): Eukaryota > Viridiplantae > Streptophyta > Magnoliopsida > Asparagales > Amaryllidaceae > Allium > Allium cepa. The sequence goes on along the minus strand of CM060932.1, from coordinate 969,409,357 downwards.
CTATAAGATTGAATTATTTGTTGAATGATATGATTCAATTTTCATTTGATAGATGAAAACTAATGTGTTCATGTTTTAAAACAATATTTAAGTGTAGATCTATGTTTTTAAACATTCTAATTAAAGTGTAATTCTTCAGATCTAAATGTTTACGTGTTCAAATTGATTAGCTGATTTTCTTTACTTTGTTAAATTGAAACTAAATCTATATATTTTAAAATACAATGTTTTATTTTACTTGTATATTTTAACATTTAGTTTAAAATCCATTTCCTTAAATCTGGAAATTTACATTTTCATATTGATTCATTGAATTATATTTGAAGTTAAAAATGAAACTTATATGGAATCGATACAATGTTTCAATTGTAGATCTATGTTTTAATCTTTCATACATAGTGTAATTTTAGTTTTGAATGTTAATATATATATGTACGTATGTATGTATGTATGTATGCATGCATGCATGCATGCATGTATTACTTATACCTTTTATTGCATTAGGTATTTACAAATGATTAAAAGGAATTTTAACAAAAAATATTTTTTTTTGGAATTGACTGTAATTATATTATTAGAAAGCTTTGTTTGAATTCTATATACACATATTTGGATCTACTTGTATATGTTCATATAAAATTTATTTTTCTTTATATATATTGTCATAGTACGAAATCATTTCTCGTTTTAATTAAGACAATAATGTATACATACAATTCATTGTTTACCTTCTATATTCTTACATTATGGTACCTATTCATTGTCATTAATACCTTGCATTAATTAAGTTTACTAGAAGATAAACTATATCAATCACTCTTGTCATCCCTTAATTATTTCCATTTCAATTCATGCGTAATAACCATTCAAATTGTTCTTGTTTATTTAATATATACATATCAATTACCACTGACTATGCATTCTCCCTATATGTTGCACTTGCACAATATTTACTGTGAATATATATATATATATATATATATATATATATATATAAAATTCATGTCATATGAATAGCCATTAATGTTATTTTATTAATTAATTATTTAATTTAATTAAGAGAAGGAAATGAAAAGTTTCCTTCTCTAACTAAATTTATGATCTCTCATTAATTGAATAGTTTAAGAGAAAGAAAATGAAAAGTTTCATTTTTTGAATAAATTTATGCCCCATCATTAATTGAATAGCTTAAGAGAATAAAATGAAATATTTCCTTCTCTGAATAAAATTGAAAAGGTTTCTTTCTCTAACTAAATTTATGATCTTTCATTAATTATATAATTTAACCAAAAGGAAATGAAAAGTTTCATTCTCTAAATAAATTCATGCGTCCTCATTAATTGAATAAGTTAAGAGAAAGGAAATGAAATATTTCCTTCTCTGAATAAATTCAAAATGTAAACGTTACACACAAATTTGTATATAAGAGTATATTTGATATACTCTAACTTACATACACATTAAATTAATGTGAAACTTTATTTATGAAGTTAAATAAAATATTGATTTTATTTAAAAAAATTATGGAAAAGTTCCAAATGAATTTAGACTTCATAGGCCCAGTAAAGATTCAAAATGGCTAATAATTTTGAAATTCACTCATTTCTTCCGCTGCGGACTGGTCCAGTTCCTCATACACACACATACATATATATACGTATATATACATGGGATCTTAATCAACTATCGTGAATATCTACTCAGGCCAGTACAATCAAATAGGGAAATAATTAATCATATATATTATGTTACCTCTTCTAAGTAATATTTCTCAATATTATTATACAAGGGTTCATACAGAAATATAAATTTAGAGTGTTAATTCTGCTCGCTTGAGCTACAATTTCTCAAGCATCTGAATCTAGTCTAAAGCTCTACCATAACAGATAATATTCCTACGAGTGCAATGGTGAAGACAATGTCTCGACTTGACCTTGTATGCATAGGATATAAATTGAATAATATGAAACGAGATTCAATTAAAATAATATATTTCTTAATTACCTATTTGCCTAATTCCTTTCTACCCCAAATCATGTCTGTGCACAACCATGCACAAACCAAAAAGTTCCACTCCCTTTCTCCTTAAATTATCCATCTACAAATGACGAATCAAGAAATTGTCGGTTCTTACATGCTTCACGTTGTGTGTGCTTCGCTACTGATCCAAATTTATCAACTTTCTCACCCATTCCAAAATGCGACATTGCTTCCTCATCCATGATTTACAAAGTCTCGAATCACCATAGACTATCGTTACTTAAGTGGTTGATGCTGACAGATGCACGTCACCAAAAGAAACACGATGGCGCTTACCATTTCGCTGAACTCCTCCTTAATCGTTGCAATGACCCGGGATTTTGGCAATATTATTTTAATAAGTATTTAATCTAATTTAAATAAAATACAAGTTTTCCATTTTAAAAACAGATAGGACTTTGAACATTTTCCAGTTTTATATATATGTATGTATTATGAAGGAAGCTTTGATTTGAAAATTCAAAATAAAATCTTTCAAAAATATTTAAAATAAAATTTACCTTATTCAATTTAATTAATGTTTTACATTATTAACATTTAATTTGAACGTGCATATGAATGAGATATAGATAATAATGTTAAAATAAAATCAATTCTATCAATATTAAATATAAGTATAAAATATAATTATAAAAATATATGGATATGAATTAAGTGTTGGATGGTTAAACTTAAATAGAAACATAAGATAATTCTAGTATAAATACATATGGAAATTCATGTGTGAATGCAAGACAAAGATAAAAACCAAACAAGTATGTTTGCTGTGAATTTTATATAAGCAAGGAAAAAGGAAAAAAAGAAGAAACAAAAATATCTACAAACAAATCTAAGTACATACAAGAAATAGGATAGGAAGTAAACATATAGGGAAACATATGCATTAAATACCATCATCTCAACACCAAAACACGGTCATTCAAAATGTTAATAATCATTTCAATTTTCAGAAAAACAATCTTTGACCAAATATTAGAAAACAGAGAAAAGCTTATACCAGAAGCCTACCCCTGTAAAACCTATTTTCTTTATATATATATCCATATTATTTCTTGTTCGTTCAAACATAACTTAGCAAGCCTGAAAGAAAAGAAAATTAAACATCATTATCTTACAAACTTAAACAATTCATTCAACTAAAGAAAAGCAGAAAAGATTTACAGGAAAATCAAACTGCAGTTTTTAAAACAGATATTGGCTTTCTGTTCAAACTTGTTTTCAGGTGAGTAAGCAAAAATTTTAAAGACTTAAGTTTAATTAAATATGTGTGTATGATTCATTGATAATAATATGCTTGCATATTAATTTGTTTATATAGTTCTGTGTTTATATATGAGTATTCTGTAAAGTTTGAATATACAGTTTTTTTTCTTGTTTGAGTTACGGAGTTAAGTAGTTAATCAAAATACAAAATATCTTCATCTAATTATTTATAGGCTTATGTTTTAAAACAAAATAAGTTTTTTGAACATAGATCAAGCTATAAAATTTTGTTTTAGACATGTAGGTGAAATATATCAACTGGGAAATTTGATTTACATAGCAACAAGTAATTTTTGTTGAAATTCGAGTATTGTAAATTGCTAATTCAATTACATAGCTTGAATCTACATACAAAAGTAAGATTTTTTAAAAAAAAATGGTGATTTTAGTTGGGTGTGTAAAATGCAGTCCATAGATGAACTGAAATCATATTGTGATCAATTTCTGATGACTGAAGAATTTTTGGATGTTAAAATTTTGCACGAAGCTTGCTTGACCCTTGTTGATCTCTCAGGAAAATTGTTAGAAAAATTTTCTATTGCAAGAATCGATAGAACGAGGTGAAATTAGGGTTTATGATTGAGTTTGGACGTGGTCTGGAAACGAGGTGTTTTCATCACCTCTGATGCATCGAGTTGCGTAAGGTTCAAGGGGATGGTAGAGTGGGATATCGACGAGGTGAGGCCGGAATTATGTCCCTCTGATGGACGGCGTTGGCGAGGCGAAGCGAATTTGATGGGTGGGGTCGAGTTTGAGTTTTCAAACTGAAGGCTCGATTTCACTATGGGTTTGATCGCGTCGAATTGAACCTTGTTTTCGATTCTTGCGTTTGTTCGTGACTTGCCGGAGATGACGTGGTTCACCGGAGCGACGGCGAATGCTGTGCACGTGCACGGCCACGTATCGGTGTCAGGAAGTTGATGATGGCCGAAGCAAGTTGTTACTCGAGAAAGATAAGGGGTTGCACGAGTGAAACCTGGGTGCGCGAGTGTTGCCTGTTATCGAAATTTAAAACTGAAACGTAAAAACAAAAAAGGGAAGAAGAAAAAAAGGTAGGAGGAGAAGAAAGAGAGGGGACTCGGGAAATGGTGTGAGGAACTCGAGTTTAACTCGAGTAAACTGAGGGTTTTTCTCGGGTTTCATTTTCAAGAGGTTAAGCCTAATAAACTTTTAAGTTAAAAATGTTAAACAAAGTTTAGTATTAATGAAGTAAATAATGTTGGCAAATTTTAAGTTAAGATTTGATTTAAAAGTTATTAAGGGAGATTTTCAAATGTAAGATAAATAATTAATTTCTAATGTAAGTTAATTAAGAATGTAAATTAATTTATAATTGTAATTAATTAAGTAATTTGAGATTAAATAAATTTTTAATTAAGATTGGTATTAATAATTAAGTGTTAAATTCATTTGTAATTAAAGATTGATTAATTAATAATTAATTGTTTAATCAAATTGTAATTAAGAATTTTAATTAACCACTTAAAAGTTAATTAATATATGATTAGTAGTTAACTACTTAAGTAATTTAGTTACGAATTAATAATTGATTAATTAAGTAATTGGTGATTAATAAATGGGTAATTAAGTTTTATTAATTAATAATTAAGGTTATTAATTAATAATTAAGAAGTAATGAATTAAGTAATTAAGGTTTAATAAATTGATTAAGAAGTGATTAATTAAATAATTTGAAATGGAATAATTAATTAGTTAATGATTTATTAAGCAGGATTAAGTGATTATTCTCAAGTAATTAATTAAGTTTAAGTTAATTAAACTAATTTTGGTATGAATTGATGATTCCTGTTTGATTGGTTGTGATATCTATTTGGTGATATTCTGTGATACTCTGTGATATATTTGGATATATCGGTGATAATTATGTATGATTTATCTATGATAAATGTTTTGTGAATTCAAAGTGTTGAATTAAATTGTTTAAACTATTAAACAACTTGGCCTTTAAAATGGCGTATGGATTTCGATGAGACCAGGATCAGGTGTCAATTTGATTTTTCGAAAACCACATCGATCCAAATTAAACGATAGGTCGCGACGTCTCCAAGTGAAGATCGAGATGGTGTTTCAGAATGCAAGGGTTATTGTCGTTAACTCCGAGGGTGATTCCAAAACGAGTGTAACAAGATAATGCCTTCGGTTTTGTTCGAACCCAGAACGAACTTGTATGGATTGAATGCTTTCAAAACATCATCAGGCGTACAATGAGCATTCTAAGAGATATGTTCTATAAAGGTAATCGTAGCCTCAGGCCTCATCAACGAGGAATGACTAAAACATGGGAGATGCAGCAAGTTAGGTGGGTAGCACCCAAGTAGGATGAGATATACTCCTGTCTAGATGTCCCTTTATTTCGGCTGTGTGGGCAGTTGTTGGCCACAACCGTGGGGTTATCTTGTTCGAAAGGAATGGTTCCGACCTTGTGTTGTAGGGGGTCGGGAGTGATCCTCGATACAGTGATCTAGGCCCCGTACTGCGACGGGCGGTACCCCAGTAGCCCTGCCATTGATGGAAACCCATTTTCCCTATGAGACCGTACGGTTTTGATTTGTATTACCCACTTTTGTGGCTAGTAGCTGGAATTTAATAGATATAACAATTTCGGCTATTTTCTATTTACTTGAAAACCCTAAACACTATTATAATATCACTGAATTTCCTATAAAATGTTTTGGTTAGCGTAAGGTAAAAACTTACCCGTGTTTGTGTGTGGGAAGTCTTACGTGATACCTTTATTTTCAAATGGTTTTCAAAGTTAAGCAACTTTAACCCGTTTACTCACACCAGACCCATGTCTGACCCGGAGTTTATTTTTTGTTTTTCATAAACTCTTGGGTACTCAAATTTTTATGAGTAGCCAAGTGATAGGTTTTGGATTTGTTGATTCCTGGAGAAGCTTGGAGCAGGAGTCCAGATGTTTATATCTACCTATCTAGTTCCGCTGTGTTAGTTGATGTATGTTGTATTTTGGGATGTATGTAATGGCAGACATATATAAGACTGTCCTATTGTATGATATTGTGTAACTCTGATATATGTAAAAACTATGTAATAGTTATGTGATGTACTATATTTTGTTCCGTTCCGCTGTGAGATTTTGATGTTGTTATTCTTTCTTTCTATCTTTTCTACTTCTATCTCTTTCTTTTCTTATTGATGATACGTCTTTCTGTGGTTAGAAAGGCGGGTCGTCACAATCATTGTTATCCCCCAACCTTAGTCGTCAGTCATGAACATCACCTCCTCCAAGCATCACCGCACATGACCACCACACTATAGATGCAATGCTCTCCTCTCTCTGGGCTTAACATATCTGGTCTCCTTGCCCAACGAGGGCTATAGGATATAAAATCGGAGAAATCCCGATAACCATTTCTTGACCCATTTGGGATATCTTGAGTGGGGTAGAGAGAAGTGAGCAAGAGAAAAAAGTCATGTATGATGAGTGAATATAATATATATCAATATTTATTTATTTATTTTCTCAGATAAATCTTCAAACATTTAGAGCTCGTATGATCACAAAGTATACTGGATTGAAACTAAATTCGTCGATGCACATCATCTCATTTTTCTAATCCCGATGGTATAAATTCAGTCGCTATTATAGAAAGTCATTTTATATGATAATTTCATGTATTTCGAGGTTTCTTTAACCATCTAATAGCCTGATTAAAAAAATTTAACCGTACATCTCATAATGCAATCCTAATTCTAGAAACGCATATCCACCAGTCGAGATTCCACTGACCCCAACTATGCAAGTATTTTTTCAAAATACGTATAGCAATACTTAAATCATAAAAATTCCATGACTATAAACATAGTGATATTCGTATCATTTTGATTTGCAACATCGATCCGGATTTAATGGAAGTGGTCTCGAATCCTAATTTGACCATTTGCGAAAATTTAGATTTTGGACTTCTAATTAATTAATGATTCAATACTTAAATTAATTATATAACTATCTAGAAATGTGTATTGTTACACAGTTCCCTTGAAATAACTCAGGTTGCTCACAAGGGTGACACCAAGCAGCACCAGGTGTATATCCAAATTCTTAATTTTTGGTAACGTTTGTTGTTTACTCCATGGCTTAGCAATCTTTGCCCTGAGTTCTTTCTTGATATACCTTGACTTGACTGCATGAAATAAGTCTCCATTCAATGAGAATATGTAAATAACTTCTATTGAATTTTGGTTGATTGGGAGTCAATGACCCGACTTTGATGAAATGGATCTAAGGATGGGTCGCATCCAATGTACTTCAGTGTTCAAATTCAGTATACAAGTCAATATCTTAGGTCATGCCACAGTCCTGTGTTCTTACAAAGAAGGATCCACTTCACTATGTATAATGGTTTTGTTATCATTCTATTTGCAATAACAAGTAAAATATGACACACCGTTCCATCGTGTGATAGAGCTTGTTTTCCATCATGAGTGGGTTATCTATATAGAGTGTTCCATACACCATGCTTCAAACACAGAATGCATAGTGCATAAGCTGACCCTTTAAATTGCCTTGGTCGGTGTTCGGAGTTTGATTGATCAATACATGTTGATATTCATTTGCCTTTGCACATCAACTACCCGGGTTTCCAATTACGTAAATTTAAAAATAAAACATACCTGACCGCACTCGCTATCAAGCTTTTTAGTTCACAATGACTCGACGATCTCCTTGCCTCAAAGTCAGTTCTGATCCTTAACCCCCTCTTGAAACTAGCTCTTCTACCACTCATGCCTCTACTTCTACTCCATCCGGAGCAAGACATTCAATAACAGCAAAACTCCAAGTGCAGTTCATTTTAAGGGCACCAATTCAAAATTAACCTCCTCCGTTGAATGAGCGGTGTGCCCCGAGAGCCTTGGATAACCCTCTAGACTTGACATCATTTTTTCTAACCGTGGAACCGTTTTAAACCATTTACTTCCATCATGTAATCCAATAGAGAGATGTTCTATTGCCAACAATCGACCGATGGGCACATAATCCACCTCAAGGGTACACTGCCTACATTAAAAATATGTATTTAGGTGGAATCATTCCACCCTTCAATGAATTCTTCAAATTCTTCATGTAAGAGCTCGGGTTGGGTCCAACTCAACTCTTTATATATTCTTTTCCTGATAAGATTGAATCATCCTCCAAACTGGAGGGAGCTGACATATCTTCTAAGCTTTAAGAAGAGATCAAACTTGCCTTCTCCACAGATCGTCAAAGCTTGGAATCGCTATGAGTAATCGAGGTGCTCCACAATAAGCATAGCTATTTCAAAAGCGAATACTTCTTCATTCGTTGTCTTTATGGCTACAATCACCTTTGGTTGTTCAGACGTAAGTTTCTTTTTTCTATCTTAAAGCCCTAGTGCTCTTTAAGGACATACCAAAACCCTTATGCTCTTGATGGAAATTTCGTTGGAGTCTCACACTACCCCCTTGCTCACTGATGAAATAATTTGCCAGGGATGATGAAAATTAATAGGATGATGAAGACTAAGGTAGCAAAGAAAATGTCGATGATGGAGAAGAGAGGATAGTGAAATTGAACGTTGTGAGGGAAGGAGACAAAGGAAGAGGAGAAGATAGCGAAGGAGAAGAAATGAAGGAGAAGAAGGAATAGAAAAGAGAAGAAGATGAATAGGGCGCAAGGTGAAGATTAAGACATAGACTAAAGTTTAGGCGAGAATGAATCATATAGGGAAACATTCCTCAATGGTGATACTGTGTACCGTCTCGCCTAATGTGATGGTTATCAGGTGTTCTCAATAAGCTTTTGGTCCAAGTCTAGCACCAATTGGCGAAGTAACATCACATATGGGTTCTTTAGAGAACATCTTCGGTTCATTAAGTGACATCGATATTTTTTCAGCTTTAGGTACTTAAAGAATTTCCATTGAAGACATTTTGAATGAGCACTTTGGAAAATTTACCTTTTGATAGGGGGAAATCCTTGTTGAACGTGATGAAACCCTATCCTTGCAATTCCCCAAACATGGTCCATGGAATACTGAGGGAAAATTCAACACTTCACACACTTCTGGGACCATGAGCACCGCATTCTACACTCATTCTAAATTCACTGTATTAGCTCTTATGCACTTTCTTCTTCTTTTTAGGTGCAACGGCAAGGGATCGCATGAGCTATTTTCGTTTGGGAGTTAACCATCGATTACTAACCTTTATACATATCGCTCCAGCTCACACCTGGAGTCAGAAATGGAGAGAAGGAGAAGGAAAGAGTATGGATATTGGGATGAAGAATAAAGGAAAAAGCGCCGATCGGAAGAAAAGGAGTGCCATAATTTGGAAAAGAGACTGCATGATTCCCATGATCAAAACTGGGGAGTCTCTAGCGCTTCTCGGCCACATACCTCATCCCAGGTCCCTCAACAACAGCTTTCAACAACTTAGCCTTTGGTAAATACTGTCTCAAGCTCCTGCAAACCCATAGAAGCTGCCATTTATGCTTCTCTACCTTTGCCACCTTACATAGCTATAACCACTAGGAAGTGGGCTGCTCTGCCTGATTATTGCTTGACGAGGGTCATGTTTGACTATAACATCAAAGACATTTCTCTTCAGGTGGCCAGTCATAGGGTCGCCGTGGTCAATGAAATAGTATATCACTTCTTCAAGTGGAAGAAAATCACCAATGCCTTTAGGATATTAATAAAATCAATCAAACATAGATCTAGTCATTTGAGATCATTCCAGGATATTCAGTAGCAACAAAATCGAGTTGGGTTTCCTTACCAAAGAGAGGTAGATGAAGCGCTAAAGTCCACCAGCTTGCAAAATAGTCAAATAAGGAGTTGTCAATAACTCAAGCCACCAATGTAATGAACAATCACATTAAAGTGGCCCACTAAGAGAGCGCTAAGCTCATGGCATAAATCAAGGCCAAAAATGAGAAGTTACAAGCAAAGGGTTAGAGTTGAAGGTGCTTCAGGCTGATGTCGATGGCCTCAAGGCCAGTTTAAAAGTAGAGATGGACTCTAAGGCCCATTTTCAAATTGACTTTGCTATGGCAACAGATGAAATTACAGAGCTTAATTCCTGGGTTACCAAGAACACCGAGGATATGAATGCTACCCTTTAACAATTTTTTGCTAATGTCATTTAAAAAAACTTGAAACGGCTCAGGAATATCTATGCCGTCATACTGGCCGATGCCTAAAAGGATATACTTCGTCGATTAGTTACAGACGGTGAAGGCATAACAGAAGAAGAACTGAAGGTGAAGCTCTTGGAGGAGGAAGATATTGTTTTCTTAGAGGAGGATGAAACCATTATGGATGCAGTAGTGTGGAAAGCAACGATTGAGGCTCATATTAATTTTACTGCATTGGATCGGGTAGAATCATCCACTCTGAAATCCATAGAGCCTATAATGAAAACTACAAATTCTATGGTGGCCACCTTTGAGATCGCTCGCACTGAAATCCACATCTATGCTACAACAACTATTGATGAGCCTTATATTCCTCTTCCTATGACTTAACATGTTCGGTCATTTATTAAAGAAGGTGAAATTGCCAAGTCTCCAACTAAAGGAGCTTCACCTGGCGATGGTATTTCCGTAGTTTCCTCAATGTTCAAGAAGCTTTAGTTCTAACCTGAGGTAGTCTCTAACCTTTACTTCACTGACTGTCAACTTATAGGTCACCTATAACTTCCTCCTATACCACCAACAACTAAGGGCTTGACTCATAATGCCATCTCTACCACGTTGACCTCCATTACCGTAGATCCAATCATCCGACTCTCCCTTAAAAGGGTTGGAGGATGCCACTTAGTCCTAGGAGGAAGACATTACTACCATAAGAAAAAATGACCCAGATGATCATATTACGATGGTGGAGGGTTGTAAATCAACTATGAGAAAATCAAGATTAAGCTCGACATGAGAACTGAAAAGCCGACCGCTAGCTCTGATAAGCCAAGCTTATTCCTAAGTTTCCAACTTTGAAAATCAAGCCCCCATAAGGTCATCGTGTTGGTGGTTCTTCAAAATCCTTCGATTTTTATAACATCCCCTATCTTAAGGCCCAAAGCTAAGCGCTAGAGATGCTGCAGTCATCTATAGTACTAACTTTTGAGGACAAAATACAGTATTATTAGTGGTATCTATAATATCAGAAGCACTTGAGTATGAAAAAAAATCACATATTCAAAAACAACTTTTCTGATTACATTACATAATCTAATCGTTTCCCAGGTTCAGATCAAATATAATTATTACATAAATATGCCAAGCGCAACATATGAAGATGCCCCTTTGGATGGATAGAATACTAAATAGTCATAGCAGACTTAATACAACATAATGGAAATAAAACTTAACAATTCCTAAATAGCTAGCATCAGCCTCCTGCTCGTATGCGGAAGCTTTATTCGTCCACCTACTAAAACCTGAAAATACTCAACCCTCAGCCTACTCAAATCAATTTTGAGCACCCAAGAGTTTAAAGGGAAAAACATAAACTTCGAGTCAGACATAAAGCCTGGTCTGAATAATTCTATTACATCTCAATTTACAGATATTAAGTAAGACCACACCACTTAGTGCAACGGGTTTCCCCTCACTAATATCTTTTTAAAGCATATCTTTTTGCAAATCAGAATCCTGCAATCAAACTGATCATAACAATATAAACAGGTAATAAATGGACCATTTTTCTGAAAAATATAGTTTTGTTTGGCTAACTACTAACCATTGGCTGACTCGGGCCTACCAAACAAAATAAACAAATAATCTAACAACTGTTAGACAAACTTCAGGATGGTTTGTCCTTAAATTACTCCTCCAAGGGTTACTTGATCCTAATGATTTGCAGGCTCACCAATAGCCTATGCTTTTCCTTTGTATATATATTCCTTTCTATGCGTAACCATCATTCAAGTCTTACCTATGACTAAGCCCTACACACTATAATTTTGGACAAAAATTAGCTAGGGGCTATAGCTAATGTATAGGGTGCGACCCTATACCAGTCCCATATGGTATTCTAATATCTAAGTCATTTACTTAGGATTAACTACCCGTTAAATTTTCCATGAAAACATTTTCAAAATGATTTAACCCTTTAAATCATACTTATATAAGGAAAATATGCTATTTACTTTACTCAAATCTCTTTTCCATGTTATCCTTTCGAAACCATTGAAAGTACCCCTTTCAATACAAATAAACTTCTTTACTTTATAACCTTAGGCCTAAAGGCCAAAACTTACCTTTCAAAACCACTTACATTAACCCTTTTGAAAACATTGAAATCATCTCTTTCGAATGCTTTATAAAGCCATAGACATCCTCCATTCAAAACACCTTAAACATGCCTTTCGAAACCTTTGGAAACCTTCCATTTAAAACCTTTCGAAAACATTAGAGAACCACCCCTTCAAAACCTTTATCTTAAACCTTTCAAAAACATTAAGTTCTTTACATAAATCAAACCTTTCAAAAGCATTTGGGTTCAAGTAGAACATTTGGAACAACCTTTCAAAACCATTTAAAACTATTCCTTTGAAACCTTTGGGTATAACTTTTAATAGAATAGTGGGCCCTAAAACAACTAAGTTGAAAGCACTCTTTCGAAAGAAATTTCCTAAGTAAAAGAAGTGGATGGTGTCAAAACCATTCCCTTCGAAAGCATTGGAGAAGCGGCTTAGGTTTTAAAACAAAGAAACACTTTCGAAGGCATTGCTTCGAAAGGTTAGATGTGACAGCAAAGGGTTTCGACCTCTTCGAAATCTTCTTTATAAAACAAAAGGTGCAACCTCTTTTGTAACAATTCTTTAAAACCATTTGAACAAGTCAAAAGCTATCTAAGTCGAAAGCATTCTTTTCTTAAAGAAAAGCAGGCGCATTTCCTTTTAAAAGCTTCGACTCCTTCAGAACCCCTTGTTTCGACTATGTACCCATCACCTATGTCTAATTCTCTACGTACCAAGTCTTTGATGCCATGCACATTGGTTTCGATGGAGATGGAGGTGGAAGTACCTGATCGAAAGGTTGGTGCTAAAAGCGGCGAAACAACAAAAGAATGATAAAACTTAAATTTAACTTTAAAAAGTAATTCTCTTCAACTAACCTGGTTTGTTTGCCAACATATGATTGGTTGCTAATCTCTTTTCTAAATTCTTTTCTAAAAGTGTGGCCGAAATTTCAGAAGGAATAATTTAAATGTTTACAAAATGCCCCTTCTCCTTTTATAAATATATAAAACATTTAAGTCTCATATGTTAAACAATTTTATATGCTTATTAAAGAAGTTAGGAAAATTCTACAAAAATTCCCATAAATCACTTATAATATTGTGTGCACCAAAATTAGCCATAAACACCCAATGGCCAATGAAAGCACCCATTTACAATCACATATCATAGATAGAAAATGTGTAGAGAATATAAATATGAAGAACATCAAGAAAATTGAAAGGAATGTAGTAAAGACACAAGGTTTATAGTGGTTCGACTATCTCCAGTCTACGTCCACTTTGAAGAGTTATTGTTTTATTCATTATTACTCGCTGGTTACAAGAGTATAATCGATAATAACTGAGTTACAGTGGCGTTCGGCAGAATAATGACGTAAAAGAGCCAGAAAATCCCTTTTCTAAAGCGCTTGGACTGCTATTTATAGGAGTAGGCTGCGAATATCCCGTCTAGATCTCGGAGGACTCCTTCTCTCATGTGGGTGGGCCCATATGATCGATCCTGAGTTATTTTGACTCGATCCATGATTGATACGAATGCAATTCGAATCAATCAAGATCTTTCCCAATTGAGTCGAGATCGAGCACGGACATTCTTGGGGTTGTACGCAAGCCCATGTGAAAATTGGGTAACATTTGGACTTGTAGTTGTGAGATATGATCGATGCAAGTTTGGATTTCCAATGTGTTGTCCAATTCATATCGGTTCATTCGAATTGATCCATTCACATCGCTCCCAAGCACGTGCCCGGTAGGTGACGCGACGCTGTCTTCGAGGATCGTTCCACTTTTTATGCCGAGTGATCGAGTCTTCCTCTCGAACATAGTCTCGTTCGTATCAACCTGATGTACTCCATTCTTCATATCGATCCTGGGATGCTTATTTCGTGTCGATGATTCAATAGCCTTTTTATATCGATTGAAATGGGATGACATTCATATCGATCCATTATATGTTCTTCGTATCGATCAATGACCGATCGATATGAAATAGTGAATGGGTGAATCGATACGAAGTGCATGGAATGATCGACATGAAGTGACAATTTCCCATGGAGACGAATTAGCTGGTGATGACGGATGCGAAGAAGGATGAGCTCAGACCGATATGAAGTGGGGAATGCTTGATGGATACGAACAGTGTTAGTTTTCCTTGATCAATTCGAAAGAAACCGATACGAAGAAGGTGATGATGGATACAAATTGCCTGAATTGCATCGATCTTATCATGAGCATATGAATTCTGATTGACTTGAAATTTGAAACATAGCCTTTTTTAGCCTTGTTCATCATTACCAATCGATACCATCTTGATTGGAGCTTGGTCAAATTTCGATGATATCGATCATAGCCTTGTTTCCAATCGATCTTTAATACTGATTCCCATCCTTCTTAGCCTATTTGTTGATATCCCGGCCTTGACCAAAAGGCGGGATAACATTTCCCCCTACCCCTAAAACATGCATTTTGGTAAGAAGGCGTGTTTTGAATAGCTCCGAAACCGAGATCCAAAGCCCATATTCCATCCATAGCAATACTATTCGATCCATAATCTAGTCTATTACCAAGTCATCCTATCCAAGTGTCGTAGCCATATCCAAGTCTACGAATGCTCTGAGTTGATGCCCAATTCAAAATCCTATAACCAAATCCATAGCCAATTCCTTAGGTATTCGAACCCATCAATGGAGCTTTAATCTATCCATAACCAATAGCCAAATCTATGACCTTTCAGGGTCGATATCCAAATTCGGGACCGCTCCGGGCCCTTTGCCAAATCCAGTTACTCACAGGGCCCACCTTTCCTAAGCCGAAATACGAATCCATGACCTCTCCAGGTTTAACTTCGAATTCGTAGACCTCGCGGGGTCACGTTATCCTGTTCCAGCGTTGACACTCCGGTCAAGGGCTTGTATGTTCTCCGGCCTCGACTATCCTGTCGAGGACTTTTATATTCTTCGACATCGCCTCTCCGGCCGAGGAGTTTTATATTCTCTGACCTTGGCTCTCCGGTCGAGGACTTTTATATAGTGTTCGAGCCCATTCCATCGCTCTCTGGCTAAAGGACTCAAAATTTGCAATCACTGCCCCGTCTCTTCGGTCAACACTATGATCGCGAGACCTATGTTATTCGTTACATTAATGCAAATCCAATCATTTAAAAGTTTTTACAGTCAAGGAAAGAAGAATAAATGTCTGTACATCCAAGGGAGAAACCAAAGTTTTCAGGAAAACGAAAACAAAAACAAAATTTCATAGACTCGAGTAACACGGTTTATCGTCGTCTCAAAGCATGCATAGGGACCATCCTCGATCCCGGACATGTGTAAGTGACTTAGCCGTATCACTTTGAGCTCTATTACTTATTCAAAGACATAAATCTATTTAGTTGATAATAAGCTGACGTTGCCTAGGTCCAGTGCCACCTTCATTCGAGGTGGGTGGTGACCGCTCCTGTTCCACTGCCATAACTTGATTCCTTACATACTGCTGTATTCCTTACATGCTCCTCGACGATATCTTTCAAATGGCTACAGTCGTTTGTGTTGTCCCCATCCAGCTCATGGAATAGGTAATGCTTTCCCGATGCCCACTCGTATTCCGAAGGTTCCCTCCTTGCCGGCCTTCGTTACTAGAGGCGCCCTCGAGTATCCAAGTAAATCCTTTCTAGAGTCTTAGTTAAATCTGCGTAAGAAGAAAATTTTGACTCCCTCCAAGGCCTTTTCGAAGTGCTACCGCTGTCATTCATTTTTCTTTTTCCTTTATCATCTTTATTTGGATCCTCCTTGGGTGGACCTCCACCCCTTACTGCATAAGCTTCAGCCTCTCTTCCTTCTTTCTCAGCCTGCACATCTTCCTACCTTAGGAATCTTTTCGTCTTGTGGTAGAACTCCCCGAGATCCATCGGTGTGTCTCGTTCCAATGATATGTTGAAATCTGAATTATCTTCAATTCCTGAAACTTCCGCCATCAAGACCATCGATGGATCAGGCCGATTCACCGAAGCCACTACCGCATTGAATCTGGTTAAGAAATCCCTAGGAGAATCTCCTTTCCACTGTTTCATCGATGTCAAAATCAACACATTCTTAGGTCGGACTATGTGGACCCAAAACTACCTCATAAACCTTTCAATCAGCTCCGTCCATGCGCTAATAGAGCCATTCTCCAATTGTCTGAACCATAATGCTGCTATATCCGTCAAATACAATGGGAATCATCATGCCATGGCCTCTTCTGATGCCCCCAGTACCTCCATATGCTTCATATACCTTGTAAATTGAACAACAGGATCTATTCTCCCGTCATACATCTTCATTGTTGGTAGTTTTAAATCTGGCGGGTTCCTAGCTTGCCTGATCATTGGAGCAAAGAGACTCCTATTCACATCCTCCTAGTCTCTATTCACTAGTCCTCCCCTCATGGCTTGCCTGACCATCTCCGCCAACCTATCACTGTCGTCGAGCTGTAGTCCTTGTCTGTTGCCTCTAATCTGCCCTCCCGAGTTCACGAAGGAATCCTGAGACCTGCTCTCCTAGATGAGCATCCATTCCTCTATCAACAACATGTTGTACAACTCCACCTGGTACTCCACTCGGGATTGGATCAACATGCTCAGGGGGAGTTCACCCTAGCCTTGGTGCTGCTCCTGATGGTCCTGCTCTATTCTGAATTCTGGTTATTCCGTGCTCTTGACTCCTATTTCCAGCATCTCCTGCAGTTATGTTCCCTTGACTCTGCACCCCAACTTGTGCAACTTGTCGAAGTAGGTTCTGCATCATCTCCTCTTTTCTTTTCAGCATTGTTTCCATCTCGTCTATGGTGATGAAAATCGATGCTTGATTCGCTCCCGAGGAAGCCTTTTGACTCCCTTCATGCTGACTCCTTTCAGTCCTTTGTCTTCTTGTCAATTGCCTTCCCATAGCTTCCAAATCCAAGTCCTTAAGCTTTCAAATCTGAAATCCAAGCTTTAGAATTCCTGAGTGCTAGCGATTCCCAGTGAAAGCACCAAAATATTTGCGTCAAAATTGGTCACAAACACCCAATTGCAAATGAAAGCACCCATTTACAATCACAGATCACAGATCACAGATCACAGATCATAGATAGCAAATGTGTAGAGAATAAAAATATGAAGAACACTCAGAAAATTAAAAGGAATGCAGTAAAGACACAAGGTTTATAGTGGTTCGGCTATCTTCGGGCCACGTCCACTTTGAAGAGTTGCTATTTTACACTCACTGGTTATAAGAGTACAACTGATAATAATTGAGTTACAATGGAGTTTGGTAGAATAACGGCGTAAAAGAACCAGAAGATCCCTTTTCTAAAGCTCTTGGACTCCTATTTATAGGTATAGGCTACAAATATCACATCCAAATCTCGGAGGACTCCTTCTCTCGCGTGGGTGGGCCCACGTGATCGATCTCGAGCGATTTTGACTTGATCCATGATCGATACGGATGGAATTCATATCGATCAAGATCTTGTCCAATCGAATCGAGATTGAGCATGTACATTCTTGGTGTTGTACGTAAGCTCCTATGAAAATTTGGTAACATTTGGACTTGTAGATTGTGGGATATGATCGATGCAAGTTTGGATTTTCAATGTGTTGTCCTATTCGTATCGGTTCATTCAAATCGATCCATTCGCATCGCTCCTAGACACGTGCTACGTGGTGCTATCTTTGAGCATCGATCCACTTTTTATGTCGAGTGACCGAGTCTTCCTCTCGAACATAGTCTCGTTCGTATCGACCTGATGTACTCCATTCTTCGTATCGATCCTGGGATGCTTATTTCGTATTGATGATTCAATAGCCTTTTCGTATCGATCGAAAAGGGATGACATTCGTATCGATCCTTTATGTGTTCTTCGTATCGATCAATGGCCGATTGATACAAAATACGTGAATGGGTGGATCGATACGAAGTGCATGGAATGATCGACACAAAGTGACAATTTTCCATGGATACGAATTAGCTGGTGATGATGGATGCGGAGTAGGATGAGCTCGGACCGATACGAAGTAGGGCATGCTTGATGGACACGGACAGTGTCAATTTCCTTGATCAATTCAAAAGAAACTGATACGAAGAAGGTGATCTGTGGGCACGAATTGCGTGATTTACATTGAACATATCTTGAGCATATGAACTCCAATTGACTTGAAATTTGAAACGTAACCTTGTTTAACATTACCAATCGATCCTGTCTTGATTGGACCTAGGTCAAATTTCGAGGATATCGATCATAGCCTTGTTTCCAGTCGATCTTTAATACTGATTCCTGTCCTTCTTAGGATATCCTTTGATATCCCGGCCTTGACAAAAAGGCGGGATAACAAATATGTTTTCTAATACATATTAATTTTTAACCCAAAAAAAGTATAAATTAGCCGTACTTAATTTTAAACCCAATTAACCATTTTCTTCACTAGAAATTAATAATAAATCCACATTAATTCAAAAAATTGTGAAATTTGAAACCCATATCTAAAATATTATTTCTGACCGTATATTAAATCGCAAAGCATTTGGATGCCAGCTTATGGTTTTTTCCTTTAAAATTTATCATAAATCCATATGAAATAGCACAAATCATCAACAAGCATATATATCCATTTTAACAATAAAAAACATAGGAATGCACTTTGCAAAAATATTTGGATTTGATCTAGAAACCAAAAACATCAAAAATATGAGATGTAACCTATTATTCACCTTTAGCTTGGGATTAAGAAGTTGAGATTTGATCTTGGAGCAAGTTTCTTAAGCTTCTTCCTCTTATTTTCTACTTGTTTTCCTTATCTTCTACTTGTTTTCCTTAATGGTGGCCACCCTCTCTTAGTATTTGATTTTGTTTGAACGTGTAAAATGAATGGGCATGAAGGGTTTAGGGTATAAGAATGTAACTCATTCCTATTTTGCCCTTATCTATCTCCCTTACTTATTTCATTTTAATCTCCTTAGTTCATTACTTTAAACTGGCACGACTACCCTCTCATAACATGAATCTCAATCCCTTAACCATTTATATTATTTCATTTAACATTTAGTTTAACTAATTAAATGTTCTAGATAATGTTAATCAAAATTAGAGTCGTTACAATTGTGCTGTTGACAAGCCCGAGGACCCTGTTAACTTGATGGCTGAAGGAGAAACTACACCTTTTGAGGGGAGTACTCTAGAAATGGGGGAGGCTAAGGATTGAATGGGCTCAAAGAAGCACCATGTGAATGACGAAACCAAGAGCATCAGCAAGTGAGGGAAGAAAAAATTAGATCTTAGTTTTGGCTTTTATGAGGGTGGTTTATTTTGCCTTTTTGATGTACTTTGTTTTTCATTTACATAGAGGATGGGTATTGTGTGGGAACCCTGTGTATCTTGTATAAAAAGTAAATATAAATAAAAGACTTTTTGTATGATCTTTGTCGTATTTACATTTCTACACTTTTTACTTTATCATCCTATATACCATTACTTGCATATATAATATAATCATCCATGATGCTATTTCTTTTATATTATACATACCCATGTCTGTGCAATGCCATCACTTATCATAGCTCTATACATATAACTAAATTTCTACAATTTATTAGTAATAATTTATTATTCATTTATGTTTATCATTTTCGAAGTTTTGCTCTCTCGGCTAAATGAAAATTGTTATTTATTCAACCAGCCCTGTGGTCAGCCTTGTTTTACTTTAGATCGTGTTCTATTCAACTCTAAATACTGCAGTGGTTGGAGAAGCACTTAACTTTGCATTGTTTCATGTCTTCGGGAAACAACGTTTTATGGGGCCTATCTTGGAAAATTTGACTCCGATCTCGCCTATCTCCAGGCATTGATCGAATTAGATCTTTGATCTTCATCACTTATCATCGATTGGGCATGGTTCATTGGACCATAAGTATGTCATAGTTATAGATAGCTTAATCATTAATCAACCTTACCTCTGATGATCAATATTCATGATGCTTAACTCTAAGCATCAACTTTCGACCTTACCTTTCTCCGAGTGTTGATCGAAATTACTCATTGACCATCATCATTTATCCTTGATAAGGCATGACTTGTCGGGGAATAAACGGGATCATGAAAGCTTTAATTGCACACAGTTCCTATCTCCAGGGATCGGTGCTTCAGTTGCCTAATTCTAGGCATCCCTTATTGATTGTGCTTATCTCCAATCATTTGGCAAAAATCGAAGGAATAAGAGAAAATTATCCGATCGACCCTTGTGTGACTATACTCCCTGATCCAATATGGGTCAAATGAGGCAGTCAGTACCTATCTTCAAGTATCTGATTATGCTATTAATTATGTGGCAGAAAGTTTATTTTATAAGAACATGGTTCCATTAGTTCTAGAAGCTAGCTTTATTTATAAATAGAGGAAACGACAAGTCCTTCCTTATTACATTGCCCCCAGTTTACTCGAGTGGTATATTTGCAATAAATATGATAAGTCTAATTGAAATAGCATCATAAGTTCGCTATTCCATGCCCATAGAATTAGGATTCCACTGGTAGTTGCTTGCTTGAAAGTGCCATCTCCAAGCATATGTTCAATCACATAAGGACCTTCCCAATTTGGACTAAGTGCCTCCTACAATAGAGGACTTGTTTAAAACCATGGTCCCTACCTCCAAGGTATTTTGTTGGCCTTGATGTTAATTGTTGTGCTAATCTTTTTGAGTAAGCAGCTATCCTTAGTTCAACGTCTTCTCGCTTTTCATCGACCAAGTCGAGGGACTCGAGTAAGAGTTCCTTATTCATCTTAGGATCATAATATTTTCTTCGATGAGAAGGGATTTTAGTTCTATCAAAATCATGGCTTTAGCTCTGTATGCCAAAAAATGGAGTGTGTTTGGTCACGGACCTATAGGTCATTCGGTAAGCCCACAATGCTAGGGGTAATTCAATTACCTTGTAGTCCTTAGCTTTAGTTGATTGTTTATTTAGGATGGATTTGATTATTTTATTCACTACCTCAATGTGTCCATTAATTAATGGTGTGCTACTACCGAGATGTTTTTCTCAATCTTATACTGATTATAGAATTCCTTAAACATGGTACTCTCGAACTGAGTTCCATTGTCAGATATAATCTCCCATTGAACTCCAAATCTACAAATAATATTCTTCACCACAAAGTTGATCACCTTTTTCATTATGATCATGGGTAGCGATTCCACTACATCCTACTTTATGAAGTAGTCTATAACTACAATAGCATATTAGTTCCTCCCTTTGACATCGGTAGCACATAGATTATATCAATCTCTCAAACCAAAAACGACCATAGGCTGACCATTTTGATAAGTTTGGTAGATGGGGCTCTTGGAACCTCCATGAACCTTTGGTTTCTGTCACACCATTTAGTGTAGTTAATAGTAGCATGACTAATTGTCTGCTAGAAATATCCACAACAAATAATTTTCTCTGCTAAAGTCTGCCTTCGGTGTGATCAATACCGCTCCCCTCCTGAAATTCCATGAGGATTTTCTCAGCCTTATCCTTGGTGACACATCATAGCTGGAGGTCGAGAAGCCTCTCCAACTTCTTCTTGTGTTATAAATCATGTCATTTTATGAAGTATTTTTCGCCATTTATTTCGTCCATACGAAAGATCCCCCTTCAGAAAATAGTTTAGATTGGAGTTATATATGATTCCTTTTCATCTTCGGTCTCTAAGATTTAGTCGACGTCCATTTTCTCAATTCTTGAAGCCAATAAATTCTCTACTGGAACCAATCCTATCAGTTGTGCATCCCCAGAGCTGGCCAGCTTGGCTAGTGATCCACTTTCATATTCTCCACTCATGGAATGTGCATATTGTGTAATGCTTGATATCATCCAGCATCTTTATCAGGTAAGGAGCAATTTTTGCCCCCTAACCTAAAATTTCTTTTTCGATTAGCATACCATCAATTGGAAGTTGCTAAATACATGCAATGTATTGACTTCCAGCTCTTTCGCTATGTTTAATCTGGCTATTAAAGTTTCATACTCAACTTCGTTGTTCAAAACATGGAACTTTAGCTTTAGTGTGTAGGATATCGTTCATCCTTCTGTGGTTATAAGAACCACTCCTGTTCTAGAATGATGTTCATTGGAAGCTCCATCTATGTATAACTTACATTGGGTAAGTTGGACTATATAGTCTTTCTCTTCTCCATCCCAAAAGGTAAATTCAAAGATGAAATAGGACAATGCTTATCCTCTTATTGCCTTTTTAGGATGGTAGGTTGAAAGTTAGACATTGGCATCGAAATGTCATGCTAATCTTTTTTCGTGAGTAGCTACCCTAGGCTCAGATTCTTCTAAATTTTCATCGACCAAGTCGAGGGACTTAAGCAAGATTTCCTTATTCATCTTGGGATCATAGTGTTTTCTATGTTAAGAAGGAATTTCTAGTTCTATCGTAATCATTGCCTCAGCTATGTAGGCCACAGCGAATGGAGTATGACTTATGGGTCACAATGTAAGCCGCAGTGCTAGTGGTAATTCATTGATCCAGTTGCACTTGGTATTTGTTAGTTGTTTTTTCAAGATGGATTGATGATGTTATTATCCATCTTTACCTATCCATTCGTCTATGGATGTGCTACTACCGCGAAGCTCTTTATAATTTAGCGCCCTTGTAGATGGATTTGATGATCTTGTTCAACACCACTAGATGTCCAAATCTGCATATAATGCTCTTCACCACAAAACTGATAACTTTTTTAATTATGACCGTGGCTAGTGGTTCTGCTTCAGCCACTTTGTTAAGTAGTCATAGCTATAATGGCATACTTAGTTCCACCTTTCGACATTGGTAGCACATCGCATATATCAATTCCTCAAACCGCAAATGGCTATGGGCTAGCCACTGTGTAAGCTATATAGACGGGTCTCTTGGTATTTTCGTGAATCTTTGGCACCTATCACATCGTTTGCTATAATCAGCTGCGTCATGGTTGATTGTTAGCCAAAACTATCCATAGCGAAGTATCTTTTTCGCCAATGTCTGCCCCTCGACGTGATCACCACAGCTTCCTTCGTGTATATTCAAAATGATTTTCTTTGCTTCATCCTTGGTGACATATCGCAGTAGAGAGGTTGAGAAGCCTCTCATATATAATGCTCCTTGCATAATAAATTGCAATTCTTTATAATGGATCATTCACTATTCATTCTTGCTATTTGATAAGGTTCCCATCAACATATAACCTTTGACTGGAGTCATCTATGACTTCTTTTCTTTCTTAGCTTCATAGATCCAGTCGACATCTATCTCGTCGATACTTGGAGCCGATAGAACCTATACTGGAAGAAGTCCTATAAGTAGCACATCCTCCAAGCTTGCTAGTTTAGCTAGTGAAGTAGCTTTCATATTCTTTTCTCAAGATATGTCCGAATTGTATAGTATTTGATATTAATAAACAGTTCCAGTGTCATCTTAGGTAAGATGTAAGTTTCGCTCCCTTAGCCTGAAATTCCTTTTTAACCTGGCAGACCACCAACTGGAAGTTGCTGAATATATGTCGTGTCTTTACCTCTTGTTCTTTCGCTATCTTGAGTCCTGTAATTAACGCTTTATATTTATATTCGTTATCGAGAAATCTAGCTATAATGCATAGAAGAATATCCATCCTTCTGGGGCCATGAGAATCACTTCTTCCTTGGAACTTCATTCAGTGGAAGCTCCATATACGCACAACCTTCCCTGGAAAACTCGGACCATATCATTTACCTCTCCACCCCGAACAGTGAATTCAGCGATGAAATCAGCCAAAGCTTGGCCTCATATTACCTTTTTAGGTATGTTATGTTGGCACATTTTTATGTTTCACTTCAATAATCTTTTCAAGGTCTCGAGTCAGTGTAGTACTTGATTCAGCAGTTGGTCCGTCAGTACCTTTATAAGATGAGTCTGAAAGTATGGTCATAGCTTTCTTGATGCAATCATCAAGCAGCATGCCAGCTTTTCCAACTTTAGGTAGGTTTTTTCTGATCTGGTGAACTACTTTCTGATATAGTATACAGGCCTTTGGATCTTAGATTCCTTACTTGCTAAGGATGCACTTAGTTCATGAGCATATATCACCAAATAAATGAAAGGTCTTTTCCTTCCAAAGGCTTCGACAAGATCAGTGGTCTCTCCATTTGTTCTAACAATTTCTAGAAAGCTTCTTGGAATTCCTTAGTATAAACAAACTTTCATTTTTCCTACTCGAGGGGATCAAAGAACGGTATGCACTTGTATGTCGCTTTTGAGATAAACCGATTTAGCGTAATGACTTTTCCATTCAAGCTCTACATTTCCTCCTTGTTTTTTGTCCAGCAACATCTTTAAATGCTTGAATCTGATTTGGATTAGCTTTGATTCCCCTTAAATTCATGATGAAACCGAAAAAGGTTTCCTGATGCGACTTAGAAAGAGCGCTTCAGCGAATTGAGCTTCATTCCATACTTTCGAAGCACATCGAACATCTCGACAAGGTCATCCATCTGATTCATCGACCGTTGTGATTTCACTAGCATATCGTACACATAAACCTCCATCGTTCGCCCGATTCGATCTTTGAATATCTTATTTACCAAATGCTAGTAGGTAGCTCCGGTGTTTTTCAAACCGAATGGCATGCTCATTAGCAATACAAGCCCAAATCAGTTAAGAAACTCATGTGCCCCTAATCTGGAATGTGCAGCTATTCGGTAGTTGCTAGAATACACATTCACAAAGGATAATAATTTATGTCTAATGGTTGAGTCCATAGGTCGGTCTGTCTTCGACAGTGGGTAGATGGTTTTTGCGCATGCTTTATTCAAGTCTAAATAATCGATGCATGTCCGCCATTTTCCATTTAGCTTCTTGACCAACACAGGATGGAAACCAATTCAGGGTATAGGGCATCGTGGATAAAGCCATTTTCCATCAATTTATCAACTTCTCCTTCCAACAAAATAGATCGCCCTAGACCCAAAATGCATCTTTTATACTTCATAGGATGGCATCTTGGATTCACATTCAATGTGCAGCATGCTATCTCTGCCAATATTAAACACATATCGAAATGTGTACGGTCTAACACATCTAGGTTTACCTAGAGAAACCCTACCAATTCCTTTCTCATCTTTATGTCGATTTGAGATCCAATCATGATGACCTTAGTTGGATCATCCTCATCAATCGGGACATTGATCATTAGCTCTGCTGTTGCCGCCCTCGCATCCTTTGGGTTTTTAGGCATGTAAAACTTACTGTGGGACTTAAGCCAGGGCTGGGGCAGTAATTCCTACGCATCTGAAGTATTATTGCAGAGAGCCTTCTTTGCACATTTTCCTTCCTCGTGTCGCTTTGAATCTTTGAGTTCAATGGCAAAGCATTCACAACCTGTACTTTAGTCACCATGAATATCTCCAACCCCATTCTCTGTAGGGAACTTCATTATTAGACACCAAAGGGCCATCGTTATTCTAAAACTAGTAGGGGTTGCTTTGCCTAGAAAATCATTATGAGCAAAGAAATCATGAAAAATCATAAAGGTGTACACCTGCACAATCTTGTTGTCACCTTCACCCTACTGCACCAAAAAGTCTATACATCCGATAGGCACTTTCGCCTCTCAATAAAACTTTGAATGCAGGATTTACACGGATTTATGTCCTTCAAACTTATCTTTATCTAATTAAACATCTTCTTGAATATAATATTAACCAAGCTTCCATGATCAATCGACCCTCGATGCACAGTTGCTAGCCCTGCCACGACCGTAGTTACCATAGGTTTAAGCATCAACGTTTACGTCCTATCAACAACTCTGTCCCCAAACACAATCTCATCACTCTTCGTCTTTAGTTGTTTTGACAGAGCTCCATTTTCGATAGCAAACAACTCTCCTACTACATTTTCTTTAAAGAAGTCCTATACCACTCCATTTCATTCAATTCTTTCTGGTTGGATGAAGTCCTCCAGTTATTGTATTGGTAACAATTCTATCATCCGATCACCTAGGCCCCTTTTTGCTAGGACCAAATCAAACCTTTTGAGCATTCTGCTTCTATGGTCCAGCATTTTTCCTACCGTCTTGCACGTCTCTCATATATTGTTGCATCTTCCACTTACGTATCAGATTTTCAATCATGTCTATTAGGTGACAGCACTCATTAGTATTATGACCATAAGCATCATGGAAGCGGCAATACTTCTCTAAGTGTTTTTCATCTTCCATTTCGTCCCTTTGAGGCGACTTATTATAGTTCTCACTTACTTCGATGAAAATGTGTATATTCTTAATCGTATCGTTCAACAGAGTATAATCCTTAGGCTGTAAGTACCTCAGATGCTTTTTGGTACCATTCCTTTTACCTTTAACGTCTTGATTACTCCTTTTATTATTATTATTAGTTTCTACATTCACCGCATCATTACTGGCATTCTCAAAAAATTTCTTTATAGTTACCTTGCTTCATGAAACTTCAGTTACTTATCTCTCACCAGCCTTTACAATAGCCATATCTTCCTCTTCCAAGCATTGAAACTGTGTCGCCTTTTGATAGAATTCCTTCATGGTGGGTGGTTGCTTCATCTTCGACCATCTACCAAAATCCATGTTTGGGTGTCTCCCTTATACCAGTGCCATGAACACAATATCCTCCTTTGGATTGCTCACTTCGGTCACAGTATTATTAAATCGACTCATAAAAACTTTAGGGTCTCTCCAGAACCTTAATGAATACTCGACAATGATATCATGTCCTTCGATCTTGAGTGTGGAGTTTGAACTTCTTTATAAACTTCCTCACCAATTAATCAAATATGGATAAGGATTTCGGTGCAGGCTGAGTGAACCACATCATAACCACCCCATCTAAGAATATAAGGAAACACCTATGCCTTATTGCGTCGGTTGCTCAATTATCATCCATATGCTACTCGTATTTTGATGGATGACATCTAGAGTCCTTTGTCCCATTATACGACAATGTCGGTGGCGTAACAAATTTCTTGGATACTCCTCTCATAAGAGAGCATCAAAGATGGGGTCTTGGTAGGTGCTGAACCTCATTCCATATTCTTTCTCTACTGTTTTCACTCATTAACCTCTTTATCATATCAGCAATAAACTCTTGACTGTTTTGATTATCTAAATGGTGACAGCCATAAACAACCCCGAGTGTTCGACTCTGTAAACACTCTTGGCTCATTCGATGACATCTAGGCTCTTCTGTTTTTTAGAGAACCACTTGCCTAGATCTTCTGTAATGCCTGGCCGGTGCTATGGTGTTTGTTTGAGCACTAGCATTCTACTATCATTCTTCCAAATATCATTGCCAATATCCTACAAACCATCTTT
This sequence comes from Allium cepa, assembly GCA_030765085.1. Lineage (NCBI taxonomy): Eukaryota > Viridiplantae > Streptophyta > Magnoliopsida > Asparagales > Amaryllidaceae > Allium > Allium cepa. The sequence continues at coordinate 969,381,448 of CM060932.1, read as the reverse complement.
ACTTCCAGACAAATCAACGACTTCAAGTAAATGCACTCTGACATCACCTTAGTTGTGCTCGGTACCAACCTAATTGTTATCTGTACCAACCACATTGGCTATGGTCAAATTTTAGCTAATCTCTTATGTACTCTTCTTTAATATCCCAATAGCTTTTTCCTTAATCTTTTGCTAGTCATATCTCCTATTCTGACCTGATGAAGGCAGTTTATCTTCTTTAGAACTTGAAGGTGGTGAATTCCTACAGCACTTTCTAAGCCATTGTGTCTGCTGGTTTAGAAAGGAAAATTTTCTTCCATCTTATCAAAGAGAGATTTATGCATTCTCTGGTCCATCTCAATCATCATCCTATTGAGTTTGAGCCATCTCCTATGAGGCAGATGGTCCTGAAAAAGCGTTTTATGCCTAATTAGTTCCACCATTGTGATAGGAAGCTTCACTATTGTAACATCCCGTATCGGGAGGCCAAAAGCTAAGCGCTATGGATGCTGTAGTCATCCACAGTATTAACTTCTGGTGATGAAATACGACAATGCTAATGGTATCCATAATATCAGAAGCACTTGAATATGAATAAAATCACATATTTCAAAAAGCAACAATTTCAGTGATTGCTTTTCAAATGAAATCATATCCAAGTTACAAAAATCCCCAAATGTATTCCCATGCAATGATCAATTATAATTTACAATAATATGCCAAGAGCGACATATGAAGATGTCCCCTTAGAAGATCAAATAAATATAGACATAATTGTCTTAATACACAGCGGAAACAATTTTAAATAGAACTCCTAATTTAGCTATCCGTCAGCCACCTGCTCGTCTTCGGATGCTTATTTCTCCAAAATCTGTTAAAACCTAAAAACCTAAACCCTCAGCCTACTCAAATCAATTTTTGAGCACCCGTGAGTTTAAGGGGAAACAAAAAATTCGAGTCAGACATAAAGCCCGGTATGAATAATTTCTGTTACATCTCTGTTCACTGATATATAGTGAGACATGCCGCTTAGCGGAACGGATTTCCCCTCATTAATATCTCTTTTCAAAATATATATTTTTCAAGTCCATTCCTGCAACCAAACTGATTAATAAACTGACTATAATAATAATATAGCAAGATCCACTATGCTAAAATAGGAAATAAATGGACTATCTATCCGATATATCGGGTAACTGCCCTCTGTTGGACCAACTGTCCTAAAACTGATTATATCAAAATAGCAATGTCCTTTATGCTAAATAACGGACTGTTTGTCCATAAAACAGGTAAAAAGGATGGAAAAACTGCCTTAAGAAGTAGCACTGTCTGTTATTCTAACAAATGAACTAACTGTTCATATCTGGGCTAACTGCCCTTTTCTGGACTAATTGTCCTCAAAATGGACCGACTGTCCGAATTTAAGTGTAACTGCCTGAATTTTCTTTGGATTAACTACCCTTTAAATTTTCCATGAAAACCGTTTCAAAATAATTTAGCCCATCAAATCATACTTATACAAGGAAAATATATCTTTAGCTTTACTCTAAGATATTTTTGCCATGTTATATACACTTTACTCAAAATAATTTTGATGATGTTCAATAATGATTATCTATCCATTTTAAAATAAATTGAAGTGCTTTATAACGTAAAACACTTAGGTTGTCTACCTAGTCCTTATATTCGAAACCCTTATTTAATACCTTTAAACAACCTTTGTAAATCATTAAAGGTAACCCCTTCGAAATCATTAATAAAACCCTTCGAAAGCATTAATGGTAACCCCTTCAAAACCTTTAATAAAACCTTTCGAAATCGTTGAAGGTAACTCCTTCAAAACCAATAAAAAGCCTTTCCTTCTACAAGCTTTAAAACATATGACATCCGCCTTTAAAATCATTTGAACCTTAGCATTTCAAAATCATTGAAATATCATAACTTTCCACCTTGTCGGAAGGTTTCTTTTCAAAAACCTTGTAAAATCTTACCTTTCGACCCTACCGAAAGGTCTAACCTTTCGACCCTATCGAAAGGTTGGGGAACTATCCCTCATAAAACCATTATTAAAACCTTTTGAAAGTATTGACTTAAGACCTTTCGAGGGCATTGGGTTCAATTTAAAACAAGTGGAAAATCTTCTGAAACCATTCGAAGTTGACTACTTTGAAACCTTTAAATTTCGACTTAAAACATTTGAATTATGCCTTCAAGTTGACCAACAGGATTAGAAAACATTAGAGTAGAAAGAAACTGGTTCGAAACCTTTATCAAAACTTTCGAAACCATTCAAAAACAATGAAGTGTTGGTGTTGGAACCAACCTTTTGGAAGCAATGGAGAGGTGGCATATTTTAGAAAAAAAAGAGATTCCCTTTGAAAGCAACTGATTCGAAAGGTAGAAAGCGATAACTAAACTTCCATCCATGTCGAAAGATTCACCTTCGGCCTTATCAAAAGGTTTATCTTTCGACTTTGTCGAAAGGTTTCAATTAAAACAAGAAAGCAGCCCAATAGAAACCTTTTCTTTTAAACCATTTGACACAGTCGAAAGCTAGCAGGTGTATTTTCTTTAAAATCAAAATAAAGCTTCATCTCTTTCGAAAGCTCTTACCTTTCATCCTTAAACCTCTCGACCTTGTCGGAAGCTAACCTTTCGACTTTGACCAATTCACTATGTACCACTTGCTTAATACCATGTGCATTGGTTATTGACATAGTCGAAAGGTTTGACACCTTTCGAACATGTAACAATGTTTGGGTTAGAGGCGGAACCTTATTGCTGAAAGATTTGAAATAGTTAAAAAACTATTTATTAGTACTTTAAAATAGTTCTTTTGTACCTAACATGCCTTATTTGCCTAAATTTGATTGGTTGCTAGGTTTTTATATTCAAAAGTGCTACCGACTTTCTATATTTGGCATTTTAAACACATTTATAAAAAGCCCCTTCTCCTCTATAGTTATATAAAACATTTAAGTCGCATACCTTAAATACCTTGGAAAAATTCTAAAAAATCATCAACATATAAAATTTTTGAACCCAAAAAATAATTATATTTTCCATAAATAGTTTATTAATCCAAATTATCATTTTCTTCCTTAGAAAATTCATAATAATTCCACAAAAATTTAGAAAAATCTGAAAATTGAAACCCATCTCTAAAATATCTTTTTAGATCATCATAAAAATTTTCAAGGCTAACAGATGTCATTTATAGGATTTTCATCTTAAAATACTTCAATAAATCTATTTTGAACATTAATAAATCATCAATATGTATATATAATCATTTTGCCATTCAGAAACATGGAAAATCTTTGCAAAATCATTCGGATTTTACCTTAAACCGAAACCACAAAAATTTAGAGATGTAAACATTATTCACCTTGCTTTAGAGATTACGAAACTTGAGATTTGAATGGGTTTGATTGAATTTGCTTTTCCTTTAGCTTTTCTTTAGTTTCCTCTTCTCCTTTCCTTGTTAATGGTGGCCAACCTTGATTTTGAAATTTTTTGAAATGAAATGAACATACATAATGCAGATGTCTATGGGAAGTAAATATATGAATGGCCTCTTTCCCACATTACTCCTACTCTAATTTATTTTAAGGCCTTCTTTAATTTGTTTTCTTTTAAAAGGCACGACTATCTTAATTAAAATCAAATCTCAATCCCCTAATCGACACATTATTTTATTTAGTTTATCTAACTAAACCTCCTAAATAATGTTATCAAAAATCTAGGGTGTTACAACCATCTCCACCGGTGGCTCTAGATCTCATGGAAGGTCTTCTAAGGGCCATTTCTTCATATGTACAATAACTATCCATCAGATCTAACTTTTAGATGCTTGCAATCTATGGCACTAAGGCAGATCTACTCCTAAGAAGCTCTGTTCTTGATAACAACACAAAAAATATACGACGGCATAACACCCCCAATCGAATGAAAATGAGATAGATATAAGTAATATCATCCAAAATGGTAAAATACAAAGAGAATTTTATAGCGGTTCAACCAAAGTTCATGTCGACGTCCACTTTAATCTTATTAAATTTAGATTCGTCATAAGTATAAGTGATTTTCAACTGATTTCAGATCCAAAATGCAAGAGGACAACCTTTAGCGATAAAAATTAAGTGGAGAAGAAGATATGAAGAATGTGGAGGTCCAAAAATGTCCAAAATTCCTTTCAAAGTTGTCGTAGTGCTTCTATTTATAGCGGAATCGTCCATCCCAGTTACTAAATCTTGAAAGAATAGGTAAAACTACAAATCCAAGAAAGTATGAAGGGAGAACAAGACTTCTTGAAGACAAAATTCATGTCGATATCGATGACAAAATTCATTTTGGCTGATCGGGCTCGCCATTGCCGGCGAAGAGCTTTTAGGGAAGATAACATGATAATTCTTTTTGGTTCCTAAGTCAAGGAATTAGGTCTTCAATCTATGAAATATCCCCTCAAAGTGTCTACGTTGATCCAATGCATTCGGTTGGTAATACAAGGTTGTGTTTCTTATTAATTATCTGTTGAGACAAAAATTCAAGGAAAGCACACTTTATTAGAATCCGTTTTATAAGAATTTTAATCACAAAGTTTCAATATAATGAAAATTTCAAGAAAAATAACAGCGGAGATGGTGCATATTTTAAGCCTTCCTGAAATGTCTCCATCTACCATATGAAAGACAAAGGATATGTTTCTTAAATCCTTACGAAAGACAAATGGTCCTTCCCAAATTGGATCCAGTGCCTCGAACTAGGGAGTATTCAATTCAACACAAATCCCCTTCCTTGAGCGAGATGTTTTTGACCTTATCATTGTATTAGGCTGCTACCCTTTGCTTGTGTGTTTCTGCTTTTAAAGCGGCTTCCTCTCATCTTTCGTTGAACAAGTCAAGGGACATGTTCAACATCTCCTTGTTCTCATTTGCATTATAGTAAATTCTCCATTGTGAGGGCACTGTCATCTCCACTGGCAACATTATTTTCGACCCATAAGCCAATGAGAAAGGAGTATGATCTGTGGCTATCTTAGAAAATTTACGGTAGGCCCATAATGCTAAAGGAAGCTCATCCACCCATACTCCTTTCGTTTTCTCTAGTTGCTACTTAATAAGGGTTTTCAAAACCATATTAATTGCTTCCACCCAATTATTAATGTAGTCAACCGCCATTATGGCATACTTAGCTCCGCCTTGAGCCATTGGAAGCTCCTCGATAAGGTCTATCCCTCAGACTGGAAAGGGCTAAGCATTGAATATGTGAGTTATTCAGTTGGAGGTAGCTTGGGAATTTTAGTAATCCACTGACACTTATCATACCTCCTCGTATACTCCATTGCATCATGATTCAAGATTTTCCAAAAGTATCCATAGCGCAACACCTTCTTTGCCAAAGTTTTCCTTTTTGTATGGTCTCTACAACTCCTTTGATGTATGTCTTTTATTACCTGTTCGGCCTCTTGCCTAGTGATGCATCTCAGTAGGAAGTTCAAATACTCTTTGATATACTAGTCTATCATGGATAATGAAGCAGAGCACCTTCCGTAGGATCTTCCAAACCCCGTTCTGGCTGTCGGGTAGTATTCCTTCACTCAAGTACGTTACCAACGGGGTCATTTAGGTCTCCCCACCCCAACAACTATAACCACCTTCACCTTCTTGAACCTGGGTCTATGTGGGGTCATAATAGGCATCGATCCAACAGAGACTTATCTTCTGAACTCGCTAACTTTGCCAACTCGTCCGCATCTTGATTCTCCTCCCACGGAATGTGCTTAACCATGTAGTGCTCCATCCCAGTAAGTAAGTCCTTCACCTTTTCCAAATAAGATTTTAAGCATTCTCCTTTGGGTTGGAATTCCCCAAGCACCCGATTCACCACCAATTGAGAATCGCTATGAATGCACGATGACCCAATCCCTTGCTCCTTTGCTAACTCTTGCCCAACTATGAGAGCCTCGTACTCTACCTCATTGTTTATTGCTCTAAATCCTAGCCTTATCGCATTGCTCAACTTCCTTCCTTTTGGGGTCAGAATTACTACCCCAGCACCAGAGTCATGATCATGAGATACTCCATCAACATACAATGGCCACTTGAGGGCTTCCTCCTCCTAGGGCTTTACTTCATCATCCCAAATAGTGAACTTTGCAAGAAAGTCCGCTAATGCTTATCCCTTGATTGCATTCTGCGGGTGATAGGTTATCTCTTACTGATTCAATTCAATGCTCCATTTAGTAAGTCTTCCTGAAGTGTCTGACCTGTGTAGAACCTACCTTAGGGACTGGGTTGTGAGCACCCAGATATGGTGCGAATGGAAATAATGCCTCAGTTTCCTAGATGCAACCAACAAATAGTATGCTAACTTCTCCAGCGTATGATACATGGACTCTAGCCCGATGAAGCATTTTCTTATGTAGTACACAGGACGTTGTACTAGAAGCTGGCCATAGCCATGCTCAAAGCTTGATGTTACACCGCTAAGTAGATGTAAAGATCTTCCCCCTCAACTGGTAAATACAAGACTAGTGGCTTCTGTAAGTGCTCTAATAGATTTAAGAATGCAGCCAGACATTTATCTATCCACGTGAACTTGCCTTTTTCCTTTTTGGGTGCTTCAAAGAACGAGACACACTTATCTATGGCTTTGGATATGAACTGGCTCAATGCTGCCACCTTTACATTTGAACTCTGCATTTTTTTAAAGGTTCGAGAATTTTGATGTCTTGTAGTGCCCGAACCTATTACGAATTAGCCTCGGTCCCCCTTACATGCACGATAATTCCCAAGAACCTTCCAGACGCTAGTTTGAAAGAACATTCAGTAGGTTTAACTTCATCCCGTACTTCTATAGAATTTGAAACATATCGTCCAAGTGCAAGATGCAGTCTTTAGCCTTTTTGACTTCACTAACATGTTGTCTACATATACCTTCATGTTTATTCCAATATGTTTGGGTGAATATCTTGTTTACCAACCGTTGGTACGTTGTTCCCACATTTTAAAGTCCAAATGGCATAACCTTGCAGTAAGCATCCATGAAGGATAGAAGCTCATGCCCAGTAGTTCCATCTACTAACTGATATCCTCGAGAGCGGAAAGCAGTCTTTTGGACATGTGTCTTTCAATTTAGAATATTCTACACAAGTCCATCATTTTCTGTTCAACATTTTAACAAAGATTGGGTGTGCTATTCATTTTGGGTAGGATGATTCATAAATGGAACTATTTGCCAATAAGGTTTTCACTTCTTCTTTCAGTGTCATCGATCGTTTCGGGCCCATACGCCTTTTCTTCTACTTCAAAGGAGGTTCCCTTGGGTCATGTTTAGGGAAATGACAAGCAACTGAGGGAGAAATGCTGCACATGTCTGCATGGGATCGGGCGGACACATCCTCGTTGTCTCGTAGAAAACCAATCAGTTGTATCTTTAGATCTCGCTCCAAAACGGAACCAACTTTCATAAATTTCATAGAATCGCTATCATCAAATTCCACAACTCCAAAGCCTCTCTAGGCTCGGGTGTGGCCCCTCTCCTCTAGCTTCGGGTCAAGCTCATTATGAGGATCATATGTAAACTCAAGAGGAGGTCCTCCTTTAATTGCTATGCGAAGGAGATCTTGGAGAAAAAGGCCACTTTTGCACCCTCTCCCCTCTCTCTTTATTTGTACTTTCGAAGCTCCGCAACATAACATTCTCTAGCTATGTTTTAGTTTCCTTCCTTCACTCATATCTAGTTGGTTGTTGGGAACTTCATTTTCAAACACCAGTGGGCTAATACTGCATGAAAATCAAATAAGGCTGGGCATCCTAGGAAGGTGTTGTAAGTTGAGAATCCATCCATCGGTATGAAAGTTTTTTTCGCATGACTGATCAGGGATGGGTTCCTATCTCAATAAACAAATCCAATCTCCCTAAGGGCATAGTGCCTTCTTCTGTGAAACCATATAGCTGTTGGTTGCAGGGCATAACATCTTCCATGGATAATCCTATCTTGTAGAACACATTTTTGAATGTAATAATGTTTACTGAACTTTCATTATCTACCAAGATTCTATGTACTTCTGCTAGGCCAAGCACGATCATGATCACCATTGGATCTATATGCAGGCATAGTTTTTCTCGCAATTCATTGTCATCAAAAGCTATCATCTCCTGCTCTCGACGGGAAGCCTTAGCTCTCTATTCCTTGCCTATTGTGTACACTTAGGCATCTCCATTTTTTAAAGACTTCGCATACCTCTCCATCTCACCCCAGCTGTGGTTTGCCACATGAGGTCCCCTTGTTATGTTATTCATTACTAGTCTCCCGTCTTTCCACGATTGGCACTAGATCTTTCTTCTCCATTCTCCGGTAGGGGCGGTTTTGGGGCTTTCTTATCCAGAGCGGGAAGTGCCTCTGGGCTCTTGATATACCGCTCTAGCTTCCTCTTCCTAATGTGTTCCTCAATTATGTCCCATAAATAATGATATTCGTTGGTGTTATGTCCATAAAACTCATGGAACCTGCAGTATTTCCTAGAGTTTCTCCCGATCTCTGTTTTTTTTTCATCTGAGCGGGCATGTTTTACTTAAGCTCTACTTGAGTGGCTAAGTAGATATTCTCTATTGCAACGACCCGTATTTTACATATCGAAGGATTGTAAAATATTTTTATTTTATTCGTATCAGGCAATATGATTACATAAATTAGGGTATGACTCTTAGGAACATTTTACAAACCTAAGATTTTTTTTGAATTTATGTATGATCATTTCGACTCTAAAAATATTGTTTGGGCTATAAGTTTTGACAGGAGCTGAATTATGGTCTCAAAGTAGTTTCATTGCTTCAGGATGATGGTTTCCCATTTTATAGAGTTTCTATCTTAGAAAAATGGATTTACATTTAAGGAGTTATGCATGTTTTAAGTTTCGAAAACCACTGGTCAGAATTAATGTGCGTGAAGCCCATTAGTTGACCCATTAGTCTAATTAGAGAAGCACTATAAATAGGGGCTGTAGGAGTCAAATGAAAACTTTTCTTCTCATTCTAAATCAGGTCTAAGCCTTAATTAGCCCTAAATCCATTCTAATTCATCTTAATTTCTCTTTAAATGTAATTAGATTGCAATTAGTTATTAGATCATTAACTAGAAGATAAAGATAAACAATTTGCTTGATTTGAATTGGATTCCACTGCTGTTCGGATTGGATCTACAATCATATTGATTGAATTTGGTAATTGGTGAGCGATTTATGCCTTTACATTATACTACACATGTTTATATGGTAGAATTATAGGATTTAACATGTTTTGCATTGATTTGTGGCCATAAAAACCTTCTTTAACTTTAATGACATGCAAATCCATGCATATGATATAGATTGATTAGAAATCACCTTGATTTATGTTCCTATATTAATGCTTATGTAGGTCTATGTTAGAAATTGCCTTGTTTATCGTGTTTTGATTGATTGTAAGTTTGATTGGATGAAATTTCCTTTTATTGTATGTTTGAATAATATGATTTGATGTTGTTTGCTAGTGTTGTGATCGATAGAAAGCTAGGTTGGAGAATTGGGCAAATCGGAGCCAAAGTTGGTTAGAATTGGACGAAACCTAGCAGATAGGCTCAAGAGAATAGAAAGGGGCTACATGATAACTCGCAAGTGGGTAGGAGTTAAAGTCATAACTTGGTACCGAGTTATGGCCATAACTCGGCATTGAGTTATGGTGCTGACTCTTTGCACTTTTCGACTTCGTGGATGGGAAGAACTTGTTAAGTGGAGGTTATCTATAGCTTGGTGCAGGAAATTGGGCTATGTGTTGGATGTGATGATGAGTTATCAAGTTTGGTTGGCGATGAGCTATGCATATAACTTGGCACTGAGTTATGAGGAAGGAGGCTACGTGTCGATGGTCAGCATGGCTAGATATGGTGTTCTATGTCAAAGATGTAGAGATTTGGCTAAGGGTTGGGTGTACCTAAATGAATTATCTCTAGAACTAGAAGAAGGAGTTTTAAACTAGGCCGAAGTTATCAAGGAAGGATAAATCGGGGTCTAAAGCACTTGAAACGGGATACTAAAGGCATGAATGAAAATTTAGCATCCGGTTAGCTAAGTATATAACTCGGCACCCAGTTATGCCTATAATTGGTACCATGTTATCAGGGTGCAAGGGTGAAAGGTGGAACTTCTGGGGACAGATGAAGAGGTTCTATAGATCATGCTAGAGGTGTTGGCTTATTCATATATGACGATATAACATCATGATGAAACCTATTATATGATCTAAGGTTTTATGATTTATTTCTTATTATCTTGGGTACTCTTAAATGAATAGACTATATAACATGTCTTGGTGACACGGTAGCTATTCGAAGGACGAGCTGGATGGAACTATCTCGTATTATATACATATATGGATTTCTACGCTTTTCCGCTGAGCAACGTTGTGGAGCCTGTGATAGAGCTTGCTTATTTCTATTTGTTAAGACAGTTTATTTGAGTTTACTAGTGTTGTATAAATGCTACTGCATTTGATATATAACCCTGGTGATCTATCGCTCTGATGATGATTTGTTCGCATAGTTAATACTATCTCTCCTACTATATCTATGATATTTTATTTTATACACGTAGTGTGAGATATGAAAGGTAATATGCTTTATTTTTTTATTTTAATCTTGATGATCGTCCTATATTAGCCAAGCATAGATAGCGTGTTGTTTATATACTAGGAGTATGGTGGCACTTTTGTTGGACATGTGCAAAGAAGGAAGGGAGCGAATTTTTCCTTTGCTACAATTATGGTATTGTGATATTAAATTAATGTTTTCATTAATTAATGGAAAATGGAGGAAGAAAATATGACAACCAAATAGAAATAAGGTGTTGTAAGAAAGATGACGGGTTAATCTGATAATGATGAAGTACCTTTGAGTTGATAATAATGTTTGTTTTGCCTAATAGAATGTTGAATTAAGTGAACAATCAGTGGTTCAAAGCTTGGATGTTGATCAGAAAAGTGGTTTGAAGCTTTAAATTTGTGATTTTGTCAACTGAGTAAAGGAGTTCAATGTTTTTATAAAACTTGCTATTGTAAAAGACACTAGCTAATCAGACGTGAGCCCCTCCTTGGGCGGATTCCTCATTTTGTTCCTCAGCCTACGGGGTATTAGCAATCGTTTCCAGTTGTTGTTCCCCTCCCATGGGTAGGTTCTAACGCGTTACTCACCCATCCGCCATTGGAAACACTACTTAAAATATGATATGTTGAATTATTATTTCATTAGGTACAACTTATCCGCATTCAGTTAAGGGTGCCAGAGTTTGGATGAAATCCCATCTAAATTACAGACAATAAGGAACACTCGGATACTTTATCTAGTGAACGTATACCATAGTTTTCCATAGTGACTAACAGTTGTACTTAGAAAATAACAGGATACATCCCCGTATGTGAACTCCACCTAGGCAGAAGTCGTTATTATTTTTGTTCATACAGCAATAACTTCTTCATACTAACTCGAAATCGGATAAAATTTTGACCAACGAACTCCCACCTAAATTACGAACAATATGGCACACTCGGATACTTCATCTTGTGAACGCACACTGTAGTTCACCATGGTGACTTACAGTGGTACTTAGAAAATAACAGGCTATATCCTCACTTCAACGCTTATTGTAGTTCTCCATGGTGACTAATAGTTGTACTTAGAAAATAACAGGCTATATCCTCATATTTGAACTCCACCTAGGCAGAAGTCGCTATTTTTTTCTTCAGACTGCAATAACTTCTTCATACTAACTCGGAATCAGGAAAAACTTTGATTGTTAAACTCCCATCTAAATTACGAAAAATATGATACACTTGGATACTTCATCTTGTGAATGCACATTGTAATTCTCCATGGTTACTAACAGTTGTACTTAGAAAATAACAGGCTACATCCTATATTTGAACCGCGCCTAGGCAAAAGCCGATATTTTTTTTGTTCATACTATAATAACTTCTTCATACTAACTCGAAATTGGACAAAACTTCGACCGATGAACTCCCACCTAGATTACGGATAATGTGATACACTCGGATACTTCATCTTATGAACGCACACTGTAGTTCTCCATGGTGACTAACAGTTGTACTTAGAATAACATGCTATATCCCCACTTCAACGCTCACTTTAGTTCTCCATGGTGACTAATAGTTATATTTAGAAAATAACAGGCTACATCCTCATACTTGAACTCTGCCTAGGCAGAAGCTGCTATTTTTTTCTTCAGACTGCAATAACTTCGTCATACGAACTTAGAATCAGGAAAAACTTCTACCGAAGAACTCCCACCTAAATTACGGACAATATGGTACACTCCGATACTTCATCTTGTGAATGCACACTGTAGTTCTACATGGTTACTAAGAATTGTACTTTGAAAATAACAGGCTACATCCTCGTATTTGAACTCTGCCTAGGCGGAAGCCTCTATTTTTTTTGTTCATACTGTAATAACTTCTTCATACTAACTCAGAATCGGATGAAACTTTGACCGATGAACTCCCACCTAAATTATGGATAATATGGTACACTCAGATACTTCATCTTATGAACGCATACTGTAGTGCTTCATGGTGACTAACAGTTGTACTTAGAAAATAACATGCTACATCCCCAGTTTAACGCTCACTATAGTTCTCCATGGTGACTAATAGTTGTACTTAGGAAATAACAGGCTACATCTTCATATTTGAGCTCCTCTAGGCAGAAGTCGATATTTTATTTCTTCAGACTGCAATAACTTCTTCATACTAACTTGGAATTATGCAAAACTATGACCGATAAACTTGCACCTAAATTACGAACAATATGGTACACTCGGATACTTTATCTCATGAATGCACACTATAGTTCTCTATAGGGATTGACAACTTACTTAGAAAATAGCATGCTACCACATCCCCATAGTTGAACTCCGCCTAGTGTAGAAGCCGCTATTTTTTTGTTCAGACTGTAATAACTTCTTCATACTATTTCGAAATCCGACGAGACTTAGACTAATTAATTCCCACCTAAATTACGGACAATATGGAACACTCAGATACTTCATCTTGTGAACATACACTGTAGTTCTCCATGGGGACTGATAGTTGTACTTAGAAAATAACAGGCTACTACATCCCTATAGTTGAACTCTACCTAGTGGATAAGCCGCTATTTTTTTCCATACTGCAATAACTTCTTCATACTAACTCGGAATTAGGCGATATTTCGACTGATGAACTCCTACCTAAATTAAAGACAATATGGTACCTCAAATACTTCATCTTGTGAATGCACGATGCAGTTTTCCATGGTAACTAATAGTTATACTTAGAAAATAACAGGTTATATCCCTACTTCAATGCTCATTGTAGTTCTCCATAGTGACTAATAGTTGTACTTAGAAAATAACAGGCTACATCCTCATATTTGAACTCTGCCTAGGCAGAAGTTGCTAATTTTTCTTCAGACTGCGATAATTTCTTCATACTAACTCAGAATTAGGCGAAACTTCGATCGATGAACTCCCACCTAAATTACGGACAATATGGTACACTTGGATACTTTATCTTTTGAATGCACACTATAGTTCTTCATGGGGACTAGCAGATTACTTAGAAAATATCATGCTACCACATCCCCATATTTGAACTTCGCCTAGTGTAGAAGTCACTATTTTTTTATTCAGACCGTTATGACTTCTTCATACTAATTCGAAACCCGATGAGACTTCGACCGATTAACTCTCACCTAAATTATAAACAATATGGAACACTCGGATACTTCTTCTTGTGAATGCACATTGTAGTTCTCCATGGGGACTGACAGTTGTACTTAGAAAATTACAGGCTACCACATCCCTATATTTGAACTCCGTCTAGTATAGAAGCCGCTATTTTTTTGTTCAAACTGCAATAACTTCTTCATACAAACTTGGAATTAGGCAAAAATTCAAATGATGAACTCCCGTCTAAATTACAGACAATATGGTACACTCGGATACTTCATCTTGTGAACGCGCACTGTAGTTCTCCATAGGGACTGACAGTTATACTTAGAAAATATAAGGCTGTATCCCTATATTTGAATACAATTTCTCTATGAGATGTAAAAGGGTATATATTTGGAATTTCAAAAAGATATCGAGTATATTCAATGAATTCTTTTTATTAGCTGTAAAGAATGGTGCCGACGGTATAAGACGGTCATCACATCTGGTATTAGAGCTTTGATTACACAACTAACTAGAGTTAATACCATGATCCAGTAAAGGTGGGGAAGGAGATATTGCCTTATATTAAATCTTGGGTGTGTGTGTATATATAGAAGAGAGTGCGTACTTGTTATAAGTTTGGTTTTCAAAACTACATGGTTATATATTATATAGTATAAGTCACATGCACATGAGCATTATAGCCATATTTTTCTTTATGAGAGACCGATCATTCTTGTTACGGATAAGAATAAGCCGGCATATAAGGAATGCTATGAGGAATTATGCTTTAGGAGTAAAGGAGCAGGATCAGGAGTTGCTACGCCTAATCTCCAAGCCATGTTCAATGTTATGATGACTAATATGATGAGGAATGCTCTTGGAGTGGTGATAGGTGGAGGTGCTTCAATGCAAATGCCTAGGGATGATTTTTCTAAGCTGAATAAAGACTATTCTACTCTTAGAGGGAATTCATTCCATGGGATGGAGTCCGCTATAGAAGTGAAAGATTGGTTCGATACTTGTGAGCGCATATTTGGAGATATGGAAGTGGAAGATGCTAGAAAGAGAAAATTGGCTTCGAGGCAGCTTTATCTGTGATGTTATAGAACTTTTAGCGCATATCTGTGATGTTATAGAACTTTTAAAACTGAATTAAAAATTTATTTGTGAAAATTGAATATTTTAATATTTAATTTGCGACCGAAAAATAGCCAATTTTCGAACATTCTCAGAATGGGATGAAACTAGTTCCATTGGATCCGTAATAATTTGTTATTAACGGATTTCAATTTTCATAGCAATCGGAGTTGTCGTTTGACCGTGGCAGCTTGAAACGCGTTGAAATTGTTTTAATATTAGTTTGGCGAGTTAAAATAGTCGTTTTTCAAACGGTCTCGAATTTTGACGAAACCAATTTCATCGGATCCTTAATGTGATATTATTGTAAGATTTCAAATTTCGTGTCAATTGGATTTACCGTTTGTCCGGGACGAGCCAAAACGCTTAGAAATTCGTTTAATCGGTTTAATTTAAATTTGATCGTTTATTTCCGTAACTCGCACATATGATCGAATTAGCTTCCGAAACCTGTTCCATTGTGTCCGGAATGCAGGATAAACCCTAGAAACGCCGGTCACCGCGCGTAATTCGGAGTTTGGAAAAGCCGAATGATTAATATTCGTCGTTTCCTATAAATAGCCCTTTATACACAAATAAAAAAAATAAAAATAAAAAGGGGGGTTAGGGTTTCATGGCCGGCCGCCATTTTCGTATTCTAAGGCCAGAAATTCGCGATTTTTTTCCTTTAATCTTTCCCGATCCATCCACTTTTATCAGAAACCTCCAACATGAAACTTTTAGAGCTCGAAGAGAGCTTTCAATCCATACGGGGATGATGGAAAATGGTGCACCACTGCATCATCAATACAGCCGCGTTTGGCAGTGTGTTCGCACGAAATTCGAGACGCCAGGGGGGGTCGAGCTCCACCGCCTTCTGGCCGATAGTAGCTCGCGTTGCGACCTTCGAGGCGCCGCCCTCCGATCGTCTCCAACTAGCTCGAGTTGTTCGCGATAATTCGTTGAGTATAGGCGGCTATGGGTTCTCACTGAACCTGGAACGCGCGCGTATTGGCCTGGGGGGGGGGGACAAATCATTAGCTGAGATTGCATCATAAGGATGGACGGCCAGAAATAGGTTTAGAAATTTAAAGAGAAATTTGTAAATTTAGTTATATATTAATTTGTTCAACCATTAAAACTGTATAACTTTTTCATACGAGGTCAAAAACGCACGAAACGAATTGCGTTGGATTCGTTTTGTCGAGCACTACGCTATGGAGCTGGATTGGAATCATTTGGAGCTAGAGAAAATTTTGAGTTAAATCGAACGTTGCTCGATTTGATTTGAAATCGTAAAATCGAGGTGAGTGTTTTATAACGCTCACACCGCACTAAATATCTCTATGCTAATTAAATTTGATATTATGAAGTGTTATGATTTTATTTGTCGTTGTCTGATAAAAATTTAATTGTCATATAGCTTGTCATTTGAATTAACCGTTGAAAAATTAAATTGACAGTTAAATTGAAATCAAAATTGAATTGCGATTAAATTACCTGACATGGATAACTATGAAACTGCCATGGATTGTATTGTTTATTGGATGATGTATTTTGATGGATGCTATTGGTTGATAATTGAATGTTTGGATGTTTATTTGCTTATATAGATCCTGTTATGCATACATATGATACTGTGATTTAATTTAAGTAATATATACTCATCCCTGACATTTAATTGAAATAAAAATTACTTGGCCATAGGATAGAAAATTATATACGGACACCGAATTGGCTAAATTAATAATTTTTGAAATCGTCGATTTGAAATTTATTTAAATGTTCGATTTAAAAGTTATAAATAGAAATAAATTTGTAGAAATCGAATTTATCGGGAAATTGAGTTTGGAATGTTGAAATAAATTTTGGTAAAAGAAAATTGTTAAATAATTTAAGTTGAGACTTTGAGAATAAAATTTGGGATATGATTGAATTTCGAAAATCTATTTGATTTAAAGATTGAACATTATTTCGAACTTTGAGTATTACTACGTAAAAGCAACATAAAAATGATATTTTGGAATTGAGCTTGAAATTGAATCATATTTGAAATTTAGATTTAAATTTGAGTATTGAAGGATAATTAAGTAAAGGTGAGATATAAGCGATATTTTGAAATCGAGCTTGGAATCGAATCATGTTTGAAATTTGGATTTAAACTCGTATATTGATGGATAATCTTGTAAGTGTTCTAAATGGATATTTTGAAAAACCAAGCTCTAAATCGATATAAATTGAAATTGAATTAATTGAAAGTGGATATAAAATTGAATAAATTTGAAGTCAAAGTTGACGTTGAATTGAATTGAAATCGAAATTGAAATCGGTAGAATGGGAATTGGAATTGATTTGAATTGGGAAGCTATAATTGAACGGTTTGGTTTTGAAGCTGTTTTATTTTGTTTTCCAAATTTATCAGTTATATAAACCATTTTGAATACTTAAACTATTTTAATCTACTTAACCCAATTTAAATTATTTTAAATTATTTTATCTATTTTAAATCCATTTTAAAGGTTCAAGTATTTTTAACTATTTTAATTATTTAAACTATTTTTAAACTACTTAAAACTATTTTCTAAAATTCCAAAATGGTTAATAAGGTGAAATGTTTATGTTTAAATCTTGAATTTGAATACGAATTGGATTAAATGAAGTTGCAACCTAAATCGAAGTTCGAAATGATTTTGAAGTCGAAATGAGATATTGATGTGAAAAATGATTTTTGAAACAGGAACTTACATTTGAAAAGATACGATGATATTTGAAATGGACTTGATTTTCGAAACGAACATGATATTTTGATATCAATTATGAATCGATTTGAAATGTAAAGAGCCAACGGTGTAATAATACGTAGTTATTAAAGAGATCGGGAATGGATATGGACATACTCTCTGTCGATACCAAAAACCACTTTAATAACTATTATACGCGGAGTGTTGATCCAGAATGAAGTGGATGGTTTGGTGAACGCGTTGACTGAAGAAAGAGAACGATATTGGATGACCCCTGACATGACTAAAACAGGAGCCGCACCGGGCCATTGAGGTTCGCCACCTCTAGCGGACACGCTTCTTCGATACCATATCTATTACATTTGTGATGCGATTTGGGTGCACCCCTTGATTTCGGAGTGTTGTTTCGCGGTGTTGGGGTGGCTGCTGGCTATGCCCAACATCAGTCCGGATCACGCAACTACTAGTATCCTAGTTGGTATCGCCTCATGTACCTTGTCATACTGATTATCCTATTCGCGACCACTACGTTTTGATTTGTACCTTGAGTATGTGGATTGCCCTCTGGTGACTTCCGGTTTTGGGGAAACTACGGTCTTGTATATGCTTTTGGGAATATAAAATGTGTTAAGGGGGATTATGGTAACGCCTTAACGCTATTTTGATACTTTATATTACTGATAGGCATTATCTACTTAGCGCATATTACTACATAGTAGATAGTTTAATGGATCCTTGAGAGATGGAAAATCCCGTAACATCTCTTAAGTTATTGCACGCACGCACTGGATAGGAGATGTCAAACCCCGTAAACATCTCCGACGCCGTTACACTCATATTTATTTACGATTGATTTAACTTTCATAAGGATATTTTAGTCCTGACTCGAGTGTTTTGTCTTTCCATTACGCTCGGGTCAGTCCTGAGTTTTTCAGATTTTTGAAGATCTATTCTGGAGGATGGAGACGAAGATTTGGTATACTATTACTATTATTATCTGTGCATCATGCTATCTGCTGCATTATTTAAATTGTTCTGTTGTATATGAATAACTCTGATAAATGTTGTATAAATAATTGTCAAAGTATAGTAGACAGCTTCATGAACTGTTTATTTGACTATTATATTTTATCGTTCCGCTGCGAGATTCTGTGTTGTTTCATTTCCTTTATTTCTTTTCCTTTTCTTTTCTTATTTACCCCAATAACCATCTGCCCTTTTGAATGGTTTGGAATCGACATGTGTATTTGATCGTCGGTTTAAACTGTCCAAAAAGGCGGGTCGTTACAGTTGGTATCAGAGCTTTGGTTTAGCGATAAACCTTGGCTCTAGTGGGGAATAACTCATTGAAATAGAGGTAAACTATATGAATGAGTTGAGTGTATATGAGAGATCGTACTTGTTATTTGATATAAAATGGTTTTACATTGTGTTAACTTTGTTCCGTTGAGTATTTATGAATTCTGGTCGATACTTGGGACGTCAAGGCGTCGGTAGGAATTTCTAAACACTCGAATAGGACAAACCAACACAATATCGTTTTGGAATATTTTTTATATAAAAGAATTATTCGAATATTTATTCATTTTGATTGAATTGATTGTTAGGAGATGATAATATTAGATTATTATCGTTATGGTTGATCAGTCAATATTTACAACAACTGGTTAAATAACAATGGATTTAGGAAATGAAATCTTGTAAACACAATTGATAATGAATATAAATGAATTTTAACTTGGATTTGGGAATTTAAATTCCGGTGTTTGAAATTGATTTACAAGAATTTGAAAAAGATAATATGAGTATTATATGATAGTATAATTGAGTTGAAATTGTTTTCGAAGGATTTTTTTTTAATGATAAGTGTTACATTCCCTTCTCTTGACGCTAGAAAATAATTTCGGTGATGAGTGCACGCATCATCGGCGTTTATTTTCGAGAGTCTGAGTGGGGAAAACCACTTAATAGCTTGTCTAAACCTTGTTTTGATTCAAATTTTATTTTATTTTGTATTCTCTACAGTATGATTTGATATATAAATTATATAAGTATATATTATTTCAAAACTTGATTTGAAATGAAACCGGGATTGGAATTCTTAAGTCCTTTAATAATTAATGATTTTTTTTAAAATGATTGAAATGAATTTAGACTTGAATCATCAAGGAACTTCTGAATTGTGAGATGAGAAATGAACCTAAGAGCTAAGTGAAAATATCAATTGAAGTAGAAATCCTTAGAATTAGGAAATTATGAACTTAAAATAAAATTGAAACTTAAAACTCGCATAGTATTAAATTTCATTCTATAGCATAGATATAACTTACCAAAATATTTAAGAAGTTCAAAAATGTTATATGAATTGTTAATTGGATAATATACAAGTATAGGTTTGAATAATGAAATATGCATTTAATTAATGATTTGCAAATATAAATAAAATTATTAGTAAATAATTGGAATTTAAATTAACATTTAAAGGTGATTCACAATTATGTTAATATAAAATGGAAATACTATATGTGAATGTAAATGTGAAATTAAATTATAGTGAAATTTAAGTAATGACTTAAGAATTAATTAATTGAAAATTCAACTTTAAATGAAAAGAAGTTGTATGTTGTTTAACTACATTCTATTTGAATAACTATAACTTACCAAATACTTAAAGGGTTTAAAATGCTAATAAGGATGGGTAGAGAAATAATATACCAGTGTGAGAATGAATAATAAAATGTGAAGACCTATTGATAGTTGTAAATATAAAAGAAATTTAAGCTGTAAAATGAATGACATATCTAAGTGAATAAGTAAAATTTAAAATTAATGAAATATAAAATTGGTAAATGGAAACTAATTAAATTTGAATATAACTAAATGTCAATAAACTTGGAAGTGTATGAAATTAAAGTTGACTTGGAAATGTATAATTGATTTAGTGTAGATTTTGGATGGATGTTAATGTTTGATATGCATTGGTTGTGAGATGGATGATAATTGATTAAGTAGAATTCATTAGTTTTAATGGAATTGAATAAACGGAATAAAATTTTAAAATAATTAAATTCAAATTTGAAGCAAAGTGAAATTAAATATAATTGAATTCAATTTAAATTGAAGCAAATTGACTTGAATTTAAAATGTGAATGAAACAAACTTGAATAAATCGGAAACAAATTGAATGTAAACCTATTGCATGGATGAATAAGAAAATAAATGACTTTGTGTTATGATTGTTCTTTAGAAAATTTGAAGTTTTGATGGTTTGCACTTTGAAATTATAAAAGCAAATTTTTGGGAAAAATCCAAATTTGTCCAATATATGCTGAAACAAAAACAACCATAACTTTTAAATGGCTGAACGAAATTCGAAGATCTTGGACTTTTCGGAAAGCTTAGAAACTATATCACAACTTTTGTTTAGATAACTTGAGAAAATTCCTTCGTCTACTAGGTTAAAAACTTGAATGTTACTCGCTGTCCTGTGTAAAAATAAGTAAAATCTGTAGTATACACGCTTAGTATTTCTGCCATATATTTTGACTAGTTTATAAGATTTTGATGATCTTGTACTTTCTGGAAAGCTAAGAACATAAGCTAAAACTTTTGTTTTAAGTGTTTTGTGTTTTGATGTAGTTTAGAAGGTCGAAAACGCGGGTGAACGTCGCTGACCTGCGCAATTCATTGCCCAGGCTGAGGCGTACCCTCTAAGTAAAACGGCCATAATTTTTGAACGTATGGTCCGAATTCGATGATTTTGGACATTCCGGAAAATCTGAAATGAATGCAACAACTTTTGTTTAGATCCTGTTGCCGAATTTTATCGTTTATGTGTCCTAAAACTAAGATTTGTTTGCTATCTTGAAATTGGAATCTCAGTTTTGAAGCTAAATATGTTATATATATGTTGTGTAGGCTAAGTATATCGATCTATCTTTATATGCATGGTTCTAACTTAGTTATTGAGTGTTTAGTAGGTGCGGATTGCGCTTGCTTCGCATTTGAAGCTCGCTTTCGCGCTATATTAGCCGTATATGCTCGCTAACAATATATAAGGTACATATCTCGGATTACATACCGTACTTTTACACTTTTTCCCCGCGGGATGCCTCATCACTTGATGAGACGTATATTTGTGATATATATACTGTCATTTTTTTCCGGTCGAGCCGCGCAAAGGAGACTCTGCCGAAATTTTCCGTAAAATCCGGGTGTTAGAAAATTTTTCAAGTTTTAAAAATTTTTATAACTGGTTTTGATTACTAACTTTTAAAGTTAGGAAGCCGTTTGGAGTAACTTAGTGGAAGCGTAGTTATGACTTTATAAATGGAATTTCATTGTTTATAAGTGGATAATTTTTAATAAAATATATCAAATGTTGAATTCTTTATTTAGTTCCTTTTCCCTTCTTTTTCATTTTCGGGGACGAAAAGTTTTGAGTGGGGGAGAGTGTAACGACCCGTAAATTTTCAATAATTAAAATAGCTAATTTGATAAGATTTCGTGATTTAGTGTTAGAAAAAAATTTAATTCGTTTGGAATAATAATAACTGGAATGAATTGCGACAACAATTATCCAAGTAATGAAAAATAAATGCTACTTAGTGAATGCCTTTGAAATCAATAGTTGAATAGGATAATAAATGTTGAAATTCATTGGGTATAATAGAGTAACTGATTGATAAGTAAAATCTATTTAAAATCAAATATTGAATATTGAACCGGTAAAATTTTTAAATTAAATATTTGAAAATTATTGAATAATTTAATAATGAGAATTGAATAACCGTATAATGGAATAGTTGTTCTATAATTTTAATTCCTTTCAAAAGTTAAATTTATAAGTTCGTTTTGAATATTTCAAAAGATAGTGATTTAAGAATAATCAAATTTGTTAAATTTAATATTACGAATGTTTGAATAAATTAAATTCCGAATTTGATATGATTAATTTGATATTGAAATTTAATATATGAAAATAGAGTGAATAATTGAAATTTGATTTAATATGATTCAAATTGGTTTCCAAAGTGAATGTAAGTTATATTTGGATTTTAATAGAGTTAATAAGATTTTAAAATTGGAATTTATTGGATAAATTGAATAACGGGTTTAATATGATTAAAAATGATTTGTAAAATTTTATTTCATCATATTGGAGTCATAGTGATGTTATAGAACTTTTAAAACTGAATTAAAAATTTATTTGTGAAAATTGAATATTTTAATATTTAATTTGTGACCGAAAAATAGCCAATTTTCGAACATTCTCAGAATGGGACGAAACTAGTTCCATTGGATCCGTAATAATTTGTTATTAACAGATTTCAATTTTCGTAGCAATCGGAGTTGTCGTTTGACCGTGGCAGCTCGAAACGCGTTGAAATTGTTTTAATATTAGTTTGGCGAGTTAAAATAGTCATTTTTCAAACGGTCTCGGATTTTGACGAAACTAGTTTCATTGGATCCGTAATGTGATATTATTGTAAGATTTCAAATTTCGTGTCAATTGGATTTACCGTTTGTCCGGGACGAGCCAAAACGCTTAGAAATTCGTTTAATCGGTTTAATTTAAATTTGATCGTTTATTTCCATAACTCGCACATATGATCGAATTAGCTTCTGAAACATGTTCCATTGTGTCCGGAATGCGGGATAAACCCTAGAAACGCCGGTCACCGCGCGTAATTCGGAGTTTGGAAAAGCCAGATGATTAGTATTCGTCGTTTCCTATAAATAGCCCTTTATACACAAATAAAAAAATAAAAATAAAAAGGGGGGTTAGGGTTTCATGGCCGGCCGCCATTTTCGTATTCTAAGGCCAGAAATTAGCGATTTTCTTCCTTTAATCTTTCCCGATGCATCCACTTTTATCAGAAACCTCCAACATGAAACTTTTAGAGCTCGAAGAGAGCTTTCAATTCATACGGGGATGATGGAAAATGGTGCACCACTGCATCATCAATACGTCCGCGTTCGGCAGTGTGTTCGCACAAAATTCGAGACTCCAGGGGGGGCCGAGCTCCACCGCCTTCTGGCCGATAGTAGCTCGCGTTGCGAGCTTCGAGGCGCCGCCCTTCGATCGTCTCCAGCTAGCTCGAGTTGTTCGCGATAATTCGTTGAGTATAGGTGGCTATGGGTTCTCACTGAACCTGGAACGCGCGTGTATTGGCCTGGGGGGGGGGGGACAAATCATTGGCCGAGATTGCATCATAAGGATGGACGGCCAGAAATAGGTTTAGAAATTTAAAGAGAAATTTGTAAATTTAGTTATATATTAATTTGTTCAACCATTAAAATTATATAACTTTTTCATACGAGGTCAAAAACGCACGAAACGAATTGCGTTGGATTCTTTTTGTCGAGCACTACGCTATGGAGCTGGATTGGAATCATTTGGAGCTAGAGAAAATTTTGAGTTAAATCGAACGTTGTTCGATTTGATTTGAAATCGTAAAATCGAGGTGAGTGTTTTATAACGCTCACACCGCACTAAATATCTTTATGCTAGTTAAATTTGATATTATAAAGTGTTATGATTTTATTTGTCGTTGTTTGATAAAAATTTAATTGTCATATAGCTTGTCATTTGAATTAACCGTTGAAAAATTAAATTGACAGTTAAATTGAAATCAAAATTGAATTGCGATTAAATTACCTGACATGGATAACTATGAAACTGCCATGGATTGTATTGTTTATTGGATGATGTATTTTGATGGATGCTATTGGTTGATAATTGAATGTTTGGATGTTTATTTTCTTATATAGATCCTATTATGCATACATATGATACTGTGATTTAATTTAAGTAATATATACTCATCCCTGACATTTAATTGAAATAAAAATTACTTGGCCATAGGATAGAAAATTATATACGGACACCGAATTGGCTAAATTAATAATTTTTGAAATCGTCGATTTGAAATTTATTTAACTGTTCGATTTAAAAGTTATAAATAGAAATAAATTTATAGAAATCGAATTTATCGGGAAATTGAGTTTGGAATGTTGAAATAAATTTTGGTAAAAGAAAATTGTTAAATAATTTAAGTTGAGACTTTGAGAATAAAATTTGGGATATGATTGAATTTCGAAAATCTATTTGTTTTAAAGATTGAACATTATTTCGAACTTTGAGTATTACTACGTAAAAGCAACATAAAAATGATATTTTGGAATTGAGCTTGAAATTGAATCATATTTGAAATTTAGATTTAAATTTGAGTATTGAAGGATAATTAAGTAAAGGTGAGATATAAGCGATATTTTGAAATCGAGCTTGGAATCGAATCATGTTTGAAATTTGGATTTAAACTCGTATATTGATGGATAATCTTGTAAGTGTTCTAAATGGATATTTTGAAAAACCAAGCTCTAAATCGATATAAATTGAAATTGAATTAATTGAAAGTGGATATAAAATTGAATAAATTTGAAGTCAAAGTTGACGTTGAATTGAATTGAAATTGAAATTGAAATCGGTAGAATGGGAATTGGAATTGATTTGAATTGGGAAGCTATAATTGAACGGTTTGGTTTTGAAGCTGTTTTATTTTGTTTTCCAAATTTCTCAGTTATATAAACCATTTTGAATACTTAAACTATTTTAATCTACTTAACCCAATTTAAATTATTTTAAACTATTTTATCTATTTTAAATCCATTTTAAAGGTTCAAGTATTTTTAACTATTTTAATTATTTAAACTATTTTTAAACTACTTAAAACTATTTTCTAAAATTCCAAAATGGTTAATAAGGTGAAATGTTTATGTTTAAATCTTGAATTTGAATACGAATTGGATTAAATGAAGTTGCAAGCTAAATTGAAGTTCGAAATGATTTTGAAGTCGAAATGAGATATTGATGTGAAAAATGATTTTTGAAAGAGGAACTTACATTTGAAAAGATACGGTGATATTTGAAATGGACTTGATTTTCGAAACGAACATGATATTTTGATATCAATTATGAATCGATTTGAAATGTAAAGAGCCAACGGTGTAATAATACGTAGTTATTAAAGAGACCGGGATTGGATATGGACATACTCTCTGTCGATACCAAAAACCACTTTAATAACTATTATACACGGAGTGTTGATCCAGAATGAAGTGGATGGTTTGGTGAACGCGTTGACTGAAGAAAGAGAACGATATTGGATGACCCCTGACATGACTAAAACAGGAACCGCGCCGGCCCATTGAGGTTCGCCACCTCTAGCGGACACGCTTCTTCGATACCATATCTATTACATTTGTGATGCGATTTGGGTGCACCCCTTGATTTCGGAGTGTTGTTTCGCGGTGTTGGGGTGGCTGCTGGCTATGCCCAACATCAATCCGGATCACGCAACTACTAGTATCCTAGTTGGTATCGCCTCATGTACCTTGTCATACTGATTATCCTATTCGCGACTACTACGTTTTGATTTGTACCTTGAGTATGTGGATTGCCCTCTGGTGACTTCCGGTTTTGGGGAAACTACGGTCTTGTATATGCTTTTAGGAATATAAAATGTGTTAAGGGGGATTATGGTAACGCCTTAACGCTATTTTGATACTTTATATTACTGATAGGCATTATCTACTTAGAGTATATTACTACATAGTAGATAGTTTAACGGATCCTTGAGAGATGGAAAATCCCGTAACATCTCTTAAGTTATTGCACGCACGTTGACACTGGATAGGAGATGTCAAACCCCGTAAACATCTCCGACGCCGTTACACTCATATTTATTTACGATTGATTTAACTTTCATAAGGATATTTTAGTCCTGACTCGAGTGTTTTGTCTTTCCATTACGCTCGGGTCAGTCCTGAGTTTTTCAGATTTTTGAAGATCTATTCTGGAGGATGGAGACGAAGATTTGGTATACTATTACTATTATTATCTGTGCATCATGCTATCTGCTGCATTATTTAAATTGTTCTGTTGTATATGTACAACTCTGATAAATGTTGTATAAATAATTGTCAAAGTATAGTAGACAGCTTCATGAACTATTTATTTGACTATTATATTTTATCGTTCCACTGCGAGATTCTGTGTTGTTTCATTTCCTTTATTTCTTTTCCTTTTCTTTTCTTATTTACCCCAATAACCGTCTGCCCTTTTGAATGGTTTGGAATCGACATGTGTATTTGATCGTCGGTTTAAACTGTTCAAAAAGGCGGGTCGTTACAGACTTGGTGGAGGAAGCCAGACTGATAGTTATGCCATTGAGGTGTATGGCATCCGAAGTGCAGAAGGAATTGGAGGTGTAAGTGAATGACCACTTGAGGAAAGGATTCATTCAAAGAAGCATATTTGAGTGGAGCACACCTATAGTTTTCATAATGAAGGCAGATGGCTCTTTGAGGTTGTGTATGGATTATCGTAAGCTGAATAAAGTGATGAAGAAGAATAGGTATCCACTCCCACGCATTAATGAATTATTTGATTAGTTTCATGGTGCGAAGGTGTTTTCCTAAATGGATTCGATGATGGGATTTCACTAGTTGAGAGTAGTGAAGGAGAGTGTGCCTATCACCGTGTTTCATGTGCCGTCGGGTTTTTATGAGTGGTTGGTGATGCCATTTGAATTAACCAACACTCCGACATACTTTTTCGATCTCATGAAAAGGGTTTCCATAAACTAGCTGAATAAGTTTGTGCTTGTGTTTGTGAAAGATATACCGATCTACTCCAGAGCTGAAGAGGGGAAAAATAAGCACTTGAAGATTATGCTAAAGATATTAAGGAAGTGCAAGTTGAAAGCAAAGTTATCTGAGTGTTACTTCTGGAGAGAAGAAGTGAGGTTCTTGGGTCACATCATTTTGGGATAGGATATAGCAGTGGATCCTACGAGGGTGGTATGGTCCAAGATTGGAATCAGCCCAAGAATACTATGGATGCGATAAGCTTCCTAGGATTAGCGTGATACTATATACACTTCATAAAGGATTTCTCAAATGTAGTGGCACATTGACCAATTTGACAAAGAAGAATCAGGCCCTTATATAGGCTGCAAAGTGTAAGCATGTATTGGTGAGTTTGAAAGAGAGGTAGATGAGTGCACCAGTATTGACCATTCCAAGTAGAAACAAAAAGTTGACAGTATACATTGATGCTTATGGAACTGGACTTGATGCGTTGTTGATGTAGAACGGGGATGTTGTTGCTTATGCTAGTCGACTGCTGAAACCACACGAAAGGTGCTATCCAACTCATAATTTGGAATTAGTAGAAATTATTTTTGCTTTGAAGATATAGAGGTACTATTTTTTGGGAGAAAGGTTTGTGTTGTTCACTAACCACAAATCCTTGAAGCACCTTTTCTCTTAGAAGGATCTTCACCTTCGATAGCAACGATGGTTGAAGTTCTTGGCCTCTTATGATTTCAGTATTTCCTACGCTTTGGGAAAACGAAATGAAATCGCCAATGCATTGAGTTGAAGACATGCTGGGTGGGGGCAATGTTCTTGGAATGGAAGTAGATAGAATATATTGCTGGATTTGATTTTAAGTCTAATTGCGAGCTAGAAACTAAAATGTTGGCAAGCTTATTGATTAGATCTACTCTAATTGAAAGGATTGGTACTAGTTGGAAGCGAGATGCTAGGCTAGAAAAGATCATAACGAAGATAGAGGAAGGAGTAGAATCTAAAGATATGAAAGAATATGAACTCGACTAAGAAGGTTTGCTTCGTAAAGATGGGAGATTGTTTGTTCTCAATGTTGACGGATTGCAAGATAAAGTGCTAAGAGACTGTCATCATTCCAGGTTGACCATTCATTCTGGTGGTAACAATATGTACTGAGGTATGGAGCAAACTTATTATTGGGAAGGTACGAAGAGGGTTGTAGAGGGACTCATCTCGAACTGTATAAACTATCATTTGGTGAAGGTAGAGTAGAAGAAACCTAGTGGATCATTACAACCATTAGAGATTCCTAAGTGCAAAAGGGAGCAAGTATAAATGGATTTTGTAAATGGACAACCGAGGACTCGAGTAGGGTATGATGGCATTTAGTTCATAGTAGATCGGCTGACCATGAGTGCGAAGTTTATACCTATCAAGTTAAGTAGAACGTCGACATCCACACTGGAAGATTTGTATGTAAAGTGGATAATACGATTCATGATGTGCCAAAGAGAATTATGAGCGACCGAAACCTGTTGTTCATTGGTGGATTTAGGAAAAGCTTACAAAAGGTGCTAGGGACGAAGCTGCATCTTAGTATATCTTATCACCCGCAAATGGATGGGCAGTCTGAAAGAGTAAATCATATAGTGGAAGATCTCTTGCAAGCATGTATTATAGACTTTGGTGGATCATGAGATGATCATTTACATTTGGTGGAGTTTGCATACAACAACGGTTATCAGTCGAGTATTGGTATGTGTAACAACCCTGGTTTCGGTGATTACCTGTAAATATTAAATTATAACGTTATAATTTAATATTGAAAATTAAAATAAATTGGAGATTTAAATTGTTTATTTGGAGTAAACAATATATTTTGGAAATAAAATGTGAAAATAAAGTTTCAGAAAATTTATTTTTGGATGTTTGGGATAAAAATGAATGAAAATGTTTTTTTTTGAGGAAATACAATAATACTTGTAATTATTGCCAATTTACTTCTTTTAACAATTTTTAAAGGATGTGATTGATTTTATAATGTTGTTTATTTAAATAAAAAGGTCAAATTTGGTTTAAAAATGAGTTTTGGTTGTTAAAATGATGGAAAATGGTTTGTTTCATTTTATTACATAAGAGAATTATTTTTGTGTAATTTTTGAAGTTAAAAGCGAGATTTTAAGTGAATATTTGTGTTAAATGGGTTATTTATTTAAAAATGAGAGTTTATGACAATAAAATATTTTTATAACTAAAATTACCTTTTTATTAAGTGCAAAATATTTTAATTAACATAGAAAGTGTTTGTATAATTTTTGTATGAAGAAATTTTGTTAAAACATGTTGTTTAAATTTAATTACATGGTATATTTGTGTTTTAGTGGTAAAAATCAGTTTTCTTAGGCTAATTAAATTAATTCCATCATTTTATTTTAGGTCCAAGCCCATTATCTCATAACCTGAAGTGAGAAAAGGCTTCCTTCCTAAACCCGTACATTCTCATCATTCATTTTACAGTAAGCCAAGCATAAAGAAAAAGAAAACTATCTCCTCCTTTCAAATCTAAACCAAATTCCTTCCTTCCTTCTATTTTAATTGTTGTTTTAATCAAACTAGAGATATCATATATAGGTAATCAATTCAAAAAACCCAAGGCCAAATGCATCTATTTCAATATTTTATGAGTATCTTGTTAACTTTCAATTTTCTTTTCGCATGTTTGTTTCTCCTTATTCTGTAGGTTTATAACTCCAAATCAAGGCCACAGCTTCCAAATTACTCTCTTATTCGCTATACATTCATTGCAAATAATCTAAGGTGAGTTGAAAACTCACATTTTCTAGCTTAGATCGAGATTTTAAGGTTAGAAATCTCAATTTTGTTTAGTTCATGTTCGTTTGTGAATCGCCGTCAGTAAATTACACATATCTCTTTCGTTTTAAATCGAAATTTGATTTTGTTTTAGGTATTGGAAAACTTGAAAAGAGTTTGATAAATTTCATGTCAAACACTTTCAAAAAATTTGAGCATAGTGGGTCAAAAATTCCTATACAAAATCGTTGCCCTATCATTGTAAAACATTGGCTTTCTGTGCTTAATGTCGTCTGTAATTTGAGCATATCTTTCTCATTTGATGTCCAAATGTAATGATTCTTAATGTCTCAGAAAGCTTAAATTGTCTGATATAAATTTTATGCTTTGGGTTTTGTTAAAATTTGAGTTTTAAATGGTCAAAAATTCCTTCTAATGACGCTGTCCCGAGACTAAAACGACAGCAGAGGTGAACTTCAAATTTGAAAAACAATTAGTCGTAACTTTTTCATTCTTTATCAAAATTTGGTAATTTTTGATGTTCTAGAAAGCATAATATATCTTCTACAACTTTCATGTTTTGTGTTTTCTCAAATTATGGGTTTATAGCAGGCGAACCGGCTAAACAAGCCACAGGCCCGAGTTCTTTTGCTAAGTTTTGGCAGTCTCCATTGAATTGTTTTTGGATTCGATGATTTTGAGCATTGTTTTGAGATGGTTCTAAAAGGATAAATCCTACTAATAGGAAAGTCGACATTAACGTCAGTTTGTACTACGAATTGACAGTTTTATTTGGATTTTGTCGCATGCTAATTTCATTGAATTTTCGTTGATTTTTGCTGTTTCTGTGCACGTGTTTCTAAACTGTTTTGGAAGTTTTTTTATAATTAAATAGTTTTCGAAGTAAATATTTTATAATATTTCTAATAATTTTTAAAGCTAGTAAAATTATATATTCTCTATAATAAAGAGAATTTCAAAGAAATGTTTTGCAAACAGTTTTCAAAAATTCTTGTAAAAACTAGTTTTACCAAAAGCAAAGTATTTTCTACACAAAACCCACATTTTTGCGCTCTTTGAGCGTATGAGAAAGATAATTAAATGATTTAGTTAAAAAAATATAGTATGGGACACATGCGTTTGCTTTTTCGGTTAATTCCGGACTTGTGCGATCGAAGTCATTATAGTTCTAGACCTTCGGGTTAGTATTTGTGTTTGCCATTCCATGGCGTGCTTTGAGATTTATGAATTCCTATTTTTAGGAATTGTCTTAGTTTTGCAATTCTATGGTGAGTTTTGAGGGTTGTAATATCCTATTTTAGGAGATATGGTCGAAGAGGACTATCACGATGTCTTTTATTCTTGCCATTGAGATGAGGCAAGTTATGAGTTTTCTGAGATTTCATAATTTGATGATGTTTTCAAATGTGGCATTGATTAGCGGTTAGTAAACCGTTAAGTGAGAACTTATGGTATGGGATGCACGTCAACACTTTTCGGGTTCCTATCTGAGAGTTTGTGACACATTCACGAGGTGTTGCCAGTTCTTAAGCTGTTTGGTTCTACTTGTATATATATTTATATATAGTTGTTGGGCTAAATATGGACTATTGGGTCCTAAATGAGGCCGGGGGTCTCTTGTACACAGTACTTGGCAGGCTTTTGAGCCATAGATTGGTTTGTTGGCTCCTTTCTTCATTTATAGCTGTTGGGCTTTTATTGGGCTGTTAGGTCCATTCTTTATTCGTAGCTACAAATGGGTTGTTGGGTCCTTTCTCTTTTTATAGCCGTTGGGCTTATTGGGTTGTTGGATCCATAATCTATTTATAGCCGTTGGGCTTTTATTGGGTTGTTCTGTCCTAGATCTTATCTTGAGATTTATACTCTCCTTTTTGGAGATTATGAGATTTCCATTTTGGCGTATATTGTGTTGAGATTTCTCTATTATGAGGATATTGGGGTTTTTCCATTTTGGTGAGTTTGAGTTTTGAGATTTAGATATGCCAATGAGATGAGGCATAATTGAGTTTTGAGATTATTCTATTTTGAGATTCATATTGCCATTTCTTAGCCTTTTTGAGATTTGCATATGCCGATGAGATGAGGCGTGTTTTGAGTTTTGGAATTTCTCTATTTTGAGAATATTTGTATTTGCCATTTTGGCAAGATTTATGATTTGTGTTTTCTCCTATTTAGGAGATATGGTTTAGAGAAACCATTATAATCGCGTTTGGACTTTCACCGTTGATGTGAGGCGGCTATTATACTTGGTGTTTTATCTCCAGTTTACTTCTATAGAGGTTCTATACACTTAAGTGATATTAGTTCACTTAAGTTATGGACATGTATTTGCTATTATTCCTTCTCATTCGATAAGAATTATTACGCTTTACCTTATACTTCATATTATCGTTTATCCCTATTAATCTGATTGTTTTAGCTAGACTGACCTGTGTAATTTTATACTCGGGTTAGACAGAGTTGTTTTAGGTTAGGTACCTATTTTGGACTTAGCCTTTCTGCTTCCGCTTGGATGTATCTGCTTTCCACTTTTTGCTGTAGTCCTTTTGATGACTCTAATGTATATTTTTGACTAAGTGTATATAGTGTGGTCTTTGAACCACTTATTGATGTATCATTTGTATTGTATTGGGATGTATCAGTGTATATGTATAGATCTATTTGCTATTCTGTGATGTGATATGCATTTAGTTGTTGTATTTTGTTCTGATAGATCCGTTAGCAACCTACAGTTTTGTATTAAGAATTTATTGAATATGTCGATCCACTTGAGATGTAAAAATTATAGAGTATTTATCGACGTATTTAATAGATTCTTAAGGCAATGCTATAGATGGTCGTTCCTAACCGGCCCTATTCTCCACATTAGCAGACAGTATTACCCAGTAATACTCTTTGTTAATATGGGTCTAGGGATGGGGTGTCACTGCTTGGTATTAGAGCGAGGTTCAAACAAAATAGGATAAACACATAACATAACATATATGATGATACATCAAAGCATAATATGAGTGAAATCATCATTCTTAATCAAACTTGTTTCGCACCGTGCCTTGATCTTTTCGAGTCCTTAGGGGTAGATGAATGAGGATACGTCTAGGAATGTGATTTTATAATTCCATAGTATTCCTTAATTGTTGAACCTTGTTAATAATATCTACTCCTGTGGATAATCCATTCTATCTTAATCTTCAGCTCATGGCTGGAAGAGAAAGAAGTCGCACCTCGGATGCTGAGTAGCCTAGTGGCTTACGTCCCGAGGTTGTGTACATGTCAACTAATCAGCACTTAGAGCTTGTTCGGAGCATCCAGCCTACTGCTCCACCCAATTCTTCTCCTTCATGCAAATTCGTATTTGTGAAAATGTGCAGTGATTATTTTCATTTAGGAGACAAGCCTTTCAAAGGTTCCGAGACCATTCTTGAGGTTCAAGCTTGGCTTCAGACATGCGGGCGTAGCTTCTCTCACATGGATTTATTTGATCATTATTGAATTCTTGTAGCATCGAGTATGATGCAAGAACGTGCTCTCAATTGTTGAGATTGATGATTCCACCCTTACTTGGCAATAGTTTAGAGATCGGTACGAGCTTAAGTTTGTGACCGAGTCTGAGAAACCTTCCCTTTCCTATCGCTTCCTTGATTTGAAGCAAGGAAAATCATCTGTTTTAGAGTATGTTCTTTCGAGTCCCTACCCAAGTATGGGCTCGAATTTATCTGCACTCCATACAGGAAAAATCTTAGATTTGTTTTTGGTTTGAAGAAATACTTAAAGAAATCTCTTATGCTCCAGCTTATGTTATCCTTCGAAGAGCTTGTTGATTCAGCACTTCACCTTGAAGCCGTCAAGAAGGAAAGGGATAGTAATGATGAGGCTGAGGTTTGCAAGAACCCAAATAAGAGGAAACTTCCCTTCCAAGCATCCCAATCTTTTTCTCAGAAGATGAAGCGTCTTGCCTCTGGTTCTCATTCTGGTGCAAGCCATCGATCCCATAAGTCTTGTTTCAATTGTGGTTCTCATGATCACTTTATTCAAGAGTGTTCTAAGCCTATCGTCTACTGCACTTGCAAACAAGAGGGACATTGGTCTTTCGAATGCCATAATTCTTCTAAGGGTCCATTTTCTGGAAAGCTTATCGTGATGGATGCTTCTGGTGGTTCCTCTCAACATAGAGGTGCTCCTTCATCTTTTCTTTAGAAATATACGTTATTTTATTATCAATCTATCTATGTTCTCTTCGATTCGGTTGCTTCACGGTCACTCGTATCGAAGAAGCTTGATGGTGTTTTGCTTTTGATTATTTCATGTTTTGTCACTTCTTAAGGATTGTGAATCCTATCGAAGGACCCATAACCTTGTATTATGTGTGAAGGATGTTATGATTATTCTGTGTATGTTTCCTTTTCGTGTAAATTTGCATATTATTCACCATTTTGAAATTTGTATATTTTGGGAATGGAATGGCTTGATTGTTTTCAGGGTCAATCCTATGCTTTGGACGGATCCTATATATATTATGTATTCTGATTTGGTTGATTTGTTGCTTCTTGTCCTTCAAAACATTGATGACAATTCCATGGTATCTTTATTTGTTTCTGAATTTCGAGAGGATGATGAATCATGAATTTTAATTATTATGACTTTGTTGTTTTCTATGAGTCCGTTTCGGGTTTAGCACCCAATCAGGCAATCGAATATTGTGTTGTCCTTATTCCTGGCCCTTAGCCATTTGGCCATCCTTCCATGAGGATATCCACTTAGGAATAAGGCGATTAATTGAGTTCAATTGATATTATCATTTTTGCTTCTTTCAAGATATCCGTTTAGGATGCTTATTTGTCGTTATACTTTGAGCTATTACTTCACTTTAAGTAATGATATGTTGATAGTATTGCTTGTTCTCATTTGAGAAGAATATTTTACCCCTATCTTAATGTTTGGTTGATCTCATCTGATCTATTGTGTGGTGCTAGAGTCTTTCCTTAGCTTGACTTTGCACCAATTTCCTTCAACCACGAGTAGTGGGAGATAATATTCTTTTCACCGCGTTTCACACTTGCATGATTCTTGCGAGTGGCTCGTGATACCGTTTGGATTGACGAACGCTCCGTTTTATTCCGTCAACCTTGTGAATCAAGTATTCTGGGAATATCTCAATGAGTTCTCTTTTGTGTTCTTTAATTTCGAGATTTTGCAGCTATTTGATATGTGTCTTAAGAGAAATTGAAATTTTAGTTAGCATGAAATCAAAGAATAATTTGTGTATTTTATATGAGAAGCATTTCTTTTTATAGAAATGATTTTTGTGTTGGGTTGTCCATCGAGTGCTTTAAGATTTTGGTTGATGCGCGTATTCAACTTTATTGATAGGAATTTCCTAAACACTGTGATGAGACAATCAGACATGATAAATTTAGTTTCTATGAGGTTTAGTTTGGAATAAATTATTTTGGAAATTTGGTATTATTATTTTTTATTTTGAGTGGTGTAAGAAGCCATTGAACCATAGTAATGTTAATTAAAGTGATGAGGCAGTTTTGATCACTTGATCAACTCTGCAACCAATGGGTAGAGTCGTTCACTATAACCAATGGCGAGGCAATATCATTATATTGTTTTGAATTTATAGATTAAATATATATGCTTATTGTTAAAAATGTTGTTCACTAGATAAAATATGTTTTGGATTTTAAAATTTCGTTATCTATTGGATATTTTAATATAAATGTTATATTTGATAGATTTGAAGCTTGTTTTCAAAACTTTTGGTGGTTTGGAAAACAAAGAGTGATGAGATTTTAAATTTTTCTTCGAGAGTTTATTGGTAGGAATTATTAAAATTCTTTTGGAAATTTAATTTGTAACAAGTGGAATATGAATTTGAATTTGAGTCTTTGTAACACTTATTAAGTACTATAGTAAAGAATTTTGAAAAAAATATTCAAGTGTTAAAGATTGTGATTATGATTATAAAGATATTGAATTTTTGTAATTCTAAGAATTTTTGGTTAAGAGTTAATACATATATTTTAGTCCTTATGTTTATCTTATATCTATTTTGTAACGACGTGCATTTATGTGGTCGTTTGAGTATGGTGGCTTTTAAGGAAACCATCTTTTGGTTGATTTATCTTACTTCTATTGTGTCTATCTTGAATCGGTGTGATTCCCTCTGTAGTGTCATATAGAAATCATATTGATAATCATCTTGAGTAGAATTTGGGTTGGAAGTGTGTTACATCCCTACCCTACTCTAAGAGCTTTTGAGAAACCAATCTCATCCGATTGATTCTTTGTGTAGCATCTTGTTATGATCTTATTCGAACGAGAAATGCCCTCGAAGTCTTGTGTGTTGTTCGAAAAATTCCATGGTTATATCTGCTTGGATATATCTGGTTTCCACTTTTTGTATATGCATAGATCTGTTTGTTCTTCTATGATGTGATGTGCATTTAGTTGTATTTTGTTCTGGTAGATCCGTTAGCCACCTATAGTTTTGTATTAAGCATTTATTGAATATGTCGATCCACTTGAGATATATAAAATAGAGCATTTATCAATGTATTTAATAGATGTTTAAGATAAGGCTATAGATGGTCGTTCCTAACCAGCCATATTCTCCACATTAGCAGACTATATTTCCCAGTAATACTCTTTGTTGATGTGGGTCTCGGGGGTGGGGTGTCACAGTATGGCTGCGTATGAAGCATTGTATGGCCGATAATGTGACACTCCTTTATGTTGGTGAGAAGCAAGCGAGAAACAGATACTTGGGGCAGATATGATTAGAGAGTCTTTGGAAAAGATTGAGGTCATTCGACAATGAATGAAAGCTGCTCAGGATTGACAAAAAAACTATGCAGATAAGAAACAAAGAGATTTAAAGTTTTCTGTCGGAGAGATAGTGTTTGTAAAGGTTTCCCCTTTAAAGAATGTAGTTCAATTCGGTAGAAAAGGGTAGTCGGCACCAAGATTCGTAGGACCTTTTCTGGTAATCGAGAGAATCGAAGCTAGCATGTTTGGTTTACTTACCTCAGAAGATGGCGAGAGTGCACAAAGTTTTTCATGTCTCCTATCTACAGAAGTTTGTGTACGACTCAGGCATGAAGATTACATAGGATCAGCTAAAAGATGTTGATGTAGAACCAGAAGTTTCTATATCTTGTAGGCCGCTTCAGATTGTTAGGTATTATACGAAATAGATTAGGAGAAAAATAGTGAAGCAAGTTAAGGTACAATAGAGCGGAAGTGATGACGTTTGTATGTGGGAGCTAGAAGAGAGCATGAGGACTTCTTATTCAAAGCTCTTTAGATGGTAATAATCATCATTTGTCGTGTTTACTTTCACCAATGTATACTATATTTGTTAGATTAGTATTCTTCAAGCTAGGATTAACTGTACTATTGACTGCATGGCTGCTTGTTTAAGATGTGTGATGGTTGCTTATAATTGGTAGTCATGCGGGGTAACTATGGTTGTTTATACTTTGGCTTTTTTGGTGATTTCGGGGGCGAAATCCTAAAAGGGGGAGAATGTAATGACCCGTATTTTGCATATTGGATAATCTTGAAATAATTTTCTTTTATTTCATATTAGTTCCTATGATTATATAATTTTGGGATATGACTCTTAGGGACATTATAGATACCTATTATTTTTTCCTAGAAAATTTTGTTTGGGCTATAACTTTTGGTAGGAGTTGAATTAGAGTCTCAAAACTAGTTCTATTGCTTCAGGATGATGGTTTCTTATTCCGTAGAGTGGTCATAATAGCAAAACGAACTTATGGTTAGGAAGTTATGCATATTTTAAGTTTTAAAAATTGTTGGTCATATTTAATATGTAATTAGTGAAGCCCGTTCGCTGGCCCATTAGTCTGATTAGAGAATTACTATAAATAGGGGATGTAGGAGTCAAATGAAAACTTTCCCTCTCATTCTATATCAGGTCTAAATCCAAATTAACTCTAAATCCATCTTAATTCATCCAAATTTCTCACTAAATCCAATTAGATTGTTGATTAGTGATTATATCATGGACTAAAGATAAAGATCATTAATTTGCTTGATTTGAAGTACATTCCACTGCTATCCGGATTGGATCTACATTCATATTGATCGAATTTGGTAATTAGTGAGTGGTTTATGCATTCTCACTATACTACACATGTTTATATGGTAATGACATGTAAATCCATGCACGTGGTAAAGATTGATTTGGAATACTCCTGATTTATGTTCATATTTTCATGCATATGTAAATATATGTCAGAAATTGCCTTGTTTATCTTATTTTGATGGATTGCAAGTTTGATTGGGTGAAATTACTTCTTATTTCATGTTTGAATGATATGATTTGATGTTGTTTGTTAATGTTGTGATTTTATAGAAATTTAGGTCGGAGAATTGGGCAAATCAAAGGCAAAGTTGGTCAGAATAGACGAAACTTGCCCGATAGGCATAGGAGAAGGGTAAGGGGCTACATGATAACTTGCAAGTAAGTAGGAGTTAAAGTCATAACCGAGTTATGGTGCTAACTCGTATGCAGTTCTTGACTTCGTGGATGTAAGAACTTGTGAAGTGGAGGTTGTCTATAGCTTAGTACAGGAAATTAGGCTAAGTGTTGGATGTGATGACGAGTCATCAAGTTAGGTTGGCAATGAGCTATTTCTATAACTCGGCACCAAGTTATGAAGAAGGAGGCTATAAGTCGGTGGTCAGCGTGGATGGATAGAGCATGGCTAGATGAGGTATTATATATCAAAGATGTAGACATTTGAATAAGTATTAGGTGTACCATCGAGTTATGTCATGACCCGTTTTTTCCATACACTTTGAATCGACAATAAACCACGCATGTCCAACTCAAATTGCATGAAAATACGGAACATGAAGGGTAATAAAGAAAAATAGATAGAACAGAATCTCACTTGAATGGAATAACATACAATATTGAACAAACATCTTTACAGCAGAAAACTTTTAAGTACATATATCAAAGTGTAACCTAAATTCAGCTTGGACAGTTATAAACATCTGTCTTACAATTGCTAACAAACATCAAACTAAAACAACTAAGTACAACGGATAATAGAATATGCTCATACGTATGATGAATATCTCCATCTCTCCTCTGGAAACTCCAACTATCTTTGATTAACCTGAAACTACTCGGATCTCACCGAGTATTGAAAATACCCGGATCAGGCTTGATAAACCAACGTACGAAAAACTCAATAATAAATGACAGTGTCATATATCAGCCTTTGAATAAAATCCTTTAAAAAGAAAGAGCATCTCATAAGACCACGCCCACATATAAACACAGACGGGTTTTTACCATATGATAACTAAAACACTTTTATATCAAAACCTTTGATATTATTTTTAGTGACATCTCTATGAAAAAATTTGCAAATAAACTTATTAATCTTAGCTAAAATTGTTACCATTATTAAATTCCAGCATACTAGGCTCCGCAAAAAAAAACTGTAGGTTCTTATTGGAGAATGGATTTCCATACAAATGACCAGGTGAAGGATATACCTTTTGAAATGGGTACACCTCTAGATGGATGTCTCGAGGAACCATCACAAAGCTTCTCTACCAACACAAGACTGACCTACCTCTATAATTAGATAGTATCGAATATGTCATCCGCCGACCGTTACCGAACTTTATCCGAGCGCTCGATTTCCATACATCACATTAATTAACGTCCCGAACGTCATAGCGGGAAA
This sequence comes from Allium cepa, assembly GCA_030765085.1. Lineage (NCBI taxonomy): Eukaryota > Viridiplantae > Streptophyta > Magnoliopsida > Asparagales > Amaryllidaceae > Allium > Allium cepa. Next base: position 969,341,654 of record CM060932.1, on the reverse strand, counting down.
AATATATCTAAAAGGGGATGACCATACCCTACTTGGGAATGACCCGCTTAGCCTTGCCACATCTAATCCTGTTTCGGTCATTTCCGGGTTGATGAGGCTTGAGGTTACGATTACCTTTTCACATAGCACATATCACATCTTTGAATGTCACATTGCCATTTCTGTTAACTACTAATTGCCTTCCACAAAAATACAACCCGTGAGCTCATACGTCTCAAGGAGAGTGTTAAGCTAAGAGAAGTTGCCTTCTCCGCCACCACTGATGTACGTTTGTAAAAACCAATGTACGTAATCTTTAGAAATGCAATGTCAGACAAACGTCCATACAAGTTGTCCAGGAAATGGACAAACCGAAGGCAATCTTCTACTACCACTATTAGTGAGTAGTCCTTGCAATCCGAAAAATCTCCATCACGAGGAGACCATTGCTATAAATAACTCTATAAAGGGGGCCAACCAGAGCATGTTCAACAAGCAGTCTTCACGCTATAAAGATCCACGATCTTCAATAATGATCATCTTCAATATGTCATCACGTTCAAACGTATACATTGGTTCGAAGTGGTTCTCGGATAGGAATTACCCAAATCCGACCCCGGTTCCTTCGAAATCCAATTATCGATAAAAATTGAATATAAGTATACAGAATTTATTAAGTATCTCTTCACTTTAATTCTTTTCGGATGATTTCGAAATCTCTTTCTTTTGAGTTAGGATAATTCTAAGTTATTCATTCTTTTATGTTGGATAATATTTCAAATTTCCTCACTTAACTCTCGATCCAAATTCCTTAACTTATAGACGGGTAAAAAACAATGTTATTTAAGACATCGTTTACAATAAACCCTAAATCAGTTTGAGCAAATATTTTGAGTAAATATGATCATAGAAATCATTCATTTCGGAGATTGCTTAAATTTTGGATAATACCAATCTTCTTTTATTTTGAAAACACAATACGATCTTTTTATTAAGAGCATCCGCGCTTTCCTTTCGATCTATTCCACCCCTCGCCAAAGAAAAGAAAACATAGGCCCGGTAAGTTCAGGACAAATGTACTAGTCGTTTCCGCATATTCAGTTTGTTATTACATTCAGTATTCTACAATTATTGTTTAAGTGTTATAAACAATTCATCTTATCCCTTTATTCAAAGTGCTTATCAAAAATTTAAATTCACCTTTAAGCAACTTAACATTCCTTTCAAAAACATTCACAATTGATTCCAGGAGAAACTGTTGCGTTTAAACTCTTATTCAAAAAGTTATACAATTCGCAGCATAAAAGTGTTGGGGAAAGTGCTATATAAGCTTATTTGATTTAAATCAACTTTTAAACATTCGATAATTCATATTTACCAATCCAAATCTCTTTTAAATCATTTAAATAGAGTAATCAAATTTAATTCATATTTTTCCATAATTAAAAACGTTCATTTAAACAGATTTCCTGTTATTGTCACTTAACTGCACTAGCGCGATTTTTCTAGAAAATTGTTTTGGATTTAATTCAAAATATGTTCAACGAAATTTTGATTTTCTTTCTTTGTTTAGAAGATATAGATATAATAATCCAGAATTCTCTTGTTTCGAAGAATTTCGAGCTATATTTCACTATGTATACTTATTTGAACTTTTTGGCGCGAAATCGCGAACTACAGTTGCGCGACGCACCTAGTTTTAACTTATTTTTCAATACTTGAAATAATCTATTCAAATTGAATTTTAACACTTATAAAATCATAACAAATCATTTTATATCAATATTTTCACTTTTTAAAGTATTTAAAAATGAATTACCATATTATTATATTCACATTATTTTAATATTAAATCTTAAATTCCAATTTCAATTCAATTTCAATTCTAACTTCAAATTAAACGCATTTAAAACTTAGATTTGAAATCTAATTTCAATTTAAACTTCAATTTTACCTTAATCTCAACTTCGATTTTTCAAAATCGATTTTAGTTTCGATTTCACTATTCATCTTAATTTCAATTTCAATTTAACTATCCTTTTTAAATCCGTTTCACTTCAAATTTCAAATTCTCTTTTATTTTAACTTTATTTTCACTTCTAATTGAAAAGAGACATATTTTTCTAAAATATCTCGTATCACTAAAATGTGGTCTTATTAATAAAGGTGATTACTTTTATCACAATGAACATAATCAATATCCATCTTTATCACTATCATAACATCCATAACATCCATTCAATCAATCACATAACATATGATTTCAAATCCAACATTCACTACGTGACGACCCAGAATTTTTGGATGTTTGAAATTGGAATAATTAATTGATTTTAAATATTTAAAAGTTAATTTTTAACTTGAATTCAAATATTATTATTATTTAGCAATTAAGTTATTGGATTTAATAAACTGAAATTGGGTAAATTATTGAATCTAAGCCTGCTGAAAATAATTTGAAGGTTTGTAAAATTTATATTGATAATACTTATGATAGGAAAAGTGTTAAAATTGAATTTGGAAGTGCTTTGTTAAGTTTTGAAATTTTATCGTTTAAATTGAATTTAAAAAGAGCCTTCCAAGGAACAGCCTCGGAATTCGACGAAACTAGTTCCATTGGATCCGTAATATTATATTATTATCGGATTTCAAATTTCGTAACGTTCGGAGTTATCGTGTAGCCGTAAGGGATATAAACGCGCTAAAATTTATATCGGAAATTCAATATAATAACTGGGTCTAAAAAACTATCTTCTTCATACGATCGAATTAGGACTTGAAACTTTTTCCATTACGATCAGAATAGGGGTATAACTTTATAAACGTCCAGCGGCACACATCGATAGGATGTCAAGATTTTAAGCTATGAATTCAGGATGATTTAAGTTTAAAATTTTAATACTATAAATATTATTTGATCAGTCAAAGTTCCCTTCACATCAAAACTTTTTCTCTTCACTTCAGAAGCACTGTAGCAAGCCTGCGCAACCACCTTAGCCGACAAATCATGTCCTCTTTTCTTATTCAAGCACGTTAGCGTCTTTTCCTGTTCCCCGCTCTCCCTCTTTAAATCACGAGCAGTTTCAAAGCAAAATTGAATTCATCGAAAAAATGGCCGAATAAATGATTCTTCTCGTTCGATAATTCATCCTTTCTCTTCTCTTCAAAATCAAAATCCCTCTTTGAAAAAAATACTAGCTCCCTTCAAATTTATAACCACGAATTCCTTTTTCCTTCCCTCATTCGCAGTTCAAAACTCATGAGCCTCTTTCGCCTTCAATACCGAAATCATGATCGGAAAAAAATCAATCATAATACTCGTATAGAGTGGAGATGTTTTCGATGAACTGTAAGGGGCCGCGACTTGGGGGGATACGAACGAGTACATTGAGGGAGGTTGTGTGTGACGACTGGGCTACGCAAGGAGTGGTGTTCGAGTTCAATTGGAAGGGCAGTCGATTAGGGAAGGTCGAGACTCGCATTCGATTTCTCTGGATTTGGAGTCGTGTGTTAATGAGGGCGCTGGGCTAGGGCATCACGCGAGTCAAGGCAGAGTAGCTCGCGAATCGAGAACTCGCAGCGCCTTGGGATGTGACCTCGACGTGGAAGGTCGGACAAGGTGATGTTGTTGGCGGCGACGACTCGATGTTGGCTCGTAGTGTCGATTTAGGGAAATAGTGACGAGAATGCAGGCGATCTGGAGGTGGAGCAGTAGAGGTATTATTGTTTTCATTAAATTACAGATGGAAGAAGAAATAATTTGCAGTGAGGAAAAGTTTTAAAATCATATTTTACGTATATTAATGAAGTTTTTACAGTAAAGTAAACTTGAACTGTTAAGCAGTTTTTTTTTTAAATGTTTAAGGTAATCTTGATTTACATTTTAATATATATAGGAAAACCCAAAAATAAATATATAAGTACACACATATTTTAATATATACAGTAAAACAGAAAATTATATGTATGTAGGACTTTGTAAAAACATAGGAAATTGTATAAAGATTAGTTTTTTATATATATAGATTATTTCTTATAAGTATATACAAAGATAAAATAAATAAATAAATAAATATACATTACATATTCTAATTTTCTAGTTTAGTTTTATAAAAAATGGATTTAGTGATTTATGTGTCCAATTAACTTGTATAATTTAATTTAGCTACTAAAAGAGTTTCAAACGGAAAATAATTAATTTAAAATGAAATTCATTAGTTTAAATTAAAATTATTAAATAGAAATTATTTGATCGATTCATTCGAATATTAATAAGGATCGTCTAATATTTATAAAAGTTCTTAAATTGTGAAGAAATCAAGCCGAGATGGATCGGATTGCAAATTAAAAAGAAAAGTTGAGTTAATCTCACTCATTTGGGTTTTATCTAAATTTAAATGGTTAAATTTAAATAATTGGTTGAATGATTGAATTGATTGGATGTGGTATATTATGTAGTGATATATAGTATATGTTGGAGTGATTGATTTCCTGCATTATATAGCGGATGAGACCCTATGCGCCGCATAATAGCGGATGATATTATATCAATCCCATATACCGCGATATTCCACCTCGAAGTGGAATTGGTATTTTATATTGTGATAACATATGTGAATGCAGGGAAACAGGTTGGAGGGATCCAACTGGATTCCTCAAATTTATTTAGATTGTTTAATACTCTGTGATATGGTTTATGTGATAATCGCTGATAGATTATGTTGGAAATTCAAATGTTGGATGCTATGGTTTGATTGAATATATTTGGATATATCGAGTTATCAAATTGTACAGATTTGGATTTTTGAAAGAAAATAAAAGAGAGAATTTTAAGTAAACAATTATAGGAATATGAATAAATTAAAGAATTTATTTTAAAATTCAAAGTTTAAATTTATTTAAAAGGATAAAGAAGGAATTTAGAAATATGAAGTTGGTATTTTCAGTTAAATAAGATTTTAAATCATAATTAAGAAATAAAATCTGAAGTTAATGGGTTTTGAAGAAGATGAGTAAGTAAAGGAATTTATTCCAAAATAGAGTAATTTGGAAATCAATTTGAAAATCGATTTAAGTGTTTGAAATTGGAATTTTAAGAAGGATGGGACTAAGAAATTTATAAACTGGGTTTATAAAAGTGAAGTAATATATTAGTAGATATTTGGAAGAATAAATTCACTGTGGGAATTTATCAAAGGAATAGGTAAATTTGTTTAAAAATAAATAGTGCTTTATTTTTAAAGGATGTGAAAGAGAAGGGTATTTCCCTGGATTGGCAGGTACGTTTTGAAAGAAATTTTTTAAGTATAAGTTAAAAGTTTTAAAGTTGTTTTAAAAGCATATTTTAGAAAATTTATTATTTTTAAATGTCTAAATTTTAAAGTAAGTATTTTTCAAATTTATCTTAGTAGTAATTACTTAAAGGTGGCTTGGTACTATGTTTCTAAAAGAGAAAAATTAGTTTTATATTTTATAAAGTAGCTTTATTTTAAATATTCTTAAAGTATATATTTTTAAATAAAGTATTAAAGTAGTTTTTAAATTTAAATGTTTTAAAGTATATTTTATAATAAAGTTTCTAAATAATTTTAAAAATCTAAAGTATTGTACTTGGTGTATTCAGTGGAAATAAATATTTGGGAATTCATTCCATGAGAGGAATGGGGTTTGAAAACTGTTTTCAAAAGGGTTGAAAGTGGAAATATATCTTACGAAGACATTTTGAGATTAATAAATAATTTGGGAGATTATTTATTGTTTGATGGTTGTTTAAGAATGTTAATTGATAGTTAAATAACTGACTATCATTATTGGCCAATGCGCTGATCATTTCGAAGAGACCGGGATCGGGATTTATTTCCTGAAACCCACTTCGATCCGATTTATACATTTTCATGAGGAAGACGAGTTTGGATTCAAAGATGGAGCATTGAACTGCAAGGTCTAGTCGCTACTAATCCTGAAGAGATTCCAAAATGGATGTAGTAGGAGTAGTGCCATCGGTTCCGTTCGGACCCAGAACGGACTTGTATAGGTGAATGCTTTCAGAACATCGTTAGGTGGACAGTGAGCATTCTAAGTGATATGTTCTAAACAGGTAACGCTTGGCCTCAAGCCTCATCAACTGGGAATAACTGAAAATCAGGGGTTATGCACCAAGGCTAAGTGGGTTGCACCCATTAGGGTGAGGTCATCCCTGTCAAAATGTCCCTTTTTATTTTGGCTTAGTGGGCGGTTGCTGATCCCAACCGCGGGGTGATCTTACTCGGGGAGATCTTACTCGGGATTATCGAGTAAGGGGTAGTCCCGGTCTTGTGTTGCAGGGGATTGAAAGTAATCCTCGGTACGGTGATCTAGGCCACGTACTATGATAGGTGGTACCCCAATGCCTAGTCATTAGATGGAAATCCATTCTCCCTACGCGCTTTTTGCGGTTTTTGTTTGTAGAACCCACTTTGTGGCTAGTATGCTGGAATTTAATTAATGTAACAATTTCGGCTATTTGAATAAGTATTTGTATGTAGACCCTATTATAATATCAGAGGATTTTGATAAAAAGTGTTTTGGCTATCGTAAGGTAAAAATCGTCATGTTTATTTGTGGCGTGGTCTTACGAGATGCTTTTGTTTTCAAAAGAATTTTGAAACTTTAATAATCAATTTGAGTGTGGTTTTCTAACGCTGATATTCCAGACCGACTCGGGTGTTATTTAACTATAATGCTCGGGTCAGATCGAGTATTATAGAATACAGCAAAGGATGCTGTTGAGCTCAGGAGACGAGCTAGATGGCGAAACGTACTTCCGTATTTCCGTTAAATATTCCGCTGTGTATTCAGATTGTGAGGGCAGGTTATAATTACCATCCAGTTGTGTGTCAAGTATACTCTGGTGATGCAATGTATAAATAGATTTGTTTTTGCGTAAAGATCATTTATTATCTATTATATTTTATTCCGCTGCGATGGTTAGATTCTGATGTTGTTTTCTATTTTCTTCTTCTAGCTCTTCTTCTTTAACCCAAATGGTTTGTATTTCCGGTCATCTTGAGTTTATTGATGGAGAATAGTGTCGACTCAAGGGGTACGGAACTGCAGGTCGTTACAGTGGTATCAAAGCTGAAGGTTAAGCGAGAACCTTGGCTCTGCTTAGGATTACTCATTAAAAATAGATTTCATAGTACTCTAGAATTAGTTTGAGTGTAATAATATATATGAGCGCGTATTAGCTAGTGAATATAAAAATTGTTTTATATTGTGTTGACTTACCGGTTGAGTGTTTATGGATTCTGGTCAATGTGTGGGATGTCATGTCATCGACAGGGGTTTCTAAACTCTTAAACAAGATAAACCGACACAGTATTGTTTTAAAATGGGGTAAATGAAATAATTTTACCCAAATTATTTTTGTATATAAAGGAAATAATTTTTCGTAAATTATTATATCTATATATGGTTGCTTGGCTGTTAGGAGATGATAATATTAAATTATTATCATTGTTAAGTGAAAGTTAGATGAAGAATTTAAATTATAACCAAAGATTGAGTAATAAATTCATTAACAAAATGAAATTTATAAATGTGAATCATAAATGTGATCTATAATTGAAAATGAAATAAAAATTCCAGAGTAATGTTTCAATATGAATTGGCAGGGCTGGAATTTGGAATTTTGGGAAAATTTTAAATTCCATTGGGTTTGAAAATGGTTTTCAAAGGTTTAGAGAAATAATGGTGATATTATTTGGAAAATATTTTTGAATTGGGTATGAAATCTGGTGATATTTGGAATTTAAAAATATTTGAAATGTTTTGGAAGGATAAAAGCACTGAACTCTTTTCGATTGGTAAAAAATAACTTCGGTGATGACTGCAGCATCATCGATGTTCATTGTCGAGTTTCCAAAGAAGGAATTGCTGCTTGAATGTTTAAATGGGAGATGTTTGCAAAAACTGGGTTTGGTTTTGAAATTCAAAGAGGTAATTGAATTTACAAAAGAATTTTAGATATAATTGATTTGAAATGATATTTAAAATACTTAAGTGATTATTGAAGACTCTGGAATTGGTTTAAATGTTTTGAGTGTCTAAGTAATGGCTTAAGCTCTAGAGGTTTAACTAAAAATGTTTATGGATTATAAAAAGATTTGGAAATTTATAAAGTTTGAAAATTTCCTGGAATGGAATTAACTTGTAAAAAGTTAATAATTTAGAAGAGTAAGTCGAATTTAATGAACTTAAGCTAAGTTTAATAATAGATTGTGATTAGATTTGAATTAAAGTTTAAGTATAATTGAGATGAAATTGTATAACGTGGTGGATACATTAAATGAAATTATGTTCTTACTTAATAAAATTTGAATGAATGGTGTGAAGTCAAAAGAATAGTATGAGGTTAGATTTAACTGGAGTTAAGTGAAATAAGATTGAATTGGAATAAATAGATTTCGATGGCTTATAAAGGAATTGAAAATCCATTGAATAAAAATATATTCTTGGCTAAATAAAATATATAATCCCGAGTTAAAAAGTAAAATGTGAATAGGATTGATTGTAATAGATGAAAGTATGGATATAAATAAGTTGTGACTTATAAAACTTAGAAGTGGAATAAATAAGCCAAAATAAAATTGTTTGTATTTTGGGAAATGGACTAATTTGAATAAATTGGTTGAGTGAGTATGTTAATGGAATTTTGAATTGGTCAAATGAAGGTTGAATTTTGAGTTAGTAATGAAGTTGGATTTAAATAGTGATGGTTTGAGTTGTAAATAAAATCCAAGTGAATAGAAATAAAATTGAAATGTAGCAGAATTAACTTTAAATAAAAGTCAGTTGAGGAAAGGTCTAAGTAGACTAGACTAAGTAAATGGACATCGAAATAAAATTTATTAAGTTGGGAAAAAATTTGTAAATGAACAATTTAATTTAATTTGTAACTAAATAGAAGTGAAATTTAATGTTGGAATTAAATTTAAATTGGTAAGAAAATAGAATTGAAACTGAATATTGAAATCCAATTTAAATTGTGTAAGTAAAGATGAAGAATTAGTTCTAAGTGGACTAAAAATAATAGAAGGTATAAAATGCTTATTTTGAACTTAAGAAATGAATAGTGAAATTCTTAAGAAAATTTGGTATTGGGAAAAATTATTCCAAGTGAGTAATTGAAAGAAGATTAAAATTGGAAGTTTTGAAATGGGAAAATTGAAAATAAGTAGTTAGAAATCAAACGAATGAGAATAAAAGAGAATGGATATAAATATGTAAGATGTACGTATATTATTTTATTCGCATAGCAATTTGATCCAGATTCGAGCACAGAATTTCGAGATAGTTATATCGATCCGAGTTAGGATTTTTCACTCGATTTTCGACGGCGAACCCTGAATATAGATTTTTGATTGATTATGGAAATTCTCTATCATAGTTATGACTATGCAAGGAGAATGAAGGCTTCTGAGAAAGCAGGTCTGATTCCGCACTTGGAAGTTGGATGGACGATACCAGTTTGGAAATGAAATTGTGTGATCGAGTAAGCGATCGGATTCGGTATTGCGTACGAATGATATAGGTACATCGTACGGGCTTAAATGGAACGAATATTGAAAATTTTGGAAAGAAGTGTATAAAAACGATTGTGGAATCTGTAGTTGGATATGGTTAAATAAGATATACAGGTATTAAAAAGCAAGTGGAAAAATTGGGATTTTTGATTTTAGAAGATAAATTGAAATTTGCTTGGCAAAGGTATGTATTTAAATTTCTGTATGAAATTTGATGATTTTTTAGTCTAGCCACTTGGCTTTTGTTTTCTTTTGAAATTTGGGGGCCGTTGAGGCATTTTGTAGTTATACCAAGCTAGCCGCGCAAAGGAGATGCTGGCGAATTTTTTTTCGAAAATTTAGAGAGTTAAAATTTTTTTAAGAAGGTTTTGATAATTTAAATTTGGATTTAAATTTAAATTTGGATTTAAATTTAAATTTGAAAAAGTGGAGTAAAAAATGTTGTTGGAAACTATGGAAGGTTTTGGAAAGTTGGTTGAAGTAATAGTGGGTCTTTAATAAAAAATATGTTATGGCAAGTTGATAAAACTGTTTGGTTTTGGAAAATAGTAATGGGTATTGGATCATTCTTCTTAACTAGCAATTTCGGAGACGAAATTCTTTTAAGGGAGGAGGAATGTGACGACCCGGAATTTTTGGATGTTTGAAATCAGAATATTTAATTGATTTTAAATATTTAAAAGTTAATTTTTAACGTGAATTCAAATATTATTATTATTTAGCAATTAAGTTATTGGATTTAATAAACTGAAATTGGGTAAATTATTGAATCTTCAGTTTTTAAGCCTGTTAAAAATAATTTGAAGGCTTGTAAAATTTATATTGATAATACTGAAGATAGTAAAATTGTTAAAATTGAATTTGAAAGTGCTTTGTTAAGTTTTGAAATTTCATCGTTTAAATTGAATTTAAAAATAGCCTTCCGAGGCACAGTCTCGGAATTCAACGAAACTAGTTCCATTGGATCCGTAATATTCTATTATTATTGGATTTCAACTTACGTAACGTTTGGAGTTATCGTGTAACCGTAAGGGATATAAACGCGCTAAAATTTATATCGGAAATTCAATATAATAATTGGGTCTAAAAAATTATCTTCTTCATACGATCGAATTAGAACTTGAATTTTTTTCCATTGCGATCAGAATAGGGGTATAACTTTGTAAACGCCTAGCGGCACGCATCGATAGGATGTCAAGATTTTAAGCTACGAATTCAGGATGATTTAAATTTAAAATTTTAATACTATAAATATTATTTGATCAGTCAAAGTTCCCTTTACATCAAAACTTTTTCTCTTCACTTAAGAAGCACTGTAGCAAGCCTGTGCAACCATCATAGCCGACAAATCATGTCCCTCTTTTCTTATTCAAGCACGTTAGCGTCTTTTCCTGTTCCCCACTCTCCCTCTTTAAATCACGAGCGGTTTCAAAGAAAAATTGAATTCACCAAAAAAAATGGCCGAATAAATGATTCTTCTCGTTCGATAATTCATCCTTTCTCTTCTCTTCAAAATCGAAATCTCTCTCTGGAAAAAAATAACAGTTGCCTTCGAATTTATAACCACGAATTCCATTTTCCTACCCTCATTCGCAGTTCAAAACTCACGAGCCTCTTTCCCCTTCAACACCGAAATCATAACAAAAAAAAAATCAATCATAATACTCGCATAGAGTGGAGACAATTTCGATGAACTGTAAGGGGCCGCGGCCTGGGGGGATGCGAACGAGTACATCAGGGGAGGTTGTGTGCGACGACTGGGCTACGTGAGGAGTGGCGTTCGACTTTGATTGGAAGGGCAGTCGATTAGGGAAGGTCGAGACTCGCATTAGATTTCTCTGGATTTGGAATCGTGTGTCAATGAGGGTGCTGGGCTACGGCAGCACGCGAGTCAAGACAGAGTAGCTCGCGAATCGAGAACTCACGGCGCCTTGGGATGTGACCACGGCGTGGAAGGTCGGGCAAGGTGATGTTACAGGCGGCGACGACTCGATGTTGGCTCGTTGTGTCGATTTGGAGAAATGGTGATGAGAATGCAGGCGATCTGGTGGCAGAGCAGTGGAGGTATTATTGTTTTCATTAAATTACAGATGGAAGAAGAAATAATTTGCAGTGAGGAAAAGTTTTAAAATCAGATTTTACATATATTAAAGAAGTTTTTGCAGTAAAGTAAACTTGAACTGTTAAGCAGTTTTTTTAAAAAAGTTTAAGTTAATCTTGATTTACATTTTAATATATATAGCAAAATCCGAAAATAAATATATTAGCACAACCATATTTTAATATATATACAGTAAAACAGAAAATTATATGTATATAGGACTTTGTAAAAACATAGGAAATTGTATAAAGATTAGTTTTTTCATACTATATAGATTATTTCTTATAAGTATATACAAAGTTTAAAAAATAAAAATAAATATACATTGCATATTCTAATTTGCTAGTTTATTTTTATAAAAAATGGATTTAGTGATTTATGTGCCCAATTAACTTGTATAATTTAATTTAGCTACTAAAAGAGTTTCAAAGGGAAAATAATTAATTTAAAAATGAAATTCATTAGTTTAATATAAAATTATTAAACAGAAATTGTTTGTTCGATTTATTCGAATATCAATAAGGATCATCTAATATTTATACAAGTCTTAAATTGTGAAGAAATCAAGCCGAGATGAATCAGATTGCAAATTAAAAAGCAAAGGTGAGTTAATCTCACTCATCTGGGTTTTATTTAAATTTAAATGGATAAATTGAAATAATTGGTTGAATGATTGAATTGATTGGATGTGGTATATTATATAGTGATATATATAGTATATATTGGAGTGATTGATTTCTCGCATTATATAGCGGATGAGACCCTATGCGCCGCATAATAGCGGATGATATTATATTAATCCGATATACCGCGATATTCCACCTCGAAGTGGAATTGGTATTTATATTGTGCTAACATTTGTGGATGCAGGGAAACGGGTTGGAGGGATCCAACTGGATTCCTCAAATTTATTTAGATTGTTTAATACTCTGTGATATGGTTTATGTGATAATCGATGACAGATTTGGAAATTAGAATGTTGGATGCTATGATTTGATTGAATATATTTGGATATATCGTGTTATCAAATTGTATAGATTTGGATTTTTGGAAGAAAATAAAAGAGAGAATTTTAAGTAAACAATTATAGGAATTTGAATAAATTAAAGAATTTATTTTAAATTCAAGGTTAAAATTTATTTAAAAGGATAAAGAAGGAATTTGGAAATGTGAAGTTGGTATTTTCAGTTAAATAAGATTTTTAAATCATAGTTAAGGAATAAAATCTGAAGTTAATGGGTTCTGATGTAGATGAGTAAGTAAAGGAATTTATTCCAAAACAGAGTAATTTGAAAATCAATTTGAAAATTGATTTAAGTGTTTGAAATTGGAATTTTAAGAAGGATGAGACTAAGAAATTTATAAACTAGGTTTATAAAAGTGAAGTAATATATCAGTAGATATTTGGAAGAATAAATTCACGATGGGAATTTATTAAAGGAATTTCTAAATTTGTTTAAAAATAAATAGTGATTTATTTTTAAAGGATGTGAAAGAGAAGTGTATTTCCCTGGATAGCCAAGTACGTTTTCAAAGCAAACTTTAAGTATAAGTTAAAAGTTTCAAAGTTGTTTCAAAAGCATGTTTTAGAAAATTTATTATTTTTAAATGTCTAAATTTTAAAGTAAGTATTTTTCAAATTTATCCTAGTAGTAATTACTTAAAGGTGGCTTAGTACTATGTTTCTAAAAGAGAAAATTTTAGTTTTATATTTTATATAGTAGCTTTATTTTAAATATTCTTAAAGTATATATTTTTAGATAAAGTATTAAAGTAGTTTTTAAATTTAAATGTTTTAAATTATAATTTATAATAAAGTGTTTTAAATTATTTTAAAAATCTAAAGTATTGTACTTGGTGTTTTCAGCGGAAATAAATATTTCGGAATTCATTCCATGAGAAGAGTGGGGTTTGAAACTATTTTCAAAAGGGTTGAAAGTGGAAATATACCTTGCGAAGATATTTTGAGATTAATAAATAATTTGCGAGATTATTTATTGTTTGATGGTTGTTTGGGAATGTTAACTGATAGTTAAATAATCGACTATCAATATTGGCCAATGTGCTGATCGTTTCGAAAAGACCGGGATCGAGATTTATTTCCTGAAAACCACTTCGATCTGGTTTGTACGTTTTCGTGATGAAGACGAGTTTTGATTCGAAGGTGGAGCAGTGAAGTGCAAGGGTTAGTCGCTACTAATTCCGAGGAGATTCCAAAATGGATGTAGTAGGAGTAGTGCCTTCTGTTTCGTTCGGACCCGGAACGGACTTGTATGGATGAATGCTTTCAGAACATCGTCAGGTGGACGGTGAGCATTCTAAGTGATATGTTCTAAAAAGGCAACGCTTCACCTCGAGCCTCATCAACCGGGAACGACTAAAAATCAAGGGTTATGCAGCAAGGCTAAGTGGGTAGCACCCATTAGGGTGAGGTCATCCCTGCTAGATGTCCCTTTTTATCTCGGCTTAGCGGGCGGTTGCTGATCGCAACCGCGGGGTGATCTTACTCGGGATTATCCAGTAAGGGGTGGTCCCGGTCTTGTGTTGTATGGGATTGAGAGTAATCCTCGGTACGGTGATCTAGGCCACGTACTGTGATAGGTGGTATCCCAATGCCTAGTCATTAATTGGAAATCCATTCTCCCTACGTGCCTTTTACGGTTTTTGTTTGTAGAACCCACTTTATGGCTTGTATGCTGAATTGATTAATGTAAAAATTTCGGCTATTTGAATAAGTATTTGTATGTAGACCCTATTATAATATCAGAGGCTTTTCATAAAGTGTTTTGGCTATCGTAAGGTAAAAACCCGACATGTTTATTTGTGGCGTGGTCTTACGAGATGCTTTTGTTTTCAAAATAATTTTGAAACTTTAGTAATTAATTTGAGTGTGGTTTTCTCACGCTGGTATTCCAGACTGAATCGGTTGTTATTTAACTATAATGCTCGGATCAGACTGAGTATTATATAATACAGGAAAAGATGCTATGGAGCTCAGGAGACGAGCTGGATGGCGATACGTACTTCTGTATTTGCGTTAAATATTCCGATGTGTATTCAGATCGTGAGGACAGGTTATGGTTACTATCCAGTTGTGTGTTATGTATACTTTGATGGTGCAATGTATAAACAGATTTGTTTTTGTGTAAAGATCATTTATTATCTATTATATTTTATTCCGCCGCGATGGTTATATTCTGATGTTGTTTTCTATTTTCTTCTTCTACCTCTTCTTCTTTAATCCAAATGGTTCATATTTCCATTTATCTTGAGTTGATTGATGGAGAATAGTGTCGATTCAAGGGGTACGGAACTGCGGGCAGTTACACACTATTTATACCATAACGAAATACATTATCACAATTCAATTATCTAACCAACAATCAAACATCCATATTAACAATCAGATAAACATTCATATGTCAAAAGGGTATAAATATGATTGATTTAACATAATCAAAATATAAATTCAAAAAGCGATAAGAATTTCCCACCTTTGCCCCAAACGTTCAACTTCCTACCAACATTCATTTAATTCAACGCTTCACTAAACCACCACCTAAATATTCTTCCACCTTTTCCAAGTGCTCGTCCATCGCGTCTACCTTTGCTTTGATCTCGACCATGCCTCCCCACCTCCATATTTCTCACGGCCAAGCGCCATTTTTAAGAAGAGAAGAAGAAGTGAATTAAGAAAAGGTTAGAGAGTAACAAGTGGATTAGTGCTTAAGCACTCCACTATTTTTAACCCTCCTACCTCTCTTAAAGAGAGAAGCCGTTAAAATAGCTTAAAGGAAGAAGAAGAGAATAATTTGTGTGAAAATGTAAGAGGTATGCATGGCTATTTATAGGAAAATGTTTGGAATAAAATATTATTATGTAAAATGACCAAAATGCCATTTACTTACTTTTTAGAAAACCTTACCTTTTTCAACACTTAACATTACATTTCAAATCATGCTTTATGTCACTTCCACTTAAGGAGTAAGAAATGTAAAGTAATAATTATGTTTGGTTTGATTTGACATGTTTTGTCCTTTTGTGTTTACGTTTGCACTCTTTTGGCAAATCATGTACTTTTTGAATTATTTCTAAACTTTGACTTTTCAAAGTGAATTTGTTAAATGTAACATGTAACATAGTTTGTTAAGTTGTATTTATATGTTAGAAAATGTATCAAGTTGCAACAACTTGTCTACAACTTGTTTCGGCTGAAAACGGTGTTTTTGTCAACAAATTTTACAGTCAAAATTTGATTTTTTTGTTAAGCTATATATTGAAGTAAACCAAACTTTAAAATGAACTTTTTACTTCTTTAAATAAATTAAAACATTTCTCTTTATATTTTAAAATCATATTTAATTAATATCAAAATCTCTAATTTTATAGTGTACGTAAAATTGACAAAATGCGAAAATTTTTGGTTATTGTTGTAAAACAATTATTAACATATTTTTAAATATATAAATATACTTTCATTATCTTTATTAGATGTTTTAAATAAGATTTACCTTTTTAAATAAATATTTAAATCCATTTATTTAAGCCTTTATTTATTATTGACAAAACTTAACTTTTGTTGATTTGTTCTAAAATCCAAATTTATACTTTTTAATTATTAACTATAAGAATGATTGATTATTGATTATATATAACATTTTTATCTAAGATTTAAATTCCTTTAAATTTAAAACGAACGAAATCTCTTATTTTCGAAGTGGCGAAATTACGGGTCGTTACATTCTTCCCTACTTAAAAGCATTTCGTCCTCGAAATGAAAGTTAGATAAAGGAATCTATCTCATACTCATATCCTCAAATAATTTGACTTATTTCTACTGATGGTAGAAAAGAAGAAGGTCGATATCATAACAACACTAAAACAAATGATGCAAAACATACATAAAAAGATTCCCCATATTAACCTGAGTATTTATCACGTACTTACAGTTATATGTACATACATCAAGTCAAACTTCTATCCTACCCATCCTAGTGCATACTGCACACTTAAGATAATATATACAGCAGTCAAATAAGACTATACATCCAAAAACAAGCATATTGATACTATATCAACATAAATGAATACATCCACATAACCCATCCTCTATCCTGAGCATGTACTATACCTGAGGTCTATATATACATATTACCAAAACATCAGTCCAACCACTATATTTTAGTGCCTACTATTTGAGATAACCATCCCACTACTAAGTAGACAGACCCAAAACATCATACTATATGTGACATTTTATTCAATCTATTATTCAAATTCATAACTTTACTTTTGAACTAGTATCGATCCTCCGATTTTCTAGTGCAGACTTTGATCAGACTTCTAAATCACAAACCCTTGCTTTCCTTGCATAGCTCTTAACTATGATAGAAAACTCGTGTACATAATCATAAACTCTCATCAATGTTTGCCATCAAGAATCGACTGATAAATCCTTTTTTGAATTGGTGTAAACACCTTAAAATTCTACACTCAAATCTTAGATCAAATTTTATGTGCTGAAATGATTTATGTATTACTTATGTACTTATTCACATTCATCTTTGCCTAATACATTTTCTTCAAAAATTTCTATTAATCCAAGTTTATTTCACAACCATTTACTTTCTTCTAAATACATTATTACTTAAGATACAAGTATGACTTAAACTTGTATAATATACCTTTACTTCCTAAGAGTATACATACATATCCCAAAACTTCAAATTGTTATTACTTCAACTAAGGTGTTTAACTAATATGGAACTCTACTATTATCTCAAATTAATAAGTTATAAAACTCAACCCTTAGTTTTCTTTACCCAAGGTTTCAATTTAGCTAATATTATTTATCTTATCCATATATATATATTAATAAGACAACTTTACTAAGTGTACATCTTTTTCTCACCGATTCTATGATAAATTACTTAACTTATTTACCTATCCATTTTCTAAATCAAATTTCTTAACCTTAAATCCATCAAATACCTTATAGTCAAATTGTGAAACTTAATTCACATGGTTACTTAAACATTTTCTTCCAATATTCAACCTACTAACCATAGTATTCAAAAATATCCACTTCTATTCTTACTTCATTTTGAATTACAAATGTTACCCTATATATATCACTAATTCCAATTTTTTATTAGGATGATATTTCTTATACCTCTTTTTCCAAAATTTCACTTTGATTTTAACCTAGTCAAAGTGCCTAAATTTCAAATTAACATAACTCCTTTATAAGTTATACAACTTATCTTTTTATATTATATTTAGTAAAAAGTCTCAACTTAGGTTTATCTTTTTCCTATCTTGTTGATAAGAAATTTTTCTAAGTATGCATTTTCTTTTTTACTTTCTCCTGTTACAACTTGTAGCTTCAATATTATCATCAAATATCTTACAGTTAAATTGTGAATTTTACTTCACAAGATATTTGTACTTAGATTTGAAATCTATCCATTATGATAATCACTTAATCAATATTATTTCTTAATACTAAATATCTAATAGTATATGATTAAAGTTCTAAATTCTAGCTTTCAACTAATTGATTCTATATGGAATATCTTATAGTCAAATTGTGCAATTCTAATCACAAGACATTCATATTTTAGTTTTGCTAAGCTAAATTACGAACAATCCTTAATTTCTAACCCAAAAGATAACAATATCCCCTTTAATGCTTATAATATAAACCCAAGGTAAAATTATTTCATTTACCAACTTCTTTAAAATAAAATCACTTTTATAAAATTAACAAATATGCACTCATATATATAATACTCTCATAACTCATCCTAGGGTGTTACTAACCCTATCTCTAATGAGTTACTCATTCTAGGATATTACTAATCCTATATCTGATGAGGCTTTACCCATAACAAAGCCAAGGTTCTTGCTTAACATTCAGCTCTGATACCAAATGTCATGACCCATTTTTTCCGTACCCTTTGAATCGACAATAAACCACGCATGTCCAACTCGAATTGCACGAAAATACGGAACATGAAGGGTAATAAAGAAAAATAGACAGACTAGAATCTCACTCGAATGGAATAACATATAATATTGAACAAATATCTTTACAGCAAAAAACTTTTAAATACATATATCAAAGTCTAACCTAAATTCAGCTTGGATAGTTATAAACATCCGTCCTTACAATTGCTGACAAACATCAAACTAAAACAACTAAGCAAAGCGGATAATAGAATATGCTCATACGTATGATGAATATCTCCAGCTCTACTCTAGAAACTCAAACCGTCTTTGATTAACCTGAAACTACTCGGATCTAACCCAAGTATTGAAAATACCCGGTTCAGGCTTGATAAACCAACATGAGAAAAACTCAATAATAAATGACAGTATCATATATCAACCTTTGAATAAAATCCTTTAAAAAGAAAAAGTATCTCATAAGACCAAGCCCACACATAAACACGGACGGTTTTTTACCTTATCATAACTAAAACACTTTTATATCAAAACCTTTGATATTATTTTCAATGACATCTTTTTGAAAACAATTGCAAATAAACTTATTAATCTTAGTTGAAATTGTTACCATTATTAAATTCCAGCATCTTAGGCTCTACAAACAAAACCGTATGTTCTTATTAGAGAATGAATTTCCATACAAATGACCAGGTGAAGGATCTACCTTCCGAAATGGGTACACCTCTAGATGGAGTCCCGAGGAACCATCACAAAGCTCCTCTACCAACACAAGGCCGGCCTACCTTTATAACTAGATAGTACCGAATATGTCATCTCCCGATCGTTACCGACCTTTATCCGAGCGTTGGATTTCCCTACACCACATTAACTTACATCCCAACGTCATAGCGGGAAAAAATATATCTAGAAGGGATGACGATACTCAACTTGGGAATGACCCACTTAGCCTTGCCGCATCTAATCCTATTTCGGTCATTTTCGGTTTGATGAGGCTTGAGGTTACGATTAACTTTTCACATAGCATATATCACATCTTTGAACGCCACATTGCCATTTCTGCTAACTACTAATTGCCTTCCACAAAATACAACCCTTGAGCTCCTACGTCTCAAGGAGGGCGTTAAGCTAAGAGAAGTTGCCTTCTCCGTCACCACTGATGTACGTTTGTAAAAACCAATGTACGTAATCTTTAGAAATACAATGTCAAACAAACGTCCATACAAGTTGTCCATGAACATGACAAACCGAAGGCACTCTCCTACTACCACTAGTAGCGAGTAGTCCTTGCAATCCGAAAAATCTCCATCACGAGGAGACCACTGCTATAAATAACTCTATAAAAGGGGCCAACCAGAGCATGTTCAACAAGCATTCTTCACGCTATAAAGATCCACGGTCTTCAATAATCATCATCTTCAACATTTCATCACATTCAAACGTATATATTGGTTCGAAGTGGTTTTCGGATAGGAATTACCTAAATCCGACCCCGGTTCCTTCGAAATCCAATTATCGATTAAAAGTGAATATGAGTATATAGAATTTATTAAGTCTCTTTTCACTTTAATTCTTTTCGGATGATTTCGAAATCTCTTTCTTTTGAGTTAGGATAATTGTAAGTAATTCATTCTTTTACTTTGGATAATATCTCAAATTTCCTCACTTAACTCTTGATCCAAATTCCTTAACTTTTAGATGGGTAAAAAACAATGTTATTTAAGACATCATTTACAATAAACCCTAAATCAATTTGAGCAAACATTTTGAGTAAATAGGATCATAGAAATCATTCATTTTGCATATTGCTTAAATTTTGGATAATATCAATCTTCTTTTATTTTGGAAACACAATACGATCTTTTTAATTAAGAGCATCCGGGCTTTCCTTTCGATCAGTTCCGCCCCTTGCCTAAGAAAAGAAAACATGGGTTGGGTAACTTCATGACACTGGTTGCTCCATCTCTAACCTTAGTTAAACACCTTGTTTTATCTCCACAGATCTCACAGGCGGGACAAATGTACTAGCCGTTTCTGCATACCCAGTTTGTTATTACATTCAATATTCTTCAATTATTGTTTAAGTGTTATAAACAATTCATCTTAACCCTTTATTCAAAGTTCTTATTAAAACTTCAAATTCATCTTTAAACGACTTAACATTCCTTTCAAAAACATTCACAATTAATTCCACGAGGAACCGTTGTGTATAAACTCTTATTCAAAAAGTTATACAATTCGTAGCATAAAAGTGCTGCGAAAAGTGCTATATAAGCTTATTTGATTTAAATCAATTTCTAAACATTCGATAATTCATATTTCCCAATCCAAATCTCTTTTAATCATTTAAATAGGGCAATCAAATTTATTTCATATTTTTCCATAATTAAAAATGTTCATTTAAACAGATTTCTTGTTATGCTCACTTAACTGCACTAGCGCGATTTTTCTGAAAAATTGCTTTGGACTTAATTCAAAATCTATTTAACGAAATTTGGTTTTCTTTATTTGTTTAGAAGATAAGGATATAATAATCTAGAATTTTCTTATCTCGAAAAATTCCGAGCTATATTTCACTCTATACACTCATTTGTGCGCGATGCACCTAGTTTTAACTTATTTTTCAATACTTGAAATAATCTATTCAAATTGAATTTTAACACTTATAAAATCATTACAAATCATTTTAAATCAATATTTTCACTTTTTAACGTATTTAAAAATGAATTTTCACTATTACCATATTATTATATTCACATTATTTTAATATTAAATTTTAAATTCCAATTTCAATTCTAACTTCAAATTAAACACATTTAAAACTTAGATTTTAAAACTAATGCCAATTTAAACTTCAATTTAACCTTAATCTCAACTTCAATTTTTCAAAATCGATTTTAATTTCCATTTCACTATTCATCTTAATTTCAATTTCAATTTAACTATACTTTTTAAACCCGTTTCATTTTAAATTTCAAATTTTCTTTTATTTTAACTTTAGTTTCACTTCTAATTGAAAAGAGACTTATTTTTCCAAAATATCTCATATCACTAAAATGTGGTCTTATTAATAAAGGTGATTGCTTTAATCAAAATGAACATAACCAATATCCATCTTTATCGCTATCATAACATCCATTCAATCATTCACATAAGATATGATTTCAAATCCAACATTCACTATTTATACCATAACGAAATACATTATCATAATTCAATTATCAACCAACAATCAAACATCCATATTAATAATCAAATAAACATTCATATGTCATGAGGGTATAAATATGATTGTTTTAACATAATCAAAATATAAATTCAAAAAGCGATGAGAATTTCTCACCTTTACCCAAAACGATTAACTTCCTACCAACATTCATTTAATTCAACGCTTCACTAAACCACCACCTAATCATTCTTCCACCTTTTCCAAGTGCTCGACCATCGCTTCTACCTTTGCTTTGATCTCGACCATGTATCCCCACCTCCATATTTCTCACGGCCAAGCGACATTTTCTAAGAAGAGAAGAAGAAGAAGTGAATTAAGAAGAGGTTAGAGAGTAACAAATGGATTAGTGCTTAAGCACTTCACTATTTTTAACCCTCCTACATCTCTTAAAGAGAAGCAATTAAAATAGCTTAAAGGAAGAAGTAGAAGAGAACGATTTGTGTGAAAATGGAAGAGGTATGCATAGCTATTTATAGGAAAACGTTTGGAATAAAATATTAATATGTAAATGACCAAAATGCCCTTTACATACTTTTTAAGAAATCTTACCTTTTTCAACACTTAACATCATATTTCAAATCATGCTTTATGTCACTTCCATTTAAAGGGTAAGAAAAGTAAAGCAATAATTACATTTGGTTTGATTTGATATATTTTGTTCTTTTGTGTTTACTTTTGCACTTTTTTGTCCAATCATGTACTTTTTGAATTATTTGTAAACTTTGACTTTTCAAAGTGCATTTGTTAAATGTAACATGTAACATAGTTTTTTAAATTGTATTTATATGTTAGAAAATATATCAAGTTGCAACAACTTGTCGACAACTTGTTTTGGTTGAAAACGGTGTTTTTGTTAACAAACTTTACAGTCAAAATTTGACGTTTTTGTTAACTATATATTGAAGTAAACGAAGCTTTAAAATGAACTTTTTACTTATTTAAATAAATTAAAACATGTCTCTTTATATTTTAAAATCATATTTAATTAATATCAAAATCTCTAATTTTACGGTGTATGTAAAACTGACAAAATGCGACAAATTTTGGTTATTTTTATAAAACGATTATTAACATATTTTTAAATATATAAATATACTTTTATTATCTTTATTAGATGTTTTAAATTAGATTTACCTTTTTAAATAAATATCTAAATCCATTTATTTAAGCCTTTATTTATTATTGACAAAACTTTTGTCGATTTGTTCTAAAATCCAAATTTATACTTTTTAATTATTAACTATAAGAATGATTGATTATTTATTATATATAACATTTTTATCTAAGATATAAATTCCTTTAAATTTAAAATGAACGAAATCTCTTATTTTCGAAGTAACGAAATTATGGGTCGTTACAAGTTATCTCTAGAACTAGAAGATGAAGCGATTGGGGCTGTGTTATCAAGGAAGGATGAGTCGGCGTCTAAAAAACTTGAAGAAGGGTATTGGAGGTACGGAAGAAAAGTTAGCATCTGGTTGACTAAGTATATAACTCAGTACCGAGTTATGCCGATAACTTGATACAAAGTTATCAATATGCAAAGGTGAAAGGTAAAACTTCTGGGGATTGATGTCGAGGTTTTATAGATCTTGCTGGAGGTGTTGGCTCATTTTTAGTAGTTGGATGATGATATAACAACATGATGAAAAGCTATGATCTTCGGATGTTGGTTCGTGTTAGGAGTAGGTTTCGAAGATGGTGGCTCGTAAAGGTGGGAGCCGTAAATGAGGGAATATGGAAGGGTTCCTCATGAATAATGGAAACTGGATTGAGTGAGAAGGGCTTGGTATCCAAATGGAGCAAAGGTAGGCTTGGGTATATATGCTAAGGAATCATTGATTACTCGGAGAGTTTTTGGTTATACGCAAAGTAGGGGTATTGTAAGTGGAGATGCCCATGGGTCAATAGGGGAACATATATACCTTGCTTTGGGTCTAGTGTCCAGCTTTGGGTTGTGACACATGTATCCAGCTTTAGGGTGCAAGATAAAAGATTATAACAGATAACCGGGATTTTCATTAGTCCTTGGCTTAAGGGTCATACTAGTTATCATATATTCATAGCAGAGGGAGTGATAGATAGGATTGTTTGATGGATGAATGGTTGCTTTGGTTGCTTCCTTTAGTTGGCTATCACTCATAGGTATTAGGGGAAGCAGGTATTAGAGATGAGAATACTTGGAAGAATGATATCTTGTAATTGGTTTGTGGTATTTCTTTATGATATGCTAGAGTAGCATATTGTAGTGTTAGATGCTAACTCTTTAGTTGCAGGGATGGGTTAGATATGGTTTGTGTACTTTTATTCCTTACCATATTTACATGTATAGTATTTTGAGATTCATTTACCGCTCATACCAGACTATTGTGTGATCCAAGGTTTTATGCTTTGTTTCTTATTATCCTGGGTACTCTTAAATGAGTAGACTAGATATTAGGTCTAGGTAATGCAGTAGCTGTTTGGAGGACGAGATGGATGAAGTTATCTCGTATTATATACATATATGGATTTATATGTTTTTCCGCTGAGCAAGGTTGTGGAGTCCATTACAGTTCTTGCTTATTTCTATTTATTTAGATAGTTTAGTTTAGTTTACTTCTATTTATAAACTCTACTACAATTAATGTATAACTTTGTAGATCTATTGCCCTGATGATGATTTATTCACATGAGTTTTTATGTCTCTTCTATTATGATAATATATTTTCTCCATGCAATATG
Organism: Allium cepa; assembly: GCA_030765085.1. Lineage (NCBI taxonomy): Eukaryota > Viridiplantae > Streptophyta > Magnoliopsida > Asparagales > Amaryllidaceae > Allium > Allium cepa. The sequence continues at coordinate 969,317,092 of CM060932.1, read as the reverse complement.
AAATATGATAGGTTATATGCTATATTGGTTTATTTCAATCTTGATGATTGTCGTATATTGGTCGAGCATAGACAGTGCACTATTTTTTATATGATTGGTGCCAGTAGTATAGGGCGGTCGTTGCATCTATAGTTTCATTAAGGTCCATATAGGTGTCAAATCTCATGCCAAGCTTGAATCTCCTACGGTCTATTTTCCTCCCATCGGAAATTCCAAGGTTATTGTTTTTTCTCTTTTTTCTATGTCAATGCCTTCATTATTCTTGACCATAGTGTTCACATTATCTGAAGCTTTCGATGGTTTGGCAGTTATTCTAGTCTGCCACCCTGCTGCAACTTCCTCCATTCGATTGTACTTTGCAACTTCATAGAAGAAGTCCTGAAGGGAATATTAGTCAAACTCTGAGCCATCTATATGTTTGGGTGAACACCATTGCATATGGCCATAAAAGTTAATCGTTCTTAGCATTCTAGATGCTAGCAGCTGCAATGTCCAAACTGGTTAGGTATTGCCACAAAGTCTTGTCCTCCCTTTGTTTCACATCCGACAAAGAATACAGGTCCTTGGGTTTTTTCAAATGAACTCGAAATTGGCCGATGAACTTTTCCTTCAACATTTCCTATGAGTGGATCGTGCCATGGAAAGATGATAGAACTACATAGTCGACAAAGCCGACAATAAAAGGTGGAAACACTTGTTTGTAACTTCCTCCGTTGCCCTACTCATTAGCATATCTTGTGTATGTCATTGCAAATGCACTATAGGATCAGTCAAGCCTTAGTAAGGAGCTATAGTAGGTATCTTAAAACTCCTAGGATTCTAAGCAGTCCATATCTCTGTAGAAAACGGCATGCCATCTCTTGCATAGATTCCACGTTTAATTTTCTCATGGTGGACACGTTCCTTGATAAGTCATGCCATGAGGTCCTTCGGTTCAAGGGATGAGAAGAGCTAGGATGACCTTCCCTGCCGGGGTAAGAGGCTTCTTTCATACCTTCTACGATGGCTCGTACTACCACCCTAGCTTCATTCCTTGCTTTGGGATCATTCACGGTGATGAGCTCGCCTTCCATCAGTGGTTTCTTTCGCCAAGACTTGAGAGCGCTACCTAGATCGGAGAGATTTAGAAATGGCTGCCTCTTGCTTATTACCTCCCTTGAACGGTTCGACACCGAGCCAATCCTCGGGTGCAGGGCGCGGCTGAGTCCTTGCCCAACCTATTTCCTCGACATTTTCTCATCCATCTCCTCGATTATCCTAATCTGAATCACCACTAGAGTGCGATCTCCTTGGTCTCCTAAACCCTTTGCACTAGGCTTTCCCTTAGGTATCAATGTTTATGTGGTTGGCTACGTTTGCCCCAAGCGTGGCATGATTTGATCCATAATGGCTTACTGCTGGGTAGCGAAGAGGTTGTCGAGATCTGCCACAACTCTGTCCAAATCACCCCTAGTGATATCATCTGGTCTTGGTGTACTAGATGATTGGTTATCTTGGTTAGCTATAACTAGATTTACGTTCCTATTGGCATCATCGATCTTGCTCTATGATTTAGAAGGCATGTTGAGAAATATCAGTTCTCAGTGAAAGGACCAAAATGTTTGCATAAAAAATGAGCAAACACCTCCAATCGATTTTTCATAGTCCAATAAATAAAGAATAAAAGCCAGAAAAAGTAAAGTACAACACGGTTTATAGCGGTTCAGCCATAATAGGCCTATGTCCATTGTTTGTTTTTAGTCATTTCTCTTATACTTTTGATATTAAAAGTAAATGATGAAGAGTACAATGGTTTATAAATAAAATTAGGATCCATGTGCTCCATGCAATTGATTCTGTAGCTCGAAATCTTTTAGATCCCCAAAAATGTTGTCGCTTGAATCCCAAATGCTTGTGTATCTATGGGAATGAAGAGGTGGTGTCATTAATTGGGATATTTCCTTGTATATCTCACCTAGAGAGAATATTGTCGAAAATCTAGAATATGCTTGATTATTTTAAAATATATTCATATTCCCTTCCATATATACACTGCTCGGTCCAGCTAAGAACTCGACTCAAAGGGCATTGGTTCAACCAAGATAGACATGGACAAGTTGTTGGCCAGGTTCTTATGCTCTCCTAGCTTGCTCGGTGTCCCTTGGTTCGATAGGTCTTCCCTAGGTTTGGCTTGATATGGTACTCAACAGGCACATGGCTTGGTCTGGTATATGCACCCTCCCATGGTTCAATGGATCTATGACTACCTAGTTCGATAAACCTTCAATTACCGAACAATAAATCATGTTTGGTGCTTAGGGTATCGAACATGATTTCTTATCCGGTATTTAGGCCACCGAATAGAGGGAGGGGAAGCTTACTCTTCCCTTATTCTTTTGAGCTCATAGCTTACCTTCTACCTTGCCTCCTTTGCCTTCTGCCTAACTATAATCTTATAGGCGAAATTTCCCATAACACAAACAAAAGTGCCTATTTTGGCCAAGTATGTAAAATTATCTAAATAATTTTTAGTCCAGTTCGAACAGTCTGATATAGATTAGATTTCCAAGGATATGGATTCTTCAACATATTCTTTAACCAAGCTTGCAGGCATAAAGTCGCACAAGAAATCAAGTAAATTCATATAGTACAACTAATCTAACCTAGCATTTCAAAAATAGCTCAAATCTTAGTACTAACGCGGGGTTAATGTGTAAAGGATCAAACTGCAATAAATCAGAGCGAGCCATATATACCCAGAATAGCATAGCTTTATCGTCTATGCAATAAGATGATTCAGGGTCTTAGATGACTCGACTTTAGTGGAAGATAAAAATGTGACAAGAAAAATTACATACCGAACCCTTACTTAACATTTTTCAACAGAATACATTATAATAGGGGATACTCAACCCCTACATTAGATGCATCATCAAAGAGGAAGAAACAAAGTCATGTGGGAAGTTCATGAGGGACACTATGGAGATCACTCAAGAGGAACAAAATTGGAAAATTAAATGCTAAGACAAGGCTATTATTGGCCAATTGCACTATGTGATGCACAAGAGTATGTTCGCAAGTGTGACACATGCCATAGATTCACTGTAGTGGCCTGTATCTTCGTACCCTTTAGGTCGACAATAAACCACACGTGTCCAACTCAAATCGAAAGGAAATACGAATCATTAGGGGTGAAGGAAAAAAACATAAAAGAAGAAACAATACATAGAATCTCACAATCGCAGTGGAACAAAATATAATATAAATAATAACAGATTTTTATACAAAAGAATCTATAGCTGTTAATATATATACCATCATCAGAGTACAACAATCAACAAAACAATACTGGACAATTATAACAATTTGTCCTCACAAGTGCTGAATATACGGCGTATACACGGTGGAATATAATCAAGTATGTGAAATACGTTTGAAATCCTTCAACTCATCTCTGGAGCTCCGTAACATCCTAACCTGAATCTGTAATACTCAGTCTAACCAAAGTATTATAATAAAATAACACCCGAGTCAATCTGGAAAACCAGCGTGAGAACACACTCAATTTGAATTATTACTATATTTCAAAAATCCTTTGAAAAACAAAGGTATCTCATAAGACCACGTCACACATAAACACGACGGGTTTTACCTTACGATAACCAAAATATTTTATATCAAAATCATCTTATATTATAATAGGGTCTACAGAAGTAAATTAGAAAATAGCAGAAATGCTTGCATCTCATGTTTAAGCAAATATTTGGTATAGAATCAAAACCATACATGCTCGCAGTGGATACTGGATCCCATATAATGACTAGGCTACTGGGGTACCGCCTATCACAGCACCCTTTTAGAAAAATGTACCGAGATCGTACCTAACGATCCCTGCAACATACAGGACCGGCCTACCCCTAACCTGGATAGTACCGAATCTGCTATCACCCGGGGTGTTCCCACCCTAATCAAGCACTCTCTTTTTCATGCACACCCACATCAATAATTTTAATATAATATATCCGAGGGTATCTAGAAAGGTAATAACATATCATACATGGGTGTGACCCACTTTTCGCTGTTGCATCTCCCCTGTTTTAGTCATTTCCGGTTGATGAGGCTTGAGGCTATGTTTACCTTTAGAATAGCATTCATACTTGGAATGCTAACACTGCCTTCCAGGAAATAATGCAATGATAGCATTCATCCATACAAGTTGTCCTAGGCCTGGACAAACCGAATCTCCATAATCTTCGTCTTCATTGCCTTTTCGATATCACAATTCATAACGCACAAATTGGATCAAAGTGGTTTTTGAATAATTAAATCTGATCCCGTCACTTCGAAACGATCAACGAATTTGGCCAGATTTGATAGTCAGTTACTTAACTATCAAATAACAATCATTCAAACATAAACTACATTTCCTATGGAACCCACTAAGCTTCACTTTCATTAATTTAAAATCACTTTTCAAATACTTGGAAATCACTTTAATATACTTATCTCACAAAATAGTATATATTCACAAAACGAAATATTTTCCGATACTTAGGAAATAAAACCAAATACTTATCTTAACAATATAAATATATTTCAAATCATTACTTTCAAAATTTGAAGAACATTTTCCATATGCTTACAAAATGGTACGAGTATCTTAAACCATAGCCTAGAACGAATTAGTTATCTCAAGATCTTATTAAGATGATTAAACACAAGTATCCAAAACGAAAATGTAAACATTCCGAAATAACCTTTCTCTCTTTAACCATTCTCTTTTTCATTTAGAACATCATCTTATAAATCTCCATGTTTATTTACAAAGATACTCCTTCGAAATCTCCTAATCAATTACAAAATTCTTCTTTCCTCAATCATTCAGAATCTAACCTTCTTTCAAATTTTAATCCTCTTTCCAAATTAATAAATCCATTTTCATAATTTATTTTTATAAAAAATTTCTTTTATATCAATTTATTTAATTATTTTAAAATAAATAAACTAAAACATCATATATTTCACTTATCCAATTTCCCTTTTAAAAACCTAACTTCTCCACTTATAGCTTCTTAAAAATACCCTTTCCATAATATATCACCTTAAACCATTTTATAATAATAATATATAGTTTGAACCTTTAGAAAGAGTTACCAAATAATATGTTATAATAACTTCAAAACAATTCTTAAAAATCCACCTAAATAATCAATCTGTAACAATACAGTTCAAATAAAGTAATCGACTTTTTACTATCCATTTATCAAATAATTATATTACTATATAAATAAATAATATCACTTAAAATCTCAAAATAGTTCTTAAACAATTTTATCAAAACGACCAATATTTCTTCATAAACCACTTTTCAAATTCATTTATAAATATTAACTTAACAAAATACTTGTATACATTCACCTAATAAACATTTTACTTCAGATTATAAAATCTGAAGTTAAACACAATCGAAAACCTTCCAAATTTCAAAACAAGCTCAATAGCTCCAAAGGTACTTAAGCAAGCAACCATTATATTCAGATTAACTTTCCAAGTTAATTTATCAATATTCACCTAAATCCATTAACAAATATATAACCAATTCCATGATTACCAATTAATCCGTTAAACGACACTTATTCCATATTGATTGACTATCAATTAAAATTTCCCCAAATTCTATACCATAGCATATCAGAAGTTTATCATGCTTCTAACATATCATTCAAACCACATTTCCATTTTATACTAGACGGTGTTAATTTGGCTAGATAGATAAACCAATATTCCAATTCTATTTACGTTATAATTAAACAACGTGATCCAAAAACAAACCATTCATCAAATTTCACACAAATATGATTCAATACCAAAAATAAACTTAAAAATAAACATAAACAGTTTAATAGCAATTCGAGTTGCTATATCATCACCTTAGATCCGGTTCAACCAATCTTATAGCATTTTAAGACGCTTTATCATCATCCTAAATTAATTTCAACAATCACCAATTTCAACAACGCAAACAACATATATAAATTTTATTCACTATAAAAACATTGCCGATTAACCAAATGAGCGAGTTTAACTCATCTTGAGTTTTCAATTTTGCCAATGTTCCAATTTTAAATTAAATCGAACGACGTTCGATTTAACCTAAAATTTTAGATATTCCCAATAGTCTCCAAACCAGTTCTAGGATGTAGTGTTTGTTGCCACGATTCCAACGCCACTTGTTCGCTTGATTTGGACCTCGTATGACAAAGATGTACGTTTTTAAAGATTTGAATATATTTTATATAAATAAATTTTCTTTTTTATATTTTAACCTTTAGAAAAATTGTGGCCGTTCATTCCTAACATCATCAGATCGTGGCCACTACTGTTTTCCTCAACTCCTTCGTTCTTCTTTCGTTCGCTCTCTGGTATACGCAACCCACCCACGCACACGTTCAACTCGATGCCTCAGCCACCACGCTCCACTAGACTACGATCAATCAATGCCAATTTGAAGCCCTGCCTTGCCTTCACCTACGCCTGAAGCCTTACGACGCTCGGCATCCTCCTCGTCTCGAGATCCTGTCACGAACGTTGCACGAACGCAACTCCTTTCCTCTCTCCTCGCCGCGCCAATCACGATCACCACCGTTGATCTATAGTACTCGATGAGCTCAACAATTTTATAATCGGCGGTTTTACCCGAAGTAGGTGGATTTGGAGATAATCGAGGAGGAAGGGCGGTGTTATTTGGCCATTGAAAATGATAATGGCGGCGGCTGCAAATTACCTAGGGTTTGATGGCTTGGGGGTATATATATATAAATAATATTTACTATTTAAAAACCCCGTTCGCACTTGATTTTTTCCGATCTCCAAACGAAGCATGCCGCCAGGCGATTATAATGTTTTACCCCTATTTTGAACTCAATAAAACAGGTTTCAATGGCCAATTCCTCGGTATACGGGAGTTACGGCTTAAAATGACTGATTTTAATTAAATTCCTTAAATTAATATATGTGCATTTTCAGCTCTCACGATCAAAAGATAAATCCGTTTACTACGAAATTTGAAATCCGATAATAAAACACTATTACTGATCCAATGAAACCGGCTTCGTCGAATTGCGAGACTGTGCCTCAGAATGCTATTTTAATGCGTCAATTAAATTGAGCGATTTTCAAAATCGTTTGAAATCCCAATTTTAAAAATTTACTAACTTAATTGTAATTTAAATAGAATATATATTCATATTAGAAACATACCCTACTTGGGTGCGACCCACTTAGCCCTACCGCACCTCCCCTGTTTTAGTCATTCTCGGTTGCTGAGACTTGAGGCTACGTTTACCTTTAGAATAGTATTCATACTTAGAATGCTAGCACTGCCTTCTAGGTAACAATGCAATGCTAGCATTCATCCATACAAAGTTGTCCAGGGTTTGGACAAACCGAATCTCCATAATCTTGCCTTTCTGATATCATAATTCGTAACGCACAAATCGGATCGACGTGGTTTTCAAATAATTAAATCTGATCTCGGTCTCTTTGAAATGATCAACGAATTTGGGCAGATTTGATAGTTGGTTATTTAACTATTGAATACCAACTATTCAAACATAGATTATATTTCCCATGGAACCCACCGAGCTTCACTTCATTAATTTAAAATCACATTTCAAATACTTGAAAATCACTTTCATATACTTATCTCACAAAATAGTATATACTCACAAAACGAAATATTTTCTGATACTTAAGAAATAAAACCAAATAGTATAAATATTTCAAATCATTCCTTGCAAAACTTTAAGAACCTTTTCCATATACATACAACATGGTACAAGTATCTTAAAACATAGCCTAGAATCTTATCTCAAGATTATATTAAGATGATTAAACACAAGTATCCAAAATGAAAATATAAACATTCCGAAATAACCTTTCTCTCTTTAACCATTCCCTTTTTCAATTAGAATATCTTCTTTTAAATCTCCATATTTATTTACAAAAATACTCTTTCCAAATCTCCTAATCCATTACAAAATTCCTCTTTCCACAATCATTCAGAATCTAACTTCCTTTCCAATTTTAATCCTCTTTCCAAATATGTAAATCCCTTTTCATAAATTCTTTTTATAAAATATTTCTTTTATATAAAATTATTTAATTATTTTAAAATAAATAAACTAAAACATCCTATATTTCACTTATCCAATTTCCCTTTTAAAAACTCAACTTTTCCACTTATAGCTTCTTAAAAATACTCTTTCCATAAAATATCACCTTAAACCATTTTATAATAATAATATGTAGTTTATACCTTTATAAAGAAATACCAAATAATATTTTATAATAACTTCAAAAAAATTCTTAAAAATCCACCCAAGTAATCAATCTGAAACGTATAGTTTAAATAAAGTAATCGACATTTTACTATCCATTTATCAAATAATTATATCCATTTATCAAATAATTATATTACCATATAAATATTTAATAATCACTTAAAATCTCGAAATAGTTCCTACACAATTTTATCAAAACAACCAATATTTCTTTATAAGTTACTTTTCAAATTCATTTATAAATAATAACTTTTCATATATTCACCTAATAAAAATTGTACTTCATATTATAAAATCTGAAGTTGAACACAATCGAAAACCTACCAAATTTCAAAACAAGCTCAATAGCTCCAATGGTACTTAAAAAAGCAACCATTATATTCAGATTAACTATCCAAGATAAATTATCAATATTCACCTAAATCCATTTACAAATATATATCCAATTCCATGATTAACAATTGATCCGTTAAACGACACTTATTCCATATTGATTGACTATCAATTAACATTTTCCCAAATTCTATTCCATAGCATATTAGAAGTTTATCCTGCTTTCAATATATCATTCAAACCACATTTCTATTTAATACTAGACGGTGTTTATTTGGCAAACACCAATATATTCCAATTCAGTTTATGTTATAATTAAACTAATCCAAAAACAATCCGTTCATCAAATTTCACACAAATATGATTTAATACTGGAAATAAACATAAAAATAAACATAAAAAGTTTAATAGCAATTCGAGTTGCTATATCGTGACCCTAGATCCGGTTCAACCAATCTAATAGCATTTCAAGATGTTATATCGTCATCCTAAATTAATTTCAACAATCACTAATTTCAACAATCCAAACAACATATATGAATTTTATTCACTATAAAAACATTACTGATTAACCAAATGAGTGAGTTTAACTCACCTTGAGTTTCCAATTTTGCCAACGTTCCTATTTTAAATTAAATCGAATGAAGTTTGATTTAACATAAAACTTTAGCTATTCCCAATCGTCTCCAAATAAGTTCTAGGATGTACTGTTTGTCGCCGCGATTCCAACGCCGCTTGTTTCGCTTGATTTGGACGTCGTATGACAAAAATATACGTTTTTAAAGATTTGAATAAAATTTATATAAATACGTTTTCTTTTTTTACATTTTAACCTTCAGAAAAATCGTGGCTGTTCATTCCTAGCATTATCATATCACGGCCGCTCCTATTTTCCTCTACTCCTTCATTCTTCTTCCATTCACTCTCTGGTATATGCAACCCAAACACGCACACATTCAACTCGATGCCTCGATCACCACGCTCCGCTAGACTACGATCTATCACTGCCAATTTGAAGCCCTGCCTTGCCTTCACCTACGTCTGAAGCCCTAAGATGCTAGGCATCCACCTCATCTCGAGATCCGGGCATGAACATTGCATGAACACAACTCCTTTCCTCTCTCCTTGCCATGCCAATCATGATCACAACCGTTGATCTTATAGTACTCAATGAGTTCAACAATTTGGTAGTTGAAGGTTTTACACGAAGGCGGGTGGATTTGGAGATAATCGAGGAGGAAGGGTAGTGTTTTTTGACCATTGAAAATGATAATGGCGGCGGTTGCAAACAAGCAAGGGTTTGATGGCTTGGGGGGGTGTGTGTGAAATATTTACTATTTAAAAACCCCGTTCACACTTGATTTATCCCGATCTCCAAACAAAGCATGCCATCAGGAGGTTATAATGTTTTACCCCTTTTCTGTACTCAATGAAACATGTTTCAAAGGCCAATTCCTCAGTATACAGGAGTTACGGCTTAAAATGACTAATTTTAAATTAATTTCCTTAAATTAATTTCTGTGTGTTTTCAGCTCCCACGATAAATCCTGATTGCTATGAAATTTGAATCAAATAATTATACACTATTTCGGATCCAATGAAACTAGTTTTGTCGAATTTCGAGACTGTGTCCCGGAAGGCTATTCTAACGTGTCGATTAAATCAAGTGATTTTCAAAATCGAAGAAATCGTTTGAAATTCCAATTTTAAAAATTAATTTACTAAATTGATTATAATTCAAATAGAATTTATACTTATATTTGAAACCATTCCGATTCATATAAAATCGAAAATTCAATTTTTCACTCTATTCCCAATATTTAATTCCATTATTAAATTAACATTTGAAATTCCAAATTTTAATTTATCGACTTTTAATCCCATCCTAAAGTCCAATATCATAATTCAAATAGAATTTAAATCAATTTTAGAAATCATTTCCATGTACATTTACTTCAAATTCACATATTATCCCAATTTCAATTATTAAATTTACTATTGACCCAATTCATTAAATCAATATATTTGAAAATTTTAAACTATTTCACTAATTCAACCAAAATCTCCATACTCAAAATAAATTAATAATTCAAATTTAATATTTAAAATAAATTAAACTTTCAAAATTAAATGACCAAAAACCTCGGGTCAAGACATTCCTCCCTTCTTAAAAGAATTTCGCCACCAAAGTTGCTAGGGTAGGAAAAATGCTTCAAACCGATTTCTTTTCAAAAACTCACTTGGTGAAAATTCAGTATTCCACTTCCTAAATCCATTAGTTTTATTCAAACAATTTAGTTTCCATTCTAAATCAAAACCTGTAGTTCAATTACCATTTAAAATTAACTTTTCCGTTGACAAAATTTTCCAAAAATTTTCTAACACCCTAAATTTCCAAAAAATTTTGACAGAGTTCTTCTATACAGAGAGCCTTTTACAATATCGCAAATATAATAAAAATGATATCATCGACCCACATGATCATAAACATAATGTATATCAATAATTATCTCATTTTTGCTTTTAAATGCATAAGCGTACCTTATATTAGCGTTATTAAGCGAGTTCGCTTAATTTATATGCAATTATGCAACCAAAATCTATCTAAACAGCTCCTTGTACCTGTACTTACTCAAATGAAGCACATCAGTTTTATAACCATGAAATTTCTACAAATTCCATTCCTCTAATGAACTTAAACACATGTTTTTCATAAACATCATATTATAACATGTATATTTCGAATGCATAAACAAGTACAAGGTTCAAATATTTAATTATCCATTTCCAATCAATGAATATTCAATTTCAAATTGATTCACAATCAATTCATTTGCATTCTATTCATATCCATTTTATTAATCTTGGAATTATTCACATAAATCTGGTAATAAAACGTTTCATAAAATTATTTCAAAAGTTTATTATAAACATTCCATATCACTACTTAAGTTCATATTCAGCTTAAAAACTTTAGTTCATACCCAACCTTGTCCAATCCACACTCCAAAATCATATTCAATTCATATACACTTAAATTTAAATTCATTTCCAATTATCAAATACTTAACTAATTTAACTTGGTTATACCTTTCCACTTTCTCATTTTAATAAGTTACATAAACTTATTTATTCACAATTCCTGGAATTTCCACTTTAGTTTACCCACATTCTATATTTATAACATATAGTCATATAATCATCTCACAATTCATGTTTATATTCAATTTACCTTCCATTTCAAATTCAAAATTTTGAATTTCCATTTCTTTTACCATAATATCAAATCATTTTTCGTTTTGGTTTTACCGTTTCTTTTCTTAATTCATAAGTTCAAGCACTTATTTAGTTAAAATCTTATATTGCTTACTAGAGTCTATTCACATCTTAAAATCGTAACTCTAGATTATATATATCTCTTAATAGCTTAAGTGTATCCATTCAATAATCATAACTTACAGTTATATAATCATTCTACTTCTCAAACTTTATATTCAATTCAAATTCCAGTTCAAATTTTATTTAACTCATCTTAAGCCATCTTAAGTTAAATTCAACCCATGTCATTCATTTTAAATTTTCTTTTAAGTTAAACTTTAATCTCAAAATTAAAATCTCACTTTCCCTTTCTTGTCTATATCAACTCCAAATTATAAGTTCAATAACTGATTTTATCCCGACTTCACAAACCATTTAAATGGAAATTCCAAAATTCAATCACCCGATTTTATTTCAAAACATTTCGAAATCATAAATATACATATATCCACTTTTGCATATTTCAAATCATACTTTCAGAATTTTAAAACAACTTGGTTTTATCAAAACAATTTCCGTTTGGAATTTCTAAAATAAAGTCTGCTTTCCAAACAAGTCCAATAAATAATCATAGCCAAATCACTATGGTAGCAATCCGCTACTTAAAAACTCGAAAATGAACACAAATGATGCGACCGTCATCACAATAATTATTTTCCAATGACTAAAGTGAGTTAATTGCTTTCTTACTTTCAAAACTCCTTTTAAACAATTTTTATTGAGAAATATCTCAAAAATAATATCATCATTCTTCCTTTCAAACACTTTGGAAAACATTTGCAGAATCTCTAAGATTTAAGAATTTCCAAATACTTAGTTCAAATTCATTTAAAACATTTTTCAAAATTTCAAAATTTAAATTTCAAATTCTAGTTTGAATCCAAGTTTAGTTACAATTCATACGTATAATTATAATTTTACACTTTCTATTTGGTTATCATAACCATCTCAAATTTTATAATCTTGTTTTGATTATAATATTATCAGCCAAACATCCAAATATACTATAATAATTTCATGAAAATTATTCTTTTATATCCAAAATACAGTTTGGGTAAAATTATTTCATTTACCCACTTCAAAACCATACTATGTCGGTTTACCTTGTTTAAGATTTCAGAAACCCCTATCGATACGGTCGTACTTCTCGTACCAACCAGAATTCATAAACACTCAAACGATAAGTCAACACAATATAAAACATTTATATTCACCAACAAATACACGCTCATATCTATTAATACACCCAAACTCATTCTGGAGTACTACTGACTCCATCTCTAATGAGTAATCCCCACCAAGGCCAAGGTTCTCGCTTAACCTTTAGCTCTGATACCAAGTGTAATGACCGGTAGGCTTTTCAACCATCCTAGCAGCGGTCACTTTCCGTCGTAGCTTACACTGGTACCCTAAACTTGCTTTTACGACTAGCCTCTCGATTGTAACCAACCACTTAAGGACATGTAGGGGTAAGAGTCATCCGTTTGCTACCTAACAAGAAGCGAGAACCCCCTACCATGCATGAACCTATGACCAAGCAAATGCGATCCTGGTCTTTTTGAAACGATCAACGAATTTGGTCAGATTTGATAGTCAGTTATTTAAATATCAAACAACTATCATTCAAACTTAGATTACATTTCCCATGGAACCCACTGAGCTTCATTTTCATTAATTTAAAATCACTTTTCAAATATTTGGAAATCACTTTCATATACTTATCTCACAAAATAGTATATATTCACAAAACGAAATATTTTTCGATACTTAGGAAATATAACCAAGTACTTATCTTAATAGTATAATATATTTCAAATCATTCCTTTCAAAACTTGAAGGACCTTTTCCATATACTTAGAAAATGGTACACGTATCTTAAACCATCACCTAGAATGAATTACTTATCTCAAGATCATATTAAGATGATTAAACACAAGTATCCAAAATGAATATATAAACATTCTGAAATAATCTTTCTCTCTTTAACCATTCCATTTTTCACATAGAATATCTTATAAATCTCCATGTTTATTTACAAAGATAATCTTTCCAAATCTTCTAATCCATTACAAAAATCATTCAAAATCTAACTTCCTTTCCAATTTTAATCCTCTTTCAAAATTTATAAATCCCTTTTCATAAATTCTTTTTATAAAAAGTTTCTTTTATATCAATTTATTTAATTATTTTAAAATAAATAAACTAAAACATCCTATATTTCACTTATCCAATTTCCCTTTTAAACACCCAACTTTTTCACTTATAGCTTCTTAAAAATACTCTTTCCATAAAATATCACCTTAAACCATTTTGTAATAATAATAATAATATATAGTTTGTACCTTTATAAAGAAATACCAAATTATATATTATAATAACTTTAAAAAAAATTCTTAAAAATCAACCTAAATAATCAATCTAAATAATCAATCTAAATAATCAATCTAAAACAATATAGTTTAAATAGAGTAACCGACATTTTACTATCCATTTATAAAATAATTATATTACTATATAAATAAATAATATCACTTAAAATCTCGAAATAATTCTTACATAATTTTATCAAAATGACCAATATTTCTTTATAAACCCCTTTCCAAATTCATTTATAAATAATAACGTAACAAAATACTTGTGTATATTCACCTAATAAACAATTTACTTTAAATTATAAAATCTGAAGTTAAACACAATCGAAAACCTTCCAAATTTCAAAACAAGCTCAATAGCTCCAATGGTACTTAAACAAGCAAATTATATTCAAATTAACTATCCAAGTTAAATTATCAATATTCACCTAAATCCATTTACAAATATATATCCAATTCCATGATTAACAGTTAATCCGTTAAACGACACTTATTCAATATTGATTGACTATCAATTAATATTTGCCCAAATTCTATACCATAACATATCATATGTTTATCCTGCTTCTAATATATAATTCAAACCACATTTCCAATTAATACTAGACGATGTTTATTTAGCCAAATGGATAACACCAATATCCCAATTCAATTTATGTTATAATTAAACAATATAATCCAAAAACAATCCATTCATTAAATTTCACACAAATAGTTTCAATACTGGAAATAAACTTAAAAATTAACCTAAACAGTTTAAAGCAATTTGAGTTGCTGTATCGTCACCCTAGATGCGGTTCAACCAATCTAATAGCATTTCAAGATGCTATATCATCATCCTAAATTAATTTCAACAATCACCAATTTCAACAACCCAAACAACATATATAAATTTTATTCACTATAGAAACATTACCGATTAACACATGAGTGAGTTTAACTCAACTTGAGTTTCCAATTTTGCCAACATTCCAATTTTAAATTAAATCAAACGACGTTTGATTTAACCTTAAATTTTAGCTATTCCCAATCATCTCAAAATCTGTTCTAGGATGTATTGTTTGTTACCACGATTCCAACGCTACTTGTTTCGCTCTATTTGGACCTCGTATGACAAAGATATACGTTTTAAATATTTGAATATAATTTATATAAATAAATTTTCTTTTTTTATATTTTAAACTTTAGAAAAATCGTCGCCTTTCAGTCCTAGCATCATCAGATCATGGTTGCTCCCGTTTTCCTCTACTCCTTCGTTCTTCTTCCATTCGCTCTCTAGTATATGCAACCCAACCACGCACACATTCAACTCGATGCCTCGGCCACTATGCTCCACTAGACTACGACCGATCACTGCCAATTTGAAGCCCTGCCTTGCCTTCACCTACGCCTGAAGCCCTATGACGCTCGGCATCCTCCTCGTCTCGAGATTCGGGCACGAAAGTTGCATGAATGCTACTCCTTTCCTCTCCCCTCGCCATGTAAATCACGATCACCTCCATTGATTTTATAATACTCGATGAGCTCAACAATTTTGTAGTTGGAGGTTTTACAAAAAAGTGGATGGATTTGGAGATAATCGGAGAGGAAGGGCAATGTTTTTCGACCACTGAAAATGACAACGACGCCGGCTACATATTAGCTAGTGTTTGATGGCTTGGGAATATGTATGTGTGTGTGTATGCATATGTGTGTGTGTGTGTCTATTTACTATTTAGAAACCCCGTTCACACTTGATTTTTATCGATCTCCAAACGAAGCATGTCGCCAAGCATCTAAAATGTTTTACCCCTATTCTGAACTCAGTGGAACATGTTTCGAAGGCCGATTCCTCAGTATACAGGAGTTATGGCTTAAAACGACCGATTTTAAATTAAACTCCTTCGATTAATTTTTGCGTGTTTTCCGCTCCCACGATCAAACGATAAATCTACTTGCTACGGAATGAAACTTGTTTTGTCGAATTCTGAGACTGTGCCCCGGAAGGCTATTTTAACGTGTCGATTAAATCGAGCGATTTTCAAAATCAATGAAATCGTTAGAAATCCTAATTTCAAAAATTTACTAACTTAATTATAATCCAAATAGAATTTATACTCATATTAGAAATCATTTCGATTCATATAAAATCACAAATTTAATTTTTCACTCTATCCTAATATTTAATTCCATTATTAAATTAACATATCAAATTCCAAATTTTAATTTATCGACTTTTATTCCCATCCAAAAGTCCAATATAATAATTCCAATTCAAATAGAATTTAAATCAATTTTAGAAATCATTACCATGTACATTTACTTCAAATTCACATATTATCCCAATTTCAATTATTAAATTTACAACTCACCCAATTCGTTAAATTAATATATTTGAAAATTTTAAACTATTTCACTAATTCGACCCAAATCTTCATACTCAAAATAAATTAATAATTCAAATTCAACATTTAAACTGAATTAAACGGTCAAAACTAATTGACCAGAAACCCTGGGTCGTTACACACAAATATCCTAAGATTTCCATCACAGGAACTTACACCCATGACTAGTCCATGGCCACTTGACATAAGAGGGTTGACCTAATAGGACCACTTTTAGTGTCAAAAAAGCAAGGTAATCAGTAGGTTGTAGGAATAAATTACTTCTCTAAGTGGATAGATGCTAAACCACTGGCGACCATAACCTCAAAGAAAATAGTTACCTTTATGGCTAGAAACATCGTCACTCGATTTGAGATTTCATAAAAATAATCTCTAACAATGGCACGTAGGTGGAAAGTATGGAATTTGCCAACTTTTGCAAGAAAAATGGGATAGCCAAAAGCTTCTCTTTAATAGCTTACCTGTAGGAGAATGGATATGTTGAGGTAGCAAATAAAATGATAATGAAACTGCTCAAGAAAAGACTCAAAAAGGTTAAAGGGAAATGGGTAGAAGAGTTACCCCTAAATCTATGGGCGTACAAAACATCCACTGGGTCGCCTACTAACATACCCTATTCTCTTTAGCGCATGGTTGTGAGGCCATACTCCTAGTCAAAGTAGACGTCCTATGCATTGGAATTTGTCATATGTAACTAAACAGAACCTATGCTTTAGGGAACCTATGTTAGATTTTAGACTAGAAAGAAGAGATGAAGCAGTAGTTAGATCTATTTTTTATAGACAGAGAATGACAAAAGGTTATGATTCAAGGCTCAAAGAAATAAAGTTTCACAAAGGGTACCTTATCCTAAGAAGCGTGATGGATAACACATAGGACCTAACCGATGGTGCACTGGGACCAAATCAGGAAGGGCTTTTAGTGATCGCACAACACATGCGAACGCGGCATACCGTCTATCCAGGTCAGATGGAAATGTCATCCTAATAACATGGAACTCAGAGCACCTTCAACCATACTTCATCTAATACTTCTTTTGTAGAGAAATGTAAAGAGAAAATTTGTAATTATGAAAGATCGATAAGATGATAAACTGGACGTAGGGATATTAGACGGCCTAAACTAGTATAAAAATCTGTGTGTTAATGTTACTTGCTTATAAATGAAATATTGGTTATAAATACAAAACTTGGCTTTTTAGCCAATTCTACACTTGATAAGGGGATGTTAGACTACTCAAATAGTAGTAAAAATCATGTGCATGAATAACAAAGGTCTGTAAATACATGACCTGACTTCTCAATCAAAACATATTAAAAATAATATGCACCACAAATGGAGCAGATCATGCTGAGCACATGAAAAAGTATAGATGCTAAAAACATAGTCCAAAAAGCATTAACAGGGTATAGCAAATATTATACTTAAGGTCAAAACTATAAAAAATGGAAAAAATTGTAATCCACGTAGTACAATATAAAAATAAAGAAGACGCGTCAAGAATCTACACTAAGCTCACCAGATGAAAATAAAACTTTAATTTACTTATTTTATTTACATGCTTTAGACACTTATAAAGATATTGCAAGTGTATACCCATGCAAATTTAATAATCACTACTATATAAACTAAGATTATGAATTTGATACGGACTCAGAAGAAATGTTAGTTACAACTTTCCTCTTACAGTGAGATGTTTGAGTCATGAATGAAGAACGTGGGGGCAGAGGCATCCCCAAGTTATAAACCACAATGGTGGGTCAATTATCTCTTCAATAATAATGGACGAGAAACAAGAGGTGATACCAAAAGTGACCTTAGGATCATAGTTAGTACCAGCTCAAGGATCACCAACATCTTGCACTGTAGAAATAAAGTCATTACAATTGTATAAAAAGGCTAGATCAAGGTTAGGGCAAAAATGACTTAAAACATCAATTGCATGCTTCACGAAGATGTCTTTCATAACCCATCTAACCCTTTTCTTGCAAAGTCCTTCAAACAAAGAATCCCTATATAAATCATAAAGAGAAGGCACAAAAGACGTTGAAGGCACGACGACAAGAGCTAAACCTATTGGTTATAGGGAACACTGCAATTCCAGAGTAGAAATTTTAGCTTCAAGAACATTCACGCATTACATAGCCACTTGTCATATATGCCTGGTATCATATAAAAGTTTGATTAGTCCTTTTAGTTGACACGGAAAAAGGACCAAATAGCTCGTTCGTTGTAGAACTAGCTAGTGAACTGCCACCCTCATAAATCGCTAATTTCTTCTTATAGTAATATTTTAACTCATTAAATCAAGACTCACAATAGTTACTTAAATCCTCCTTTTATTAAAAAAATAACATTGTGGCCTTCACCTAGTGGAGGCATTGGAGCAATACATGACCTCGATGGTGAATGAGGAAGCAGGGCAACAGAAGAGTCATCTCCTTTTCAAGCTGCTTTGCAACTTGCAAAGATAAATTATCAATAGTACTTCTGAGCCACTTGATCTCATCTTCGTAAGAAATAGAATATAACTCGCATCTTTCAACAACCTCTCCAGATCAGTCATGTGACACTGCATAGTTTTTAACTGCATTTCTAGTTCCTTTATTTTATTTTGCACAGCTACTAGGTCAGCTCTTTGTATGATGATACAATTATACTATCGAACATTAGCTTGCTTGGCCTCATCCAGCTCTCCTACTTGTTCTTAATATCTAATAGCCAGTTCTTCTCATACTGTATTGGCAATAAGTTCATTATCTTTAATAAGATCTGCTTTGGCAGCCTCAAGCATTTTAATATGAGTTTCATAAGTTTCATAAACATTGGCTGAACCCCACTCTCTAGAGTAAGAACTATGAAGAACAGATGAAGGACTACCACGTTTGCTTAAGGCGATTGGTGAAGTTCTAACCTAGGAAATAGGAATTACATAAAATATAAAATAATAAGTAAGAAATCAATCAGTACTTCATGATATACACAGAGAAAAAATATATAAGTATCTGTATACAATGAATGAAAACTACAATGATGCTTAAGTCAATTTTTTTTATTTGTTCAAAGTTAAAAGTACATGAAAAACACTATGTTCGCATATGCCTGTCTATTTGGAGTCATAACAAATTAAGATGCCCTAAAGGAAGTAGTTCATCCTCCAAATAAGAACCCCACTTGTGCAATATAAAATCATAAAGCATGTCCTACTCATGGATAACCTATGTAATTTTGAAAAAGAGCCCCCGAGACTCCCTTTTTAGTTTTGCAATCAACTTTTCGAGTTTAGTTTCCACCCTGCATGTGTAGGTAGTTCTTGCTGATAATCTCTCCATGGCTTGCTTTTCTAAATGCTCGACACATCCCCTTAAATGATGAACTAATCTATCTTCTACAAACGACTTTAATAAAGGAAATTTATCAACACTTTCAATTCTTATCTAAGAAGTAAAGAGTATGGGTTTAAAAACACTACTATATTCAATAAAAACATCAACATGTCACAACTATAATAATAAAGCATAATGATAAAACTAAAGCCAAATATATAAGCCCAACTTCGTTCATTAGTTACAAGGCTATTCAAAAAAAAGGAAACCAACAATAGTAATAGCCAGAGATGTAAAAATATCCAAAATGATTAATACAAGCGTTATAAGACCTAGAAAATAGCTAAAATAGAATTAGAGTTCAAAGGGTTACTTCATTAAAAAGGGAAGCCTCAATGATATGCTTAGACGTAACATCTTGCCATTTTGAACCATTCAAACCAAAAATAAACCTCACATGTCAGACTTGAATAATTCAAAACAATAGATTGTTAATAAAAGTTAGGGCAAATAAAATCAATCACAGAATCACAGACACAGAATATCAGAATAATCTCGCAGTGGAATATATAAACATAGGAGTTCATGAAGCTCCTAGATACAAAGTTTCAAAACCAATACATAATGCCAAATTTAGAAACAAATACTTGTAAAGTTAGATACATAAGTTTCTACTACAAAGCACAAGTGGCATGGAAATAACTGTAATGAAATATTAAGTAGTGGGCTAACTCCAGTGGATCTCTAGCTTCGAAAGAGGAAGCAACCGAAACTATGAAACTCAGGCTGACCCGAGCGTAAAACAAAACACAAAACACTCGAGTCAGGACATACATACTTATAAAATGTAAATCAACTCAAGTGAACGGTTAAAGAAATGCATCAGTAACTTAAAGGATGCTTGGGATCGTCCATCCTCTATGGATCTGTTAAACTATCTACTATGTAGTAATACACGCTATTGTAATAATGTCTAAAGTAAATTATACTATTTAAAAATAGTGTTAAGGCTTTACATTTTCCACCTTAACACGTTTTATAAATTCCCATAGCCTATACGATACCGTAATCCTGCCCGTACTAGACGCCGTCAAAGGGCATTCCATAGGTATGGTACAAAACAAACTCGTAAAAAGCGCGCCAGGGTAGGTGACACGGCACAACTAGGCAACGCTAGGGTAGATATACCAATTACACTTCTGGACTATTGGTAACGCATAACCACAACTACCTCCCAACTAGATCCACACTCCCAAATCAAAGGTGCGCACCAAATCAATCACAAAGTAATAGAATGGCTAATGATGAAGTGTGTCCGATTAGAGTAGCTACCTCCTTTGCCTGCCGATTGCTCCTGTTTTAGCCACCTTATGCTAACTCATGGGAATTAGGTCCATGAAAATATACCTTTAGGATCGTCGCCACCATCCTACTTCATTCTGGAATCTTCACCGCGTACACAGTTATTAAAGTAGTTTTTAGTATCGATGGAGAGTATGTCCATATCCGATACCGGTCTCTTTAACAATTAATCGTTATTATAACCCGTGGTTATATAAATTTCAAATGGTTTATTCCTTTAAAACAATACTCATTCTTCCAAAGTCGTAACATTTACAAATTTATACATTTAAATATAACACTTTAGAATCATAATATTTTAGCAACAGTAGCATTTTAAATTGTAACCATTACAATTATAGCACTTCGAAAACATTACAATTTAGTAATGGCAGCATTTCTAAATCATAACCATAAGTCATCATAACATTTTGGAAAAATAATACTTAAGAAATGGTAGCATCTTAGAAATGTAACCTTAAGATATTATAGCATTTTAGCAATGTAATACTTTCCCTATAACAATTTTACAATCAAATTATTATATACTTACAACCTTTTCGTAAATATTTTTATCCTTTTACTACGCTCAATTATTCATTTGGATATTAAATAAACCGTTATTTTTGTTAAACACAATTCGTCACAATAATATCCATTTTTAAAGCTGAAATGTCTTATTTTAAGTAAAATACATTATTAACTTACATTTTTATTTCCTTTTAGTAAGCATCATTTACTATTTT
This sequence comes from Allium cepa, assembly GCA_030765085.1. NCBI lineage: Eukaryota > Viridiplantae > Streptophyta > Magnoliopsida > Asparagales > Amaryllidaceae > Allium > Allium cepa. The sequence continues at coordinate 969,294,951 of CM060932.1, read as the reverse complement.
TGTTTCCCAAATTTCCATGTTCATTAGTTAAAACTTACATGTCAAATGTACATTTTAACTTACATTTTAATTCTTTTCAGTAAGCGATAATTATCCTTGTTATTACTCAAGTTATACCATTTACATTAGTTAAACTTGCATGCAAAATGTACGTTTAACTTACATTTCTTTTCACAAAATATTTTCCATTTTAATTACTATTACATGAATCAAAACTTAGAATTTATCAATTAGGATAAAATTACGTTATTAAGTCAAATTGGATTATTAAATGTCAATTAACCTTCATACTGTAAATTAAATTCCAAAATTTACATTTCCAACTATTTATTTCTTATAAAAAATTTAACACATATAAACAAATTTACAGAAATTATTACATTAAATTTTAGTCGATATTCATATATAAAATCTAAAATACTTAATTATTTTTAGAAAAAATCATTTTAAATCAACCATGGAGTCTATATAAAATTCTCTACCCTAGAGTCAAGTAAATACGAAAATATATCATTTCAATCCGCAATTTATTAATTTTTTGGTTTTTATATCATTTAAAACCCGCAATCCCATGTAAGCTCAAGCCTATCATTTTAGCCCATAACAATTTTCCTTATTCTAACGATCGTTCGGGTATGTATCATTTCAATCCATAGTGAAGGAACTTGCAGTGTGAGAACAGAATACTAATTTACATAACAATATTCAACATATTAGGCATATGATCATAACAGGTATAATATGATATGAAATAACATGAAATAAACATATGAAATAACATGAAATAAACATATGATATAACATGAAATAAACATATGAAATAACATGAAATAAACATCTGAAATGACATGAAATAAACATGGGTGAAATGTCAAAATTGCATATACATATTCTCCCAACTCAATTGTCATCAATTCACCAAATCAGTAAGTACACATGTCAAGAGTGATTACTCACCTTTCTTAGGTTGGAAAAATTGATTCAAAGCGCAACACAAAAATCAAAAAACTATAGATCAGTTTGATTGAGAGGAGAATCCAAATCCGATGCTGAAAAATAAAATAAATTCCATACGTAAACAAATAATTCTCATAGAAAAAAGAAAAAATATAAAATATAAAATTATGCAATTGCAAAATACATAAGAGGCTTGTCTAGGGTTTGCATAGGCTTGGTCTAAAGGTGGTTTTGGTTTGGTCTAGGCTAGTTTTGGGTTAGGTGGGTTTGGCCATCATCTCTAGGGAAAGGCTCACGGCTAGGAAAGAAAAAGGAAGGGGAGACAAGGGTTATGCTCGGCTATGGAGAGGCTATTTGGTGATGATGGTCGGTTTTGGGCAGGGAAGAGGTCACGGCTAGGGTTTGGAAGAGGAAGGTCTATGGTTTTGGGAAAAGATGGAGAATAGGAGAGAAGAGAAGAAGATGAGAGATAGGTGTGGCTGAAATTTTGTGGAGGAGAGGAGTGGTGAAAAAGGAGATTTAGGGTTTGAAAAGAGGAGGAAGAAGAAGGAGAAGAATACTTAAATTTTTCTGTGGAGGCTCAAATGAATGGATGGAGGCTAGCCAGAACCCTAGGAGATTATATATAGGCTCTCATCTAAATAAAGGTTTTCTATCCCAAATGGTCTAAGCCCAAATAAATCAAAATAATATTAAAATAGAAGTTTTGGGGAAAATAACTGCATGTAATACGTTGAAAACAACAAATTTGGAGAAGTAAAAATCAAAATTTTACGAAACAAAAAGTAGGAAAAAAGTTAGAATTAAACCCTACTTCATAAAAAAGGAATAGAATTCAAAATTTCAAATTTCAAATTTTCAACAGGAAATCAAACTTTGACCAAAGTTGACCGAATTTTAAATTTTTAGAAAAATCTTTATTTTGTTAAATTTGGATAAACATTTTGCATCAAATCCCAAAATTATATTTTAAAATTCCAAATTTATCAATTTTAAAATAATTATATTTAGAGTTTCAATTAAAATTTTCATTTAAAATATGCTAAAATTTTGTGGGTTGTTACACAGACTAGTGTTATCTGTAATGAGAGAGGTGTCCCCTAAATTAGAATTTTCCAACACCTCCTAAATAGACGTCGATGGTAAAGCTGCAATCCCATTTTGTTTCTTAACCTATGCAGCGTGGTAGTGGTCTCGAGTAGACTTAATAAGCTCAGGATCATCCAAAAACTCTAAAATCACTTCTACCATAGTACCATCAAGTTGCTCTTCAAAAAAATCTCTCTTAACCTATGCATATATCTGGTAGAGAACATTATAAGCAGTAGACTCAGCATCCTTCTTCCTTTTGGATAGTTTTTATTCCAATTGTTTCATTCTCCACTCAAACTCTATGTTTTTATCCTTCATTTCTATAATTTATTCTCTACGCTTGTAGCACATGGCTCCTTCTCTTTAAACTTTTTGTTCAACCCCTCTAACTACATCTTATAATCAGCCTTTGTCTTACCTTTAGCTTCAATATGAGAGCAGCACTTTTCAATTCTCCCTTCAGCCTCAAAGCCTTTGCCTGAGCACTAATCAACATAGGCTTAGATGTTTTGACTAGACAATGCAGCTCCATGGCTAGGGCATATCCGTTAAAAACGATATATATATATATATATATATATATATATGTGTGTGTGTGTGTGTGTATGTATATATGTGTATGTGTATGAAAATGGTATATAATTAGTAATAACACTACATGTGAAGCATCGTCATAATTTCAATAATATAAGTCAAATAATTACATGGGACAAACTATTGTGGAGAACTTGGAAGACATCGGTAGTAGGCGGTCCAAAAATCGAAAGGGGTGGAGGTAGAGGAATAGAGGTAGGAATTGAGACATCATCAATCGTGAGATGTCTCATTTGCTCTGCCAAATTAGAAGTAGCACCACCTTTTGAAAGAGGTAAGAAGCAGTGGGAAGCTGGATGCATAGTAAGGGGTCGCTTGGAAATTGTAGTATTAGCAACGGAAGAAATAGGTAAAGGACGAGGGTGGGGATCGGTTTAGGGTAACTTACTTCCACAGTCTAATGCAGTATGATCATCCTTTTTTTCTTCTTATCTTTGTTGTCGGGTTCCTTTGGCTTAAAAGTGTTAACAAATTTCGATATTGTGCATGTAATGTAAATAATAGCACAATTAAGTAAACCTGAACCCATATGTTAACCAAATAATCGTAATAACAACAAGAATATATACGTGTATGTGTGTGTATAAACTGCGACATGCATAGTTATATGTTTAGAACCAAGAAATATATATATAGTGTAGTTGTATCAAAAGCATAAACAAAGGTTGAACATGAAAAATGGTGGTGCTAGCAAAAAAAGTGATGCTTACATAGTAATGACTTGGTAAAAATGTTAGAATCCTTGCGAATAACCTCGGCAAGCTTAAGTGCATTTGCTCTGCGCATAGTAAATAGTACTCACTCAACGCCGGTGAGCTTAGGGCACTCAAATTAAGAAAAGTATATGCAAGTTACTACAGGAAAGAGGATAAAAGGAGAGGAGGAGAAAGAGTAAAGGTGATACCAACAGCTTGAAAGGAAGGAATAAGACCATCTTGGTTAGACATACAGAAAAACCGATCTGCCCACCTATAGGTTTTACGACGAGTAGTGTAAATGAGAGATTTCAATGTAATAAAACCCATCATTGCCTACTTTTATGGAGCGAATATAAGAAAATCAACTCTCGGCAAGTAGGTGTAGATAAGCACTCGAGATATAAAATATAAGTACACATTAAAAAAGTAGGAAATAAGGGCCGACTGAATAGGAGACAAACACACTACGGCTAACCACTCCTTGATGATGCGGTGAAGTGTATAAAATCCGCATCTAAGGTGTTCGAAGGTCAAAGAGATGAACCCCAATAGGGGCAGATGAATGCACATAAATGGGGTAGGATTCGTATATGCATAATTACTAACTCCAAAATTGTTCAGAATCCTCTCGGCCCGGCTTTCTTCGTAGATAGTTGAAGTTAATTCAATAAAAGAGACCAAATTCCAAATAGAGATGCTGGAAAGATCATCAGTAGCCATAGGCAACTAAAAGAATGAATGAAATAAAATGGAAAGATGATTTTAGGGTTCATAGCTAAGAAAGGAAAAAACCAACATCAAATCCATAAAGAAATCAACTTGATTCAATAACTGATCAAAGATGTAAACATTTTATCAAACAACTTGCGAACGCCTATATATATAAGTATAAAGAAAGAGAGGAGAGAAGAATCCAAGTTACTATTAGTGATCAATTAAAAGCTAAAGGCAAGAAGTTAGTATGAGAGGAAAAATCAAAGCCTAGAATAAGAGTCCTAAATAAGTAAAAGAGAAATAGGACAAAAGAGAGAAGCATATGTGGTTTTGTTAAAAGAATCTTAAACCTAGAATACAAATTGCATAAAAAATTAATCCATTGGATACTAATGATGACAGCCAATGTTCACTAAAAACAAAGTAGTTTTCTCAAAATAAAAAACAACTCTTTTAAAATTGATTATGAAAAGTAGCCATTCATATTGCGATATGCGTAAGGAACATTAAATGCAAAAATGATTGATTAGACTGTTCAAAAACCTAGGTGCACAATGACAAGTCTGCCCTAGTAAGCATTAGCGCAACTTGGAAGGGCAAATGGTACAATCATTTTTCTCTCCTCTGTAAACTCGTAACCTAGATTCAAGTACAAAAATAGACCATGCGATTTTGTAAAGTAACAAGGACAACATCTATCACATGTGAGAGTTACACACTTCCCCAAATAAAGGGCCAACATGAAGAAGAATAAAAACTACACAAATCAGATCATGAATCATACCCTTAATCAAGAATGCATCGCTATTCATATATCAATAACTACGTAGAGATAATACATAACACTCGGAAGCCACGCACTCATAAAATGGCGCAACCATGAATTTTGCACATGACTAGTTGGTGCGCGACTAACTTATTGTGGGAAGTCGGCATAATTCAACTAAGGCAAGTCCTATCGTAAATCAGTTAATCCAAACTACAGCCAAATTCCAACTCCACATAACAAATTCAAAATTACCACCTACAGCCAAATTTTCCGATGTATATAAAATTCTCTCACGCGATACTACATCAGCAATCTATGCATAATTAATCGAGCTCACAAATGAACATTACATGACAAGATCTAACGACAAAGGAGGAATACAAGGTTAAGACATTAGTAATCCACGTGACATCATTTTCTTTACTATGAAAGGTAAGATATTATAGCATGCGATGATATATTTTTTCTAAAAAGATATACTGTAAAAATTGTACTCTCTGCCATTAAAATCCAAAAAAGCTTGTATATTGAAGAAGAAAAAAGAATTTACCCATGGACGTATGATTTCTTAACATCTGAACCACGTATGCCTTTGTGTTTTTCACTTTCAAGATTTTTTACCTTGTTTTTTATATTATATTTTGTTCGGATTTGATTGAATTAAAAGTTGAATTGAAATTGACATTTTAACATACATTTAAATGCATCAAATTAATTGTGTAAGCTTGAGAAATATAATTACTACTTTTAAGGAAAATTCGATATCAATTAAATTTATTAATTCCTTTTTTGGAAGCATTTAGCATAAAAACATAATTGCTATATCAATTAAATCTCACCAACAGAGTTTATTTGCTTAACTTCAGATGAACCAATTTCGTCAAAATTTTGTTTATTATGAAAGCGACTACTCAAAATAAAACTTGTATATGTGATTGAATACAGATCAAATATTCATATTCTTGTATTGGTTTTGAGTGAATAGTCTATGGTACATGAACACTTAAGAGATCAAGGTGAGAATGTATGTAGTATTTGTATTATTTGGCTCTTGCATGGGCCTTGAAGTGACAACATGCTAAAGGATTTAATGGTAAGTATACTTTACATTTCTATGTCCATACTTAATCAGTTCATTGTATATTTTTTGTTGAAAAGCATTTTCCCAATTATATAAGTTGCACAAATTTATCAAAGCGGATTGTTTTAACTTTGCATAGTTATGTTCTTACAATATTGGACTAGTCAAATGAAATCATTTCAATTTTCTAGTAAGGTATCCACTAAATCTTTTGCTTTATCTAGTCAATGTTAGGACTCGCTTGCCTTAGAATTCACACCTTGAGTTTGTTTAACAAATCATAAGCCTACAAAGGATTGATGGCTCTTTATTGGTTGTATCACATACATTCCTAACCATGTCATTGCCGTAATCTCGACCTTGACCTTGAGTATGTTAACACATTGTAAGAAATTATTCATTGATACAAATCATTTAATGATGACCTAAGTATAATGTACATACTTTGAGTTTGCTCAACAAATACATACAAGTATCTTACCTCGTTTAGGTAATATATTAATTGTACTACACGTAACACCCCAGCTTGAGTTTGCTCAACTACTGATAAGTACACAAGTAATCTATCGATACATAAATGATAGAAGACAAATTTATACATCAGAGATTCATAATTTTCAATATATATATATATATATATATATATTAGAGTGACTAGATTTAAGGAATATAGTCTTTCTTTTGAAGTACTATTGTGATTCAAGTATCAAACACATTTAATTATGTCAATACACATATAATTATATAAGTTTAATTTTTTATAACTATTACATTAGTTAAAATTATAGAGTGTATTTATGTATCTTGTCAATATTCAATTAATTTAGTTGTTATTAATTAAATCACATTCAATTAATTTTGATTCCTATTAATTAAATCATATTTAATTAACATTTTGTTCTTGTTAATTAAATCACACTTAATTAATTTCAATTTTTATTAACTAAATCGTGTGGAGTTAATTTTCAATTTTTATTAAATGGTTTAACAAAATTATTATATTTAAAATTTTAGAAATTTTATATTGTGCATGTCAATCATTTAGGATGAACAACTAAAAATTTATAGTTCTGTTTATACACGCACACACTAGTATATATGTAACCAATAACTTTTAATTAATTTTTTATTCAATAAATTCTTTTCTCTAATAATTTTTTTAATTAAATACTTTAATTAATTTGAAAATTTTCATTTATTTATCATAAACAATTTTAGGATAAATACATAGCTATGATAATTATAGTTACATAAATATGTAATGTATATATGTTTTTTGTAACATCCCGCATCTAGAGGGCAAAAGCTAAGCGCTATAGATGCTGCAGTCATCTATAGTATTAACTTCTTGTGATAAAATACAATAATGCTAATGGTATCGATAATATCATAAGAACTTGAATATGAACAAAATCACAAATTTCTAAAAAAACAATTTACTGATTACATTTCAAAACAAATTGATATCCAAGTTACATAATCCCTTAACGTTTCCTAGGCAACGATCAAATATATCTATTATAAAATACAACTACATATGACGATGCATCCTTAGTTGATCAGAGCAATATAGTCATAATTGACTTAATATACACCGGGGAAATGCATAGAATAAACTGCAACTCCTAATTAGCTATCAACAGCCACCTGCTTGTCTCTGGAAGCTTTATCCGCCAAAATTTCTAAAATCTAAAAACCTCAACCCTCAACCTACTCAAATCAATTTTGAGCACCTAAGAGTTTAAGGCGAAACAAAAACTTTGATTCAGACATAAAGTCTGGTGTGAATAATACTATTACATCTCGGTTTACTAATATTAAGTGAGACCATGCCGCTTAGCGAAACGAGTTTCCTCTCACTTATATCCTTTTTCAAACATATATTTGCAAATCTTTTCCTACGACAAAACTAGTTAATCATACTGAATATATTAATAATAATAATAATAACAATATCTGTTATGCTATAAACAAGTAATAAATGGACTATCTATCCGAAATCTGGGCTAACTGCCCGCAAACTAGACTAACCGTTCCATTGGCTGACTCAGGCCTTCCAAATAAAATATAAAATGGTTTAAACATCTGTTAGATAAAACTTCTGGATGGTCTATCTTTAACTTACTTCTTCAAGGGTCAACTGATCCAAATGGTTTTGCTGGCTAACCAATAACCTATCTTTGTACAAAGATATTCCTTTCTATGTGTAACCAACATTTTAGTCTTACCTGTGACTAATCCCTATACACTGGAATTCTAGACTAAATTAGATAGGGTTTAATAGCTAACGAGCATAAGGCACCATCCCACACAAGTCCTATTTGGTCTTCAATCTAAATCATTTTCATTAGGTTAACTGCCTTCATCTTTTTCAAAAACATTTTCAAAATGATTTAACCTTTTAAATCATACTTATACAGGGAAAATACATCTATATGTCATAAAATCTATATGAACCACTTTAAATCATCAACAAGTATATATAAACATTCCATTATTCAAAAACACGGCAAATCAATGAAAAATATTTTGGATTTCATCTTAAAACAGAAAACGAAAGAAATATGAGATATAAACATTATTCACCTTAGCTTTAGAGATTAAGGATGTGAGATTTGAATGGATTTGATTTGATTTAGCTTCTTCCTTAGCTTTTCAGAATCTTCTTCCTCTTTCTCTCATTAACGGTGGCCAGCCTTAAGCTTTGAAATTTTTTGATAAATGGTAATGAACGTGTATGGGGATACACAACCAAGTTTTAGGGATATAGGAATGACCTTTTTCCTATTTTCCCACTCCTCTACTTCATTTTAAACTCTTCTTTTAATTCATTTGTTAAATGGCACGGCTACCCATTAGTAAAATCAAATCTCGGTCCCCAAATCAACACATTATTTTATTTAATTTAGCTGATTAAAAATCCTAAATAATGTTAACAAAAATATGGGGTGTTTCAAACTCCCCTCCTTAAAGAATTTCGTCCTTGAAATTACGATAAGGTACACAACACTTCAATCAAAGAGGTAAAACATACCAACAAACAAGTCAGGATATGTGTCTCTAATCTTACTCTCAGTCTTCCTAGTACAGTCTCTTTCATCGTCACTCCACTAGACTTTCGATAATCTGATTTTATTGTTCCTGAGCCTCTTCTCATCTCTCGCAACTATACCAACTGGCTTTCAACTATAGTCAAGTCCGACTCTACTACTAGATCCTTTAACACAGTCGGTGCTATAGTAGTCTCCGGGTCTCGAACACACTTTCTGAGATGAGAAACATGGAAAACATCATGGACTTCTGTAAAACTTCTTGGTAACTCAACTCTATACGTGAGTTTGCCGATCCTCTCAACAATAGGAAAAGGTCCAACGAATCTCGGTGCCAACTTCCTAGATCTTTCGAATCTGATCACACCCTTCATTGGTGTCACCTTAATAAATGCCTGATCTCCAACGGAGAACTCTAAGTCTTTCCTTCTGCTATCTACATAACTCTTCGGCCTAAGCTGAGCCTCCTTCGTTCTAGCCCGAATGAGCTTAATCTTCTCTGCAGCTTCTCTAAATAAATCTGGACCAAGAACCAACATATTCTAGGGTCTCTAACCAACATACGGGAGATTTGCATGGCCTTCCATACAAAGCTTCAAATGGTACCATCCCAATACTAGTCTGATAAATGTTGTTACACGAAAACTCGATTAAATGCAAATGGTCTTCCATGATCCCTCGAAATCTAGTACACAAGCTCTTAACAAATCCTCTATGATCTTGTTAACACTTTCCATTTGCCCATTTGTCTACGGATGGTAAGCGGTACTCATCTTAAGCTTGGTTCCTAAACTCTTCTGTAGACTCTTCCAGAACTCGCTAGTGAATAAGGAATCTCTATCACTTACTATATTAGTAGGAATTCCATGCGGTCTAACCACATTCTTCATAAAAAACTTCACCAAAATAGGTGTCATTCTGGTTGACTTAAGGAGAATGAAATGGGCACTCTTGGTCAATCTATCCATTATGACCCATATACTTTCATTTCCTCAATTTGACCTTGGTAATACTTTAATAAAATCAATGAAAATAGAATCCCACTTCCATACTGGAATATCCGGTGGTGAAAGAAATTCGCTTGGCTTCTGGTGTTCGGCCTTTGCTTATTGGTAATTCAAGTACTGCTTTACCCATAAGCCAATATCTTGCACCATATCTTCCCAGAAGAAATTTCGCTTCATATCCTGATACATCTTAGTTTCTCCTGGATGAATAGAGAACCTCGGACGATGGCATTCCTCCAAAACTTCTTTCCTTATATTTCCTACACTCGGAATACATAATCTTCCTTTCTTTCTCAGCCACCCTTTCTAGTCAAGACTGAAATCTTTCAAGTCATCGTTCTTGGTTCCATCTCTTAACTTCTTAATCTGTTCAGCTAATATAGGATCTTCAACCTGTTTAGAAGCAATCTTTTCTATCATCACTGGTCGAACTTCCAAACAAGACAATACAACAGTCTCTCCACTAGACCCAGCCTCAGATCTCAACTGCACTCTGCAATATGCCAATGCTTCTAAATCTTTCCACTTAGCAATCATTGCCAATACTGCATTTTGATTTTTCCTACTAAGTGCTTCTACCACCTTATTTCCTTTTCCTAGCGTGTGCTCAATCCCAAAATCAGAAGCAGTGATAAACTCTAACCATCTCTGTTGTCTCATATTCAACTTCTTCTGAAAGAACAAATACTACAGTGACTTATGATCTGTATATAACTTAAACCTTTCTCCCAAAAGGCAATGTCTCCACACCTTCAATGCAAAAATCACTGCAGCTAATTCCCAATCATGCATTGGATATTTGACCTCATGTGGTCTAAGTTGTCTAGAAGCATAGGCAATCACTTTACCTTTCTACATCAGCATACCTCCTAACCCTGTTCCACACGCATCTGTATAAACCACTAAATCCTGATTTCCTTTCGAAACAACCAACACAGATGCAAGGGTCAATAAGTGTTTCAAACTCTGGAATGCTTCCACACAATTATCGGTCCACACAAACTTAACATCCTTTCTCATTAGCTTGGTCATTGTTACTGCTATCCGTGACAAATCCTTAATGAATCTCTGATAATAACCAGCTAATCCAAGGAAACTCTTTATCTCAGTCACTGTCTCGGGTCTCTTCCAACTGTTCACCACTTTAATCTTAGTCGAATCTACTGACAACCCTTTCTCTGAGACTACACGACCAAGAAACTTCACTCCCTTCTTCCACAAATGACACTTCAAAAACTTCGCCTTCAGTTGATGCTGCCTCAGTGCCTCAAGCACCACTCTAAGATGAACTTCACGCTCTATTTCATCCTTGGAGTATATCAAGATATCATCTATGAAAACTAATATGAACCTATCCAAGTGCTCTCGGAAACTCGGTTCATCCAATCCACAAAGAATGCTAGTGCATTAGTCAATCCGAACGGCACAACCAACCATTCGTACGACCCATATTTGGTTCTAAACGCTGTCAAGGGTATAATATCCTCTGCTACTCTGAGCTAATGGAAACTTGTCGCCAAATATAACTGAGAAAATACCTTAGGTCCACTCAACTGATCGAACAAATAGTAAATCCTTGGCAGTGGATATCGATTCCTTATCGTTCTTTCATTTAACTAACGATAATCGATACACAGCCTTAACGAACCGTCCGGCTTCTTAATAAACACTACTGCTGCTCTCTAAGGTGAACTACTAGGCCGGATACATAGCCTACTCACTGGCTCTGCTTTCGGAACCAAATCTATCCGAAACTCAATTACTCATTTTAATGACAACCTAATTACTGACTCAAAAACATCCATGAATTCTCTAACCATGAAATCCCTACTCAGCTCATCCTCCGATTCCACAACACCCAATAAGGCATTCACCACACTGTTAAGGCTCCCCACGATATAAACTATCCTATCGCAACAATCAGGGTGCTTAAGCGATATTTTCCTATCCTAGAAAAATATCCTAGCATCGTACTAACTTAACAAATCCATACCAAGAATAATTCTGAATCCCACAAAATCAAACATATGAAAACTACAAACAAAAGCCTGACCAAACAAGTCAAACTCTAACTAGTCACATCTCAACCCTAGAGTTGCATACCCTCCTATTGGATTTGCCCGTAAGTAAGTAACCAAATATGTGGGTTCTAGGTTAAGCTTATCTATCAAACATCTAGATATAAAAGAATGCAATGCACCAATATCAAATAGAACACTAATAGACATGCAATGAATCTGAAGCATACCTTCCAAAACTGCCTTTTCTTTCTCCTAAGCTGTCAGCTTCGAAGTGTGAGAAATGCAGATTACGGATCTTAAGGCTAGAATAACACTAGAGGGGAGTGAATAGTGTTTTATAAAATTTCTAAATCTTTTTAAAACTTATGTAATTTAATCACCAACAAATGCAATTCACAGACATAGATATAATCACAGAATTAGACACAGATGCAAATAATAAATAAAAAGCAGTAAAGGAAAGAACACACCAGGATTTTATACTGGTTTGGAGTTACCTTACATCTAGTCCCGTATAAGTGTACAAATTTCTTTTCAAAATAATTTCCCAGATTGCACCTTCGATTTCAAGGCTACGAGGTACACCCTCTTGTATTCGAGTTCATGGAAACTCTCTTGATTTAACCAGGCTATAAGATCGCCTAATTGATTTTCAGGGCTACAATCACACCTAACTGATTTCAAAGCTCAACTGCACCTTTTACTCAACAGTTTGATTTAAAAAAGATCCTATAACTCTGAATAGCACTGAGATCTTATGGAGAGAGTGGCAGAGAATCAAATAAGAGATAATCAAGTTTGATTCACTTGGTATTTCGGCAGAGTATAGTTTGGAATTCTTTAGAATAAATGTGGAAGATGAAGAGGAAAGAAAACAAGTGAAATCTAATTAAAAATTCATTTAGAACTACTAGTATTTATAGAAGATCAACAGCCATATTTATTCATGAAAGGATACGACGAATAGACACTTCTTTTGAAAATTTGAATTTTGAATTTAACAGGTACCATATCGACATGGGGGGTTGAAGGATGTCGAATGCTCTAGGCAAAATTGATGGTCATGATTTTCTTATTAAAATTCGTTTCTATAATTTGTCAAAACAATTTCTAAACTTTGTAAATATATTGGAATATAGTTTAAACATATAAAAGTAATTTTTAATATGTAATCTTAATCTATAAAGTGATTTAAAATCTGAGTATATAAATATTTTAAAGCTAAATATTTAAAACAAGAGATGGTTTAAAAACAAGGGCAATTTTGAAATCAAAATATAAAAAATGATAAAAATAGTTTTGAGGCTAATATATTTAAAACCAAGAGAAATGTATTTTTGAAAAGAAAGTTTTTAAAATATTTTTTAAAAATAAGAGATATATTTTTGAAAAGCATTTTTATAAAATTAGTGGATATCAAAATAGGACCGCTATATGTTCCACTAGATATTGTCGTGGGTTCTATCCCTTTAAAAAGCTTGAAGTGGATTACATTCCACGAATAAATTTCGAACAAATATTTAAGTGTTTTCAAGAAGTTTTAACATAATTCTAGACTCAATACTTATCTTGTATTCTTGAAATCTTGAACTCTTGATATCTTGATACTCATGAGTCTTAAATCTTGATATCTTCAGTCTCGAATCTTTATACTGTACAGTCTTCATTCTTGGTACCTGCATTGTTATATCCTGCATATACATACATACATACATACATATATATATATATATATATATATAAATATATAAACTATAATATTAGTATTTATATTTTTATAACAAGTCCTAAGGTTGTTGTCATCAAAACCATCATCTCAAGGACTAACTGTCTCCTTCTTTTTGTTGATGACAACCTATGTTTATAAAATATACTTCACCTTCACTATAATTCCCCCTAAACTAATAACTCCCCCTTAATCTAAGCCTAACTACTCTAACTACTCTATTTTATATTTCTCCCCTTTTGTCATCAACAAAAACTAATCCTAAACTGATATATCTCCCCTTTAGTCTTATACTGGAGTACCTGTGACAAATTATGATAGAGTATATAAAAAATAAAAAGAGTTAATAAAAAAGACATGATAAATATGAAAGCTTAAACCCAATATACACTATGTTTCATATAATGTTATACAAATCATTCAAACCAAATCAATTTTAATCAAAGCGAATCAAATCAAATCAAATCGAACAATTCAAAAATAAGCAATTCAAATCGTAAGGAGATCAAATATTTCTAGGAACTTCAACCCATCCTTCTTCTCTAAAGATAGGATCCTTTTTAATATCTTTCCAATCTTCATTATCTTGAACCAAAGTTCCTATAGGATTTGCATCGAGATCATCTTTGTTTAGGGAAGAAATCATCCAATGGAGGGCATTGAAATGCTTCTCTTGTTCTTTTATCATTTGCATTTGACTTCATTATTTGTGCCTTTGATTATGGAGAATAAAAGTATGTATATTCTTGAATGAATTGAGAGTTTCTTCAAGATTAACACTTAGAATTCGAGAAGAGGAAACCATTTTGATAAGTAGTTAGGAGATGCAAATAGAGATAAGTAGAAATGAAGAGATTACAAATTTCTGGAAGAAACAGGTGTTTAAATAGGCAGAAATTCATTTAAAATGAATAGACACAAGTTAATTATTTTAATTTTAAAAATAAAAAATAACCAAATTAGACAGTTATATGTCGACATAGGGGGTAGAGGTATGTCGACATGGGTATGTTAATCTATGTATCTTATTTATTTTGTGAATAAGTATGTGTATATATAAACTTATATACTATACCTTTATTCCAGAGACATGATAAAGTAGAAAAACATAAGATAGATTATTTTTATTAATAGATGAGGTAATACATAAGATACTACATAATATGATAAAAAACAATACAAGCTCACACAAAACAAACGAATAAATCACAACCTAGTTCTTAGAATGTTCTAGAGGATGAGGAGGATGATGATAAGTCAAGTTCTCGATCAACTTTAGCAAAGAATTTGTATATATTAGTGGACATTTTATCCAATTTCTTACTAACAGATCTTTTGAGAATCCATTGATTTTCCACTATGATCTTTTGATTTTTGAGGAGTGTTTTGTTGGAAGGATTGTTAGTATTGGTAGGATATTCAATACTTTCCAAGGAGGTTTCTTCATTATCTTCTTCAATTTCCATTTCCTTCCCTTCATTTTTTTCTTATTCATCTTCTGATCATCATCGCTTGAGGATGAGTCTGAGTCTCAATCGTCTAGTGCAGCGGTATAAGCTCTTTTCCTTTTCTTTGTATAATCATTGCTTATAGGAAACTTTTGCTTATCGGGATGCAGACAGTCTCTTTTGAGATGGCCTGGTTCATCATAGTTGAAACATTTTATATGGTTTGGTACTTCATTATGATTTCCAGAATTCCTGCAATCGTTCTTTTTGAATTTTTTCATCTTCCTGTATTTCAGAAACTTCCAAAAATTCTTTGTCGTGAAGGCTATTTCTACATTATCATCACTTTCCAAACCTGATCCATCTGTTAGTGCATTGAATGCAATTGACTTCTTTTCGAATGTCTTGCTGTCTCTTCTCCCTTGCATTTGTACTTCGAACGACATTAGATTTTCAATCAATTCCTCAATCTTTAAAGTACTGATATCATTTGCTTCTTCGATAGCAAGAGTTTTTTGATCCCATTCCGGAGTAAGAGAATTTAGAATTTTTCTGACTTGATCTTCTTCGGAAAAACTTTTTCTCAGTGATATTAGAGAATGCACAATATCCTGAAATCTACTATACATATCAAAAATGGACTCATTAGAATTCATTTTGAATAATTGAAACTGATTTGTGAGTATGAATATTTTGGTCTGTTTGACTTTGCTTGTTCCTTCATAAGTGACTTGCAAAGTTTTCCAGATATCATATGCAGACTTACAAACATATACTCTATTGAATTCATTCCTATCAAGTGAACAAAACATAATATTCATGGCTTCGAAATTATTCTGTGCAATAGTCTTTTGCTCAGCAGTCCACTGTGAAAAACTAGTTGTGGGTTCAGAATATTCAGTTTGTGTGATATTCCAAGCGCCTAATCCTATTGACTCTAAATATATTTTCATTCTACACGCCCAATATGTATTGTTACCGCCATTAAAAAGTGGTGGTTTAGCAGTAGACCGACCCTCTATAAATGAACTAGTGATAGTGTTAACAGAACCAGTGTTGATAGCCATTTTTAAAACTTTTCAAAATTCAGATTATGAAAATTTTGAAAACCTTGCTTTGGTAACAAATATGAGAAATGTAGATTACGGATCTTAAGGCTGGAATAACACTACAGGGGGGTGAATAGTATTTTATGGATTTTCTAAATCCTTTTGAAACTTTTGTAATTTAATCACCAACAAATGCAATTCACAAACACAGATATAATCACAGAAGCAGACACAGATGCAAATACTAAATAAAAGCAGTAAAGGAAAGAACACATCAGGATTTTATACTGGTTCAGAGTTACCCTACATCCAGTGTACGAATTTCTTTTCAAAATAATCTCTCAGATTACACCATCGGTTTCAAGGCTACGAGGTACACCCTCCTGTATTCGAGTTCAGGGCAACTCTCTTGATTTAACCATGCTACAAGATCACCTAATTGATTTCCGAGGCTACAATTACACCCAATTGATTTCAAGGCTCAACTGCACCTTTTACTCAACAGTTTGATTTACAAAAGATCTTATAACTCTGAATAGCACTGAGATCTTATGGAGAGATTGGCAGAGAATCAAACAAGAGATAATCAAGTTTGATTCACTTGGTATTTCGGCAGAGTATAGTTTGGAATTCTTTAGAATAAATGTGGAAGATGAAGAGGAAAGAAAACAAGTGAAATCTGATTAAAAATTCATTTAGAACTACTGGTATGTGTAGAAGATCAACAGCCATATCTATTCGTGAAAGGATATCAAGAACAGACACTTCTTTTGAAAATTTGAATTTTGAATTTAACGAGCACCGTGTCGACATGGGGGATTGAAGGATGTCGACCTGCTCTAGGCAAAATTGATGATTTTGATTTTATTATTGAAATTTGTTTCTATAATTTTTCAAAACAATTTCTAAACATTGTAAATATATTTGAATATAGTTTAAACATATAAAAGTAATTTTTAATATATAATCTCAATCTATAAAGTGATTTAAAATCTGAGTATATAAATATTTAAAGCTAAATATTTAAAACAAGAGATGGTTTAAAAACAAGGACAATTTGAAATCAAAATATAAAAATGATAAAAATAGTTTTGAGGCTAAAATATTTAAAACCAAGAGAGATATCTTTTTGAAAAGAAAGTTTTGAAAACATTTTTTAAAAACAAGAGATATATTTTTGAAAAGTATTTTTATAAAATTAGGGGATATCAGAATAGGACCACTATATGTTCCACTAGATATTATCGTGGGTTCCATCCCACTAGGGTTCCATCCCTTTAATAGGCTCGAAGTGGATTCCATTCCACGAATAAATTTTGAATAAAGATTTAAGTGCTTTCAAGAAGTTTTAACATAATTCTAGACTCAATACTTATCTTGTATTCTTGAAATCTTGAACTCTTGATATTTTGATACTCATGAGTCTTCAATCTTGATATCTTCCGTCTTTAATATTTATACTGTACGGTCTTCATTCTTGGTACCTGCATGGTTATATCCTGCATATACATATATATCTAAACTACAATGTTCGTATTTATATTTTATAACAAGTCCAAAGGTTGTTGTCATCAAAACTATCATCTCAAGGACTAACACGAAGTAGCAGGCTCCAATCCATACACCTTTCCCTTTCCATCCTTAGCGGGCTCCTTGCATTGATTCTTATAGTGGCCTATCTAGTCGCAATTGAAGCACCGGACATTCTTCTTCCTAGCCACCTCCTTTGCCTTTCCAGCACGACACTCATTAGCAAAATGCCCCTTCTTGTTGCACTTGAAGCAAATAATCTCAGACTTCATTTTCTTAGCCGCTCCACCCTTCCGAGCACCTTTCTTTGGAAAGAACTTTCTCTTCTAACCCTGCCTAACCTGGACCTCCTTGGCCTTACTCTTCTCTAGAGAATCAAGTATCTCCTCATGCCTTAAAGCTATCTCTACTACAACATTATAAGGATATTTAATATGGGGTAATGTGGCCCTTGCTAACTCAGGCTTCAACCCCCTGATGAACTTCTTATTCCTCTTCAACACAGTACCCACCAAAGCATACCCATATCTGGCCAACTCCTCAAACCTTATGGCATGCTCCAAAATAGATATTTGTCCCAGCTCTAACTCAGCAAACTTTCTAATCAGAGTAGACTGCGCTGCCACAGACATAAACCCCTCTTGGAACCACCCTTTGAAATCTGCCCATGTTAAGGTTTTCTCATCCACACCAGCTGTCACACTGTTCCACCATGACAAAGCTTCTCCCTGAAGCTGTCTCAAAGCAATCATCCTCTTCTGCTCATCATTGAGTCCCAAGTCTACAAAGATTCTCTCATAATGCAACAACCAATTATTTACCTCAATGGCATCTTCCATTCCAATAAATGGCTTCCCTCCAAGCTTAGTATAATCTCCACTCAGCTTAGCATAATCATTGACAACTGGAGCTTCCTGAAATTCTCCTCCCACTACCCCAGCAGTAACACCCGCTTGCACCATATTAACGAAAAACTGATACAAAGCATCCATTCAAACTTGCGGGATTCCAGCACCCACACTCTCTGCTTATACCTGACCTTGGGTCCTCCTCATATTAGGTTCGGCATTCCCATCGGTGCCTTCCCCTCCTAGGTTAACTCTTCCTCTTCCAACATCCATATCTGTATTCAAACCTCATGAGATACAGAAAAACAACCTAACAAAGATAGGAGACCGGAGATAAAGCGTATACTTATATATAGCAAATACAAGTACGTTGCTATAGCATTATCTCATACCCAATCCTACCCTAAATTTTTAGGATTATGTCATAAAACCATTTTTAGTTTAAAGTTTTTCATAAACCTATGCTCTGATACCAAGTTGTAACATCCCATATCTAGAGGCCAAAAGCTAAGCGCTATAAATGTTGTAGTCATTCATAGTATTAAAATCTAGTGACAAGGTACGGTAATGCTAATGGTATCCATAATATCTGAAGCACATGAATATGAACAAAATCACAGATTTCTAAAAACAACATTTTACTGATTACATTTCAGAACAAATTCATATCCAAGTTACATAATCCCTTAATGTTTCCTAGGAAGTGATCAAATATATCTATTACAATATACGCCGAGAGCGACATACGACGATGACCCCTTGGTTGATCAGAGCAATATAGTCATGACTGACTTAATATACACAGCGGAAATACACGGAATAAACTGCAACTCCAAATTAGCTATTAAATGGCCACATGCTCGTCTCCGGAAGCTTTATTTGTCGAAATTTCTAAAACTTAAAACCATAACCATCAGCCTACTCAAATAAATTTTAGGCACCCGAGAGTTTAAGGGGAAACAAAAACTTCGAGGACATAAAGCCTAATGTGAATAATACTATTACATCTTGGTTTCCTGATATTAAGTTAGACCACACCGCTTAGCAGAACGGGTTTTCCCTTACTAATATCCTTTCCAAAACATATATTTACAAATCCTTTCCTACAACCAAACCGGTTAATCAAACTGATAATAATAATAATAATAATAATAATAATAATAATAACAATAGCGATATTCATTATGCTATAAACAGGTAATAAATAGACTATCTGTCTGAAATTTGGGCTAACTGGACTAACTGTCCCCTTGGCTGACTCGGGCTTTCCAGATAAAATATCAAATGGTCTAAACATTTGTTAGACAAAAATTCCGGACAGTCTGTTCTTAACTTACTTCTCCAAGGGTCAACTGATCCTAATGGTTTTACTTCCTAACCAATAACCTATCTCTATACATAAATATTCCTTTCTGTGTGTAACCAACATTTTAGTCTTACCTGTGACTAAGCCATACACACTGAAATTTTAGAGTAAATTAGCTAGGGGCTAATAGCTAATGAGCATAGGGCGTGACCCTACACAAGTCCTATCCGGTCTTCTAATCTGAGTCATTTTCATAGAGTTAACTACCCTTCATCTTTTTCCTTGAAAAACCTTTTCAAAATGTAGTCTTTTAAATCATATTTATACAGGGAAAATACTTCCTTAGCTTTACTCCAAGCTATTTTGCCATGTTATACATACTTTACTCAAAATAATGTTGATGAGACTTACAAAGGATGAACTACCTTTCAAAATATGTTAAATTCCTTTTTATCTTGAAAACACTTAGGCTTTACTGCCTAGTTTATACATTCGAAACCTTTGCTTAAAACCCTTAAACAACCCTATCAAAACCATTGGAAGTACTCCTTTCGAAACCAAGTAAAACCCTTTATTTTACTTAGGCCAAAAGGCCAAAACCATCCTTTTGAAAGCTTTAAAACCTTATACATCCTTCACTTAAAACCTTTAAATATTGCCTTTCGAAACCTTTGGAAAACCTTTCCTTGTAATCTTTTTGAAACAACCAGAAAAACCTTCCCTTCCAACACCTTCAAACCATTGGGGAACTACCCATTCGAAACCATCCTTTAAAACCTTTCGAAAGCATCAAACCTTGTTAAATATAAACTTTTGAAATCACTTGGAGTTCAATTTAAAAAAGGTGGAAAACACCTTTCGAAACCATTTAAACCTTCTCTTTCGAAACCATTTGGTTTATACTTCAATCCGAGAAAATGGGTCATTAAAACCATTTAAGTTGAAAGCACCTGTAACAACGCGCATATTTATCGATTGAATATTTAAATATTTTATTTAAATATTTCATCGTTCGTCGGATTTTAGTCCGAAAAGCTACTTTTTGCAAACAGTCGAATTAGGACTCGAGACCACTTCCATTGAGTTCAAAATGTTGTTTGCGACCTTTTTGAGTATAAACTTTGATATGTTTGGAGATAGTAGAATTTTGCTACTTTTCACTTAGGGCTTTGTGTTTGGGTTGGGTTCAGCCCAATGTTCTAACTTAATACCCTAAATTGAAACCCCTCTTCATTCACTCCCTCTTCCTCTACTTTTCAGTTCTAAAGAGATTAATTATGGGAGAGATGGGAAATTAGAAACTCCAAGTCCTAGTTCCTCTTGCTAGCTCAAGTCCTTGCTCCAAAATCTATGAGAACTCATTGGTAAGCCTTCTCTTCATCTTCTCCAACTCCTTCTCTCTTGAATTTCAGAAATTCCTAAACCTAACTTTGGGAATGTTCTTCTTTTAAGCTTTCCAAGCATGTTGAGTTGGAATTGAAAAGTAATTGCACTTGCCATTTCTACATAGCTTCTTCTTCTTCATTTGTTTGGGTTCAAAGGTGAGATTTTTATCTCACATCTATGTCTATATCTATCTTTGATTGTTGGGTATGAATTCCTAACGTTTATTTATGTTCATTTGCTTTTGATTTGGATTGAATTGGTGAATATTCCAATTTTTGGTGTTTTGTAGTCAAATCTTTAAAAATCCAATCTTTGATGTTTGAACATGTTTTTGGTGATGCATCGAAGAGCCTATAGTGCTGGGTTTTCGATTTGCATAAATCCTTAGCATCCATCGCTTGTTCGATCGCATTTCGGTTTGGATTTGCCATTTTTGGTCTAGGCTGTTTTTTTGCCTAGCAGAAGATTTCAGACGTCTGAAATTAATTTTAGACGTCTGAAACCAAATCCAGATGTCTGGTTGAAAAACCCAGACGTCTGGAAAGGGGTCTGGAAAAGGCAGAGACTAGATCCTGACGTCTAAAACAAAATCTAGACGTCTGAAATCAAATTCAGACGTCTGGTTGAAAATTTCAGACGTCTGAAATGGCCCAGGAATTAAAAATAGAAGGGAGAAAACACATATACTTCCAGAACCTAGGGCCAGACGTCCGGGAACACCTACCAGACGTCTGGAACTGTTTAATTTGCCTATTTTGGCTATTTTTGAGTAAATTTCCAAGGTTTATCGATTTTTGTTGATCCGGTTAGTTGTTAATACTTATTATCGACTTTGATGGCTTCTTTTTATGGATTTTTGGAAATATCCATTTTGATGGATTTGGTATCGATTTCTTTGGATTTTATTCACGTCTTCGAATGTGAATTTTGGTGATTGATTGTTCTACAATCATTTTTGTGATTTGTCACTTTAAAAATATAAAGGTTTCAATACTAGTAGTAAATATCAAAACTCTTTCATCAAAACGATTTCAACACTATTTTATTTACAAAGCTCGTTTTTCTAAAACCGTTTTCCAATCTACTAGTATATACAAACCTTTACCTCACTCGTATGAGAAATCTAATTAAACGACTTAGTAAAACAAGTGGTATGAAACGCTTGCGTTTACTTCGTTGGTTAAATCTTGGACTTGTTCGATTGAATCTCTTGTGACAATTTTCTAGTGGAGATCTACAATTTGTTCGCAAATATTTAAGTTAAGCTAGTGGTTATGGGACATGATGCTAAACTCATATATTTACTAGCTTATTGTAATTGACACTTCTTGATGATCGATGATGATCATTTTATGGTTTAGACTAGCAATGTGCGATGTCTCTTTGTCTATGTAGAGGACTTTTCCTCATTTTATTGAGCTTCGTCTCATTTCTTGCATGGGTCGTACCTATTTAGGTGCGTCGATGTTTGTTTACACATCGGTCGTACCTTTTTAGGTGCGTCGATGTTTATTATGCATGGGGTGTACCTTTTTAGGTGCATCGATGTTTGTTTACTTCGTGGAGCAATCGGCTCAATAAGTTGGGACATGGGGCGTATCTTTCAAGGTGCGTCGATGTTCGACTTTGCATGGGGTGTATCTTTCTAGGTGCATCGGTGTTAGACATTACATGGGGTGTATCTTTCTAGGTGCATCGATGTTTATTTATGCATGGGATGTATCTTTCTAGGTGCACCGATGTTTATTTATGCATGGGGCGTATCTTTCTACGTGCGTCGATGCTAGAGCATGGGTCGTACCTATTTAGGTGCGTCGATGTTCGACTGTGCATGGGGCGTGTCTTTCTAGGTGCGTCGATGTCCAGTTTATGGGATTGGCCATCTTTTTTCTTGTGATTTCTGGATTTCTATTTGATGATTTCTAGAATTTATGTTTCACCACCTTTTTCAGTTGGCATTGATATGTATGTCATTTATTGTGGCTTGGTGAATTAAATGAAGAATATGACATTCTTTTTGATGTTATGAGATTCTTGAGATTTTGTATGACTTTCGTGATTTTCTAATGTATACTTGTTGAAGTATGACATTTTTGGTTATCATACGTTTTATTATTATATCTCTTCTTATATCTCATTTTATCTGATAATTATAGCTAGACTGATCCGTTTATTATTTTCTTCTTAAATAATACTCGGGTCAGACTGAGATTTTACAGGTGCTTCTGCTTGACTCCTTATCGGACCATCATCTGATCTTTTGGCTAACTAATTTAGTTTAGTAGTTTTTGTTGTATACAATTGAGATATAGACTCCTTGATGTATACATATTTTTTTCTTGCACTTGTATCTATTCATTTTTGTGATGTTATAGATCTTATTTGACCATTACTCTGATGTACACTTTTATGTGTAATATTCATATCTATTTCCGCCTTTGTGATATGAATTATCTGTGACTGATTTATGTTATGCTTATTTCTATATTTGTTTCCGAAGAATTTATATAGCCACTGTGTAGTAGTTTTGAGTTTGTATCGGTATGTCGGATTTCCTCTTGAAATAAAATGCATGTTTTACTATCTGACATATCGGTGCTCGTACAAAGCAATTACATGGATGGTCGCTCCTCAACAGCCTTATTCTCCATGGTAATTGACGGCATTACACCGTAGTGTCCTTGGCTATCGTGGGTATAGAGGTGGGGCGTCACAGCTCCTATTTCGAAACCATTTTCCAAGTAAAGAAGTGATGGTGTCGAAACCATCCCTTCGAAAGCTTTAGAGAAGTAACCATATTTAAGAAAACAAAGCAACCCATTCGAAACCATCTAAGTCGAAAGGTAGAAAACGGCAGTAAAAGGTATCGACTTAGTCAAAAGCAATCATTTAAAACAAAGGCACAACCTAATCGAAACCAAATCTTTAAATCAATTTGACCTAGTCGAAAGATAACCATGTCGAAAGCAAGCTGGCGCATTTTCACATAAAAGCAAAGTAATGCATCAACCTCTTCGAGACCCCTGGTTTGGACTATATACCCTCCGCCTATATCCAAATCACTATGTACCCGTTCCCTGATACCATATGCATTGGTTTTGACAGTGTTGGAGGCGAAGGTAAGGAGGCAGAACCTGGTGCCGAAAGCATCAAAATAGTGAAAACATGTTTATTTGTCCTTTTAAACTATTTCTTTATACCTAATTTGCCTTGTTTGTCAAATTATGATTGGTTGCAAGTTTCTCTTTTTTAAAGGTACTACCGACTTTCCAGAATTAGCAATTTGAATTTATTTATAAAAAGCCCCTTCTCCTTTTATAAATATATAAAACATTTAAGTCTCATAACTTAATAATTTTATATACCCATTTAAACACTTAGAAAAATTCTACAAAAATTTTAGAAAATCTATTTTAATATGTTTTCCAACATATAAAATTTTTAGACCCAAACCTTTTATTATTTAACTGTAAATAATTTATAACCCAAATTAACATTTTCTTTGCTTGAAAATTCATATAAAGTACACAAAATTTTAAAAAAACTTGAAAATTGAAACCTATCTCCAAAATAATATATTTTGTCTATGTAAAAATTCATAAGGCATTTGGATGTCATTTTGTAGGGTTTTCATATCAAAATATGTCATAAAATCTATGTGAATAACCATATTCAAAAACATGCAAATAAATGCAAAATATTTTGGATATAATCTTAAACCAAAAACAAAAGAAGTATGAGATGTAAATATTATTCACCTTAGCTTTAGAGATTAAGGATGTAACATTTGAATGGATTTGATTTGATTTAGCTTCTTCATTAGCTTTTCAGAATCTTCTTCCTCTTTCTCTCATTAATGGTGGCCGGCCTTAAGCTTTGAAATTTTTTGATAAATGATAATAAATGTGCATGGGGATACATGGCCAAGTTTTAGGGATATAGAAATGGCCACTTTCCTATTTTACCCCTCCTATACTTTATTTAAATTCTTCTTTTAATTCCATGGTTAAATGGCATGGCTATCCCTTAGTAAAACCAAATCTCAATCCCATAATCAACACATTATTTTATTTAATTTAGCAAGTTAAATATGCTAAATAATATTACCAGAAATATGGGGTGTTACATTTTTAGTTAATTAGCTCTTAATTAATTATTTATTTCAATTTAATAAATCATATTAATAAAATATATTAAAATTTTAAAAAATTAATTATTTTTTCAAAATAATTTTGAAAATTTTAAATTTATTTTATAACTTTTATAAAAAAAATTAATTTAAACATAACTTTTAAATTTTAAATTTCAATTTGAAAATTACTCCAAGGCTCAAAATCAATTTAGGCCTTACGTCTGAGCCAACCTTTTGGACTTACTCTACCTAGCCAGGCTAGTAGCCAAGGAGGAGAGAATACTTGATTATTCTGGCCCAAGCCTATGCACTACTTTTCTAGGCACTCATTAGATAGATTAGTTTAATTAGTTGGACTTAAATGTTGACTATATAGATTGCATAGATCACTTGGGCTTTGATACCATTGAAGGAATCCGGTTCTTTTCATAGTGGGTGAAAATGGTATATTTCAAAAAAAATCTCTTGTGGATCTTAATGGGCATATGAAATCTAATGTTTGATACTAGATCCAATATGTATGTTTTTAATAAAATATAATTTTATCAAATTGTATTATTTTTAATTAATTAAATCTATGTTAATTAAATATGATATTTGAATAAGAACGAATACATGAAATATACTCATATTTTTAAATGTTGTAATATACAGGCGAAACATAAAGTGAATATAATTGTTTGGTGTTTAAAGAAACAAACATGAAACTAAATCTAGATGTAATCACATCAAGCTCTAAAACAAAGGTAATAAAGGTTGCATTATTAATTAATTTCGTCTTCCTTTTTCAAAAACATTCAACAAATACTACGTTAAAATTTTATACAAAAATATATATAAGATACTTTTAAATGACCACAAACAATAACATAGTTAATATATGTGTTGATATTGGGATTTATATCTATCACATATGTGTTCGCTATTCATATACACACACACACACACACATATATGGGCATGCACGCACACGCGCGCGCGCACACACACACACACACACACATATATATACATATATTATTGCCTTAATTTTTAATTGTTTAATGCATAACAAATTTATGGATAAATTTTTTCCTAAAATACATACTTCAATAATATAATATACAACATGCGCGCGCACATATATATAAATATATAATGATTGAGCCAAAACCGTTTCCAACTAATTCAAAACATACATCCCTTTTACATTAAATTGTTCAAATCTGTTTTAATAAATGTATGTATGTTTCTATGCATGCATTCATGCATGTGTGTATGTGTAAGTGTATATAAATAAATTTTCAACCTAAAAAAAATTGTTTTTCTGAAATAATCCAAATATTATAAAACCAAAGTTACATACATTAAATCAAATAAGATATCAGTTAACTCTATATTTTAGGACTAATTAAAAAATCAAGCAAAAACTTTTAAATCATTAAATGCTATAATATGTTTAGAGTATTATTATAGGTAATATTCTAAAGGGGTTATTAGGTTCAAGGAAAAAGCTAGAGAAAAATTTAGTTTCAGGGACAAGAAGTTTGTTTTTTAGGCCGAATGACACTTTTTAGTGTAAATCACAGAATGATAGTTGTAACTATCATTTTCAGTTTACACTAAAAAGTGTCCTTCAGACTAAAAAGTAAACTTGTTGTCCCTGAGACTAAAATTTTATGCAACTTCTTCCTTGTGCCTATTTACCTGTATTCTAAATATAAATTCATAACCTAAAATATAGTTGTATGCATATATAAATTTTGGTTCTAATTTATCAAATTAGAACAGATCATACCATTTAACAGGTTAATTAAATTGTATTACTAATTCTAAATCAAGGCGAGGCAATAATATGTACATATAAAATTGTGATAAGTATATTATATCTAAGGAAAAAAAATCAAGTTTAGATCATATCTTACAAATATACCTAAATAGAGACTCTTTGATTTGGAAATCTCTCATTATATTCTTGAATCAATACCAAACTTTGCTGGAATTGGATAAACCACTTTAATTTATTTTATTTGGCATAATTTTGTGTAATTAAGATAAAAAGATTCGACCGTGAGAGAGATGAGGAGATAGCCATGGATGGGGGAAGGAGGAAAACTTGAATTAAGAAATGAATGAAATGAATTTGTTTTTAGAGGATGAATGTTAACCTTTCTTATTCTTTCTTAAAAGACTTCCGCTTTTAATTCTTAATTAATTTTCAACTAACCAAATCCTTCCTCTTTCCTTTACATTACCGGCCAAGTAATTCTCCTTGCCTGGAATAGTTTTCCAAAAATCTCATTAAGTAATTAACTATATTTAATACATATTTAAATACATACCAATATCGTATAAGGTATGTGCATATATAACTTTTATATATACACAAAATTATTGCTAACAACACCCAAAACATCAAATAAATTAATAATTAATATTTCTTTAATATTAATTAATTTAACTAATTTATAACATTTTATATGCTAATTAAATCATGCAGTTTTTCAAAGAATTCACAAATGCAATTGTGAGAGCCAGAGGTGTGAATTTAGTCAGTGACTAATATTGAACAATTCAAATATTGATGTTAACATGCTACTTTTACTAGTTGTGTGATAGTTAGGTCGAATTCATCACTTGCGTATCTTTTCGGTCAAATTCAATTTCACATTTTCTTAAGCGGTACATTTTAATAACAATAATATATGATCGTTCTCTTCATTAGAACTATATCACTTTAGGATATATAGTACTTGGTGTTGGTGAAATTCTAAAATTATCCATATTTAACTCGAATTATCCAAAAATAAAGTCCTTGGTTCAACAATAACATTTATTATTGACTATAGCACGTACTAAAATATGACTTATTTCAAAGGTCTAATGAGTTTTATAATGGTAAGTTACAACTAAAAAAATTAAATTTTGCTAACATATTTCTTCTTCATAAAAAACAGGTGTGACAAAGCATAAGGATTTTAAGTTTATCTCGCTAAAAGTTTGTAAACATAATATCATAGGTCTTAGCTAATAGGTTAAGCTCTAAAATGAGTAACTTGATCGATATAACACAATCTACTTTAATTAAGGATAAAAATATTACGAATGGGGTCATGGTAGTCAAAGAATTTAGTAGTTACTGTTGTGAGAATAACATTACTTGTGTCCTTTTGAAGCATGATTTTTCCAATGTCTTTGACTTTATTGATTAGTTTTATTCTTAAGGATATACTTATGGCTAGGGGTTTTAGTACCAGTTAGGTAGTGTGAGCAATTTCTTTGCTAACCAAATATGCAAGGCAAGTCAAGGCTGGTTTGAATAAGGGCTTAAATTGCCTTATCCAAGTTTAAGCATACACTCAAGTCCAAGTTCAAATTCAAATCCAAAGATAAGTCATATGCATGTCCACCGTTCAAATCCACGTCCAAAGGTAAGTCATATGCAGGTTCATTGACACAAATAGTCAATTTGGCAAGTATAAGAGTAGTATTATGCAAAGTTGAATGCATAAGTCTTTATGTGCAAAAAGTTATAAGAGTACAATCGATTGTAAAAAAATCCCCAATTTGATTTAGGGTTTTCAACTTTAAAATTAGAGAAATATGGAAAGAATGAATTGCCCTCCATTTAGGTGTCGATATGGGTCTATTTATAGAGATGTCAATTATGTGGATTGATTGACACGTTTCATGGTTTTGAATCCAACGGTTTCGATAACATCCTCTTGATGAAACCTCAACATCTCATTGTTGGCATTCAACATCACATGCTTGCACAAGCTCGACAACATGATCTCCCTTGTAGAAAATCGACATCTTCTACATTTTTAAAGTTTTGGTATCTCTTGCTACTTGTAAAAGCTTGAAACCCTTTGCAAGTGTTGAAGCTCGATATCATTTATTAGTAGATAGTCTGCAATAGTTAATACAGTAGAGGCTCGATAATACTTTATGCATTATAGGATTGTTAGTAATAGAAACTCAATATCCTCCACTTGCGGTTAGATGTTCGACATCCTTTAGCGGTGCGACACCCTTCCTTTGCTACATACACTACAACGTTTTATGTTGTAAAGGTTCGACATCTATTTTTCTTTCAAGTTTGTTGTAACTCGACATCTCTACACATTCACTGGTTCGATATCTCCATCCTTCTACAAGCTAGATACCCTTCTTCATTGCTAACATTCAACACCACTTTCTACTTGTTAAATGCTCAACAACGCTTGCTATTGTCGAGGCTTGTTATCCTTTAGAGACTCAGCACCTCTTCACTACTTGTTAACCACTTGATTGTTCGACATCCTTAGAAACTTTGCACCTTTTTGTTATTAGATGTTCAATTCCTTCAAAGACTCAAAATCTATAACAACTTGCACCTAAATTGGGCCCAAATTTCGACAAAAATCGAAACCCAACTCCATCGAAGCAGAGATCATTGGGTTTGGTACCTGCAAATAAGCACGAGCATTATCAGAGATTAAAATAAATATAAACTCATAGCAGAAACAATAATAGGATAAGAATATTGACTGTGACTACTACCTTGGAAATAATGGCATTCCTTGGATATCTAATTGTCACATCAGGATCGAGCATGAGAGAAAAAAGATTTCTCCAATGACAAAGTGCATCCAGCAACAGTGACCTGTTTCTCTAAGTTATATCCTGTGGGTTATAATGAGGAGGCGGTTAGAACAACGTTCTGGTGACCGAAAAATACTATAACATAAACTTACACCGATAGATTCCCATTGAATTGTTATGTCCATTAAGGTTAGCAATTCTAATCTAACTTGCATTGTACTACGATTATTTACTTACCCCTTCACAAGGTACAAAATATTGGTTGAAGCTTTATCAACCACCCAATACCTTCAAACCCATTTTCCACTTAATACTTCTAAATATGAAGTGGGCTTCTATAATACTTTTAAAAAGAGAAATAGGCTGACTCTATCATTTAAGACCTTAATTAAGATAGATCCCGTCATATAAGACCTATTCCTAATGTAATTTCCTAACAATATTGTCAGCGTTCGGTGAGTCCTAGCTACTCCTAGCTACAAGACCTCTAACCACTACTTAAGGGTTTCAACATTTAATATCCAACTATTATCGCATCTATCGCTGATAAAAACGTAGCCATTTAATAAACAATACCCAAGCCACTTAATACCTCCAAGTGGAAAATAGGCAGACTCTAGTCATTTAAGACCTTAACTAAGGTAGACCCCATCATTTAAGCTTATCCTCAAGGCGTGCTTTTAAATGGTACTATTGTTATTTCAGCCTTAGCAATGTAAGAGATTATAGCCAAGCTACTTAATGCTTTCAAGTGGAAAATAGGTGGACTATAGTCATTTAAGATCTTAACTAAGGTAGACCCCATCAAAAGCATGCTTCTTAATTGTACTATCTAGCCGTCATTTCTTGGAAATCTCATTAGGTTACTTAGTACTTCTTTTATAAAAAAGAGGAGGACTGTACAACCACTTAGGACCCTAAACCTGAAGCGAACACTCTCGAGATATCTACTCTCACTCTTTAATTATAAATATGACTTCTCATTAGGTTACTTCTTTCGGCAGGGAGGCGGACCCTTCGACCACTTAAGTTTTAACACTGAAGTAAACCCTTTTTTAGAGACATCCTTATTTATTTATTTGGAATCTCACTAGGTTACTTAATACTTCCATTTAGGAGAGAGGAAGATACTTCAGCTACTTAAGACCTCGGACTAAAAGCAAACTCCTATGGAGATATCCCTCATCGCTCCTATTCCAAATTTGGACCATTTAATATTTTTCAATTAAGAAAGCACGATCGATCTCTCATTTCATCATGGATCCTAGGATTATTGATATCTCACATCAGTAGTAAGTATATCCATCTGCTGGTAGCCTTAAAGTGAAGGGTCATCTTCCGCCGAGTGACTCTACTGACCTCACATCACTAACCCACTAAGTCCAATTAACCCTCTGAAGTCTTTATTTATATTATCATAGGTTGTCATTGGACTTAGCTTACTAGTTCCTTTTTTATTTAAGGCAATAAGATTTACATTTTTAAGACATTTATGTATGACTACTAATTTTAAATTAGTAACCTTTTATATATATTCCTTTTTTATCAATCCCACTAATCCATTTACCCTACCAGGTTACCGCAACTCTCATATTTATTACCATTTATCGAAGTTACAACCTTTTTAATTATTTTCCCATTAGTTAATTAAATTAAACACGAATATTACGTGCAAGCGTCGTTATTAGCTTTTTATTTAACAGTTATTAGTGTAGTAAATTATGTAAAAATACTTACTTTTATCAAATATGTTCTAGTTATATATCTTCAATAGAATATTCTTTTCCTTGTTAATTGTTGGAATCATATATAAAATGATTACCCACTATAATTTCTATAAATTAGTCCAAAACAAAAGATTTAACTTTAAAGTATAAAAGATTACATCATTTGAAATTACAAGGAATAATTATTTATTTTTATTACTAAAATAAGATGGTGCAAAACTATAATGAATTCATATTTTACGCATCTCTTTCTATTTGCACTTATTCTTTGTTAGATTAAACGTTGTATCTTTCTAAATGGGAAAGAAATCAAACTAATTTACAAATATTAAACGGATCCAAATTCCAACAATTGCAGACATAGGAAAATTTATGTTCCAATAAGATTAGGGAATAATCCAAATTTATAACATTATTACACAACCTATTTTAGATCTAAAATAAATTTCATTCAAATCAATATTCTAAATTCATTCTTTTGGGATTGATTTCTAGATCAGGTTGTATATAATGCTAAATCAATTCATAAAAAAAAATATGCAACGATGTTTATTATATTCAGATCATATTCAACTTGTTGCTTACAACTTATTTACAATTATCCAATTAGGCACAGAAATCAAATAAACACCAATGGGATAATTTTCATATTACAACAATCCATAAGTTTCTCACTCACTTGCTAAAAGCGATCCAAATCTCTAGATCTGAAGTAAAGCCTTTGATCCGTCTCCAAATCATTTTTAATCCAAGAGATATGTATAAAAGGGTATATAAATAGATTAGAATTACAGATCTAAGAAGAGATTTGGGAATGGAAGAGAAAATAGATACAAATATATAAAATATATAAATTACCTCAAATATGCATATGGTTGATTCTCTTCTCTTCTCCTTTTTATTAGACTTCTACCCTTCTCCAATTTATATGAATATAGATATAAATATCTTATCTACATAATTTAGAAATAAAGTGGAAAGAAGAAATTCTAGAACTTTGTTGTTGCCTCCATAGAAATATGAGAAGAGAAGGGAGGGCTGGGCCCAAATTTATAGGTGCTAGAAGTAACCAGGACTATTAGATCAAAATATATTAAATCCGGACTGTTGCGGCCAAGGTTTATTGTAACCGCCAAGTCGCCATCGATCGACCACCTATGGTCACCATCAATCACGAGAGGTCGACCATCCCCTATAATGGGCAGCCTGTGGGCCTGGCTAATTAATATAAAAACATTAATTTTTCTTATTTAATTATTTTCATTTCGAATTTTTTTTCATCTATAACTTCTTTATTTGGACTCCGATCGCGAAACTCCAAATGTGAAAATTTCTCATAATTTCAACACGATTGTAGTGGTGCAAGTTTTATGGTAAAATTCCATCGTTTGCATGAATTCCATTTTCAAAGTCTAATTAACTAAATAACTAACTAATTAAATAACTAAGGCCAAATTATAGGATGTTACATTCTTCCCCCTTTAAAAAAATTTCGTCCCCGAAATTTTCACCATGACTAAGTCATGGTTTTGGCTTCTAATTATCCTAAACTACACAACCGATGAGTGTACAACTAATTTTGCAACCAAATGTGCACAAGTGCATAATGTATTATTATATCATCACATAGAAAATATGTATGCAGAATGATGCTAAATCGGATCCTCCTATATGAATGCATTTCTTTTGAAAACATTTATGGAAGTATGATGCAAACAACCTACATATATATTGGCAGTTCCACATATATGCGACTTTTTGAAAAATCTTTTCAACAAAAACTCCCATACTCCTAAAACTAGAAGTAAGAAGCAACCAATTTTGCATCCACTTCCTACCATCCAATAATCTAACGCATTGAAAAATCGCTTCCTAAACTTTACTCATAAGTCCGAAAAAAGAATTTAGGCAGAGAATTTTACATTCTTACCACACTATAACCTTCCTATTTCCGAAGTACGGTGGAAATTTCTTTCTTGTCACGGATTTACTCCAGATTTTCCGTGCACAAAATGCATAAAGATGCTTATTTTCAATCTCTAAAATGGAATTAAGTCTAAAAATAGACTTACGCATGTCATCGATAAGGTATGGAAATAGAAATCAAGGCTAAAATAGCTTTTCCCTTGTTATCGCTTGCATTTATCGCATTCTAATTCTATTTGCCTTCCATACATCTAACATGTGACCTTCAAAATCTAAGTTTTCGCAAAAATATATCTCATTTTTCAAATTTATAGGTCATTTGGAAAAATAAAATCCTAAAATATTTAAACGCACATTTTCCCTTGAAATAAAATTTTGAACAAAAACTCCAAAAATAATTTAAGAATAAAAAATAACTAAAACATAAAAAAATTCAAAAGGGAACTTAATAAATAAAGGAAAAAAATTTCAAAATATTTTCCTTCTCAAAAATTTTAATAAATCAAGCCACAATTTCAGTTTAGTCGAAAGACTGTTATGCGCTAAACACATAAACTAAATTCCAAAATTCTACAAGCAACCTTTACTCGAAATTTGACATTTTATTTAGGGGTTTTTAAGCTTAAGGAAAAGTTGAAGAAAAATTTAGTCTCAGGTACAAAAGTTTATTTTGTAGGCTGAAGGACACTTTCTGGTGTAAATCACAGAATGATAGTTGTAACTATCATTTCTGTTTACACTATAAAGTGTCCTTCAGACTAAAAAGCAAACTCGTTGTTCCTGAGACTAAATTTTTTTGCAACTTCTTTCCTGTGTCTATTTTCCTGTTTTATTTAAAAATATCAACACATCCATTATTCAAAAAATTAGTCTTTAAAGAACATAGGCAATGACTTGTGATATCAAAATAACTTTGTCATGTCCTTCGCTAAAATTTCTAACTATTCTAAACTTTTAGTCTTATATTGCTTCTATTGTTCGTTTAGTGTCTTTATGAGATTCACATATTTATATTGTTTTTGTAACATGCATATATATATATATATGTATGTATGTATGTATATATGAGCGGTTCGCATATTCAAAAACAATAACACAGAAATTGAATAGAAACTCATAATATTGTCCCTGCTTTTTATAAGAGACAACTAACAGTTTTACAATCCAAAAACCCAAAAGAAAAGAACAAATGCTGGAGATAAAAAGATACAACAACCTTAAATAAAACACCGTCTAAGAAATGTGAGAAGGTCTCGCTCTGTGGCTGGAGTTCAGGCCATTGCCGCTACCGCAGAATGGTCGTAGCATGGAGGCTATGCACCCAATCTCATGCCCTTACCGCTGTGGCTCCGACTTAATCTCTCAGAGCTCTGCCTACATCTGATGGATAGCAGCAAGATCAGGAACCATGTATCCCTCTGCACCCTACGCTATCCCCTGCTACTGGTGTTGTGGCTCTGGTGCTGGTACAAGTGGTGGACCAAGTGGTAAAGGAATATTCATCCTATTAATGGTGGTCAGTCGATGGCAGGAGGCACCTTCCTCACAACTAGCTCTCCACTCAAATTTACCTCATAATGCCTAAACACTCGAGTGAGCAAGTGGCATTATGGAAAGTGAGTCCTCAAGTACCAATTCCCTGATCGACAATATGGAGCATCAAGACACGAGCCCAAGCAACCACTACGCCACCAATTATAGCATAGGCAACTCCCTGCACTGAGGTATAGATCCGGTCAAGGCTCTCCGTCTTTGGAATGATGTTGTGCTGAATGATGTGCACAATGAGATGGGCAACCGGTCATAAATTGTTGGTCCTCCAATCACCAACATTTTCAAAAAAGATCTACTGTAGAATCTTTGGATTAGTCATCTCAATGTTGTCCAAATCTACGCCTACTGTAGATATCTTCAAAATCCTAGCAAGGTCATCATTTGTCATCTCAATCCGAACTCCCTTCGCCTCGAACTCAATGTAGCGGTTGCCATCATCAAAATTCTACACCATCTGCACATCGAAAAGATGGACACAGCGCGAATAATATTCCCGCTTATAAGTTTTGAAGCGGAGGATCGATGCAAGTCCTGTCATGATGAAAATCTCTTCAAGCCCAAGATCGATGCAATCTCCTAATTTTTCTAGTCGCTCATAAAGGAAATTAAATTCCACCGTTCCGAGATAGGTGTCAATCTTCCGCTCGCTCCGTTCAAGCCAAGCGGCTTCTTATGGAGTTAGGCCGGGATGACGAGAGGAAGAGCCACTGGTGCATGGCAGTACCATGGGCTGAGAGGTGGTTGGACAAAAGGAGAAAAAGGTTTAGATTAGAAGTGGTATGGTAAGACCTAGCGTGCAGGGATTTTAGTGTCATTTGATGGAGTAATAGAATAGAGAGGCTTTGGTAAAATGGAGGAAGGGGGAGGTCGAGATGGGTTCAAATAAAAAATTATAGAGGAGGAAGAGATTAAGGAGTGCAGCGACTAAAGGTTTGGATGAGAATTATAGTCGTGTCCCAAGTTCGAATTCGGCTCGAGTCCACCTAGCGGTCGATCGCTATTAGGTCAAGCGGTCGATCGCTATTAGATCAAGTGGTCAACCGCTATGGTGGAATGCTTAGTCGACCGCTAGCATAGATTTGGACGCGGCCTGAACCTGAACCCAATAGGGCCGGTTAAATTAATTAATATTCTAATGATCATTCCACATACCATCTTCAAGTTAACCCATCCAGAAAAATTCTGCCTTCCACAGCAATCTACTAACCCAGGCTCTAATACCAAATGTAACAACCTGCACCTTAATGGAGCCAAATTTCGACAAAAATCAAAACCTAAGTCTATCGAAGCACAGATCTTTGGACTAGGTACCGACAAATAAGCATGAGCATTATCAGAGATTGAAAGATATCTAAACTCACAACGGAAACAATAATAGAATAAGAATACTGACTATAACTACTACCTTGAAAATAATGGTATTTTTTGGATAACAGATTGTCACATTAACATCAAGAATGAGAGAAAGAAGACTTTATCAACAACAAAGTACATCCAGCTCCAATGACTTATTTGTCTAAATTCTATCCTACGGTTGTAATGAGGAAGCGGGTCAGAACAACGTTCTGCTGACTGGAAAATATAAATTGTCCAAAACATAAACTTATACCAATTGGTTTTCATTTAAATATTATGTCCATTAAGATTAGAAATTCTAATCTAACCTTGCATTGCACACATGATTGCTTACTTACCCATTCTCAAGGTACAAAATACTAATGACGCCTTACCAACCACCCAATACTTCCAAACTCATTTGCCATTCAGTACTTTTAAATATGAAGCGAGCTTCAATAATCCTATTAAAAAGAGAAATATGCATACTTTGACATTTAAGACCTTAATCAAGATATACCATGTCATTTAAGACCTATTCCTAAGGCGGTTTCCTAACAATGTTGTCAGTGGTCGGTATGTCCTAACTATAAGACCTCTAATCACTATTTAAGGCTTTCGAAATTTAATGTCCAATTATTACTGCATCTATCGCTGATAAAATCATAGCCATGTAATAAAAAACACTACTTAAGCCACTTAATACCTTCAAGTGGAAAATAGGCAGACATTGGTCATTTAAGACCTTAACTAAGGTAGACCCCATCAATTAAGACCCATCCCCAAGGCATGCACCTAAATGGTACTATTGTTATTACAGCCTTAGCAATGTAAGAGACTGTACCCGAGCCACTTAATACTTCAAAGTGGAAATAGGTGGACTCTGGTCATTTAAGACCTTAACTAAGGTAGACCCCATCCTTTAAGACCTATTTCCAGAGGCGTGCACCTCAGTGAAACAATCTAGCTATCATTTCTTGGAAATCTCATTGAGCTACTTAATACTTATGACCTTATAGTCACTTAAGACCCCAAACCTGAGGCAAACCCTTCCAGAGATATCCACTCTCAATTTTTAATTATAAATATGTCATCTCATTAGGTTGCTTCTTTCGGTAGGGAGGTAGACCTTCAGCTTACTAATTCTCTTTTTATTTAAGATAATAAGATTTACCCAAAATATTTATCTACCCATAAATCCTCGGTTAATGCTCATAAATTTCAATTTGTCCATAAAATCCTAATGGACATTTCTTAAGACATTTATGTATGATTACAAATTTCAAATTAGTAACCTTTTATATCTATTCCATTTTTATCAGTCTTATTAATCCATTTACCATATCAAATTATTGCAATTCCCATATTTATTACCATTTATTGGAGTTACAACCTTTTAAATTCTTTTCCCATTAGTTAATTATTCTAAACGCGAATATTATGTGCAAGCATCAATATTAGCTTTTTATTTACTTATTATAAGCATAGTAAATTACGTACAAATATTTACTTTTATTAAATATTTTCTAGTTATATATCTTCACTAGAATATTATTTTCCATGTTAAATACTTGGAACCATATCTAAAAGAATTATTCGCTATAATTTCCATAAATTAGTCCAAAAAAATATTTAACTCTAAAATCAAAAAGATTACATCGTTTGAAATTACAAGGAATAATTATTTTTTATTACTGAAATAGACGGTGTAAACTACAACGAATTCATACTTTACACATCTCTTTCTCTTTCTATTTGCATCTATTCCTTATTAGACCAATTGTTGTATATTTCTAAAAGGGAAAGAAATCAAAATAATTTAACAATTCTAGACATAGAAAAGTTTATATTCCAATAAGATTAGGGAATAATCCAAATTTATAACATTATTATACAACCTATTTTAGATCAGGAATAAATTTCATCCAAATCAATATTCTAAATTCATACTTTTGGAACTGATTTTCAGATCAGGTTGTATACAATGCTAAATCAATTCATAAACAAGAATATGTAGGCGATATTTATTATATTCAGATCATATTCAATTAGTTGCCTATAACTTATATACAGTTATCTAATTAGGTATAAAAATCAAATACAAACTAATAGGATAATTTTCTTATTATAACAATCTATAAAATTTCTCAATCACCTTTTAAAAGAGATCCAAATCTCCAGATCTAATATAGAACCTTTTTTCATCTCCAAATCCTTTTTAATCTAAGATATATGTATAAAAGGGTACACACGTATGTTAGAACTACATATCTATGAAGAGATTTGTGATTGGTAGAGAAAATAGATACAAATATATATAAATATATAAATTACCTCTAATATGCATATGGTTGATTCTCTTCTCCTTTTTATTAGACTTTTACTCTTCTCCAATTTGTATGAATACACACACACACACACACAAATATCTTACGTTTATAATTTAGAAAGAAAGTGGAGAAAAAGAAATGGCAGAGCTTCGCTAATGCCTCCATAGAAATATGAGAAGAGAAGAGAGGGCTAGGCCTAAATTTATAGGCAATAGAATCAACCAGAACTCTTAGATCGAAATATATTAAATCCGGGCCATTGCGGCTTAGGTTTATTGGAGCCACCAGGTCGCTACCTATCGACCACATATGGGTCATCGGTCGACCGCTTGGGATCGACCACCCCAATAACGGATTGGCCTATGGGCCTGGCTAATTAACATAAAAACGTAAATATTTCTTACTTAATTATTTTTGTTTCGAATTCATTTTCGTCCGTAATTTCTTTGTTTAGACTCCGATCGCAAAACTCCATATATGAAAGTCGCTTAGAATTTCTCCATGAAAGTAATGGTGCAGGTTTCATCGTTAAATTCCATTGTTTGCATAAATTCCATTTTCGGAGCCTAATTAATTAACTAACTAAATAACTAAAGTCAAATTACGGGGTGTTATAACATCCCTTTGGTTAACAATTTTACCTTCTTTAAGCTTTATATCACTTGTTATCTTCAAAATCGACATGTCCTCTTTGGATGCTCGACATACATATTTGTAGTAACATCTATCCTCTTGTGTGGTAGAAGCATATTATACTTTAGTACGAATTCACCTTACATATTGACGCCTATTGGCATTCTAGAACCCTTAATCTCGTTCGTCCATTCAAATAGGAATCAACATTTCTTGTTGCTTCTCTCTTCTTATATAAATACCTTCCTTTTCTTCTCTCAAAAGCTTTACCTGAAACTTGAAACTTAAATAGCAATTATAGTTTTTCTTTTTAATCTTACAATTTCAAAAGGAAGCCTTCGATTTCTACCATATTCGAACTTGATTTGAGGTTCTATTTCAATCGATTTGAATATAGAAAATTGGGGGTTTTTAATTTTAAAACTAGGGTTTTATGAATTGGTTGCTAAAGAATTGCATGGGTTTGATTGGCAATTTGAATTCAAATAATCCTATGATTTGAGCATTCTTGTGTTTGAACTCAAAATCTCTTTGTAATTTTGTGTCCCTAAGGACTAACTGAAATTTTATGAGAAACAGAGTTATGATAAATATTATAGACCTGAAAACATCTTTTAAATTCAACAATTAATTTAGGTTTTGGTAATTGTCAAAGACTCAACATTTACTTAGAGAATCGATAGTCTGCTAGAGGTATACTAATTAGTTATAGCCTCGCCAGCTAATTGTAGACAAAACAACTAACTAGAGACTCGACAACTAGTTAAAGACTTGATAACTAGTTTTAAGCTCGCTAATAAGTTATAAGTTCGGCAACTAGCCGGTGGCTCGATAACTAGCAATGAATCCAACAATTACTTAATGAATTATTACAAACACGATAAACTGCTAGAGAATCATTAGCTAGTTTCAAATTTGACAACCCTTTAGAGAGTTATTAACTAGTTACAAATTTGATAACTACTTATAGTATAGTTATCTAGCTACAAGTTCGCTATGTTTTATAAATTTGACATCTAGTCATGAAAAATATTCTTTAACTGGTCATGAACTCACTGACTATTTATGAGTTTGACATCGTATTATAAACCC
The DNA here is from genome assembly GCA_030765085.1 of Allium cepa. Taxonomy (NCBI): domain Eukaryota; kingdom Viridiplantae; phylum Streptophyta; class Magnoliopsida; order Asparagales; family Amaryllidaceae; genus Allium; species Allium cepa. Next base: position 969,254,380 of record CM060932.1, on the reverse strand, counting down.
AATAACTAGTTACAAGTTTGATATCTTGATATTGGCTTGATAACTAATTATGAATTCGGCATTTTGTTATAAACTTGATAACAAGTTAAGGTGCACTAGTTACGAACTTATCAACCATAAGTGGTTAAAGGATCTATAATTACTTACAAACTCACTAACTATTTATGAGTTTGACATCTAGTTGCCTACTTATTTAGATCTATGCTTAAAGAATTATTGACATTTTCTTAATTACTTTAGACATTTATAAAATACACGATACTTTCCTGATTTCTACACGACATTGCTTGATAGGAAAATGGCTAGAAAATGGGCTCTCAATCCTTTCCTGCTTCATAGAAAGGAGACTATAGATTTGTTAAATCTTCTATAACTACTCAGAATGAGGTAAATACTATTCTTTAATGGTTTGGCATTATCATCGTGGAGGCAGGGTGGCTGGCCTATCTAGAAGGATGGACAATCCTTTGAAAGGAATCTTTGCTTTCACTCTAGTCCATATTTGGCATTCGGGCTACTTTCCCCTTCCATAATTCCTTATACGATTCTTTAACCACCTGAGAATTACTCCAACTCAATTGCTACCCAACTCTTATACATATTTAAGCTGCCTTGAGATATTGGCCAGGGAATCTCCCCTCACTTGATGCTAAAACCCTTCATTCATTAGTAAATCTTGTTAAAGTAGGGAAATAACCAGTGGGTACCATATATTGCCTCCTTCCTCATCCAAGGAGCTTAATCATTAATTTTATCAACAGAATCAAGGATTAGGAAATCCCGTTCTTTTATATTAAGAGTCATATCCCTAGAATCAAAGGGTCCTTCTTTACCCCTAGTAAGTCTTGTTGCTTTCTCTCTATTACTTATACTAAATTTTGTTATTCTCTTCTAATGCCTATTCTTTTTTAGAACCTACTTTTAAGGGGACAAATTCTTCTATCGCTAGTACAATTAGAGACTTGAGTATGGCTTCTCAAGCTATTAGGGATAGGCTTAAACTCCGATTGAAGTTAACCTTAAAAAGTATTCCTTGATTCTAGAGACTTATAAAGGGCTTGGGGACCCTCTAATAATCAAGAAGGATGCTCATGGGAAACAAGCTTTGGTTGTTGGCAATCAAAACGCCTTTTCTCCATAATCTCTCATTCAGCATGATTCTTTCGATAATTTCTTATTACAATTTGAAAAAAAATTCTATACTATCATCTTATGGTTCCTTATTTGACTTAGGTTCAACTCTTATCATCTCGATTACTAAGTCCAAGATGGTTAAAGCTCCTACATCCTGCTCGACTGTGACCACCAAAGATGCTTCCGTTGCCGACTCTATCACTGATGGTCTTAAGGATACTGAGAGTCATAAAAGGAAAAAGGATTCTGAAAATTTGTCTAGTGTTTCAATTCCTCCTCCGGTTAAAAAGGCCAAACTCGAAGAAGATCAATCGCTTGCTATTATTGCTAAGGAATTGAATGAAGTTGCGACCGCAATCAACAAGATTCCCGTTTTATTGATTTAGGCCTGCCAGACTAGAATTCTCAGGACCAAAATAAGTCACTTGCATCCCGAACCATGTTATAGACATCATGAATCCCTCACTTACAACTGTTTTTCAATGTTTGAACCAAGAGTTGGGCCTGACTCCTCCGCCTCTTGAATCTATGCCTTGTGAAGCTTCGACTTAATCCATTCCTTTATATTTCAATGATTTTTTTACTTAGTTCCAGTCCCCATTTGTAGCTTCTCTAATGCCACTGCAGCCTTCTGCCTTTTCTATGGACCATCTCCACATTCTCTTTCAACAGCTTCTTATGGTACGCCATCTCCATGTTTCTGGCTAACACAAGTTTTAGCTCCATGTATCTTTATTTATTATATATTTTTATAAATTTTAGGTGGCTAAGCATATGTTTTTCTGCAATAAGATTCTCATGAATCTGTCGATTAGATTCCAAATTTCAAATAGCAGATTTCATTGTTGACGGATAAAGTTAGGCTCGTTGAGCGTCAAGCCTTTGAAGTCGCAGTAAAAAGAGACGAGGTTATTAGTGAAAAGAATAAAACTGCCTCCGATTTAGATGTAGAGAGAAAAACTAGGTTAGCAGCTGAAGGGAGGGTGAAATCCTTATAAACGGAGCTTGAGCAGGTCAAAACTAAGAATACTCAAATGGTTGCACAAGTTACAACCATGAAGGATGGTCTTAAAAGCAAGGAGGCTGCTCTTGTTTATACAAACAACATCATTAAGGATGCCAAAAAGAAGGTTTCTTTCTTTATAGATCAAGCCTTTCCTTAGATAAAGGAGTAGTGCTATGAGGAGGCCCTCTTTGTTGTGCACTTCGAAATCTAGACTATTATCCAGAGTTTGACTTCCTTAGACTACAAGCATTAAAAGATAAATTCAAGATGAAGTTCGACCTTAAATTAGGGAGAATACTTGGGTACTTGCAAGACAAATTCTCGATAGAGGAGGCCATTAATCCCTAGGAATTACTATCTTTTGATAATCTCCGGCCCGATGAAGACATGGATGATGATGATAGAGGGTATGGTGACAAAATAACAATGATGGCGATGAAGATAAAGATGACGACGATGATCATGATTTTAGGAAGGATGGGGTTGATGGTAACATAAAGCCTAAGGGATTTGGAAGTGGCAGTAATGGGTCAGGTGGCCAATGACACGTACCCATTTTCTCATGATATGGATGTTCCCAATCTTATTGAGCCTCTTAATACTCATTAGCAAAGGGCATACAAGTTGCCAGCAAAGAATCAGGAAAGAGGAAAATTTAGGTTTTTGTCTCACAAACTCCCGTGGTGCAGGTGTAAAATTTACTATCATTGGATGCTTATTATGTCTGTTAGCCTTAGTTAATAAATCTACTATTTTAGCTAAGGAAAAAAACAAATATCATTTTGAAATTTTACGTAAGAAGAGTGAGAAGGATGCACTACGATTAAATGGAGAAATCGAGAAATTGGTTGACCACAGTAGCCTATCTATACGTATCAGAGCCTTATTATTTATGCTAAATGATTACAAGATTTCAAAGAGAAACAAGTAGCCTTTCTCTTAAAAGATCTCACCTTCATCGAGAAAGTGTTTTAAAGGAAAACGCGGAGTTGACCACACTTTTTTTGATGCTTATAGAAGATAGGGACACTTTAGTGGAATCCCTCTATAATATCTATACTAGGAATCTTTTTACCGATTTTTACTTCCTAGGGAAGGGGAGTGGGGGTTCACCTAGGCATCTGCATAATAGGTATGTAAATAATTATAGGACTGATCTTCATCCTAGAAGATGCTAGAATCTTCCTAGCACCACGACCTTTCGACTTTCCCTCCACACCCTTCCTCCTAAGAAGATTAAGTTTAACAAAGAGAAAACTATTTTTGAATTTTACAAAGAGTTCATATTGTATAAACCTAAGTGATTCTGTTGTTGTATTATGTAATTCATGCAATCTTTGTAAATTTCAGCATTTATGTTTTTGCGGCTTAGTCTATTTTTCTTCAAAATACACAGATAAACAACCATTGTGTACTTCTGCTTCAAAAGAACTCTTGAATAAAATTTTCAAGTTAAAAAGGGATTTTAAGGAGAAAATTGTAACTCTCAAACCTCCTACTAAGAGGTGGGACTATTACCAGTTTTCCTCAATCAATACTCCTCATGGGTTTAGTGTTCCCTTTCACTCCACTTTCCTTATGTCTGTGGGTTCACTCAAAAAAGCAAAGACTGTTACTTCCAAAATTATGAATTGAATGTATAAAACTTGAATGTTTGATGTAATTTGAACTTGTTCATGTTTATAATACTTCGTTGTTATTGATGAAAGAATATATTTTTCCTAAATATTGAATTTTTTTTGTCTATCACTCTTTACTAGGAAAAGAAATTGATGATTGCATCCAACGCCACTAACCTCCTCTCTCGATTGGAAACATTCAAAACTAGGCTAATGTTAGCTATTGGGAAGAACCCTTCTAAGGAAGCCTCGATCATACCATTTTTGGACAACCCAAAAGCATGCAAATGGTATCATAAATATTATAAATTAAGGTTGACATTGAGTAGTATGAATGAAATGTCCTCGAGTTTAGAGAAGAAAGTAAAAGAGAAGGATAAAGAGATTGAAGAGCTAAGAAAGAATATAGGATGAGTTGGCGAAACCAGATCCTTAGATCAAGGAATGAAAATTGATGCATAAATTACTTGCTTATATAATAGAATTGAGAATCTTGAAGTTGATCCGCTGAAAATACATGTATCGTGCTAATCTTTAGAGCTTATTTCAAGTGGAGGTAAATCCAGCCTTCCCACTGCTACTCCTAAAAGGACAATGAGATCTCAGTCTTCAACTGGTAAGGAGAAAATTTCTTCCTTGGAAAATCTACCTCTAGGATTGGGTGAAGGAGAAATTACTAGATGGTGTCAAGAGTATAAGTATGAATGCATCCAGTTTCTGAAAGAAAAATGGGACGAACAAGTTTTAAAATATCCTAATAATTATTGAAGTCGGGTTGAGGAGTTGGGACATGAGAAATGCGCTCTAGAGTATAAAGTAAAAAAGTTGAAAGGGGAAAATAAAATGTTTGATCATACATTCAAGATTCAAATTGGCTCTGTTAATGACACAAATATTATCCGAAAGAAGGAGAGGTCACTTAAAGGGCTTTTGGATGTAGCGATTTGTCACATTATCAAACCTTCCTCGGTCGTTGAAGTCTTGAAGGGGCAAGTGCAAGACCTGGAGTCTCAATTGAAAATAATTGAGTTGATGTCGCTTGAAAACTCCCGATTGGATTCATTTGTATATTATTTGCTTGAAATAAAAATTTCTTTTGGCTTAAAAATCAACTATTACTTCTTAGGTCCAGAAATGAACTAGAGGTTAAGCAGAACCGTAGAGGCAGGATACAGATGTTATTAGCGCTTGGCGTGCTGACCATCTTAAGGTTATTGGAGACCCTCCTTTTTTGCTTAGAGATGCTGCTAATTAAGCAAATTCATCCTTGTCTTCTTAAGGTTAAGGGGAAGGGGAAAGAAAAAGTATACCAGCATTACCGACTCCATCAACTTCCTCCTCGGGAAGACTAGGATGGCTTTCCTTAATATCTGTAACGTTTTGTATGTATATTAGTAAATAAGTTTTGTACCTAAATAGTTGACATCTTGAATAGACCTTGTATTTATTCCTTATTCTTATCTTTTATTTGAATTCATCGAGCCATCCGATATTTATGACTCACTTCAGGGTTTTAATATGTTTCGTGGTCTTTGATTAAGCATAGACTTGTTTGCTCCTTGCTTCCTCATAGAATACTTTCAGACAGGCCTTTTCATCTCTCGTTTCTCTTTAAATCCTCCTTTCCGTTGAAGAACATAAAGTAAATGATGATGACTTCTCAAACTGAATGTCTTGTTATATAAATGCCAAAGAAATTTTGAAGAAGTTTCTCTGTCGAACTTTGAAATTTTGAGAGCTTTAAAAATCACTTCGGGAATGATCGTCGAATAACCATTCAAAAATGCAGATCAATTTGCCTTCTTATCTTTTTAGGCTGAATGACTTCATAAGAAAATTTTCATTGCTCAAACATTATTACTCTAGCTAGCTTTAAAACATTTTCCCCCAATTTGGATATCTTGAACAGCTATTCGACGACTTTCCTTTGCCATAGATTATACGAGCATGAAAAGTAACTTGTCCCCTTCTTTGATTGTTACTTTTTCTTTGCCTTGGTGCAAGATTGATTCATGTATGACTGCTCTTCCTCTAGAAGATTGCTTTGGCCCATCTCCAAGATAGAATTAGATTTGCTTGACTGATTTCTTTTGCCCTTCTTAACTTTTAGGTAAGGATTTAGGGTTTAATTGATTTTTATCCCTTCTTACCTTTTAGGTGAGGATTTAAGATGATTAGTGCATTTGGTTAGCCATTTTAGGTAGAACCAAAGTCTTATCCATCCTCCCTTTAAGAGGCACTCTGGTCAGGCCTTATAGGCAGAATTGAAGGCTAGTCGGAGCTTTGGCTAGGCTATCTCAGGTGGGATCAAAGGTTTACTCCGTCCTCCCTTTAGATGGTGCTTCGACCAGGCCACGTAGGCAGGACCAAAGGTTTGCAGTGTTCTAGCCAGGCCTTATATGTGGGACCAGAGACTTACTCTGACCTCCCTCTATAAGGTGCTCTAACCAGGCCATGTAAGTAGGATCGAAGGCTTGCGGTGCTCCGGTTAGGCATTATATGCGAGACCAAAGGCTTACATTGACCTTCCTTTAAAGGTGCTTTGACTGAGCCTTTGTGGCGAGATCAAAGGCTTTATTTTATAAAAAAAATTCATGAAATATTTCTCTCTATTAAGCACACGATCTATTTAGATACATTGGTCTTTTACTTAAATCTTGTTAACAAATTCTTGGAGTTCTCCTTTTCCCCAAAAAATTCTATATCACCCTTTTAGGGCTCGACGTTGATTGGTTTCGTGTCCATTCATTTGATGATATTGGAAATAAATACCCCTAAAAGTTCTTTCATTTCCTTGTTGCTTCTTCTTTGAAGGCCAATAATCAAACCCCTCTTTATTTAGGAGATATATGCTTTCATAGGAGGTGGTAAGGGAATGGGCTCTAGCATATCGGGAATTCCTAGGGAATTGGGTCTTTGGTCCCCATTTGGCTTTTTTGTAACATTAGATAGACTCATTAGTTATAACAACAAGTTTTCACTTTAAAAATTATCGAGTTTTGATTAGTGTGGGAAAGCGATAGATTATACCCTTTCACTTTTGGGAAAACTCATCGAAATCCTTTATTAATTCATTTACGAATATAGTTCTTTTAGATTGGAGCTGTATAGCTTTTCTCATTTCCAAGAGTTGGTCATTCCTTTTCTTGTTCTCATTTCTCAGAGTATGATAATAAGCAAATATTGGGGTATATCTCATATGGAATGGATTTATGCTCCAGTTATCCAGGTCTAAGGAATTACTCACCTTTTTTCCATGAGAGTTATCAGTGCCAAGTTTCTTAGTACTTGTTCTTCATGGAATTGAAGATTATGGGTGACTTGATAAGCTGGCTTGGAAAAATGAGGTTTAAAGGATCCTTGTTCAAAGATAGTCGTTATCCAGTTTAAAAGGTTGTGCAGGATACGAAAAGTCCTTAATAGGAATATGCTGGTTATTGAAAGTTCTTTATAGGGATATGCTAGACATGGAAAGTCCTTTATAGGGATATGCCAGACATGGGTAATCCTTTATAGGAATATGCTAGAGATCGAATGTTCGAGTCCTCCTTCTAGCATAAAAAATGTTAGCAAATTTCTTCATTAACCAAATATGCAAGTGAAGGCTAGTTTGAATAAGGGTTTAAGTGGCCTAATGCAAGTCCGAGTTCAAGTTCAAATCCAAAGACAAGTCATAAGAATGTCCATTATTCAAATCTAAGTCCACAGATAAGTCATTCATGTTCATTGGCACAAACAATCTATTAGGCAAGTACAAGAGTATTATGCTATGCAATGTTGAATGTACAAGCCCTTATGTATAAAAAGTTACAAGATTACAATTGACTCTAAAAAATCCCCAGTTTTATTTAGTGGTTCAACTTTAAAAATTAAAAAAATATGGAAAGAATGAATCGCCCCAGTTTAGGTGTCGATGGGGGCCTATTTATAAGGATGTCAATCATTGGGATGGTTGACACACACAGTTTTGAATCCAAGGGCTCCGATAGCACTACCTTGATGAAACATCGGCATCTTGTTGTTGAGATTAGACATCACTTGCTTACACAAGTTTGACAACTTGATCACCCTTGTAGAAACTCAACATCTTCTACATCTTTAAAGTTTTAGTATCTCTTGCTGCTTGTAAAAGCTCGAAACCCTTTGTTAGTGTTAAAGATCGATATCATTTATTAGTAGATGGTCTACAATAGGTACTGTTGTAGAGGCTCGATAATAGTTTATGCATTATAGGCTTCTTATTCGTAGAAACTTGATATCCTCCACTTTGCGGTTAGATGCACAATATCCTTTAGTGGTGCGACATCTTTCCTTTGCTACATACTCTTCAACTCTTTGTGTTCTAAAGGCTCGACATCTCTTGTTCTTCCAAGTTTGTTGTAACTTGATATCTTACATGTTCGGCATCTTCATCCTCATACAAGCTCAATACCCTTCTTCTTTGCTAATGTTTGAATCACTTTCTACGTGTTAAATGCTCAACAATGCTAGTTGTTGTAGAGGCTCGTTACCCCTTAGAGTCTTATCACCTTTTCGCTGCTTGTTAACCACTTCATTGTTCAACATCCTTAGAAAATCGTCACCTCTTTATTATTAGATGTTTCATTCCTTTAGAGACTTGGCATCCCTTTGGTTGAAAACTTTACCTTCTTTTAAGCTTGACATCACTTGTTATCTTCAAAATCGACATGTGCACTTTAGATGCTCAACATACATATTTGTAGTAACAGGTAGTTAGATCATGTCTTTGCTAAAAACTAGGAAATCAAGAATTATGATTAACGATATTCTAGGAAACATAATTCAATCCAATTGTGGCCTTAGAGAGGGCGATTCATTGACACTCCTAATGTTCAACCTAATTGCAAACGTATTCACTAGGATCATTTATCTATTACAAATGGCATCCTCGGTAGAATAGGTAAGAATATCACTGATAATGGACTATCGATGCTACAATTTGCTAATGACACCATGCTATTTACCTCTCATTTACCTCGTCACATTACACCTCTTAAATTTGTTTTATATAATTTTAAAAAACTTTCAGGATGAAAGAATAACTTTGATAAAAGTTCAGTTTTAGTCCTGAACAAGATAGATAATGTTGAAAATATAGTTGCTAATACAGTTAATTGTAAACTCATGAAGTTCCCTGTCCATTATTTGGGATTTTTGATTAGACCATCTAAGTTAAAAAATGAAGATTGGCATATAATAATAGACAAGGTTAATAGAAATTATCTCACTAGAATTGTAGATTTTATTTAGAACACGTAGAATCATTTTAATCAACTTTATTTTACCCGCACTGCAGATTTACTAGATGCCTTTTTTACCTTTTCCCAAACTGTGTTAAAAAATAAAATTAAAAGAACATTTCTTGGGGTGGGGAGAATACTTGTAGTAATATTAATTGTATTGTAAACTGGGAAATGGTTAGTAAATCCAACAAAGATTGGAGGCTAGGAATTACAAAATTATATAATCTTAATATGTCATAACTAAGAAAATGACTTTGGAGATTTAATCATATGATGAAAGCCTTATTTAGAAAGAAACAATTTAAATTAAATTCTATGATACAATCTATAACCTTCACAACTTCATCTCTAATTTCAACATGTCTCACTTTTGGAGACCGGTCTTAAGAAATTAATATTTTTAAACTTGGGATTATGTAGTTTATTCAAGAAATAATACATATTTTTGGCATGATAGCTAGATTTCCTAATACGTCTTAGAGTTAAATACAAAGAGCTATTTGATATTTGTAATTTCATAAACGATTTAACTTTAGATGTCTTTGTATCTCAAACTAGTTTTATTGGAATCTTAGTTGCAGCCATGCTCGAAAGGTATTACTATAATTCAATTTGTTTCACTATGTACCATGTCACAATATTATAACTTAGATGACGAGAGTGATTCTAAAAACTGGAGTTAGGATAAAATTAATACATACTCCTCAAACTTGGTATACAAGTTCCTAAATTTCTCGAGGGTTAAACCTTATATTTTTAGATTTATTTGGAAAGCTAATGCAACCTTTAAGACAAAGCAACACATGTGGGTAATCCTCCATAAAAAATTAAACACAATTGAATTTTCAAAGAAGAAGAAATTGCGTTTAAATAAAAAAATTGTTTTGCACAGTATAGACCTAGAAAACATAACATGCATGTACTATTATTGTCCGCTAACATATTCCATTTTACAAAATACTTTGAACATTTTTTACTTTAACATAAACAACACTGACATCGGTTATGAAAACTGCTAGAACTATTTTAGATTTCAATTTTTTAAAGGCTATAGAATTTTGTTCGATATGTTGATCATTAGTATTTGGTACTTATGCTTTGAAAGAAACCAAAGAATGTTCAACCATGATAAAATCCCCTCAAATAATCTAATTTACGCTATTATGCCATTCATGTTTCATTGGATTTCAAACCCTACTTATAAAATAGATAAAAATGTTCTATTCAAGGAATTTCTAAGAAGAGAAAAAAATCACATTGATATCTTGAAGGTTGAAATTGTTTATAATAATGTGAGACACAACATGGCCTTAAGTAATGGCCTAGATGACCCTTCTAATATAGATAATTCATCGAACATTCACTATTAGTAGACAACTAATTCCTTTTATTTTCTACCATATTTTGGCTTTCTTACACACACACATATGTGTGCATGTATGCACATATATGTATATAATCATTTAATTGTACACACACATGTGTATATGTGTGTGTCAGACTAACATTTCAGTTGAGTTCTACAATTTTAGTGGTTTTGGCATATTAGACCTCTTATGTCCATAATTATACTCTATGGACTTGCCTACATCTAGGGGATATTTGGATGCTTAGCTTGCATTGTCGAGCATCCACTAATCTGCTTTAATTATTCATGTTCTACAAGCAGATCCACAGTTTCACTTTCTGTCCTTTAGTGGAAGCCATGACTTCTATAGTGAAAGCTTTCATTTATATCTTCCTTCAAATATATGTTCATTTAGGTTTAAATCCTTGTTCTAGGTCTTAGGGTCTTAGTGGAGGCAAATCCTTAGAGTCGGTTAGGAAATTTTTTTTCCTTTTTCTTTGAGCGAGGTATTACGTGTGAGGCTTGTTGGTAGCTCTTTTTTAAGTGTAGAATAAAATTACGTGAATGCTCTCACCTTCTTTAGAAAATCACTAATTTCCCTCAGAAAAATTAACTGTTATACTCTGGCTAGAGATTTTGACTTTGAGTTAACTATATTGATCATGATACTAACCTCATACAACTTAGAAGACGAATTCCATATTGAATAGTGCATTACTTCCAATGCTTCAACTCGAACTCAACTATAGTTGCTTAATGGTTTGTCATGTCATTATTTAACTATAATCAAAGTGAAGTATTCACATTGATTTCCACAGTATTCTCAAGTCGAAGGAACCGCATAATATTATCATATTGAGATTTCCTATTTGACTTAGTATTTATCAACCAATATGAAACAATCGAACGAGTCATTCCACACTTATCCAATAACTAAGTACATAACCCCTTGGTGCCTCCAACAAACATGAATAATACACTACCTAACATTTGGAGAGTGTTACGCGCTATGGTCTTAACGAATGACTCGATATTCTTTTCTTGAAACATATTTACCAGGAATACATAAAACAAAATATCATTTATTTTGTGATTAATTAGACACTATTGCAACTATTTGCAATTATAATCGCATAACATTTTATTCAAGAGTTTTATTATATATACTTTAAATTAATTACTTAATTAACTATATCCCAATATAACAAAGTATATAAAAAAATGCTATTAGTACGAATAAGATTAACTGCATAGATAGATATATATAACAAATAATATAATTTACTCTAGAGCATAATTCTAACACTTGCAGTTGTGTTTGTAACTTGTCCAATACCGGAACAAATCTAAAAATTATTGTATTAGATAAATATCCAAGTCTGTTTTTTAGAAAACAAAAAATGAATACCTTTTCAGCGATCATATACAATACATGTCAAATAGAGTTAAATGTTATATAAGGTCAACAAAATAAAATTATAATAACTATTGAACTTAAAATTAAAATATTTCACAAACAAAGAATGAACCTTTAATCCCATACAATCATGCTAAATTAACTGATTTAGGAATTAATTTTCTTTGAAGTACTTGATTCCAAATATTATTACCTACCCAACATATGCAAACCTCTCCCTAAATTACATTGCTTTGCAGTAAATATGAAGAACAAGTAGATACAATCATGTGAAATGTTCGTTCTTTTTAGTATAAGCAGGTTATATTTTTTAGTCCTTAAGATGATGGTTTTGATGACAACAACCTTAGGACTTGTTATAAAATATAAATACTAACGTTATGGTTTAGATATGTATGTATATGCAGAATATAAACATGTAGGTACCAAGAATGAAGACTGTACAGTATAGAGGTTCAAGGCTGAAGATATCAAGATTGAAGACTCATGAGTATCAAGATATCAAGAGTTCAAGATTTCAATAGTACATGATAAGTATTTAGTCTAGAATTATGTTAAAACTTCTTGAAAGCACTTACATCTTTATTCGAAATTTATTCGTGTAATGGAATCCACTTCGAGCCTGTTAAAGGGATAGAACCCTAGTGGGATTGAACCCACGATAATATCTAGTGGAATATATAGTGGTCCTATTTTGATATCCACTAACTTTATAAAAATGCTTTTCAAAAATATATACATCTCTTGGTTTTAAAAAAATATTTTCAAAACTTTCTTTTCAAAAAAACACCTCTCTTGGTTTTAAATATTTTAGCCTCAAAACTATTTTTATCATTTTTGATTTTTTGATTTCAAAATTGTGCTTGTTTTTAAACCATCTCTTGTTTTAAATATTTAGCTTTAAAGTATTTATATACTCAGATTTTAAATCACTTTATAGATTAAGATTATACATATTAAAAATTACTTTCTAAACTCTTTTATACGTTTAAACTATATTCAAATATATTTACAAAGTTTTGAAATTATTTTGACAAATTATAGAAACCAATTTTAATAAGAAAATCAAAACATCAATTTTGCCTTGAGCATGCCAACATCCCTCAACCCCCCATGTCGACATGTTGTCCGTTATTTTCAAATTTCAATTTTCAAAAGAAGTGTCTATTCATCGTATCCTTTCACGAATAGATATGGCTATTGCTCTACTATAAATACCAGTAAGTTCTAAATGAATTTTTTACAAGATTTCATTTATTTTCTCTCCTTTTCATCTTCCACATTTATTCTAAAGAATCCTAAACTATACTCTACCGAAATACCAAGTGAATCAAACTTGATTATCTCCTTCTTGATTCTCTGCCACTCTCTCCATAAGATCTCAGTGCTATTCAGAGTTATAGAATTTTTTGTAAATCAAACTGTTGAATAAAAGGTGCGGTTGATCCTTGAAGTGAATTGGGTGTGATTGTAGCCCCGAAAATCAATTAGGTGGTCTTGTAGCCTGGTTAAATCAAGTGAGTTTGCCCTGGACTTGAATATAGTAGGGTGGACCTCGTAGCATTAAAACCGAGGGTGTACTCAGGGAGATTATTTTGATAAGAAATCCGTACGATTGTACAAGATTGGATGTAGGGTAACTCCGAACCAGTATAAAATCCTGGTGTGTTCTTTCCTTTACTGCTTTTATTTAGTATTTGCGTCTGTGTCTGATTCTCTGATTATATCTGTGTTTGTGAATTGCATTTTTTGGTGATTAAATTACATAAGTTTCAAAAAGATTTAGAAAATTCACAAAACACTATTCACCCCCCCTCTAGTGTTATTCCATCCTTAAGATCCGTAATCCGCATTTCTCACATTTGGCATCAAAGCATCATTTTTCAAAGTTTTCATAATCTGAATTTTGAAAAGTTTTAAAAATGGCTACCAACACTAGTTCTATTAACACTATCACTAGTTCATTTGTAGAGGGTCAATCTCCTTCCAGACCACCACTTTTTAATGGCAGTAACCATGCATATTGGGCATGTAGAATGAAAGTATATTTAGAGTCAATAGGATTAGACACTTGGAATATCACACAAACTAAATATTCTGAACCTACAACTAGTTTTGCACAATGGACTGCTGAGCAAAAGACTATTGCACAAAATAATTCCAAAGCCATGAATATTTTATTTTGTTCACTTAATAGGAATGAATTCAATAGAGTATCTACTTGTAAGTCTGCATACGATATCTAGAAAACTTTGCAAGTTAGTCATGAAGGAATAAGTAAAGTCAAACAGACCAAAATATCCATACTCACAAATCATTTTCAGTTATTCAAAATGAATTCTAATGAGTCCATTTCAGATATGTATAGTAGATTTCAGGATATTGTGCATTCTTTAATATCATTGGGAAAAAGTTATTTCGAAGAAGATCAAGTCAGAAAATTTCTAAATTCTCTTACTTCGGATGGGATCAGAAAACTTTTGCAAACGAAGAAGCAAATGATATCAGTACTTTAAATATTGAAGAATTGATTGGAAATCTAATATCTTTCGAAGTAAAAATGCAAGGGAGAAGAGATAGCATGGTATTTGAAAAGAAGTCAATTGCATTCAATGCATTAACAGATGGATCAGACTCAGGAAGTGACGACGACGAAGAAATAGCTTTCATGACAAAGAATTTTCGGAAGTTTTGAAATACAGAAAGATGAACAACTTCAAAAAGAATGATCATAGGAATTCTAGAAATCATAATGAAGTACCAAACCACGTCAAATGTTTCAACTGTGATGAACCAGGCCATCTCAAAAGAGACTATTCGCATCCTGATAAGCAAAAGTTTCCTACAAGCATTGATTATACAAAGAAAAGGAAAAGAGCGTATACCGCTACACTAGACGATTCAAACTCAGACTCAGACTCATCCTCAAGCGATGATGATCAGAAGGCAGAAAATTTAATTATGTGTTTTACGGCTATTTATGATTCCAATGATCTCGGATATACGAATCTAGAAAAAAGGTACACGTTTACAATATATTGGTTGAAATTGTTTGCCTAAAATTGTTTGATTGTTTTTGAAATTATATGTTGTTTGAATTTTAAATTTTTTATTATTATGTTTATTTTTATTTTTAATGTTATAATATTTTTTATTAAAAGAGTATTATTATATTTAATATTACTCCAAAAAATATATAGACATTAAAAATAATACACGTATATAGATATTAAAGTATATAGGAAAATATAGGTCACATAAATTCTCTGACCCATGTCGACATGGCCCTACCTATGATGTCGACATCCCTATTAGAATTTGAAATTTGAATTTGAATTCAAATCTTTGAATTTCCCCCCACCTTTTCACTAAATCAAATATTGTGGAAAGGTACCTCTTGACCAAAGAACATGTCTATTGAATATCTATATATTTTGATTATTTTATCATACCTTTTCACTTTCATTTTAAAATTCAAACTCTCTTTCACTCTTTCAAACTTTCTGCTCTCTTCAAAAATGGCTTATTTAAGCACTCCATCCACAATGAGGCTATCCAAAACCATTAAAGAGTATCTCTATAATGATCCAAAAGCAATCAAGGCTTATATAAGCTATGCTAATTTCAGAAAAGTTCATACAAGGAAGTTTTCTATATTTAGTGATTTCTCTACATATGAAATCAGTACTCTTCTTGAAGAAAATCATATCCTTAGTATTTTTGACAATTCTCAAAATGATTTTGTTTTTTACCCAAATCTTGTTAAAATGTTTTACGTGAATTTGAATCGCGGTTTTTATGAAGGGAATGAAGATGAAATTTGGAATATTGTTAAAGGCACTAAAATTGTTTTAAATTGTGAAATTTTGGGCAAGGTTCTCAATTGCAAGAATTCAGGAATAGATCTTTCTACTTCTAATATTGATAAACATGACCATGAGACATTTCATCACATTTTCAAAGGAGATGACAACTTTGAATTTAAAAATCATAATTTTCATCTGAAAGCACGTATTGTCAATCTTCTTTGCAACATACTATCACTCCTAGATCGGTAAATTTCAATAACTCGGTTTTAAAAGTTTGTAAAGCTCCTTTTGCTATCTTTGGTCATTATGACATTAATCGGGCACAAGTGATTATGGAAGAACTTCGTCCTAAGAATTTGAAAATGGGTGAGAATACCTTGTATGATGGAATCTATCTCACTCGGATTTTTAATTATTTTGACGTCGATTACAAAAGGGAAGAATTTGTTTCAAGAAAAGTGTTTAATCATGCCAACATTTCTCTCATGAAAATTCCTTTCATATTTCAACAATATGAATCTTTTTCCGAAAAGGATGAAAGATTGGCACATGAAGATATGGAGGAAGAAGATAAAGAAGAAGAAGGGGAGGAAATGGAAATTGAAGAAGATAATGAAGAAACCTCCTTGGAAAGTATTGAATATCCTACCAATACTAACAATCCTTCCAACAAAACTCTCCTAAAAAATCAAAACATTATAGTGGAAAATCAACGGATTCTCCAAAGATCCATTAGTAAGAAATTGGATAAAATGTCCACTAATATGAACAAATTCTTTGCTAAAGTTGGTCGAAAACTTGGCTTATCATCATCCTCTTCATCCTCTAGCACATTCTAAGAACTAGGTTGTGATGTATTAGTTTGTTCTGTGTGACCTTATATTTTTCTTTTTATCATATTATGTAGTATCTTATGTATCATCTCATCTATTTATAAAAATCATCCACCTTATGTTTTTCTATCTTATCGTGACTCTGGAATAAATGTTATTATAGTATATAAGTTTATATATATATACTTATTCACAAAATAAATAAGACACATAAATTAACAGATCCATGTCGACATGCCTCTACCCCCCTATGTCGACATATAACTGTCAGATTTGGTTATTTTTAAAATTTTGAAATTAAAATAACTAACTCTGTCTATTCATTTTAAACGAATTTCTACCTATTTAAATACCTATTTCTTCTAGAAATTTGAAATCTTTTCATTTATACTTATCTTTATTTGCATCTCTTCACTACTTGTGACGTAGGAACTTTGGTTCAAGATAATGAAGATTGGGTAGTTATTAAAAAGGATCCTATCTTTGGAGAAGAAGGATGGGTTGAAGTTCCTAGAAATATTTGATCTCCTTACGGTTTGAATTGCTTGTTTTTGAATTGTGTGATTTGATTTGATTTGCTTTGATTTGGTTAGAATTGATTTGGTTCGAATGGATTGTGTAACATTATATGAAACATAGTATATATTTATTGGGTTTAAACTTTCATATTTGTCATGTCTTTATTATTAACTCATGTTATTATACACACATACACACACTCTCCATTATAACTTATCACAGGTACTCCCGAATAAGACTAAGGGGGAGTTATATCATTTTAGGATAAGCTTTTGTTGATGACAAAGGGGGAGAAATATAAATAAAGTAGTTAGGCTTAGATTAAGGGGGAGTTATTACTTTTAGGGGGGGTTATTGTGAAGGAGAAATATATTTTATAAACATAGGTTGTCATCATCAAAAAAGGGGAGATTGTTAGTCCTTGAGATGATGGTTTTGATGACAGCAACCTTAGGACTTGTTGTAAAATATAAACACTAACGTTATGGTTTAGATATATATGTATATGCAGAACATAAACATGTAAGTACCAAGAATGAAGACTGTACAATATAGAGATTCAAGACTGAAGATATCAAGATTGAAGACTCATGAGTATCAAGATATCAAGAGTTCAAGATTTCAAAATTACAAGATAAGTATTGAGTCTAGAATTACGTTAAAACTTCTTGAAAGCACTTACATCTTGGAATCCACTTCGAGCCTGTTAAAGGATGGGACCCTAGTGGGATGGAACCCGCGACAATATTTAGTGGAACATATAGTGGTCCTATTTTGATATCCGCTAATTTTATAAAAATGCTTTTCAAAAATATACATCTCTTGGTTTTAAAAAAATGTTTTCAAAACTTTCTTTTTCGAAATGAAAACTCTCTTGGTTTTAAATATTTTATCCTCAAAACTATTTTTATCATTTTTAATATTTTGATTTCAAAATTGTCCTCGTTTTTAAACCATCTCTTGTTTTAAATATTTAGCTTTAAAATATTTATATACTCATATTTTAAATCACTTATAGATTAAGATTATATATATTAAAAATTACTTTCTAAATTCTTTTATATGTTTAAACTACATTCAAATATATTTACAAAGTTTAGAAATTGTTTTGACAAATTATAGAAACCAACATCAATTTTGCCTTGAGCATGTCGACATCCCTCAACCCTCCATGTCGACATGGTGTCCGTTATTTTAAATTTCAATTTTCAAAAGAAGTATCTATTTGTCGTATCCTTTCACGAATAGATATGGCTGTTGCTCTACTATAAATACCAGAAAGTTCTAAACGAATTTTTTTTTACTAGATTTCATTTATTTTCTCTCCTCTTCATCTTTCACATTTATTCAAAAGAATCCTAAACTATACTCTACCGAAATATCAAGTGAATCAAACTTGATTATCTCTTGTTTGATTCGCTGCCAGTCTCTCCATAAGATTTCAGTGCTATTCAGAGTTATAAAATATTTTGTAAATCAAACTGTTGAGTAAAAGGTGCGATTGAGCCTTGAAATCAATTGGGTGTGATTGTAGCCCCGAAAATCAATTAGGTGATCCTGTAGCCTGGTTAAATCAAGAGAGTTTGCCCTGGACTTGAATACAGGAGGGTGTACCTCATAGCCTTGAAACCGAGGTGTAATCTGGAAGATTATTTTGATAAGAAATCCATACGATTGTACGGGATGGATTTAGGGTAACTCCGAACCAGTACAAAATCCTGGTGTGTTCTTTCCTTTACTGTTTTTATTTAGTATTTGCATTTGTGTCTGATTCTGTGATTATATCTATGTTTGTGAATTGCATTTGTTGGTGATTAAATTACATAAGTTTAAAAAAGATTTAGAAAATCCACAAAACACTATTCACCCCCCTCTAGTGTTATTCCAGCCTTAAGATCCGTAGTCCGAATTTCTCACAATATTTCTAACTAAGATTATTCTAACCACTGAGTATGACATTAGGGAGTATATGTATATATTTTGGTAGGTAAATTGCTATAATTTACTGAATCATGTGCTAATGAATATATTAGGATGAAAGTTCATATGAGTTTCTCATAGAAACTCTGAACTTTTTATGCAACAACGAATGGACTTAAGATGATAACACATTGATGATAGCATAAGAATAATAGTTCCTTTTATTGTTTTCTAAATGGAGTACCCTATTTTAGAGGGAATGATCCAATGTTGATTGAATTTTGTGACAACACAATTTCCGTTTAGCTTCTTTCAGTGTGGCCTTATAGTGTTAAAGCTTCGTTCTAACCTTTTAAGTTCAAATATAAAGAAAGCTGCTACTGTAAATTGTTTTACTTTTAAAACACTAGTATTTTAAAGCTTTGTTTTAACTTTTGATGCACACAGCTTGTAGGTTGTTTCATTTAACACAAACATATCAGAATTTTCATGCACAAAATACTTTTAATGCACATAAATAGTAAAGTTTAAACTAAACAAAAACTTAACTTGAATTTACAAAATATTATTTGAATTACAAAAACATTATTTAGTTCAAAAAACATATATGAGTTTGGAAAACATTTTTCAATTATAATTTAATTTTAAGTTCAAAAAAAATATCTAAGTTAAAAAAACATTACTTAGGTTCAAAAACCATTATACATTATGTAAGTCTAAAAAACATGTTTTTAGTTTAAAAAACATCGTTTGATTATAAAAGATATTTTCAAAGTTCAAAAACCATTTTATAAGATTAAAAACCATACTTTGAGCTCAAAAATCTTTACTTGAGTTTGCAAAATATTATTTGAGTTAAAAACATTATTTAGTTCAAAAAACATCATACGAGTTTGGAAAACATTTTCTGGGTTTGAAATTTAATTTTTGAGTTCAAAAAACATAATTTGAGTTTGGAAAACATTTTCTGAGTTTCAATTTTAATTTTTTGAGTTTAAAAAACAATATCTAAATTCAAAAAATATTATTTAAGTTTGAAAACAATTATTTGGTTTAAAGTGCACTACGTAAGTTTGAAAAATAAAATTTTAATTTGGAAAATATTGTCTGATTTAAAAAAATGAAGTGTAAGAACCATTTTATAAGATTGGAAAACAAATTTTGAGTTCAAATTTTTTTTACTTGAGTTTACAAAATATTATTTGAGTTGAAATAACATTGTTTAGGTCAAAAACATCATAGGGGTTCGGAAAACTTTTTTTGGGTTTAAAATTTAGTCTTTGAGTTCAAAAAACAATGTCTAAGTTCAAAAAACATTAATTGGTTTAAAGTAAATTCTGTAAGTTTGAAAAACATGTTTTTAGTTCAGAAAATATTAATTGATTTAAAAAACTTTTTTTTGAGCTTACAAAATATTTACAAAATATTATTGAGTTTACAAAATATTATTCGAGTTTACAATATTAATTGTGTTAGAAAATATACATGTAAGTTTAAAAAAAAATTGAGCTTAAAAAAACATTATTTGAGTTAAAAAAACCTTATTTACCTTAAAAAATCATTTGAGTTACAAAAATATTGAATAACAATTCTACCTTTTTGCAACATTAATGATAGGATATTAAAAGATTTGTAGTTAAAACTTCTAGTTTTAATTTTCAGCCCATTTAACCCAAATAAAAAACCCAAATATTTTGTTAAAATTCTAATTTAAGTCTCAACAAATCAATATAAATTACATCTATGTAAAATAAATATTTTGATAAAACAAAACATACACCTAGAATTGCCCAAGGTTGGGATGACTTCCAGTGTAGTTTTGTGTTGGATTTGAGATGTTGGAGGTGGAGTCACACAATTGCGGGTGGAGTTAACCATCTGCGGAATGCTTGACGTGGAGGACTCGCACAGTTGCAGTTTTGAGATGCGGGTCGAGGTGGAAGCGCAAAGTGGTGTCGTGTCGATCAAAGTGGCGGCATGGGTGGAGTCCTGTGGTAAAGATGCAGGCGGAATAAGTTAGGGTTTTATTAATTGGATTTTTTTAGTTTGGTCTGGATTTTGTTTGCGTCAAGGAATTAAAGACAGAGAGAGGAATATATTATAAGTTTTTTTTTAAATTTCAGCGGTTATAATAATGTCAAAGAGGCATTAGGTATTTACCAACGTCGCTTATTTATCTATCTAACATATTAATAATGACATCCGAAAATATTGACCAAATTTTAACATCACTTTTCGAGTCGGAAAGGTTTTAGAAAATACTGATGTCATTCAACGCCTTATTATAATGGTTGGATTAATAATTGATGTCATGATAGCATCGGTATTTCCCAATGTCCTTCCGATGCCAAAATCCACTTTTGCGACTTTCCGACGCCTTGCCTTTGTGTTGTCGGATAGCTATTTTTCATGTTTTCTACTTGTGATCTTGTTGATGTGTGTGAGTGTGTCGGGATGTGAATATTTTGCACTTTTCAAACTTGATTATGATATGAAACAATTTTTTTCCCGTTCAATTCATATCAGTAAAGCATGATTGGATATGGATGATCAGAAATTCAATGGAACTTGGTTGTCAACAAAAGCTTTCATTTATTTTCATGCACAAACAAATTTACAAAAGTTCTAGTTCTTTTTCAACAAGAAAAGTGGCACAGATACCTGTTTTTTATGTTGTTATAGGAAAAGTCTCTACAAAAATGAATATGTAAATTTGGTCCGTATTTT
Organism: Allium cepa; assembly: GCA_030765085.1. Taxonomy (NCBI): domain Eukaryota; kingdom Viridiplantae; phylum Streptophyta; class Magnoliopsida; order Asparagales; family Amaryllidaceae; genus Allium; species Allium cepa. Next base: position 969,232,784 of record CM060932.1, on the reverse strand, counting down.
TGAAAGATAAAAAACGCAAGGTGCCTTGCACTTTTTTGACAGAAAATGGAAGGTAACTTGTACTTATCTGTTTGGATTTTTTTAAATTTTTTTTGAAAATATTAAAAGTGCAAGTTAATTTGCACTTTCTATCAGGAAAGCGCAAGTTAATTTGCACTTTCTATCAGAAAAGCGCGACTTAGTTTGCACTTTCTGATTTCGAAAATTTCTAAAAAAATTAAAAGCGCAAGCTATTGTGATTTAGAAAAAACAGCGACTTGATTTACATATTCATTTCAAGAAATTGTTGTCAATGACAAAAAATTTCAGCATTTTAGCCTTAAGAACAGACCTTCAGTATTTTTGCCTGAAGGACAACTTTATTAAGATATCAGTTTTTAGTTATTGATAGCAGTTTTTAGGTATAAGTTTGTAATTATCGGTAGCAGTTTTAGGTATCAGTTTTTAGTTCAGTAGCAGTTTTGGAAGAATGTTTGTTCTTTTTATAGAGACTTTTCTTGTAACACCACCAGAATTGAGGACTTTTTGTGCAAAGCCTCCCTTTTCAATACATGTTCAGATATATTGCTTGTTAAGATATAGTTGAGAATTTAATTCTGTAACCATCATTGACCCTTTCTTTTCTCATTTCAAGTAGAAGTCGGTCCGTTTATTTATTTTCTAATTGATTCATGCATTCATTTAAGCAATATATAGTTTTCGGGGGCCAACATCATTAACTTTTAAAAGACAAATACATCATACTTACCATATGCCGTAGACTTATTTGATTTCAGATAGCATGTCCATAAATTCGCCAGCTGCTCATAACAAATATCCGTTTATAGTTTACACTACAGTTTTCTATAAACTATAATATAATTCATTGGAATAGGACAGAAATATAACATATGCACCTGTTGGCCAATTATCAGACTAAAAATCGTATAAGCAAATTTACGTACTTTTATTTGGTATAATACTTGAATACCACCGTATGCATTTAGACAAAAATATTCTGCTATAAAGCGAAGAGAAAAAGAAAAAAAAGGATTCCATAGATGCCAACAGTTGATAGGCAAAGGTGTAAAGATATTAAGTAATCGACAAAGATATCGATCTCTAAGTGTTGTACCAATAGTAACATAGTCAATAAAACACTTTGATGGTTTCATACAATGTTTTGGCCTAAAGGTCAGTATGTTTCAATCATATGGAGGGGGCCAAATAAATTATATCATCACCATCACAACTACAAAATTTTCAACTCCTATAGCAGTACAAGTTATCAGAGAGGGGATGTTGATATTAGAAGCCACAATATATGGACAGCTAAATGAGTAGTTAAGAGTTGCATAGTCTAAATTAATCCAATTTATACTACATCCAAGGTTTGCCTTTTATTGTTTCCCAATTTTTTCAGTAAGTATGAAATGAAAGATAACAACTCACATCATGGAGGATGCACATCATCTTGACCATAAAATAATATAGTTTTCATGTTGAAAATAGTTGCATGATATGAAACTGAAATTATGGTTTTCAGGTTGAAAACCATGAAAAAACTAAACATACATGCATGGTAAATAAAATTCTGAGACAACGTAAAAGGAAAAATAATAATAAACCATAATAAACCTTTAAATGATTCATTCTTAAAACTTATCAACCACATCTTAAAAAACTACCTTTAAGTCTAAGATAAGAGTAACCAGCACACAAAATTGTTCGGTGAATTCTAACTGCTAGGAGTGTAAATTGACAGGTGTGACATTAGGTTTATTCCTAGGTGTATAAGATAGAGACCTATAATATTACTCTTTACGTTACTTCCGCACATTGCTGCACTCTCTCATATATTAATTTGAATGACTAAGATAAACGGTGGCCACAGATGACGACCTATTCTTCTTGAATATTTTCAAAATGGTAACATTTTGTGTTTTATTAATTATATTTGTTACCAAACTTTGGTTATGCTTGGAGAATATCACCTCATATTGCTGTGTTTCTTTGGTATATTATTATTTATTTTGACCCATAAACATTGTATGTTGACACCCGTAATTGATGATGCCCTACAAAGCTGAAGATATTGTTATATATTCGTATTTTTAATATGCAAATAATCACATCACACTAGATTGTTATGCAACCTAAGTACCTATAACATGTAGGCGAGCTTATCCGTTTGGAAGTAGTAGTTGCTACGGCTTAAAATATACATACAACATAACACTAGTTCTTAGGAAAGAAGTTCGATATAAACCAACTGAAAAATAAGTAATTGTATAATTGATTCACAATAGAACCTATTTCAGGAACGTGTCACCAGTTCAACTAATCGTAGACATTATTATTATTATTATTATTATTATTATTATTTGTTTAAGATACAGACAAGACAAGGTATACATCAAATCCACAACATATGCTAAAAGTAGTTCGCAAGAAAACATGGTTGTTGGAAATTGAACCATCGGCCTTCAAGATGAACATCGTACATACGTGAGATGCTAGAAGGCCCGAATATTAGAGGTCGGAGAAATGCGGATCTGGAATTGCAGGGAGGAAAATAGGTTGATGATTATGATTAATTTTGTCCTCTTCGTTATCAGTATATCCGGACCTACGGGAATTGTCGAATAAAAAGGAAGAACTCTTTTTTTTATGGCAGTTCCAAAAAAACGTACTTCTATATCAAAAAAACGTATTCGTATAAATATTTGGAAGAAAAAGGGAAATTTAGTTGCACTTAAAAATTGAAGTTGAAAATGTTGGAAATTCACAGGTTTAATTTTAAAATCTTAATTTATGCTCAAATTAATATATTTTTTTCTTGTCTATTTGGTGAATGCACAGCTGATCAATTTATCATCTTTTGGAAAAATATCAAATTTTAAACAAGTTTTACAATCGACTATATTAATGCACAGTTATTTTACTGGTTTATACAATAAATTATTTAAGTTTTATACAAATAGCACTTTAATAAAATTATATTACAAGTGTAACTAATGTTTCAAACAAATTAACAGCATGGATCACATTGATGTACTTTCAAATTGCGCCTATATAAATTCATAGCATAAATTATTGATGTTATTTCATATTCCGTTATGATATAACTATGTTTTTATATAAGGTTGCACTGGCACAATTCAAAGCCGTTATGATACAAACTGTTTGATTAAACGTTAAAGTAAACTGTACAATCGTTTTATATTTTTGTGCAATCAATGGGTAGTTGGCTTTCACGCGTATTTTGTGCATTTTAAATATCATCGTTTTAAGGCTAAGTTATCTCACCTTTTGTTACATTATAACCTGACATAAATTTTTACACAAACAAAAAGCGAGTTGTTCTCTCTTTTAACAAAAATGATCACAAATCACACAAATGAGAGAGCAACTAAATGTGATAAATCTGTTTAATAATAATTGTTTAATTTAAAGTTGATTGTGATTAAATAAATAGATCTTTAACCATATCTAAATCGGTACTCGATAATGCTAGATGTAACCAAGGTAATTTGGTAGAAATGCACAGCTAGAAAATTAATCAATGGATCCTTAACCATTTGTCATTGAAGAAAATATCTTACATCGTATATGTGGCTCATTATATTCTTCATTTTTTTTTTCCATGCTTTTATCCATGAAATTAGAAAGAAAATATAATCCGAAGCAAAAACTATCCCAACTCTAGAGTACTTCGTAGAAAACAACAATACACATGAATTGCTTCGTGAAAAGACCACTCCCCATATGAAAAACATGACTTATCATGCAAAATCACCCCCACATAATATCCCAGATCGGCGCCAAAAAATGAATAAAATCTAAGAAAGAAAAAGAAAATACATGGAAAGTGAGTCAAAATCAAACCCACTCCTACCGTCTCTCATTCTACGTGTCCCAACACGTATCCAACTCTATCATCATACAAGCAGCCTTGTTCTTTTTTCTTTTCGAATAGCTCCTATAAATACTTCTCCTTTCTTCTGTAGTTATTGTATAAACACAAACACAAATGGAACAAAGATACGAGCCATTAAAAGAATTGGGTGCAGGCAATTTTGGCGTTGCTAGATTGGTTAGAGATAAGAGAACTAAAGAGTTGCTTGCTGTTAAGTATATCGAGAGAGGCAAAAAGGTCCCATTTTTAAGATTCTTTCTTGGTTTTGATAAATGGATTTTGTTCAAGTTTTAATTTTGGTTGAGTTGCTTGGAAAAAGATCGCTTTTTTAGTGTTGTTTGTAGAATATCTGTACTATGAGTACCAGATTTTCGATTAAATGCCTGCTTCGTTTTGGATTCAGATTGATGAAAATGTAATGAGGGAGATAATCAACCACAGTTGTTTAAGGCATCCTAATATAATTCGATTTAAGGAGGTAAGCGGACATTTGCCAATTTACACATTTACTCTGTTATGCACAGTAATATATTTTATTGAAATCTTTGTTTGCAGGTTTTATTGACACCGACACATTTAGCTATTGTTATGGAGTACGCAGCTGGAGGCGAACTATTTGATAGAATATTAACGGCTGGCAGATTTAGCGAGGATGAGGTATTAAAGAAAATACTTCATACTTAATTTTCCATATTTACATACTGTGGTTATGAACTCATATTCATAAGCAGGATTAATATTTTATGTTTTCGACAGGCAAGGTATTTCTTTCAGCAACTGATATCTGGTGTCAGTTACTGTCATTCAATGGTGAGTTGCTTTATATGCTTTTTTGAGTTCAGTAATGTATATAGCAAGGGAACATAAGAATACTCAATGATATTCATTCCAATATTGTAGGAAATTTGTCACCGTGATCTAAAATTGGAAAACACGCTCTTAGATGGAAGTCCAATACCACGTCTTAAGATATGTGATTTTGGTTACTCAAAGGTATATACTATCAGTTTCCATAGTTTGGTCTGAACTTGGTTTAGAATATTGCTAGATTTCTAATAGTTAAATATGTTATGAATATTGCAGTCAGGTTTATTACATTCGATGCCAAAATCTACAGTGGGGACTCCAGCTTACATTGCACCGGAGATTCTTTCACGAAGAGAGTATAATGGCAAGGTATCCTTCCACTTTCTAGCTCGTATGGTTATTCGCATGTTAGATTTAAATGTGAAAACATTCAATGATTATGGATGGAGACTTCATAAATGTTGTCATTTGCATGGGTGTATGAGTTATTTGATAATAATTGCACCAAACTTTGGATAAACAGTTCGATACCATTCAGCTGTATTGATCGAGCCTTTTATAATTTAAAAGTTTGAATTTTTGTCCTAAGCAGAATGCAGATGTTTGGTCATGCGGTGTGACGCTATATGTCATGTTGGTTGGCGCGTACCCTTTCGAGGATCCAGCAGATCCTAGAAATTTTAGGAAAACGATTGGTGTAAGTTAATTATTATCTGTTTCAATCCTTGATTTTAAAGAATATGTCGATGTCATGATACTTCAAAAGAAGAAAATTCCAAATAATCTTGGGTCATTGCAGAAAATTATGAGTGTTCAGTACTACATCCCTGATTATGTTCGAATATCTCCTGCTTGCAAACACCTTCTCTCTCGAATTTTCGTAGCCAACCCATACAAGGTAATTTTTCATGTATTCTTACAGAAAATTTCAGATTATATATCACTTATAGTATATGAAATAACATTGTATTTACATTTTTTTTTTTTCATTTCATCAGAGAATCACTATAAGGGAGATAAAGCAACACCCATGGTTCTTAAAGAACATGCCTAGGGACTTAATAGAAGGGGAAAGAACAAGATATGAGCGTAACAAGCCAACTCAAACTGTGGGTGAAATCATGAAGGTAATAGAAGAGGCAAGAAGAGTAGCACCAGTTCATAAGCCAATTCAAAGTTCATCTTTTGCCTCTTCCGTAATCAATGTTGAAGCCTCTGATTCAGACTCTGAAATAGAGTATGTTGATGCGGAGGGTAGTGGCGAGTTTCTTGAACTTGATATATGCAAGTATTAATTAGTAAGTAGAGTGTTGATGAGAAATTTGAAGATTAGCGAGTTCTTGTTGTTAAGTATGATCATGTATGAAAATAAGCTATTATTTTTGGTTGGTGAACCAACATGAAAGTGAGTTGGTTTATATTGGAACCTAATGATAGCTTATGTTTGCAGTTTGTTTTGAATTTGTAAATTTTATGTTATAAATTATCTTCACGTATTATGTAAATTTTATTGTATTAACCAAGAGCGGCCAGAAAACACCGGAGGTTTACTATGGTCAACCTATCTGCTGCCGTGGTCTTTTTATTTGAAAATGAATGAGTAATATAATTGGAAATAAGAGGCATTGAATATCCTGAAAAGTCTCACGTCGTAGAATAAAACATATACGGTATGTTTACATACTTAGGTGTTGACACTATTATAATCACTATGAGACAAAGAGAGACATGAAAGCATAGTCATCTTAACGGGTGGCATCCCGCACGTCCTCGTTCGAGCCCGCGTCCGCATCCGCGACAGGAACGAATGAGCGTTCGAGACTTATTAGAGGCACTTTACTTTACAGTTGGAAACAAATAGACACCTTCCTATGCCTATATATGAGACGCGACATAACTTTTGAGTTCATCGATTATCTGTAATTTGCAGCGTAGCATTGCAGAGTTTGGTCCATTTTATCTCGGAGAACAGTTGCACTTCATTCTTATAGAGGGTGTAATATTTTTTCAAGGAAACGGTTTTCACCGGACTCGGAAAATCTAATCGGTGTTATATCTATTGCATAATCTGTTTGTTGTGCAGTTCTATTTGTAAGAGTTCTGCAGTTGTAACGGTTTTACAACGTAATTGTAACAGTTTTGCAATATAGTTGTAACAATTCTTCGGTGGTTTTGCAAAGTAATCGTAACAGTTTCGTACCACTGTTGTAATATTCTATTAACACAATCGTCCGTGTCTTTGGTAGTTTAAGACTTTACGTTCGTCCCTAATGGGGAACCACTTCATTTTTAGCCGCGCCTTCGTAGACGTTGCTTAAATTTTGTCTACAAAGGGAAAACAAGTAAAATCTAAAAACATGCATACTAGAGCCAATATGGTTTTATCAAGATAACAATTTATACTATGGGTTAGCCTTTCAAATGACCCAACACCTCTAGTGGTAGAAATAAGATTAAAATGAAAGAAATAGAGTAGAAAAGAGAGAGAACACACATTTTTATCATAATGCTTCGGTATATCACTGGCCTATGTCCACTTCATAATTGTTATTAATTAATTTTCACATTTACAACCAAATTACAATACAATTCCAGAGTGCAAATGATTGATTTTGAACTTTGTGAAGTTAGCAAAAAAAACCAAAAATCAAATAGATTTGTCAAAAGTAAATTTCCAAATGAGCAAGTTTGTTATTTATAGCTGAATCCGTACGTCGGTATTCGCAGATCTAGTCTAATTTCGTCGAATAAGAAGACCTAATAAGTTAAGGGGAAGAACGGATCAAAATATCCAAGATTTGTAGAATTGCTCTAGTCTTCAAATTTTTGGTTTAGGGTAAATTCGTACTTTTGACAGATCGATACTGAACGTCCATTAAATCTTGTCTATTTCCTAAAAACAGCACATAGGTACATAGAAAAGTCCAACGGTAGAGTATTTGACTTTTGAATGATCAGTACCAATCTACTGAATTGGCCAAAACTCTTTCGTTTTTCTCTTGACACCTCTGTAGTTGATCTTTTTCAAGTCCTGGACCCATTCCTTCTTCATTTTGTCGTCCAATCCCAAGGAAATGATACTGGGGTCAAATACCAGATAACGCCTGTCCCATAAAGTATGTTTCTATTATTACAAACCATACATCAAATCGAGACAAGCGACAAAATTTGGATCTGCACAAACATTTTCGTTGCTCGACCTATTTTTGCTTGCATCTTCACTCATAATATCGCTACTCCGTTCCAAACAATAATTGAGTCATGTCTTCGGCAGTTGTAAATGTCAAAGTTCGTTGTCCAGAGACTTCATTCATTAATTAGAGATTTCTTCATGATCAGTAGAAGTTCTATATCCTTTTTTCCCAAATACTTTTACATTCCTTAATGCATCGGTAACGATCCGTTGGATCAAAGTTATATAAATAACATTATACTCGAGCATTTTTTTACTTTCCAACGTTGTTTCGATATTTAATAACCATTGTCTTCTACCACTTTGCATCCAACTACCATCACCGAATTCAAGAAACTCATCACTCAATCTCATCGTTAACTCCAGATCCTGATCAATTGTCGGATCCATCCAAGAACAACCCGATCCACCGATTCCTTTAATCTTGATCAGTTTCTTTCTGTTAACCCATGTACGGTTCCATCATTGCTTTCGATCCATGCCATCACTTTCATAGCTACACCATTGCAACCTCCATCTCATCGTCGTCACGTTCATCATCGACCTATCTCCAAGTTATCGTCGATCGATCCTACTGACTCGATATTGGCCATGGCATTTGGGAATTAGCATGAGTTTTTGGTGTGGATAACATTGGAAGGTAAGATGATTCTTTGAATAGTGGTGGCCACGGATTAGCAGCGGTTGATCTTTGGGATGACTCGTCAAGTCACCTTAAGAAAATACATTATGATTTCAAACAGATCTGAGCATCAATATGTCCTAGGACATAATTATAACAACCCACATTTCAAAATCCAATGATGAAACCACAATGTGCTGCAGTCACCTTGAAATTATCTTTCTGTGATAGAGCGATATAAATATAACTTTTTCAACTGTTTAAGCAAATAAAGCAACTAAATAAATTACATTATAGAGAATTGCATGGCATATATCAAATTTCAATTCATGCACATGCAAAGGTAAAGTATAAATTATTACATGGTGGCATCAAAGATCTGACATATAAAGATGCCAAACCCTTGCAGTCTCCTGGACTTAAATAATATTTATATTACATGGTGGAATTCAAGCTACTACAAAACATAATAGTAGTAAGGCCTATTGCTTGTCTTTGTATTCAATAGTCTTGGTAAAAGTCCTACCTTTATGTAATAAATGAAATCTAAAAACCTACATACTCAACTTATTTAATTTAGCCCTCGTGAGTTTATAAGGAAAAAACAATAAACATACGGGTCAGACATAAGTTTGGTATGAATAATATCATTTCTCGTCTAAGTTTCTCCGCTAGTGGGACCATGCCGCTAGCGCACAAAATGAGTATACTGGCCTTAGTTACATAATCAATTAAGACAATCATAAGCCATAAATCATTGAAATTTATATGTTCACTTAAACATATGTAACATGTCTCAACAAAGCTACACCCGGTGCCATCTTACGTCTAATGTCTCAAAACCAAGGTTTTAAATCTCCTTCATCTCACGTGAGATATAAATCCGAGATTTTCTCCAAAATCCAAGATTTGATAGCTTAATTATCAGAGTTTTAAATCTCCTTCGTTTCGGTTGATGTATCAGCCCAATATTTTCTTCAAAATCCGAGATTTGAAACCTTGCTTAAACAACTTTACCTAGGAATATATTCAAGTTTCAAAAATACTATATGAGAAACCGTCTTATGGTTATTTCTATACCGAAAGGTACAACACCTTCCAGTCTTGGTAACACATTTGCTAGTTTTATACTGCAATGTACATTCCTAAGCAGCCTTGGTAAACCATTAAGTTCTATACTATAAAGTATACCGCTAAGCAGTCCCGGTTCATTATATTAAGCCACAAAATACAATATTAAGTAGTCTTGATTCATTATGTTTAATTCGTAAAGTACAGCCTTATGCAGTTTCTTTATCTTTTTCTTAAGCCTGACCTCATAAAAGAGTTACAACAACTCCTATGAAAGCATACAACCTGCCTAGATGTCTGATATCCCTATGGATGTTGAATGCCAAATCCTACCTCTTAAGTGCACTTGAGTGAGAATTCCCAATCCAATCCCTGTCAATAGTCCTTTCGAACCTATATTATTTTAGGTTCTTGTTTACTTCTTAGTTATCTTTAACTTTCCAAACTTTACATAATTGTTCTTTTATTAGGTTTCGACTTTAGCTATTTTAGGCTCCCGGTCTATCTTTACGTATCTTAAGCCTCAGATCTATTTTCACAACACATCATGCTTTCAAAGTACTACCTTCAGCCATCTCAAGCCTTGGGTTTTATTATTAGTTTCCGTCCAAAAGCTAATTGGTCTCAGAATTGAATCTTCCTAGAAGTCAATAGGTCTTGGTTGTCGAATCACTATCCTAGGTTTCATCTTAGGGAAGCTTGGATTATTCACTCTCGTTTTGGGCACCTTCAACAATCTTCCTCTGCTTACGTTCGGAACCTTCTCAGCCGTCACTTTATGCTATGCTCTTACTTAGTTCATATACTTAGAACTTTTACTTATTTCTTTGTTCATGTTAGGTTTTAGATTTTTTACCCACGGCATAAAACCTTAGCTACTCTTTCACTTCAGTACACATAATAAATATGCATAACCAATAACCAACATTTGCAATTCTAAGCACATTTGTGTATAACTTTCTATGTGTCACCTCCTTATTTGTTTCGCCCCACTTTTAGTTAGTAGCAATATTCTTTATTTTATTTTTACAACACTTACATTGGACTTTGTCCCCTTATTACTTAGTCACGAAATTTACATGCTTAATTATGTCTCGGTTGCCTTATTATTTAGTTTTTCATTTATATTATATTTTAGAAATGATTATTTAAGGATGGGAAAGCTTTTATAAAATTCCAGAAATTCATAAACAAGATTCTTTTGCATATTTTACCAGTATCTTCATTTTTAAATCAATTTCCCTTAATTACTAAGTTTGTAAATTCCTTTAAAATTCATAATTTAATATTTTTCGTTGGAAAATTTTCACATTTACATCTTTAAAAATTCATTTCCAACAACATATTAAATTTTCATTTCATTTTAAAATCATTTGATCAGGGAATTCTAGCTAGACAACCTAGTTAGCTAATTCAACCAAAAACATTTATTAAATCTAGGTCTATCATTCATAACCACATATTATATGAACTTTATCATAGAAAATCAACGTCGTAATCAACATAAATGAAAACAACGTAAAATGAAATGATATTACTCACCTAGGTCTTAGGTTTTACTTGATCTTTAATCTTCTTAGGTTTCCTTAGCATTTTCCCTTTTTTCTTCTTTTATTCTTTTATTTTTAGCAATGATGGCTTGTAAGGTTTTAGTTTCTCTTAATTTGAAAAGAGAATGAAATATGTGAGGAGAAAGTTGTAACACCCCAATATTTTACGAAAAATATAATTAAAAAGAAATTAAAAGCACATTTGGTATAGTAGTAAAGACGCATGTTGACTTTCCTTAGTGACTAGGGATCAAGTCTCGTTGTCGTCCAAAATCTGGAACGATTTTTTTTAGCTGGTTTATTTCCATCGATTTTTCTGCGTAGTTCAGCGCTATTTCTGACATATGATGGCTTCCTATTCGCTCGAGTGATGTAATAGGATGAGATGGTTAAATTTTCTTGGTTGAGAGATGTATATGGGAAAGAATGGATAACCATCAAGTGTATGAAAGAACTAGATTTAATCTAAAATAATCTAATGAATTATATTCACTCAAACGCTATAAATAAACCATCTACCCTAAACCTAATCTCTTATTCAGCCATCACCATAATTCTACAGTAAAATTAATGTATATTATTCGTCCTCCTTTTCTCTACGAAATAAAAAAATCTTTATCAAATTAAATTATCTATATATATTCAAACAATTTGGGAAATTTAGAAGAATCAAATGGAGAATGATTAAAGCAAAGCTTTTTTCGAATTTATGCAAGCTCAAGTGCTAGGTGAGTGGGAATTAATATGAAATAGAAAAATAAAGTAGTTCAATTTTAGTTCTTTTCTGGCATGTTAATATGAATTAATTTCTATTATTAATTGAGAATAGATGAAAATTATTGCAAGTTCTTCTTCTCCTTCCACTTCTCAAATCCTATTCATATTTGGTTTAAAGTATGGGACATATAAATTGTCTATTCACGTTTTATGGTATAAATAAGATTGAAATTCATGTAAATTATTGTATCTTATTCTTCTTCCACCTCTTAATTATAATTCACGTTTGGGTCGAAATTTGAAATAAACAAATTGTTATTCACGTTTCATGGCGTAAATAAGATTGGTTAATGAAATTGAATTTGAATTGGTATTCAATTTCTAATGGTACAACAAGCTAGTTGAATAATTTCAGAATATTTTACTTGAATAAAATTATGGTTTTGATTGATGTAATTAAATAATTTTGAATATGGTTTTGGAATAAGATTGGAAAGTGTGATGACCCGAAATTTTGGGCAATATCAATATAATAATCTGTGTTAATAATTAAATTGATTTGATAATCTTTGTTAATAAATTTGAATTAATTTAATAATCTTCTTTAATAAATATTTAATTGGTGAATTTTATCTTTTAAAAGCTAATAAAATGTTTTCTATTTATAATGTATATATATTTGTATATATTGTAAATAGATAAGCTTTGGTTTGAAATTTAATAAATAAATAAAATCTTGCTTTTAAATTCTAATATACATTTTGATAATTTGGAGATTATGATTTAATCTAGTGTAAAACTTTCAAAGCTATTTAATAAATAACTATATAGTTTTAAAAATACATAAGTTAAATGTTTAATTATTTAAAAATAGATTTTTAGCTTGAGTTTAAATTAAATAAGATTAACAAAAAGATTTGTTTTATCTTCTTTTTAAATATTGCTTAATAAATATGAGATTTTAATCCATTTAAGTAAGATAAGTAATTTATAAATAATAAGATAATCTCTTTTATAAATTATTTAAAATTGATAAATTTGTTATTTTCAAATAATAATTATAATGTATAGATATAGATAGATTTTAAAGTAAATAGAAGTGTTTAAATGAATATATTGTTATATATATAACTTGATTTTGAAATTTGATTTTAGAATTTAATTTGAATTTAAAGTTTTGAAATTCAAAAGATAGATATTTAAATATTTTGGATTTTAAAGATATTTGTATAGCTTTTATTTATAAATATAATTGATTTTATTTCTTTAAAGTTATTTATATAAATAAATAAGTATTTGTAAATTAATAAATTAAGTAAAAGCATTTTTATTAACATTTAAATAAGTAAAAATTATATTATAACAAGTGTTAAGTAATTGATAATACTAATGACAAGTGTTAAGAGTTTTTACAAGTGTCAACTTCAATTTTTATTTTCCTTTCATTTTTATTAAACTTATATAAACATATTCTTCCTTCTCTGCATCCTTTTTCTATCTTTCTCTTTTCAAACTACGTAGATCAAACTTCAGCCTGTACAAAACTCAAATCTGCAACTCAAACAAATCTCTACATGTTCAAATCAAAATCAGTAATCATCTTCCACAAACCAAAACCAAAAGCTTGCATTTCTTCAATTCTGTTTTGAAAGCAACAACAAATGCTTGCATCTTTTTCAAAACTAAAGCAAGTTTATAAATCAAAGCCTAGGCATTCTTCTTCAATTTGAAATCTGTCTAAAGCAAGATCAATTCAGCTAGCATGTTAAAACATCACAACAACAAAGAATTTTCCAGTTTCAGTAGTATGCAACTGCAGTTTTAAAATCAAAGACATTTTCCAGCAACTCAAGTTCAAAAGCTTTTTCAAATCAAAGAAGTGCTCTGTTCATTTTAACAGGCGAGCAACACTTTTTTTTTAAAAAAAAATCTTAAGTATAATTATGGTTGCATGTTAATTCCTGTGATAAATATGTATTGTGTGTATATATATATAAGTGAATCTTTTGTGTATATATGAATGTATATATGTGTGCATACTATTATTTTTATGCTACACTGTTTTTAGATTTCCAGGTTCCAAATTTATTCAAAAAAAATTCATATCTTCTTGATCTAATTGCTGTTAGGACTTAAGTTTCAAACAAGATTTGTCTGTTTGATTTTAGACTAAGTTTTAAATTTTTATTAAGTTAAAATGAATTGAATTCTCACTGGAAACTAAAAATAACAGAGCTAGCTTAACATAGGTGAAAATTTAATCATCCTAATTCATTGCTTCAGACATATGATCTGAAAAATTAACCAAAATTATGATTTTTAGAAGTGATACCATAATTTTTAGTAATGGAAAATGGGTGCAGTTCTAGTTTAACCAGAAATTGGAATTTGAGGGGTTTCTGATGTTCTCGATGGTCTGGGAGGTCGAGGTTCCTTTTGGTGGTAGTAGGATGATCGGAGATGGTGGGGAAAATGGCAGAAGTGATGGCAGTTCACTGTGGTGGCGGGGGTGGATGATTTGAGGTTGTAAACCTAGTTTTGGTGATGGTCGGGAAATGATCCACCCTGGTGCCTCGGGATGATCGAGTTCAACAGAATTCAAGGACATGGAAGAGGGGATGTTGACGAGGTCATGGCCGGAGACGTTGAAACTCCGTTGGTCGGAGAGACGAGGTTGAGGGGTTTTTCCAGGTTGGTCTGTTTTTTTCAGGTTTGAGCAGTAATGCTCGATTTTGATTTCGAGTTGATAGTGAAGTTCTGATGGTCGTAGTCGGATCTGAGGATGATCGTCGACATGTGGGAATCATCGTGGATGATCGGAGATGGTGGAACCTCCGGTGCATATGCACGGTGCATTCTGGTATGGTGAAGCCTGGAATTGTTGAGGATGGTTTACTCGAGTTTTCTCGAGTAGTTCGAGTGTTTTACTCGAAGATTTTTGAATTGGACTCGAAGCTCTTGAAGGGTGGGCTCGGGTCAATGTTTGTGTTACAGGTTTTTTTTAAAAACCTGCCTGTTTCAATTTTTAAAATGATTTTAAAATTTGAAAAAATAATTAAAACAAGTTTTAAATCCAGATTGAAATATGGATTCAAATTTAACTTTATATCCTAGTTTTGAAATGAAAAAGTTTTTAAATTTTAAGTTGTTTTGACAAATTTAAAATGTGTAAAGTATATTTTAAAATGATTTGAATTTAAAATGAATTTGGTTTAAAACTCTTATAAATTTAATTTATAAATGATAAGTGATTCTTTAACATTTGGATTTAAAAAGGGTTTTTAAATTGTTTTTAAATTTTGTAAAGTTAAATTTATATTCATTTTAAATCTTAAATTTGAAATGAAATTTAAATGAAATTTAAAAGTAAAATGTTTTCAAATACTTTTGTTAACGACAATTTAATCACTAATAAGAATAATGTTTTACCTTAAAGTTATTTAAGATTTAATGATTTGTGATTTATTAAATTATTAAGGTAATTTAAGGGTAATTAATTAATTAAATTAATTAGTGATTTGGATTAATTAATTAAGTAATTTAGGATTGTAAGTTAATTAATTAAGGATTAATTAATTAAGTAATCAAAGGTTAAGTTAATTAATTAAAGATTAATTAATTTGAAATTAAGAATCATTAATTAGATAAGTACAGAAAATTAATTAATGATTAGAACTTAATTAATCAAGTAATTAAAGATTAATTAAGATATAGTTAAGCACTTAACTAATTAAATAATTGAAGATTAATTAATTAATTGGTTATTAAAGATTAATTAACTTGTAATTAATAATGATTAATCTAAATTTAATTACTTAAGAGAAGTAATTAAAGAATTGTTAATAGTTAATGAAGATCATTAACTTGAGATTATTAAATGATTAATTAATGAAATTAATTAAGATAATTAATTAGATTAATTAATTTAATATAATCATTTGTGGAATTGATTAAGTATAATTACTTAATGAAAATAATTAAAGGAATTAATTACTCAATGTAATTAATTAAATTAATGTGATAAGATTGAGTTAATTAATTAAGTTTAATTAATTTAAAATAATCACTGGATGATTTGGTTAGTAATTGCTTAATGTAATTAATGAAGTGAAATTACTTAGTGAAGTAATTAATGGATAATTATTGGATGTAATTAATTGAAGAATGAAAGTAATTTGGATTTAATTACTTTGTGTAATTAATCAAGGGAATAGCTAAAGATAATTAATTAAAGAGTAATTAATTTATTTAATAAAGTAATTAAGGGTAGTTAATTACTAAATGTCATTAATCAAGAGTGATTAATAAATGTGGTTTAATTAAAGATTAATTATTAAATGTAATTAATTTAAATAGAGTAATTAATTAAAGAAGTAACTAGGGATCATTAATTAATATAATTAATGATGTTAATTAAGGGTTGATTAATTAATCTATAATAAGTGATTATAGAGTAATTAATTAATGTGATTAATTAAGGATTAGTGTAATTAATTATAATTAAGTAATTAATGAAGTAATTAAAGGTTAATTACTGAAATTGGTTAAGGATAATTAATTAGTGTAAATAATTAAGGATAATTACTTAATGTAATTAGAAAATGATTAATCTAGGATGATTAATTAAGATAAATGCTTAGAGGATGATTAATTAATTAAGTTGTAATTAATTAGTGATTAAGTAAGCAAGATTTTTAGTAATGAAAGTAATTAATTTAATTTATTTTAAATTAATTAGAGATGAAGTAATTAATTTAATATTGATAGTGATTAATAAATCATTGCTTATGAATGCCGAATGATATTGAATGCTTTGCATTGTTTGATATCTCTAATATGAGATATGTGCTTATCTGTGATATGGATGCTTTGGATGAATTGTGATGATAATGTGAATTATCTATTTGTGATGATAATGTGAATTATCTATTGTGATATTTTGAATTATATATCTGTGTGAATATAGATAATGAATTGAATTGTTTTAACATTAAAACAACTTGGACCTAAAATATGGCGTTTTGGATTTCGATGAGACCGGGATCGGGTTTTTTAGATTTGGATATCCGTAAACCACATCGATCCAAATTAACGATAGGTTGTGAATCTCAAGTGAAGATGAAGATTCAGAGTACAAGAGTTATTGTTGTTAACTCTGAGGGTGAATCCAAAATGAGTGTAACGACATAATGCCTTCGTTTTCGTTCGAACCCGGAACAAACTTGTATGGATTAAATGCTTTCAAAACATCGTCAGGTGGATGATGAGCATTCTAAGATAGATGTGTTCTATAAAGGTAATCGTAGCATCAAGACTCATCAACCGGGAATGGCTAAAACAAGGAAGGTGCAGTAATGCTAAGTGGGTCGCGCTCAAGTAGGACAAGATTTTCCCCTGTCTAGAGGTCCTTTTATTCGGCTTAGTGGGCAGTTGGTTCGTGGCTAACTATAGAGTTGTCTTGTTCGGGAATACCCAGTAAGGGATGGTTCCGGCTTTATGTTGCAGGGGATTGTGAGTAATCCTCGGTACGGTGATCTAGGCCTTGTACTGTGACGGCGGTACCCTAGTAGCCTGGCCATTGTATGGAATCCAAACTCCAATAAGTGCCGTATGTTTTAATTGTGCCCAATTATGTTCGAACGGGAGATGTAAGCATTCCAGCTATTTCTGTATTTTACTTGAAAAACCTAGACCCTATTATAATATCACTGGATTTCCTATCAAATGTTTTGGTTAGCGTAAGGTAAAAACTTACCCATGTTTATGTGTGGGGAGTCTTACGTGATACCTTTTGTTTTCAAAGGTTTTTGAAAGTTAAGCAACTTTAACCTGTTACTCACACCAGACCCATGTCTGACCCGGAGTTTATCTTATATTTTCTTAAACTCTTGGGTACTCAAATTTTTACGAGTAGCCAAGGGATTCAGGTTAGCTTTGACAAACTCTGGAGGACCAATGGAGCAGGAGGCTTCAGCGTTGTAGATATCTAGGTGGTTCCGCTGTGTTGATCTCTGAGTCATTATTTGAGTTGTATCTTATGTTGTAATAACTAGACGGGTGTTTATAATTGTCTAGTATGTGTTGTATATGCTATGTAACTCTGATAGATGTTGTATACTATGTACTATTTTAAGCGATTAATATAAATTATTCGTTCTGCTGTTGAGATTCTGATGTTGTTTCTTTCTTTATTCTTTATCTTTCTCTTTTCTATCCCTTTCTTTCTTATTAATGATGCATCATTCTGTGGATTGAAGGGCGGGTCATTACAGAGAGTCTAATTGGCATAATTGTTTGTTTCATATGTGGCCTAAAAATATAAAAATGGAATTTTGTGTAATTAACTTGTTCGTGGCTATTGGATAAAATTTTTGTGTAAATTAAATCTCTAAAAGGAGAACGTAAATTAGGGTGGGAAAGAAGATGTGAATTGATTGGACCCTAAAGGCTAGTGTAAATCTGTTACAAAATGGTATAAAAATTACAAACAAACCGAACGGACTGAACGGACGTGAAATATAAATACCATTTATGTAAGTAAAAGGCAAATTGTGAAATAACCAAATTGGATGTAAAAATGGTCTAAAGCAGATTAATGAAAATAAATGGTATGCAAATTATAATGGTAGAATTAATTAATTTGGAAGTGATTTGGTAGGCAGATCTTGTAAAAGTCTGGATAGGTGTTTCGTGCAGTTAAGACCAAAATATAATTTTGGATGTACGTACTAGGAGCGGGCAAGTAGGTTTGCATGGATGTTTATTACCTTTCATAGGTGCTAGTACGTAGGATAGATAGCATCCGCAACGATAGGGTTCTTCAGGCAGTTCGACGCAGACGAAACATGACACTACGCTCCAACGTAGGCTTCTTTAGGCAGATCATTAGAGGATTTTTTTTCAGCCGACCCAACCTCTTTTGGAGGACCGACACTTTGGATAGGGGTAAGTCCACATTGGTGATCGAGGGGACAGAAGGATAGGAGTCCACTTTGGCAAGCCTGAGCGCAACTTCAGGGTCTTGCGAGTTTGTTTGAGTCGGTGCGGGTCAGATGTAAGAGGCATTTAGTTATAGTGCATGGGTGAAGAGCATGACTTTCATGCTATAGCACGTGGATAGGTAAGGACAACAGGTCTAATAGGCCGATTGACATTTTGTATTACTGCATGGTTGACTTCCCTAGAGTGACCATGGATTGCGACTTCTTAGAAACTGTATCTAAGAAAGATTCACTGCATTATATTATTCACCCTCTGCGATATCTGTGTAAGAACTGGAATTAAACTGCTTTATTCTTTCTGGTTCATTTTATTTCTCATTCACCAGAATTTATGTTTGACCCATTCTTATTTTTTCTATTTTCCACAAATCACAGGAGGGCGGGTCTAGGTTGTAGTTCTTTACAACTTTGAGGGTCATTGGAGCAGTTGTTATCTCCAGCTTTTGTTTCTTTTGTTCTTTTGTTTCATGTACTTCGTTTCTCTTTTCCGTAATTTACTTTATATATGGGGACCTATATTGTGAACTTTGTTATGTTTCATGTTTTGGTGGAGACTACTTGGTACGTTTGGTTTCAGAAATATATTTGGGATAATGTTGTTTTCAATGAAGTTGTTTTGCTATTAATTTATAATTAGTGAAAATTTTCTTCTATTGTAATATTTTAATCATTTTATGCCATCGCCTTAGTCTCTATGCTATGTTATGGATTTTTATTTCACCCGACCACCTATGCTTCTAGTCATGTCCGATTTTCGAGGTGTTTAGAAGTGCGTTGTATCATAGTTGGTATCAGAACTAAGGTTTGGATAATCTTAAAAATATAAAGGGTTTTGAATAATTTTTAAAGGATATTCCAAGTAATACTTTTAAAAGTATATGTATATATTTTGGAAAGAAAAGAAATTTTAGAAATGGGTCCCCCATATCTCTTCCTCCCTATCTATTAAACTATTTGTGGAGTACCTAATCCCATCTTTTTAATATCCATGGATAAAAATTTCTGAACCACAAGATATCCCCAAATTCCGGGACTTAATATGCTTGCTTGATTCAGACGTTATTTGCAGGCTACTACACTAGAATAGCCATCAGCTAGGGATGCTGCTTCGGCGGAAGAGGCTCCATCTCATCCGCCAGGCACTCCCAATTTTCCCAAGTTATGCAAGGACTACACCATCTTAGGAGGCAAGCTGTTTCTGGCACCGAGTCATATACTAAGGTGAGAACTTGGATCTGTAGTTATGAGCGGATATTTAGACTTATGGGATTGGAGGACTTGGCTCGGAGGCAGTTGGCTTCATGGCCGTTGCAGGGAGAGGCTCTTTGTTGGTGGGAGATTATGGAGTCTGAGGCTGATAATTTGAATTAGGTGGATTTTCGTACAACGTTCAAGAGGAAATTTTTACCGTAGTGTGAAGAGGGAGTGAAACTAGAGAAATTTATACAGCTCAAGCAAGGAGATATGATAGGTAAGGAATATGTTAATCAATTCAATTAGCTTGCCATATTTGGACTAGACTTGATCAATACTCCTCATAAGAAAGCGCCAAAGTTCGCTAAGGATTTGAGTCAGCCACTGTAGAGTTTGGTGGTGAGCAACATTCCGAAGGGAGCCACTTTTAAGGGATTGGTGGAGAAGGCTTTACCTTTTGATACTGAGAAGAAAGGAGATGTGGCACAGAAGAGTGATGGGAAGAAGCAGTGGAAAGGAAAGAGGAGAGGAGGAAGAGGGTCAGGTGGAAAAATGAATGTTCTAAGGAAGTACTGGAAGTGCAATACTTATGGGAAATCAGGCCATCTTGCCAAGGATTGTAGAAGGGTAGGAGAGCGACCGAGACTGAGGTGCTATCTTTATGATCAAGTGGGGCATATGAAAAAAGATTGTCCGTCGAAGCCCAAGGACAATTCACGGACACCTTTATAGCCTGCTCAGGCTTATGCTTTTGAGGTAGCTCCTTCCTTTAGTACTCGTCCGGTTGTGGACAAGGGAAAGAAGGTGATCATTGAAGGTGTGTTATCTATCTTTGATTTTCCTGTTTCGTACCTTATTTGGTTCTAGAGTTTCGCACTCTTTTATATCTAGTGCTCTGGTAGAGAGTCTTGGTCTTGATGCTTGCTTACCGATCGACCCGGTAGTAGTATCAAATCCCGTATGAGGATCGGCCTATTTGTCCATGTTATATCGAGATTTGAAATTGTTTATTTTAGGGGTTAAGTTTGACTGTAGTGCCTTTGTATTAGGATTTTCTAGGTTCGGGTTGATTCTTGGTATGGATTGCTATCCATGTTTGGTGCTGCTCTTGATTGCGATAAGAGGGTAGTGAGGTTAGGCACTTGTGGTGGACGTATCTTCGAGCTATCTTGTGTTCCTAAAGGATCAGTCATGTTGAGCTATCTTTATTCTCTTGACTTATTTCCCGATAGTTTGAGTTTGGTACCCATTGTTAGAGACTTTCTGATGGTTTGAGGAGGTTGATGGCCTTCCACCTCGAAGAGAGATCTAGTTCAAGATTTTTTTTGTCGATAATGCTAACCAGTTGCTTTACCGGTAAGGCATATGGCTCCTAAGGAACCTCGTGAGTTAAGCAAGCAGATTGGAGATCTTTTGGAGGACTTCATTCATAGGAGCATTTCTGAGTGGGGCGCACCCGTCGTCCTTGTCACAAAGGCAGATGGCTCTCCCAGGCTTTGCGTGGATTATAGGGAGCTTAATAAGCCGACGAAGAAGAATCTTTGTCCTCTTCCTTGTATAAATGATCTCTTCGACCAACCAGTAGGAGCCAAGGTATTTTCATAGCTGGATTTAGCTACAGGATTTCATCAGTTGCGTGTGGCGGAGGATAACATCGAGAAGACTGCGTTTAGGACTCCAAATGGCTTATTTGAATGGTAGTCATTCCACTTGGGCTGACCAATGCTCTGGCATATTTTGTGAACTTGATGAGTCGAGTATTTCAAGAATCGTTGAATAAGTTTGTGGTCGTCGACGACATTTTGGTTTATTCGCGAAGCAAGGAGGAGCATACTATTCACTTGGAAGAAGTTCTTAGGACCTTACGAGCACATAAGTGGAAGGAAAAGTTCTCCGAGTGCCACTTTTGGAAGGATGAGGTTCACTTTTTGGGACACATCATTTCGTAGGATGGACTTGCGGTAGATCCAGCAAAAGTGGTAGCATACAGGATTGGCTGACCCCTAAGAACGCCACAGACATAAGGAGTTTCCTTGGCTTTGTGAGCTACTATAGGAAGTTCATTAAGGACTTCTCTAGGATATTAGCTCCACTTACCCGACTTACCAAGAAGAACTCGGCTTTTGTTTGGGATGTCAAGTGTGAGGATGCCTTTGGTCAGTTGAAGAAAGCTTTAACTATAGCGCCCGTATTGGTATTACCGGATGGAACCAAGCCTTTATCATTTTATACGGATGCTTGTGGTACAAGGCTAGGGGCGATATTGATGCAAGAGGGTAGGTGCAAGTAGACGGTTGAAAACGCATGAGAAGAACTGCCCGACGCATGATCTTGAGTTGGCAGCTATAGTTTTTGCTCTCAAGTCATGGAGGCACGATCTCTTAAGAGAACGATTTGAGATTTTCACGGATCGTAAGTCTTTGAGTATCTATTCTTTCAGAAAGACTTGAATTTGAGACAGCATGGATGGATGGAGTTTTTAACCTCTTATGACTTTGAGATTTCCTATACCCCTGGCAAGGGTAATGTAGTGGCAGATGCGGTGAGTAGATGCAAAGTGGTTTTCAGTCCTCTGTTTTTGGAATGGAAGCATTTGGAGTACATTGCTACCTTTGATTTTAGACCTCCATCAGATTTAACTCCGGGATCGATAGCAGCCTTCGACGTCCAACCTACTTTGATGGAGCGGTTTAAAGAAAGGCAAGATAGGAACAAAGAGCTAAATGGTATTTTAGATAACCTTGGTAGAGGAGAGTCATCACCACATTTTAGGTGCTATACCATGGACACTAGTGGTTGGATTATTAGGGATGGTAGAATTTGTGTTCCCCATAGTGAGGATTTAGTAGATGCGGTGTTGGCCGAGTCACATCATTCTAGGATGACAGTGCACCCCGGTGGTGATAAAATGTACCGGGATATAAAGAGGGTATTCTATTGGCCTGGAATGAAGAAGAGGCTGGCGGAGTATGTATCGAAGTGCATCACTTTCCAAAGGGTAAAGGCGAAACAGAAGAAGCCTGGAGGACTGTTGCAGACATTGGATATTCCATTATGGAAATGGGAGAGCGTCTCTATGACTTCGTGGATGGATTACCAAGGTCACAGAGAGGGAATACGAGCATTTGGGTCTTTGCGGATAGACTGAGGAAGAGCGCTCATTTTATACCCATTAACAATAATAGGACGATAGCTTCTTCGGCGACTCTTTATGTAAGGGAGATAGTTAGGCTTCATGGAGTCCCCGCCAGCATTGTGAGCGACAGAAATCCATTATTCACCAGCGAGTTTTGGAGGAGTATCACCCTCAGATGATGGACAGACTGAAAGGGTAAATAGGATTTTGGAAGATTTGCTCATATTGTGCATCATGACTTTGGAGGCTCTTGGAAAGAACACCTACCTTTGGTGGAGTTCGCATATAATTAACAATAGCTATCAAGCAAGCATTGGGATGGCGCCGTTTGAGGCCCTCTATGGATAACCATGTAGATCACCAGTCCGTTGGTGGGATACCACCGATAGGATCTTACTTGAATCAGACTTGGTGAAACTTTTGAGAAGATGGATTTGATTCGCAAGAGGTTGAAAACTACACAAGATATGAAAAAGTCATATGCCAATAGAAGACGTTTAGATTTGGAGTTTAAGATTGGAGATACAATTTTTGTCAAGGTTTCTCCTCTGAGAGATGTTATGAGAATTGGATCAATGTGTAAGTTGGCACCGAGATCTGTAGGACCCATCCCTATTACCACATAGATTGGAAAAGTGGCATACATAGTTGATCTTCTAGATAAGTTGGCTGGAGTTCACGATGTTTTTTATGTTTCTCATCCGAGGAAGTGCCTACATGATTCCGTAGTAGTAGTAGAACCCGATCAGCTAAGGAAAGTGGAGGTAGAGCGTGAATCACTTGTGTGTCGTACACTCACCCGTATATTGAAACACGGCGTCAAGAGATTACGCAACAAGGATGTTCGTCTAGTGAAGGTTTAGTGAGGGGATGACCCCAAGGAGTGCACATGGGAATCTGAGGAGAGAATTCAAACTTCTTATCCTTTTCTATTTGAAGGTACACTTTAAATATCCTATCTTTGATCTTTGATCTTTCCTTAGGGTTTTTTCGATAATCTTTAGGTGAAACCTATGGATGATAGCTTGGTTGTAAACTTGTCATTATGGTGTGTTATGTTTGATGGATGAAAATGATTGCAAGTGGATGCCAATGTTTGCAAATGGATGCGATGCATGCACTAGATAGATATTTATTAGGATTATCGGCCAACTAGGTACACACACTTACTTTTGCATGCGTATTATCTATTGCATTTGCACATGGTTGTGTGTGTGTGTGTGTATAAATGGATGGTGCATTTGGATGAATGATTGAAACATACATATAGAATTCTCAATTATACTAGGGTAATTGCACACATTTGGTTGCATGATATAAGCATAGTTGCATTACAGAGGCCAACTGAATCAGTAGACCGACTACCTTTTCGCATTAGGTAAGTTCAAATGCATTTCACTTTGCATAAATCATAAATAGCATTAGTTAAAAATAAGGGCAATGGTAGAAATGGATGATGGTTGGGTAGATGGATGTAGTTCCTGGACGCTGGTTGTTAATTACTTTCTTCCATCTTTGGAGATTTCGGGGATGAAATCCTTTAAGGAAGGAAGAATGTAGCACTGCGATATTTTATGGGAAATATAATTAAAAAGAAATTAAAAGCACATTTGGTATAGTGATAAAGGCGCATGTTGGCTTCCTTAGTGACAAGGGATCAAATCTCGTTGTCGTCCAAAATCAGTAAAATTAGCTTTTCTCTACTAAATAAACAAATCTTTACCAAATTAAATTATCTATATGTATTCAAGAAATTTGGGGAATTTAGAAAAATCAAAGGGAGAATGATTAAAGCAAAGCTTTTTTCGAATTTCTGTAAGCTCGAGTGTCAGGTGAGTGAGAATTAAGATGAAATAGAAAAATAAAGTAGTCCAATTTCGATTCTTTTCAGGCACGTTAGCATGAATTAATTTCTGTTATTAATTGAGAATAGATGTAAATTATTGCAACTTCTTCTTCTTCTTCCATTTCTCAAATCTAATTCATGTTCGGTTTAAAATATGGGACATATAAATTGTTTATGCACTTTTTATGGTATAAATAAGATTGAAATTTATGTAAATTATTGTATCTTCTTCTACTTCCACTTCTCAATTCTAATTCATATTTGGGTTGAAATTTGGAAC
Organism: Allium cepa; assembly: GCA_030765085.1. Taxonomy (NCBI): domain Eukaryota; kingdom Viridiplantae; phylum Streptophyta; class Magnoliopsida; order Asparagales; family Amaryllidaceae; genus Allium; species Allium cepa. The sequence goes on along the minus strand of CM060932.1, from coordinate 969,207,469 downwards.
AAACAAACTATTATTCACGTTTCATTATGTAAATAAGATTTATTTGATTAAATTGAATTAGAATTGTTATTCAATTTGTAATGGTAGAACATGTTAGTTGAATAAGTAAAGAATTTGTTACTTGAATAAAATTATAATTTTGATTGATATAATTACATAATTTTGAATATGGTTTTGGACCTAGATTGAAAAGTCTAATTGGCATAATTTTTTTGCTTCACATGTGGCGTAAAAATGTAAAAGTGGAATTTTGTGGCTATTGGATAAAAAATTTGTACATATTAAATCTCTAAAAGGAGAACATAAATTGGGTGAAAAAAATGTGAATTAAATGGACCCTAAAGACTAGTGTAAATCTGTAACAAAATGGCATAAAAATTACAGACAAACCATATGAACTGAACGGACGTGAAATTGAAATACCATTTATGTAAGAAAAAAGGAAACTGTGAAATAACCAAATCGGATGTAAAAATGACCTAAAGCATATTAATGGAAATAAACACGTAGACCTTGTAAGGGCCTGGATAGGTTTTTCATGCAGTTAAGACAAAAATATAGCTTTGGTTCTACGTACTAGGAGCGGGCAAGTAGGTTCGCAAGGGTGTTCGTTATCTTTTATAGGTTGCTAGTACCTAGGATAGATAGCATCCGCAATCTTAGGCTTCTTCAGACAGATCGATGTGGATGGAACATGACAAGTGTGCTCCAACGTAGGCTTCTTTAAGGTAGATCGTTGGAGGATTTTGTGCAGCCAACCCAGCTGCGGGCGCTCTTTCAGAGGGCTGACACTTTGGATAGGGGCAAGTCCACATTGGTGATCGAGGAGATAGGAGGATAGGAGTCCAGTTTGGCGGAGCCTGAGCGCAATTTCAGGGTGTTGCGACGTTGTTTGAGTCTGCGTCGGTCAGACATAAGAGGCATTTAGTCACAGAGCATGGGTGAAGAGCATGACTTTCACGCTGTAGCACGTCGATAGGTAAGGATAGCAGGTTCGACGGGCCGATTAATGTTTAGTATTACTATATGGTTGACTTCCCTAGAGTGACCGTGCACTTTGACTTCTTAGAAACTATATCTAAGAAGTATTCATTGCATTATATTATTCACCCTCTGCGGTATCCAGGAAAGACCTAGAACTAAATTGTTTTATTCTTTCTGCTTAATTTTTTTCTTATTCACCAGATTTTTTGTCTGACGCATTCTTATTTTTCCTATTTTCCCCAAATCACAGGAGGATGGGTCTAGGTTACAGTTCTTTACAGCTTGGAGGTTCATTGGATCAGTTGTTATCTTTAGCTTTTGTTTATTTTGTTTCATATACTTTGTTTCTCCTTTTCGTACTTTACTCTATATATGGGGACCTATATTGTGAACTTTGTTATGTTTTATGTTTTGGTGGAGACTACTTGGTACTTTTGATTTAAGAAATAAATTTGTGATAATGTTGTTTTTAATGATGCTATTTTCCTATTAATTTATAATTACTAAAAAATTTCTTCCGCTGTAATATTTTAATCATTTTATATCGTTGCCTTAGTCTCTGTGCTATATTATGGATTTTTATTTCACCCAACTACTCGTGTTTTTAGTCGTGTCTGATTTTTAGGGTGCCTAGAGGTGCAGGGTGTCACAAAAGTTATATTTAGTGACATATATATAGTGAGTGTTTTGATTTAGAAATCCTTCCTTTTCTTATTGATATTAATTTATTTCCCCTATACCAAATCTCACTTATTCACGTATTCAAATTGATTGTCATTATACATGACCAAATTTAATTACCCTTAATGTAAGGCCTCTTTTGTCCAAATATGAAATCTTCTTTTTACATATTTACAAACAAATTTAGTTATATCTCATTTAAATTAAATTCCTAAATCTTCATTTAATAATTTCCTATTATTAATTTCATATACACAATAAGTATATAAATGTCCCCCAAACATTTACCTTGTTTAATTTATTCATTCTCTTATTTGATTCCTTAGTTTAATCAGTTAACCTTCATTCTTACAATTAATTTTATTAATTAATCATCGATTAGTTTATGGATCGTTATAGGCTTCTCCTTGTATAGGATTTCGCCCAAGAAATTCAAATAAGGTACGGTAGTGATTTTCAATCAACATTATGCCTACTCTAGCATAAACACATAATTTCTTAACCCATGTGTCACATAAAAATGTATTGTGCATCTACTAATACATATCAAAAATAAACCATATTAACAACATATATATGATCCATGACATATACACCAAACTTACACGCTACGTCTAAACAAAAAACTCAAGATTACTCCCTTGAAACTTATATTTTATTTTCCAAGTACAATCCTCTTGGTCCTCACTCCTTTAGACCCATACCAGCTTCACTTCCTTATTCTGAAGCTTCTTTACATTTAGGTCTACTATCAGAATAGTTTTTCTAACATAAGTCAAGTTTGGTTCAACAACTAAGTCGTCCATAGCTCTCGGATTCATTATCGCCATAGGCTCTCGGATACACTTTCTTAAATGCGATACATGAAATAGATTATAGACCTGGCAAAAGTACTCGGCAACTCAACCTTATAATCTACCTTTTCGATTCCTCTGAAAACGGACCAACATACCTAGGCTCTGACTTTCCTGCCTTTATGAACCTCATGGTGTCTCTCGCAGGCAAAACTTTCATATATAATCTCCAAGATTACTCCAAGTCTTTCCACCTTCTATCGGTGTAGCTCTTCTATCTCGATTGAGCTTCCTTTATCCTTTGTTAAATTATCTTGATCTTTTTTATAGTTTATCTTATGGGATCCAGCATGAACACGAGCCTATCTACCATCTCGGACCAATATACAAGTGACTTACATGGTTTTCCATACGATGCTTCAAAGGGATTCGTCCTTATACTGGATTGGTAATTATTGTTGTGTGAAAATTCCACTAAGGGTAAGTGACCTTCCCGAGCTCCATCGAAGTCTAACACACAAGCTCGCAACAAATTCTCTAGCACTTGGTTGACTCTCTCTGTCTATCCGTCTATCTATGGATGCTATGTTGTATTCATACATAACTCCGAACCAAATCACTCTTTTGGCAATGCCAAAAGTCATTGGAAAACAACAGATCTCGGACATTAACTATGGTACTTGGAAATTCATGTAGTCTCTATATAGTCTTCAAGAAAATCACATCCAACTTTGCTGCCATCCTGGTAGGACTTATTGGGATAGAATGGATGCCCTTAGTTAGTCTATTAACTATAACCAATATACTCTCGTTCTCAGTCTGGAATTTTGCAAGTCATTTATGAAATCCAGTGAAATTGAGTCATATTTCTACAGCTCCACTTCCAAAGGCTATAAAACTCCACTTGGCTTTTGATGAACTGCTTTAACCTATTGGCATGTGAAGAATATTTTCATACACTGTCCAATATTTCATTTCATTCCATCGTAGAATAAGCTTCTCATTGTTAGTTTCAGAGATGATGGTATTGATGACAACAACCTTAGGACTTGTTATAAAATATAAATACTAATATCTTTGTTTAAATATATATGCATATGCAAGGTATACTTATATGTATGTACTAAGAATGAAGACTGTACAGTATAGAGATTTAAGACTGATGAATTCAAGATTGTAGAAATCAAGACTGAAGACTCATGAGTATCAAGATTATTAAGATTATCAAGATTATCAAAGGTTTAAGAGTTCAAGATATCGAGATAAGTAATAGAGTCTAGATTTATGTTAAAACTTCATAATAGCACTAAAATCTTTATTCTAAATTAATTTGGAATGGAATCCGCCTTGTCGCTTTAATAGTATGATGGAACCCACAACCTCTTTAGTGGGATGGAACCCATGACCATTTCTAGTGGGATGAAATCCACAAAATTTTCAACATTAATTTTTTTCAAAACTATCTTTTTAAAAAGACATCTTTCTCCCGGTTTAAATATTTTAGCCTTAATTCAAAAACTATTTTTAATCATATTAATTTCAAAATCATTTCTTGCTTTTTAAACAATCTCTTGGTTATAATGTTTTAGCTTTAATCTCAAAATATTTATATATCATGTTTTTATTACCTTTATATTTCGTAAGATCAATTTCCAATGGTTTTTATAACCATAAAGTATATTCAAAATAGTCAATAAAGTGCTAAGATTTTTTTGACAAACTTTAGAAAGAAAATCTCTTTTAAAGCAAAAATAAACTTTCAAAAAATACTAAGGGATGTCGGCATGCCTATACACCCATGTCGACATGGTAGTCGTAGATTTTAAAATTCAATTTTTCAAAAGAAGTGTCTATTCATCATAACCTTTCACGAATGGACATATCCGTTATTCTCCTGTATATACTATTAGTTTTCAAAAAAAAAATCATTTAAGATTTCTTTGTTTTATCTCCTCTTTCTCTTCCATTCTTATTTTCCAACGTTCATAACAAAACTCTACCAAAATCCTAACTGAATCAAACTCGATCAACTCTAGTTTGATTCTTTGACACTCTCTCGAAATATCTTAGTGCTATTCAGAGTTATAGGATCATTTGTAATCAAAAATTGAAAGATCGAAGTCTATTGAGTCTCTCTCTATCAAAATGTGATTGAAAACGATGTGATTATGGCCCGTAAATCAATTGGGTGTGATTGTCGCCCATAAATCAATTAGGTGATCTTATAGCCTGGTTAAATCAAGAGAGTTTGCCTTGGAATTGGAGGTCGGAGGGTGTATCTCATGGCCTTGAAATAGAGGTTGTAATAAGACATTATATTTGAAAATAAATCTGCACAAGAAATTATGTAGGACTGGATGTAGGGTAAATCCGAACAAGTATAAAATTCCTACATGTTCTTTCCTTTGCTGCCTTTATTTGCTATTTGCATTTGTGTCTGGTTTTGTGATTGTCTTCATGTTTGTGAATTGCATCTGTAAGGGTTTAATTTGAAAATATTTCAAAAAGATTCATAAAATTAATTAAACACTATTCATCCCCCTTTAATGTTAATTCTGCATTAAGATCCGTAATCCGTTCCTACATTTGGTATCAAAGCATTGGTTTTCAAAGTTATCATAATCTGAATTTTGAAAAGGTTAAAAATGGAAATTTTTAGAGATTTTGTTAACATAGTTAAGAACTATCTAAATCATTATTGTCTCATAAGTCTGAGTTTGTTGTCATAGAAAATCATGTTATCTACCGAATTGGTGTGTTGTGTAGGAATAGATGTGTTATATGGCTTTTGAAGAATCAACATTCAATGGACAAATGGGGCAAATCAAGAAAAACAAATAGATACTTTGATAGTGGATATTCAAGACACATGATTGGTGATCCAAAGATAGTGAATGACATAATTTATGAAGATGGAGGAATAGTCAACTTTGGAAACAATTCAAAAGGATATGTGATTGGCATCGGTAACATTAGTAGCTCAAAAACTCCTACTATTTCTGATGTTCCATCAGTTAGAAATATAAAATACAACTTACTTAGCATAAGTCAACTATGTGACAAGGACTACAAAATTAAATTTAAAAAGGACGAGTGTCACATCGAAGATAATAAATCAAGTATTATCTATGAAGGAATTAGGAAGAAAAATATTTATATTCTCAATATGAAAATCTCAAATGATAGCCTATATCTTTTGGCTAATACAAGTGACCTTGGATTTGGCATAAAAGATTTGGGCATTTGAATTTTAAACTCTTATCTATACTTTCAAAACTTGATCTAGTAAGAGGTCTTCCTAAAATGGATTTAAAGTAGATTGTATATGTAATGCTTGTCAATTAGGAAAACTTAGGAAGAGTTCATTCAAATTGAAAGATATGATTTCAGCTTCAAAATATCTTGAGTTACTTTACTTAGATTTGTTTAGTCCATCTCAAATTCAATCAATAAATCACAGTAAATATGTTTTTGTAATTGTAGATGATTATTCTAAATTTACGTGGATAATTTTTTTGAAACATAGAAGTGTTGCTTTTGATTTATTTAAAACTTTTGCAAAAAGAATTCAAAATCAATTTTCTTTAAAAATTAAACTATTTGTAGTGATCACGGTGGAGAATTTGAAAATGAAAATTTCTGTAAGAAATGAATAACTCATATTATTCTTCTTCAAGAACTCCATAACAAAACGGAGTGGTAGAGCGTAAAAAAAGGATGATTCAAGAGTGTGCAAGAACTATGCTTTTAGATAGTAAATCACCAAGAAATTTTTGGGCTGAAGTGGTCACTACAGTTTGTTACATTTTGAATAGGATTTTAATTAGACCTCTAACCAATAAAACATCATATGAACTTATTTTCAATAAGAAACGAAAGGTATCTTTTTTAAAGTTTTTGGAAGTAAATGCTTTAATATAAATAGAAAGGACAATTTGGATAAATTTGATCCTAAATCCGACAAAAGAATCTTCATCGGATATTCTAATAAAAGCAAAACATATAGAGTTTTCATTTTAAAAACTAACACCATTAAACAAACAATGCATGTAGCTTTGATGAAAATTCCAAAGATTTTGTTCAAATAAATCATGAAGATGATTTTGTTACTTTAAATAATGAATCAAATGAAACAAATTGTGAAACTGCTCATCCTTAAAAGAATCAGGCTTTTAATAGATCATCCTTTAGAAAATGTACTAGAAAATATTGAATCTGTGTTTAAAACTAGAAATCAACTAAACAAGAGGAGTAATGTAAACCCAAAATCCAAAGGAAGCATCATCTGATGATTCATGGAATCTTGCTATGCAAGAAGAACTGAATCAATTCACCAGAAATGATGTATGGGAACTTGTTCCTAGACCCGAGGACAAAACTATAACATGAACTAAATGGGTATATAAAAAAATGACTGAACAAGGTAAGGTCAGTAGAAATAAAGCTCGGTTAGTCTCGTAAGGTTATTGCCATGAAAAAGGAATAGACTTTGATGAAACCTTTGCACCCGTAGCAAGACTAGAAGTCATTAGAATTCTACATGCTTTTGCAAACCACAACAATTTCAAATTATTTCAAATGGATGTCAAAGTTTTTTTTTTTAAATGGTTTAGTTAAAGAGGATGTTTATGTTGAACAACCTCTACTTTTTGAAGAAGAAAAATTTCCAAATCATTTTTACAAACTAAAGAAAGCTTTATATGGTCTAAAACAAGCTTCTGGAGCCTGGTATGACAGACTAAGATCTTACCTATTACAATCAAATTTTGAAATTGGTACAATAGATAATACTTTTTTATTAAAAGAAACAAAAATGATATCCAATTAGTATAGATTTATGTAGATGATATCATTTTTGGATCTACAAACAATGAAATGAACAAAGAGTTTTCTGAAATAGTGAAAAAAGAGTATAAGATGAGTCATATGGGTGAACTTACTTTCTTTTTAGGATTGCAAATAAAACAATTAAATAGTGGTATTTTCATTAGTCAAGAAAAGTATGCTAGGGATCTAGTTAGTAAGTTTGGTATGACCATTGCGAGTGGAAAACTCACTCTATGGCAACAAATGATGCCTTGAATAAAGAAGACATGTCAAAAGATGATGATCAAAAACTATACAGGGGAATGATTGGATCACTACTGAACATAACAACGAGCAGGCCTGATATCATGCATAGTGTCTGTCTCTATGCAAGATACAATCTCAACCTAAAGAAACCTATTTAAAAGTTGTTAAACATAACCTAAGATATGTTAAACAAAATTTAGACTATGTCCTATTTTACCCTAAAAATGGTTCATTTGATTTAATCTCATATTGTGATACTCACTGTGTTGGTTTTAAATCAGACCGAAAGGTACAAGTGGAACTTGTCACTTCTTAGGACATTCTCTGCTTTAGTAAAAAGCAAAATACTGTCTCATTATCAATAATTGAAGTAGAATATTTCTCTACCACTTTGGCTTATTCTCAAGTTATCTATATGCAACAGACCCTAAAGGATTTTGGATTAAATATTTCGAATTCACTAATTTATCATGATAATACAAGTGCCATAAATTTATCCAAAAATACTACTCGTTATGCCAGACATCATTTTCTCAGAGATAATATAAGTTAAGATATTATTTCTCTTGAATTTATCAACACTAAGAATTGAATAGCTGATATTCTGATCAAACCCTTGAATCAATCAACCTTTACCAAATTAAGAAGAGAACTAGGTATTTGTTCTATAATTGAGATACAGAACATAGATATAGTAGCATATATATTTAAATAAATAGAGAAAAACAAAATTTTCAAAGGGATGTCAATATGTCCCTACCGCCCATGTCGACATAAAATGGTCAGATTTGAAAATTTGATTTTTCCTCTAAAATCAGTTTGGTGGTTAAATAACCAAAATATTTTGAATCCATTTATCTTCTCACTTCATTTTATCTGTAATAAACTTCTGAAAATATAAAGTAATGGCCTCCTCTTCTAAATCAAACCAAAATGCAACCATTTCCTTCCCTTGTCCTAATTCTGGTCCATCCAAACATAATACATTGGCTCGAGTGATGAAGATCGAGGAAATTACAAAGGATTCTCTGCAAATGCTGACTGAATTACAAGTCCTGTAAATAAGGATGGCAAAGGAACAAGAGAAACAAGGAAATATTCTTAGAAATTTGTAAAAATTTCTAATGGATAATCATGCAGACCCTATTGTGATTGAAGATGGTTCCTCTAACATACCTATTTATAATCCATTAGCGTACGATAAAGAAGAAGAAGAGGAAAAGGAAGAAGCGCAAATGGACGAGGACGATAATGTTGTTTGCATCACCCTAATTGTTTTGATAAAAATGGTAATTTGGTCAAACAACATGGAAACTATTGTCTCCATCACCCTAATTGTTCGATTCATAAATCACCAATTATCAAGCACTCTTGTTAGACTGTTATTATATTATTGTTTTTATATTTTATGTAATTGTATATATTTGTGTCTATGTTTCATATATTTGTCTAACGTAACATCATATATAATAAAATTAGATTTATGTTTCGCTTATTATACTTTATTATTAGCATTTAGTTCCATAGTATTAGGGGGAATTATGTAGTTTAGACCGAGTTTTTATTGACGACAAAGGGGAAGAATTATGAAATAGGATAGCTAGGCTGTTAGTTAGGCGTAGATCAAGGGGGAGTTAGTAGATTAAGGGGGAGTTGTTGGAATAAGGGGGAGTTTGAGTAGAATTAGAGTTTAGTGGAGTATATTTTATTAAAATATATTGTCATCATCAAAATGTGGGAGATTGTTAGTTCCTAAGATGATGATTTTGATGACAACATGACCGTTATTCTCCTGTATATACTAGTAGTTTTCAAAAAAAAATTCATTTAAAATTTCTTTGTTTTATCTCCTCTTTCTCTTTCATTCTTATTTTCCAACGTTCATAACAAAACTCTACCAAAATCCTAACTGAATCAAACTGGATCAACTCTAGTTTGATTCTTTGACACTCTCTCGAAATATCTTAGTGCTATTCAGAGTTATAGGATCATTTGTAATCAAAAATTAAAAGATCGAAGTCTATTGAGTCTCTCTCTATCAAAATGTGATTGAAAACGATGTGATTATGGCCCGTAAATTAATTGGGTGTGATTATCGCCCGTAAATTAATTAGGTGATCTTATAGCCTGGTTAAATCAAGAGAGTTTGCCCTGGAATTGGAGGTCGGATGGTGTATCTCATGGCCTTGAAATCGAGGTTGTAATAAGACATTATATTTGAAAAGAAATCTGCACAAGAAATTATGTAGGACTGGATGTAGGGTAAATCCGAACAAGTATAAAATTCCTATATGTTCTTTCCTTTGCTGCCTTTATTTGCTATTTGCATCTGTGTCTGGTTTTGTGATTGTCTCCGTGTTTGTGAATTGCATCTGTTTGGGTTTAATTTGAAAATATTTCAAAAAGATTCATAAAATTAATTAAACACTATTCACCCCCCCTTTAATGTTAATTCTGCATTAAGATCTGTAATCCGCATTTCCTACATTTGGTATCAAAGCATTGGTTTTCAAAGTTATCATAATCTGAATTTTGAAAAAGTTAAAAATGGAAATTTTTAGAGATTTTGTTAACATAGTTAAGAACTATCTAAATCATTATTGTCTCATAAGTCTGAGTTTGTTGTCATAGAAAATCATGTTATCTACCGAATTGGTGTGTTGTGTAGGAATAGATGTGTTATATGGCTTTTGAAGAATCAACACTCAATGGACAAATGGGGCAAATCAAGAAAAACAAATAGATTCTTTGATAGTGGATATTCAAGACACATGATTGGTGATCCAGAGATAGTGAATGACATAATTTATGAAGATGGAGGAATAGTCAACTTTGAAAACAATTCAAAAGGATATGTGATTGGCATCGGTAACATTAGTAGCTCAAAAAATCCAACTATTTCTGATGTTCCATCAGTTAGAAATCTAAAATACAACTTACTTAGCATAAGTCAACTATGTGACAAGGACTACAAAATTAAATTTGAAAAGGACAAGTGTCACATCGAAGATAATAAATCAAGTATTATCTATGAAGGAATTAGGAAGAAAAATATTTATATTCTCAATATGAAAATCTCAAATGATAACCTATATCTTTTGGCTAATACAAGTGACCATGGATTTGGCATAAAAGATTTGGGCATTTGAATTTTAAACTCTTATCTATACTTTCAAAACTTGATCTAGTAAGAGGTCTTCCTAAAATGGATTTTAAAGTAGATTGTATATGTAATGCTTGTGAATTAGGAAAACTTAGGAAGAGTTCATTCAAATTGAAAGATATGATTTCAACTTCAAAATCTCTTGAGTTACTTTATTTAGATTTGTTTAGTCCATCTCAAATTCAATCAATAAATCACAGTAAATATGTTTTTGTAATTGTAGATGATTATTCTAAATTTACGTGGATAATTTTTTTGAAACATAGAAGTGTTGCTTTTGATTTATTTAAAACTTTTGCAAAAAGAATTCAAAATCGACTTTCTTTAAAAATTAAACTATTTGTAGTGATCACGGTGGAGAATTTGAAAATGAAAATTTCTGTAAGAAAGGAATAACTCATATTATTCTTTTCCAGGAACTCCACAACAAAACAGAGTGGTAGAGCGTAAAAATAGGATGATTCAACAGTGTGCAAGAACTATGCTTTTAGATAGTAAATCACCAAGAAATTTTTGGGCTGAAGTGGTCACTACAATTTGTTACATTTTGAATAGGATTTTAATTAGACCTCTAACCAATAAAACATCATATGAAATTATTTTCAATAAGAAATGAAAGGTATCTTATTTTAAAGTTTTTGGAAGTAAATGCTTTAATATAAATAGAAAGGACAATTTGGATAAATTTGATCCTAAATCCGACAAAAGAATCTTCATCGGATATTCTAATAGAAGCAAAACATATAGAGTTTTCAATTTAAAAACTAACACCATTAAACAAACAATGCATGTAGCTTTGATGAAAATTCCAAAGATTTAGTTCAAATAAATCATGAAGATGATTTTGTTACTTTAAATAATGAATCAAATGAAACAAATTGTGAAACTGCTCATCCTTAAAAGAATTAGGCTTTTATATAGATCATCCTTTAAAAATGTACTAGAAAATATTGAATCTGTTGTTAGAACTAGAAATCAACTAAACAAGAGGAGTAATGTAAACCCAAAATCCAAAGGAAGCATCATCTGATGATTCATGGAATCTTGCTATGCAAGAAGAGCTGAATCAATTCACCAGAAATGATGTATGGGTACTTGTTCCTAGACCCGAGAACAAAACTATAACATGAACTAAATGGGTATATAAAAAATGACTGAACAAGGTGAGGTCAGTAGAAATAAAGCTCGGTTAGTCTCGTAAGGTTATTGCCATGAAAAAGGAATAGACTTTGCTGAAACTTTTGCACCTGTAGCAAGATTAGAAGTCATTAGGATTCTACATGCTTTTGCAAACCACAACAATTTCAAATTATTTCAAATGGATGTCAAAAGTTTCTTTTTAAATGGTTTAGTTAAAGAGGATGTTTATGTTGAACAACCTCTACTTTTTGAAGAAGAAAAGTTTCCAAATCATTTTTACAAACTAAAGAAAGCTTTTATGGTCTAAAACAAGCTTCTGGAGCCTGGTATGACAGACTAAGATCTTACCTATTACAATCAAATTTTGAAATTGGTACAATAGATAATACTTTTTTATTAAAAGAAACAAAAATGATATCCAATTAGTATAGATTTATGTAGATGATATCATTTTTGGATCTACAAACAATGAAATGAACAAAGAGTTTTCTGAAATAGTGAAAAAAGAGTATAAGATGAGTCATATGGGTGAACTTACTTTCTTTTTAGGATTGCAAATAAAACAATTAAATAGTGGTATTTTCATTAGTCAAGAAAAGTATGCTAGGGATCTAGTTAGTAAGTTTGGTATGACCATTGCGAGTGGAAAACTCACTCTATGGCAACAAATGATGCCTTGAATAAAGAAGACATGTCAAAAGATGATGATCCAAAACTATACAGGGGAATGATTGGATCACTACTGAACATAACAACGAGCAGGCCTGATATCATGCATAGTGTCTGTCTCTATGCAAGATACAATCTCAACCTAAAGAAACCTATTTAAAAGTTTTTAAACATAACCTAAGATATGTTAAACAAAATTTAGACTATGTCCTATTTTAACCTAAAAATGGTTCATTTGATTTAATCTCATATTGTGATACTTACTGTGTTGGTTTTAAATCAGATCGAAAGGTACAAGTGGAACTTGTCACTTCTTAGGACATTCTCTAGTTTCCTGGTTTAGTAAAAAGCAAAATACTGTCTCATTATCAACAATTGAAGTAGAATATTTCTCTACCACTTTGGCTTATTCTCAAGTTATCTATATGCAACAGACCCTAAAGGATTTTGGATTAAATATTTCGAATTCACTAATTTATCATGATAATACAAGTGACATAAATTTATTCAAAAATACTACTCGTTATGCCAGACATCATTTTCTCAGAGATAATATAAGTAAAGATATTATTTCTCTTGAATTTATCAACACTAAGAATTGAATAGCTGATATTCTGATCAAACCCTTGAATCAATCAACCTTTACCAAATTAAGAAGAGAACTAGGTATTTGTTCTATAATTGAGATACAGAACATAGATATAGTAGCATATATATTTAAATAAATAGAGAAAAACAAAATTTTCAAAGGGATGTCAATATGTCCCTACCGCCCATGTCGACATAAAATGGTCAAATTTGAAATTTTGATTTTTCCTCTAAAATCAGTTTGATGGTTACATAACCAAAATATTTTGAATTCATTTATCTTCTCACTTCATTTTATCTGTAATAAACTTCTTAAAATATAAAGTAATGGCTTCCTCTTCTAAATCAAACCAAAATGCAACCATTTCCTTCCCTTCTCCTAATTCTGGTCCATCCAAACATAATACATTGGCTCGAGTGATGAAGATCGAGGAAATTACAAAGGATTCTCTGCAAATGCTGACTGAATTACAAGTCCTGTAAATAAGGATGGCAAAGGAACAAGAGAAACAAGGAAATATTCTTAGAAATTTGCAAAAAATTCTAATGGATAATCATGCAGACCCTATTGTGATTGAAGATGGTTCCTCTAACATACCTATTTATAATCCATTAGCGGACGATAAAGAAGAAGAAGAAGAGGAAGAGGAAGAAGCGCAAATGGACGAGGACGATAATGTTGTTTGCATCACCCTAATTGTTTTGATAAAAATGGTAATTTGGTCAAACAACATGGAAACTATTGTCTCCATCACCCTAATTGTTCGATTCATAAATCACCAATTATCAAGCACTCTTGTTAGACTATTATTATATTATTGTTTTTATATTTTATGTACTTGTATATATTTGTGTCTATGTTTCATATATTTGTCTAATGTAACATCATATATAATAAAATTAGATTTATGTTTCGCTTATTATACTTTATTATTATCATTTAGTTCCATAGTATTAGGGGGAATTATGTAGTTTTGGCCGAGTTTTTATTGATGACAAAGGGGAAGAATTATGAAATAGGATAGTTAGGCTGTTAGTTAGGCTTAGATCAAGGGGGAGTTAGTAGATTAAGGGGGAATTGTTGGAAGAAGGGGGAGTCTGGGTAGAATTAGAGTTTAGCGGAGTAATTTTATTAAAATATATTGTCATCATCAAAATGTGGGAGATTGTTAGTTCCTAAGATGATGATTTTGATGACAACAACCTTAGGATTTGTTATAAAATATAAATACTATTATCTTTGTCTAGTATATATGTATATGCAGGATATATATATATATATATATATATATATATATATGCAAGTACAAAGAATATGGACTGTACAGTACAGAGATTCAAGACTGAAAACTTCAAGATTGTAGAAATCAAGACTGAAGACTCACGAGTATTAAGATTATCAATAGTTCAAGATATTAGGATAAGTAATAGAGTCTAGATTATGTTAAAACTTCATAATACCACTAAAATCTTTACTCTGATTTTAATTGTGGAATGGAATCCACCTTCTTGCTTTAATAGTGGGATGGAACCCACAACCTCTTTAGTGGGATGAAACTCATGACCTTCTCTAGTGGAATGGAATCCATGAAATTTTCAAGATGACTTATTTTTATTTCAAAACTATCTTTTTAGAAAGACATCTTTCTCTCGGGTTACATATTTTAGCCTTAACTCAAAAACTATTTTTAATCATATGAATTTCAAAATCATTTCTTGTTTTTTAAACTATCTCCTGGTTTTAATATTTTAGCTTTAATCTCAAAATATTTATATATTTAGTCTTTATTACTTTTGTAAGATCACTTTCCAAAGGTTTTTATAATCATAAAGTATATTCAAAATAGTTTACAAAGTTTCAACATTGTTTCAACAAACTTTACAAAGAAAATCTCTTTCAATAGAAAAATCAATTTTCAAAAAATACTAGGGGATGTCGACATGCCTATACCCCCCATGTCGACATGGTAGCCGTAGATTTTAAAATTCAAATTTTCAAAAGAAATGTTTATTCATCATAACCTTTCACGAATGGACATGACCGTTATTCTTTTATATGTACCAGTAGTTTTCAAAGAATTTTCATTTTAGATTTCTTTGTTTTCTCTCCTTTTTCTCTTCCATTCTTATTTTCAAACATTCTTAACAAAACTCTGCCAAAATCCTAAGTATATCAAACTCGATCGACTATAGTTTGATTCTCTACCACTCCCTTTCAAAGATCTCAGTGTTATTCGGAGATATAGGATCATTTTAATCAAAATCGAAAGATCGAAGTGTATCGAGTCTCTCTTTATCAAAGTGTGATTGGAAATGGTGTGAGTGTGGCTCGTAAATCAATTGCGTGTGATTGTATCCCGTAAATCAATTAGGTGATCTTGTAGCCTGATTAAATCAAGAGAGTTTGTCTTGGACTCAGAGACAGGAGGGTGTATCTCATGGCCTTGAAAGCAAGGTTGTAATATCAACATTATACTTGAAAAGAAATCTGCATAAGAAATTGTGTGGGACCGGATGTAGGGTAACTCTGAACCAGTATAAATTTCCGGTGTGTTCTTCCCTTTATTGCTTTTATTTACTATTTACATCCGTGTCTAGTTATGTGATTGTCTCCGTGTTTGTGAGTTGCATCTGTTTGGGTTTAATTTGAAACGATTTCAAAAAGATTCATAAAATTAGTTAAAAAATATTCACCCCCCTCTAGTGTTAATTCTGCCTTAAGATCCCTAATCCGCATTTCCTATGTTCTTCATGTCCTAGTACATCTTAGCACCATTTGGGTGAAAGTTATAATTTTAATGATGGCATTCGTTTAAGACTTCTTTTCGAAGTACTCCTGCATCTGGAACATACAACCTTCCATTCCTTCGAAGTCTACACCTGTTATCCATTCTAAAACCATTTTTCTCATCTGCTTTGGTTCCAGACTATAATGTCCCTGAAGCTCTACTTGAACCGACACTCAACCAAAAATGAATGTTGCAAGTAACTAATGTCTATAACATGTTCCATCTTCAATCACTGCAAAAACAAAAATCCTTTGCTCCGACTTAAAGCATCGGCAATTTTATTTCCCTTCCCTAGGTATGCTCTATCCTAAAATCATAAGATGCTAAAAAAATCTAATCATTTCCATTGCCTTGTGTTTAAATACTTCTGAGAGAACAAGTATCCCAAAGATTTATGGCTATTAAATAACTCAAACCTTTCCCCTAAAAGCCAATGTCTCCAAATTTTCTATGCAAAAACAGCTTCCAACTCCTAGTAATGTGTCGGATATCGAACTTCATGGGGTTGCAACTACTTAGATACATAAGCTATTGCTTTGCCTCTTTGCATTAACATTGCTCCTAATCCCAAACCTTAAGCAATTGTCTCAACAATCATATGTTTAGTTCCCTCGGTTATAACCAAAACTGGAGTATTCTTCAATTGAAGCTTTAACTCTTAGAATGACATCTCATATTCCTCGGTCCAAATACATTTCTCATTCTTTTGAGCAAGTCTCATCATTGATGTTGTTATCCAAGAGAAGTCCTTAATGAATCTTCGGTAGTAGCCTGCAAAACCTTCGACAGTTCGAACTTCTTTAACAGTCTGGGGTCTCTTCCTCCCAGTCACGGCTTCAACCTTCGAAGGGTCTATAGCCAAACCTCTCTTCAAGACTACTGGCCTAAGAACTTAAATTCCCTTCTATAGAAATGACAACTAGAAAATTTTTCCATTAACTTATGTTGACTCAACGTCTCCAACACAAGCCTTAGGTGAACCTCATGTTCTTTCTCATCTCGTAAATATACCAAGACATCATCTATAAATACCAACACATATAGGTCTAACTAGCCTCGGAAGATCCAATTCATTAAGTCCACAAAGAACATAGGTGCATTAGTTACTCCAAATGACATTACTAGCCACTCATATGAACTAAACCACGTTCTAAAATTAGTCAAAGGAATACTTTCCTCCACAACCCTTAGTTGATGGAACCCCAAAGCCAAATCTAACTATGAGAATACCTTTGCTCCATTTTGTCAATCAAACAAATCATTAATCCTTGGAAAGGGATATTTGTTGTTCACCATTGTTTCATTCGGCTTCCTATGGTCAATACAAATTCTCAATAAACATAGAACTTCTTCATAAATAATCGAAGCTCCCCATGGTGAACTACTTGGCCTTACGAAGCTCTTAATTTCCAACTCCACTGGTTGCTTCTTTAACTCATCTATCTTCTTCAGAGGCATTTTAATAAGGGTTCAATTAAATGGTTCGGCTCTTGGTATCAACAAAATTTAGAACTCAACAACACTCAGGTGTGGTAGTCCCGAGACTTGTTCAAACACATCAGGTAGGTCTCTTACTACTCGCACCTCTCTAAAGCCTCCTTCCTCTACAGCTAAAGCAAAAAATACACCTATGCACCTAGGTATAGGCTTTTCTAAAACTACAAGCACTCTATAATTTCAATATGAGTAACTTAAGGCTATAATCCTTTTGGTACAGTGTATTTTAGCGCCATAATGCTCTAATCAATGCGTCCTTAAAATAACTCTGAAGCTTATGAAGTCAAACACATAGGGATTACACAAAAACTTATACCCACCTAATTTAATCTATAAGTTAGTGCATCTGATCCGAGTGTAACATCCCAGAATTTTGAGTATGGGATTTGTGAACATTTAATTCATTTTAAATGTTTACTATGGGTTTAAGATTTATTTTGAACGAAAAGAATTGGTTTAAATTAAGATAACAAGTTAGAATTTCTATTGTGGACATTTAATTTGAAATTGAATAATAATAATTCAACATTCGAAATTGAGATAAAGGTAATTCAGGGTGTAAATAGTGATTAAAATGGGTTTAAAGGTTTATTTAGAACTATTTGAGTGTAAATAGCGTGGTGGAAATTTTAGAAGAATTTTATAGTCGATAAATTAATATTTGGAATTTTATAATAATTTAAAAATGAATTTAATATTATTAAAATGCAATATAATCAGATTTTGGGTCCGGAATGAGCCGAAATGATTTTTCATGTGCTTATAAATTTTATTTGAATTATTGTTAAGTTAATAAAATTTTAAAAGTGAAATTTAAAGCGTTTTGATAATTTCAGCAAATCGCTTGATTTAATAGACGAGTTAAAATAGCCTTCCGGGGCACAGTCTCGGAATTCGACGAAACCAGTTGCATTGGATCCATAATAGTTAGTTATTATCGGATTTCAATTTTTGTAGCAATCGGAGTTGTCGTTTGACCCCGGCAGCTCGAAACGCATCGAAATCGTTTTAATCGGTTTAAATTAAAATTGAACGTTTAATTCCGTAACTCGCACATATGACCGAATTAGCTTACGAAGCATGTTCCATTGTGTTCGGAACGCGGAAAAACCTTAGAATCGCCTATCGGAACGTGAGAATTGGAGTTCGTTTGCTTAAATTGTTAAAAAGAGAATTATATTAATAAAATATTATTAAATAATATTATATAACCTAGAAAACGTGCAAATCCTAGTTATATTCTCAGAGCCGCCGTTGTTTTCTTTTAATGGCCGAAATCAATTCGTCTTCCACCTCAGATCTACAAAAATCGGTCGAGTTTTTGAAGTGAACTCTACATAATCAACGATGGATCTTGTTTATAGTCTTCGTTTGGAAGAGTTATTTGGCTCCGTTCGTGCTTCGCTCGTGCGCGATTTCTGGCATCTTAGGGTGACCGAGCTTGACATGAAGCTTGGTGGAGGTGCATGGCGCCGTGCTCTTCGAGGCAGTGGAGCCTGATCGTGTTCTCGTGCATCGAGGGAGTCGCATATAGAAACCCTAGTTGAGGGGTGATGGGTTGTTCGGTTGCCTATTGATAGGCGTTCGAGAAGAAGGGAAGTGGCCTCTCGTTTGATTAACGGCCAGATGTTGTTTGGGTAAAAGCAAATTTGAAATTTAAAAGAAAATTTGTTTTAAAATTGTTATTCAAACTTTAAAAAAACTCATATCGTGTGCATACGTGATCAGAATTCGATGATTTTGGTGGCGTTGGAATCGCAGAAAAGAATACTACGCGATGGTGTAGTTCTGGGTTCATTTCGGGCAAGTAGAAATTTGAGTTAAATCGGACACCGTCCGGTTTAATTTAAAATTTCGAACGCTCGCCGAAACTCAAGGTGAGTTATTCTCACTCACATCTGGATACTAGTAAAGTTTGACAGCTAATATTGACTGTTTGTTTGGATGTTTAGCTGAATATGTTGATTATTATCGAATTGAATCGATATATATATAGATGTGCTAATATTTGTGGATGCAGGGAAAACAGGTTGGAGGGATCCAACTGGATTCCTCATAGTGTAGTAATATTTTTATATAATTGATGATGATGCCTGTTTTTATATTGTGATTGATAAATTTGGAATTGAATTGCGTTGTGATATTGTGGTATAAATTATAAAACCCAGAATGTTAATTATAAAGAAAATTGGAGTTTTAATTATAAAGAAATTAAATTGGGTTTCCAAAAAGAAATTAAGAAATTTATAAATAAGGAATTTAAAAGAATATAAAAATTAGAATCTGTTTTGAAGGGAAATTGAAATAAAATTTGTATTGGAATATTGTTGAGTAAATTATAAATCCATAATTAATTATAAATGGAGGAATTGAGTTCTAGAGAGATAAAAGATATTGTTAAATAAAGAATTTTAAAGAATTAAGATTTGAAATCTATTTAGAATGAAAATTGAAAATTGGTAAAATCTGGAATGATAAACAAAGAGAAATGTTATCAATTGATAAATGTGAAAGCCAATTTATGTTATTAAACCATAAAACCTGAATTGAAATAAATCAACAGAAATTGTGAGAAGAATTTCTGTGATATTTAAGTGGAAATGAGATTCCTTGGGAAAAACCAAGTTCGAGTTTAAACTGATTTTATAAAAAGAAAGTTTTAAAAATTTAAATTTGGTTAAAAGTGTGTTTGGAAATTATTATTTTAAATAATTATTAATAATAGCAATAGTAAATTTTATAAAATACCTTAGTAATTATTTTTACAAATGGATTTGTTTAAAAGACTAGTTTTGAACTAAGTTATTGAAATTAGTATTAGCCTTTTAAAAACTCTACTTATAAGTTTAGTTTAAACTAAAACCCTTATTTAAAATCAAGATTTATATCCTAATAAATGGTTTAACTTTAAATATTTTGAAACTATATTCTTAGTAAATAACTAGTAGTAAATTTACCTATTTTAAAGTATATTTCAGAATAAAGTATTTTTACTGTTTTAAATCTAAATGTTTTGAACTTGGTTATTCCAATGGAAATATATGGCAAAGGATTTACCTTGTAAAGGAAGAATTTTGGGAAATTGTTTTCAAATGGGTTTTGGAAATTTGGAATATATATCTTTTAAAGATATTGAGGCAAATAAATAATATGGGAATTATTTATTGTGTGATGGATGCTTATGGATGTTTATGAATATAAATTGATAGTTAAATCACCGACTATCAATATTGGACAACTGCGTTGATCGTTTCGAAGAGACCGGGATCGAGATTTATTTCTCGAAAACCACTTCGATCCGGTTTGTACGTTTTGTGCGAAAAACGTGTTCGGAGTCGAAGATGGAGCAGTGAAGTGCAAGGGCTAGTCGCTACTAATCCTGAGGATATTTCCAAAATGGATGTAGTAGGAATAGTGCCTTCGGTTCCGTTCGAACCCGGAACGGACTTGTATGGACGAATGCTTGCGAAACATTGTCAGGTGGACGATGGGCATTCTAAGTGAAAACGTTCTAAAGGTAACGCTTAGCCTCAAGCCTCATCAACCGGAAATGACTGAAAATCAGGAGATATGCAGCAAGGTTCGGTGGGTCATGCCCAAGCAGGACAAGATATTTTCCCCTGTCTAGATGTCCCTTATATATTTCGGCTTAGTGGGTGGTTGGTCGCGCCAACCACGGGGTTTATCTTGTTCGGGACTGTTCAGTAAGGAATGGTTCCGGCCTTGTGTTGCAGGGGATGAAGGGAGTAATCCTCGGTACGGTGATCTAGGCCCCGTACTGTGACAGGTGGTACCCCAGTGCCTAGTCATTGTTGGAAATCCATCCTCCCTACGAGCCTTGTACGAGTTTTGTTTGTATTGCCCACTTTTGTGGCTAGTAGCTGGAATTTAATGAATGTAACAATTTCGGCTATTTTATAAGTATTTGTAAATAGACACTATTATAATATCAGAGGATTTCTATAAAAAGTGTTTTAGCTATCGTAAGGTAAAAATCCGACATGTTTATTTGTGGCGTGGTCTTACGAGATGCTTTTGTTTTCAAAGGATTTTGAAACTTTAATAATTAATTTGGATGCATTATTATCAGCTGGTATTCCAGACTGACTCGGGTGTTATTTCATTATAATGCTTGGGTCAAACCGAGTATTATTTGTTCAGGTCAGGATGCTATGGAGCAGGAAAGGAGCTGGAGTCCGAGACGTATTATATGTACCTATATATATATCCGCTGCTGTGATTGTATGATAGGTCTGATTTGTGATTGTTGATGTATGAGATACTCTGATGATGTGATGTATAAAAAGTTATAGATTTCATTTTGTGTAAAGTTCTATATTTACTATTATATTTTATTCCGCTGCGACTGTGAGATTCTGATATTGTTTTAGTTTCTTCTTCTTCTATCTCTCCTTCTTTAACCCTAATGGTTCGTATTTCTGTGCCACTTGAGTTAATAGAGGTAGAATAGTGTTGATTCAAGGGGTACGGATTTGCGGGTCGTCACACCGAGTGTGGCATATCCCTATATCAGTTCACTATGCAAATGGAAGCGATTAAGTAGGTAACCCCTAATCCATGTTTATCAACAAAATCTTTAGCTATAAATGAATGTGTCTCCCCGGTATAAAATAGTATTCTAACTGAAATACTAGAAATCATAGTCATACCTACCGAAACAATAATTTTCTCTTCGATAGACAGTCCTTCCAGGGTAAACACCCTAGCTTTCAACTCTAGACAGTCTTTCATCTGATGCCTAACCTTATCACTGTTAAAATAGTTCATATTTCCATTAGCTCTTGATGCTGCACTTAGTTGCATAGTTTCATTTCTACCCACCACTAAAACAAGCAACTTTAGAAATAGAAATCATAACACCCCTTCCTTTAAGCATAGCATTTTTTCCTTTGATAAGGAGCGAACTTCTTCTTTTGCACTATCTTGGGCTTTGTCTTAACCCTCCTCTTTTCTTGATACGTTTCATCATACCTCTGGGTCATGTACATCATGAACTCAAAAGTAGATGCTAAGTGTGCCATCAACTTATGATCAAGACCTTGAGCTAAACATTGATGAACTTTACATTTTTTCTTTAATAGGGTATTAATTATTCTTAGCCTTACTTAGAAAAAGAGTTGAACTTCTAGATGTATTATTCCACCAAAAGCTCTCCTTGCTTCAAGTCAATAAATTCTCGCAAAAAAAACACTCTGTTGGGACTTTGGAATGGACCGAATCTAAAATCTCTCCTTAAATTTATTCCAAATGATCTCCTCTTCAGGGGTCTTGGAGTCACCGTTTCCACTAGTTCAAAGCATCTCCATGCAGTTGTCTCAAAGCCAACCTTGTCCTTTGTACATCAGTAAATCATATATCTTAAGAGATACCGTCGCAAACTCTAAACCAATTATACTTCGACCATAGGCTCTTTCACCCTTCAACATCTTTCTTTCGAAGTTTTGATAGCCTTGGTTCGTCTTCGAGAAATCCACTCTTATTAATGCCTCAATTCAGTAGCCTCTAGCATATTTTCCCCCATCATTACCACCATAAATTGCAAAAATAATGTGTTCGCGTCCATTTCCATTACATTAGCCAGGGAAGTAGGTTTGTTTTCAACTATTCACGGCATTTTACTTTCGTTTCTTCCATTGGTTAAGGTTCTTCCAATTACCCCTGCATTTTCTCCTCCTACCATTACACATCCACTTCTCATTTTCATATTGCTTTCTTACAAAGCATCTTCATTGGAAATGAAAATAAAATGAGTGAAACGACAATAAAAGAATTGATGTATCTATATATGTATGTATGTATGTATGTATGTATAACAAAATACAAGTACGTTATATATGATAGCGTATACCATCCTCAAGGTGTCATTTTTCTACTAAGTACTTAACTTATTCAAGCACCATTTTATATAAGTGTCCCGAATCTAGGCTTTGATACCACACTGTAATATCCCTAGTCTGAAATCCACAGATACCCCAATGTGCTACAATCATCTTGGAATTATTTTCGATGATAAAATAAGATTATAATATATTTTTCAATAAATTAAGCAAACAGAGAAACTAAATAAATTTCATCATAGATAATTGTCCCTATATATTTCAAATCCCAAATCATGCCCATGTAGGGGTAAAATATAAATTGTTACATTGTAGCACCAATGATCTGACATATGAAGATTCCGATCCCTTATAGTCTTATGGATTTAAATATATTACATATCAAAATTTAAGCTACTACAAACGATAATGATAGGAAATCCTCCTACCCATCTTTATTTTTAACACGGTCTCAGTAAAAGTCCTATCTTTGGTTAATAACTGAAATTTGGATACCTACGAATTCAACCTACTCAATTGAGTACCAAGAGTTTATAGGAAAAAATATATTAAACACATGGGTCACACATAAATCTGGTATTAATAATGTTATTTCACAGCTAAGTTCATCCACTAGTGGGACCATCCTACTAAAGCATCGAATGGATTTTCACCCACACTTGCCTCAATTGCCAATCAATAAAGGACAATCATAATTCATAAATCATAGTAAGTTATATGTTTACATAAACATACAAAACATGTCTTAACAAAACTAGAACCAATGTCATCTTAGGTTTTGGGTCTCAAAATACAATATTTAACCTAGGATCGTATTCAAACTTCGAAAATACTATCTACAAAACTATCTTTTTGGTCATGTCTATTATAGTTTCTACACCAAAAGGTACAACCCCTCTTGGTCCTGGTAACCTAATTGTTAGTTTCATATTGCAAGGTATATCCCCAAGCAGCCACGGTTAGTATTTAAGTTATATAGGGCATAGTACATCTAAGAAGTCTCGGTTTATTAGGTTTATACTGAAAAGTACAACCATAGCGGTTCATTATGTTTATACTAAAAAGTACAACCCTGCATAGTCTCAGTTCATTTATGTTTAAACTATAAAGTACAACCCTATGTAGTCTCTTTATCTTTTTCTTAAAATTGAACCCCATAAGAGAGTTATTAACACTCTTTGAAAGCATACAACCCGCATAGACATCCCATATCTCTTCGAAAGTCAAATGTTGAACACTACCTCTTAAAGTAGGTGCATTCGAGAGATCGTCCCCACTCAGTGTCAATAGCCCTTCCGAATCTGCATTATTTATAGGTTCTTACTTATTTACTTCTTATTCACCTTTAACTTTACAAACATCACATAATTATTCCTTTATTAGGATTCGTCTTTGGCTGTTCCTTTAGCTTTGTTAGGCTTCGAGCCTATCTTTGGCCATCTTAAGCCTTAGAACTATTTTTCCAGTGCATCATGCTTTTAAGAACTACCTTCAGCCATCTTAAGCCTTGGGTTTTAGTATTATATTTCCTCTAAAAGATAATTGGTCTTGGTATTTACTCTTCTCGAAATTCAATAAATTCGAGCTATTAAAGCACTACCCTCATTTTTCGTCCAAGGGAAGCCTGGATTATTCACTTTCGTTTGGAGCACCTTCGGCAATCTTCCTCCGCTTATGTCTAGAACCTCCTTCGACGGTCACTTTCGGCTAAGCTCTTACTTATTTCATTTACTTAGAACTTTCTCTTATTTCTTAGTTCATTTTAGGTTTCGGGTGTTATACCCCGACATAACACCTTCGGCTAGTCTATCACTATAATACACGTAATGAAGCCTGCATAACTAATTGCCCACGTCTATAATTCTGAGCACATCTAGGCATGTCTTCCCGTAAGTCGTCCCCTTATTCATTTCACCTCCTTACATGCATAATTATGTCTTAACTGCCTTACTATTTAGGTTTGTCAATCATATTTATCTCTCAGAAATGATTATTTAAGAATAGAAAAATACTTTTAAAATTCTAGAATTCACAAACTAGATCTTTTTATAGCATATTTTACTAGTATTTCTATTTTTAAATCAATTTCCCTTATTTGCTAAGTTTGCGGATTCCTTTAAAAATTCATAATTTAATATTTTGCTATTGGAAAGTTCTGCATTTAGAACCCATCTTTAAAAATTCATTTCCACCAACGTATCAAAAGTTCACTTCATTCTAGAATCATTTGAATGGGGACTTTAGCTAAACAACCTAGTAAAGCTATTTCAACTCCAAAACATATAAATTGATGTCTATCATTCATGACCACACATTATATGAACTTTATCGTAGAAAATCTAGGTCGTACCCAACATAGATGAAATAAACCAAAAATGAAATGTTATTTCTCACCTAGATCTTAGGGTTTTACTTGATCTTTAATCTTCTTAGGTTTCCTTAACCTTTTCTTGTTTTCTTATTCTTTTCTTTTTATTTCTTTCATTCTTAGCAATGACTACCTGTAAAGTTTTACTTTTGTTTTAATTTGAAGAGAGAATGAAATGTGGGGGGAAGTTATGTTTTAGTGACGCATCACTATGACAAAACAAATCATTTGCCTCGATCATTTAACCATGTTGCTTTGGTTCGACCGTTTCAAATGAAGACGGTGAATACACTAAAGTTTGTTACTTCGGCTATTAGAGCAAAGCAAAACATATTATTTTCTTCAGTCTTTTCTTGATGATTAAAGCAATTGACACTCTTTTGCTTCGATCGTTTCATGACGCTTAAAGCAAAATGACACTCTTTTGCTTTGATAGTTTTATGACAACCAAAGTAAATGTCAACCGAAGCAAACAAATGATACTCTTTTACAATTAAAACCTGAAACGGTATTAAATTGCATTTAAGAAATTCGTAAATGCATTATTACAACAAATTGTGTTGAACAAATAGTACAATTATATTGTTTATCAACATATTTCATATTTACTACATAGACCAAAAAAGAAGCACAATTAGTTTTCAATTACATTAAAATGCAACATGCTCACTATATATTTGTATATACAAAGTAAACTAACAAATAAATTTAACCTAGCAGAAACTGGGCATGTGGTTTTATTATCAAACCAATGAAAACGAATGTTTAATAAACATCAACAAAACTACACTCTAGTAGGCATCTAAATATTAAAATAAGCTATTTGGGTTTTTTTAATGTTCTGCACCAATGTTATGGGTGCAAGAACATGTTAAGCATGATAGGAAGAAGCATCAACCTGTTGGGAATTAGCACGATTGGATGGGTTAGCATTTAGCAATTCATGGGCTTGTTGATGTGAGAACGGTTATACATCTAGAATAGGGTTAACGGTTTGAGCATGTTAAAGTGGACCATTTAAAATAGCTACTGCAGAGTGAGTTAAATAAACATCTCAAGCATCATAATTAATAGAAAGTGCTCCAGCTTTTGTGTCTATTGAATACTGTGATTTACGCAAAAGAACTATTATTGTAATAATAACATTATAGCATCATCAAAATTTATATCTGCATAAAATAATCAGTTTATGTTTGACACTGTGTTATCAATCTTTGGAAAATGATTCATGTTTGACACAGAACTATTGTTATAATAAAACAATCAGTTAAACTTCAAAAAACCAACTGGTTAATGTGTAAAATAAAATAACTCAGGCAAGTTTATATAATCAATCCAGAATATTATATCACCATCAAAATCAGGAGGTGAACATAATTTCTTAAATATTTTAAACCCAATGGTTCATAATAAGGATAAAAAAGATTCAACTTGCATGTTAGGCATATAATCAAATTGTAAATATTTAAGATACTAGAAACACAAGCCATGTAAATTCTCATGTTGACAGTGCATTACTGAGTTTATGCTATTACCTTATTCGCATGCTTTACCATAATTTATTGCATAAGGTGGTGATGGAACAAACCTAGAGTCTATTATATTTCCTCCTTCAAGTTGGAATCTTGAAGGGATGGATTTACTTTGGAAAGTCGCTAACAATGATTTACCTGAAATAGTCCGAACAAACAAAATTTTGGTTTTGTTCGAAAGTGAAAATGAGACATAAGTCTACATGATATAAGAGTCAGATCCCTTGGTCGTCTTGTACTTTAGTTTTTGAAGAAAGAAAAAAGAAGCAAAAACAATGAAGTGAATTAATTTAGGCCCACTTGAACTGCGGAGTACGTAGCAACCTCCTACAAGTGGAAATCCCAACATCCAACTTCTTATTAAGAAACCCAACATCATCAGGATTTTGGAGTTTCCTTTTCTTAAAAGCAGCAACTGACACTTGCATCAAGCGAGTCAATGGACTTCCATCGGGTTTAAAGTTAATATAAAGAAGATATCCAATAACAAACGCAACAACAAATAAAAACATAGCTATGCTAGGAATCCCGAACCCTCATCCCTACCCTATGTTATCTTTACACAAACAGCAACAGCTAAATCCAATAGTAAGGACTGTTGGTATATTCTGCTAATAATGTGGCAAGGTTGAAGTTGTTGGAGTTTGCCACATCAGCAAGGAGAGGCTCCTTTTCTATTCGACCACACAGTTTTGAGATCTGCAATACAATTGGTCCAAGTGGACATTTCAGTTTGTTAACATTTTGTATATATATATATATGTTTAGTTAGAAAACTGAGGATATTGAGATTCATTCTTCTCTTTTCTTTTCTTGTTTTGTAAAAATAATAACAATGTCAAGCTGCTTCTACTGATTTTGAATTCATTCATCAATCTAGTTGAATTCCAATTCTATCATGGTATCAGAGCTCAAGTTTAATCCTAGCTCATTCTTCCGCGCAATTTCTCTGCTACCTATTTTTTTTTCCTTTCTCTCAATTGATTTCTACTGATTTTGTAACCCTAGTTTTTTAATCATGCCTGAAGTTGCACAAAATAGTTCCACTCTTTCTTTTAATCAAAATCCAGGGAGTATTTACTACATACATCCCTCAGATGCCAACTCAATTCAACTTGTCTCTTTCAAATTTAATGGTGAAGGTTTTACTAGCTGGAAAAGATCTATGTTACTGACATTATCTGCAAAAAATAAAGTAGGTTTTGTCAATGGAGTGATAAAGAAGCCAGTTGATGAAAGTTGTGCAGAATTTATGGCTTGGGAGAGATGCAATGATCTTGTATGTTCATGGATATTGTTCAATCTAGATGAAAACATAGCTGGCAGTGTCATGTTTAGGAGAACTGCTAGACAAATATGGCTAGATCTAGAAGAAAGATATGGATACACGTCATTGGCTCAGATCTATGCTCTCGAACTGAAGCTAGCAGAAATTACACAAGGAACACAATCTGTATCTGATTTCTTTACTGCAATTAAGTCTATTTGGGATGCTATTGATGAAGCACATCCATTACCTTATTGCACTTGTAATAACTGCACATGTAATCTTACAAAGAAGATCTATGATAGGCACCAAGAGAAAATGGTGATACAATTCATGATGAAATTGTCTGAGCAGTATGCAACGATCAGAGGCAACATGTTAATGATGCAGTCTTTACCAAAAGTCACTGATGCTTACAGGTTGTTTGCACAAGAAGAAAAGCATAAAGAGATTTCACAGATGCATTCACAAACGGAGTTTATGGCCCTTACTGCTGAGAAGAGACGTTTTAATGACAATTTTCAAAGCAAAAATGCTAAGAGCCAGAATGTTGGCAATACTCAGAGACTGGCCAATTATCAAAAACAAGCTACTTACAAGCAGGCAGGGAGTGAAACTAAAACTGACAAGCCTGGTTCTAAATATTTTTGTACTCATTGTGAAGTTCCAGGGCACAGCATTGATAGATGCTTTAAAATCCATGGGTATCCACCTAACTTCAGAGGATTCAAAGAGAAAAAGGTTGCTGTTCCAGCCTCTAATGATGCAAATGATGTGAAAGCTGACAAGATGCTTTCTGCTGAACAGTATAATCAACTGATGACTATCTTGAATTCACAGCAAATAGACAACAAAGGTGAATCATCCAGCAAACATGCACTGATGGCAGGTAAGCTCTGTCTTTTGTCATGTTCAAATACTAAATGGTTATTTGATAGTGGTGCTACAGACCACATTTGCTCTGACTTAACATGTTTCTCTGAATACAAACCTGTTAGCGATATTGCTAACTATATAACCATTCCTGATGGCACAAAAGTCCGTGTTAAACACACTGGTACAGTTAAGCTGAACAATAGTATTTTGCTACATGATGTTCTACATGTACCTGAGTTTAAATTTAATCTGATCTCAGTTCACAAATTATGTAAGGATCTGAATTGTGAACTTCATTTCACTCATGATCAATGTTTTGTGTATTATCAGAAGGAGACTTTGATTCCAGTTGGTAGATTGAAAGCAGGTCTTTACAATGTAGAAGCACAGAAGAATAATGTTCAGAATTTTGGATTACAGCATTATAATAAAGTTTGTCTTGCAGCTGTTGAAGATGCAAAGTTATGGCATCTTAGATTAGGACATTTACCTTTTGATCAATTGAAGTTAGTTCATTTTAATCCTGAAATAAAGTCTTCTTTGAAAGATACCATTTGTCAAGTATGTCCTAAAGCTAAGCAAACTAGGTTAGCTTTTCCTAATAGTACTATAAAAACTACAAGTTCTTTTGAATTGATACATATTGATGTATGGGGTCCTCATTGTGTAAAAACTCCATCTGGTTGCAATCAATTCTTAACTATTGTGGATGATTTTAGTCGTTTTACTTGGATACATTTGTTAAGGAACAAAAGTGAATCTGCTTGTATCATGAAATGTTTTTTGAAAATGGTGCAAATTCAATTTAATACTTCTGTAAAATGTATTAGATCAGATAATGCTAATGAGCTCTGTGAAGGAGAAATGAAAATCTTGCTTCAAAATAATGGGATATTGGCTCAACAGAGTTGTGGTGACACTCCACAACAAAATGGAGTAGTTGAAAGGAAGCACAAGCACCTATTAGAAACTGCTAGAGCATTATACATTCAATCAAGGATTCCAGATAGATATTGGGGTGATTGTGTACTATGTGCAACATATTTGATAAACAGAATGCCATTAAAAGCTATTCAAGGTGATACTCCTTATTTTAGATTATATGGAAAAATACCTAAGCTAGATCATTTAAGAATTTTTGGATGTCTTTGTTATGTGACTACATCAAGAATTCAGAGGTCCAAAATGGATGAAAGAGCTAAACCATGTGTATTGCTAGGTTATTCTGACAATAAGAAAGGTTACAAGATTTTAGATATTGATACAAATAAGGTTAGCATCACCAGAAATGTGAAGTTTTATGAAAGGCACTTTCCTTACCATCTTTTCCACCGATCAAAATCTCCACATTCCAACTATTCTAATGCCATATTTCTACCAGCATGTTCTGCACCAATCTTTCATGAAACACCTGATTTTACTTCTCCAAATACAATATTTCCATCAAATGATACTCCAACAGTTTCAGATTTGCCAGAATCTACTCCTACCACTGCAACACCCTGCACTAATTGTTGACATAACTGATCCAGTTTCTGTTACACAATCTCTTCTTAGAAGATCAACAAGAGTTCATAAACCACCATCTTATTTAGATGATTATTCATGTAATACAGTAACAACCAGCTCTGTATCCGATCACTGGTGTAATTTGGTTGCATACACTTTGTTTCCTGCAGAACATAAAGTTTTTTTAGCTCAGACCTGTGACATAAAGGAACCTGCAAATTACAAAGAAGCAGTAACACAACCAATTTGGGTAGAAGCAATGCAAACTGAGTTGAAAGCTCTTGAAGCAAATAATACATGGGATCTTGTAGAACTTCCAAAATAAAAAAGGCAATTGGTTGCAAATGGGTCTTCAAAGTAAAACTGAAATCTAATGGAGAATTGGAGAGATGTAAAGCAAGATTGGTTGTGCAAGGGTTCAATCAAAAGTATGGTATTGACTATGCTGAAACTTTTAGTCCTGTAGTCAAAATGAGTACTATAAAAACCCTGATTGTTGTAGCAGCTAGCAAAGGTTGGTCTTTATTTCAATTAGACATCAATAATGCTTTCCTTCATGGTGATCTTAAAGAAGAAGTATATATGAAAGTTCCTAATGGTGTTTCAAATCCTGAAAATAAAGTTTGCAAGTTAAAAAAATCCCTTTATGGTCTCAAACAAGATTCAAGACAATGACATGAAAAATTAGCAAATTCATTGAATAAGTTAGGATTTATTAAATCCCACCATGATCATAGTCTATTCATAAACAGATGTGTTAACGAAATTTGCATTGTTGCAGTATATGTAGATGATATCATAGTAACAGGTACTGATATAGAAGTTATTGAAGCCTTGAAAGTTCATCTTCATAATGAATTTAGCATTAAAGATCTTGGTAGATTGAATTATTTTCTAGGCATTGAAGTGGGTTATTTGCCTAATGGAATAATTTTGAGTCAAAGAAAATTCACAAAAGAATTACTTGCAGAATGTGGTTTTGATCTGATAAAGAAAGCCTTAACTCCTCTTCCTTTAAATACAAAATTACAATCAGATTGTGGTGAGCTACTTACTAACACTGAAACTTACAGATCATTGGTTGGTAAGCTAAATTTCCTTACAAATACAAGACCTGACCTAGCTTATGCTATGCAAACTTTAAGTCAATTCATGCAATCTCCTAGAACTTCACATCAGTCAGCTCTGCTTCATACACTTAGATATCTTGCTAATACTAAAGGACAAGGAATTTTATTAAAAGCTTCAGATCAACTTTGTTTACAAGCATATTCAGATTCAGATTGGGCTTCTTGTCCAGATTCTAGAAAATCAATAACTGGTTTTGTACTTTTACTTGGTGGTTCCCCAATCATTTGGAAGTCAAAGAAGCAAAGTACAGTATCAAAATCGTCTTCTGAAGCTGAATATAGAGCGATGGCAGCAGCAGCATCTGAAGTAACTTGGATTGTGAGGCTACTGGAAGATTTAGGAATCACAACACTCAAACCTGTTGCTCTGCATTGTGATAATCAATCTGCACTACATATTGCTCACAATCCTGTTTTTCATGAGAGGACTAAACATATTGAAATAGACTGCCATTTCACTCGAGAAAAAGTGATTGAAGGCTTACTTCAACTTACGTATCTTCCAACTCAGCATCAATTAGCTGATGTATTTACAAAAATTCTACCTTCATCACAATTTAGAGAACTTTTGTCCATGTTGGGTATGTCTTCTTAGCCATTCCAACTTGAGGGGGGGTGTTGGTATATTCTGCTAATAATGTGGCAAGGTTGAAGTTGTTGGAGTTTGCCACATCAGCAAGGAGAGGCTCCTTTTCTATTCGACCACACAGTTTTGAGATCTGCAATACTATTGGTCCAAGTGGACATTTCAGTTTCTTAACATTTTGTGTGTGTGTGTGTATATATATATATATATATATATATATATATATATATATATGTTTAGTTAGAAAACTGAGGATATTGAGATTCATTCTTCTCTTTTCTTTTCTTGTTTTGTAAAATAATAACAATGTCAAGCTGCTTCTACTGATTTTGAATTCATTCATCAATCTAGTTGAATTCCAATTCTATCAAGGACAGTCCTAAAATGAAGTAGTACAAGTTGAAATAGTTCCATTTCTGCTTGTTTTGTTTGTGAAGTTCGAATTAGTCTACACCAAATGCAATTTCACTACATAAGTACAAGTCAATTTCTCTATGAAAACATGATTGGGTAAGTGATATAAACTTGAAAGTCGGAAATATATATTAATATTGCTTCATATGAATATGCATAGCATAGATTTTAGTGAAACTGTAGCATATGATGTAACTATAGTATTATATTGCATTTAGCGGACTTATTAGGTGAAGGTGACCCAAGTTAGGGTATGGTTTTCGAGCATTATTATTGTTGTACTAGCTTATTAGTATTATATACTGATATGGTGTGTTTCACTCGCTGGACGTATGTCTGACACCCTCTATCTCTTTCTTTCTTTAGTTATGCTCTGGTAGGTCGATAGAGAGGACTAGTGGTGACTTGAAGGCATGATGGTACGATGAAGGTATACGTTTAGTCACCTATTAGCTATCTACTATTCTATTCCTAAATATTAGACTATTTCTGCTACTAGTACAAAGAGATGTTGTAGTTGGAGTTTATTTTGATATCATATTGTTTTATTCATCTAAGATTGTACTATTGATCAGTCTTATATTTTACTCATTTTATTGTGAGTCTCAAAAAGTATTGTGACGCCCCACCTCTATACCCACGCTAGCCAAGAACACTACGGAGTAATGCTGTCAACTAGCACGGAGAATAAGGCTGTTGAGGAGCGACCATCCGTGTAATTTTTTTGCGCGAGCACCGATATGTCAGATAGTATAACATGCATTTTATTTCAAGAGGAAATCCGACATACCGATACAAACTCAAAGCTACTACACAGTGGCTATAATAATCTTCGGAAACAAAAATAGAAATAAACATAACACAAATCAGTCACAGATAATTCATATCACAAAAGCGGAAGAAGATATGAATATATATATAACACATAAAAGTGTTCATCAGAGTATTAGTCAAGAAGATCCACAATAATACAAAAGAATAGCAACACGTGCTAGACAAAAGAATACAACTATGAGTCTATATCTCAAGTGTATACAACAAAATAAACTACTAATCTAAGTAGTTAGCCAAAAGTCAGAGTAATGAATCCCTGGGGAGAAGTCAAGTAGAAGCACCTGCAACATCTCAGTCTGACCCGAGTATTATTTAATAAGAAAATAATAAACGGATCAGTCTAGCTATAAATATCAGATAACATGATATAGAATAAGAGGTACGACTAAACACATAATAATCACCATACCAAGCCGTGATATATATATATATATATATATATAAGTAATTGAAAATCAACAAGAGATTAATCAATATCACAAAAATCTTCACAAAGATCCAAAAACGTCATACTCCTTATTTCATTCACCAAACCATAAATATTGACGATTTTATCAATATCAATCACGAAAGTCAATGACACACAAATTCACCAATGCACAAATATTGATAAAACTTATCAATGAAAATCACAAAAATTGGTGAAACACAAATTCTAGAAATCATCTCAAGAAATTCAAAAATCACAAAAAGAGGGAAGGCCTATCACAAACGGGAGCATAAAGCTCACCAACACGTGTATCACAAACGGAACGCTAATTCCATGGTTGCTAACCATCACAAATTGAGCCGAAGCTCCACAAACGGCCCGAAGACCATGGGTTGCTACCCCACCAATTTGAGTCGAAACTCCACAAAACGGGGTTTAGTCTCCCTCGCAGACAAAGCGACATCGTACATTGCTAGTCTAAATCACAAAGATGATCGTCATGATCAACGAGAAGTGTCAATTACACTAAGCTAGTAAATATATGAGTTTAGCTTCATGTCCTATAACCACTTGCTTAACTTAAATATTTACGAACAAACTGTAGATCTCCACTAGAAAATTGTCACAAGAGTTTCAATCGAACAAGTCCAAGAATTAACCGACGAAGTAAACGCAAGCGTTTCATACCACTAGTTTTATTAAGCCGTTTAATTAGATTTCTCATAGAGTGAGGTAAAGGTTTGTATATACTAATAGATTAGAAGTCGGTTTGAGAAAATGAGCTTTGTAATAAAATAGTGTTGAAATCATTTGAAGAAAGAGTTTTGATATTTA
Source organism: Allium cepa (assembly GCA_030765085.1). Lineage (NCBI taxonomy): Eukaryota > Viridiplantae > Streptophyta > Magnoliopsida > Asparagales > Amaryllidaceae > Allium > Allium cepa. Next base: position 969,172,453 of record CM060932.1, on the reverse strand, counting down.
ATACTAGTATAGAAAACCTTTATATTTTTAAAGTGACAAATCACAAAGAAGATTTTAAGAACAATCAATCACTAAAATTCACATACGAAGATGTGAATAAAATCCAAAGAAACCGATAAAGAATCTATCGAAATGGATATTCAAAAATCCCTAAAAAGGAGTCATCAAAGGCATAATAAATGATAACAACAAATAGGATCATCACGAATCGATTTAAATTGGAATTCTCAAGCGAATAGGCAAATAGGCAAAAAGAGTGTAGATTCAGACGTCTGCAATCAAGGATTCAGACGTCTGAATCTGGAAAATAAATATTTTCCAAAGACAGAATTCAGACGTCTGAAATAGGCACTTTTTGGCCTATTTCCTTTCTGGTTCAAAAGGAACCAACTCAGACGTCTGAAGTCATATATTCAGACGTCTGAATCTGGAAATAGAAATCTTCCCAGAACAATATTCAGACGTCTGAATCTTACGTTTCAGACGTCTGAATGAAGGGTTCAGGGCATTCCCTGAACCTAGGCCAAAAATGGCCAAAGGGATACCGAAAGCGATCGATAGAGCGACAACGACTAAGGAATTACGTCGAGCGTCAACCCAGCCTTAACGGCCCTTCGATACGCCTCAAATATCAATGTCCAAATATCCATAATAGGATTTTCATAGATTTTGATTTCAAAACACCAAAAATTGGAATATACACCAAATCAATCCAAACCAAAATCAATTGCACAAAAATAAGTGTTAGGAATTCATACCCAACAATCGAAGATAATTATAGACTAAGATGTGAGATAAAAATCTCACCTTTGAACCCAAACGATTGAAGAAGAAGCTATAGAGCAATGGTAAGAACAATCACTCTTCAATTCCAACCCAACAAGCTTGAATCTAAGCTTAAAGGAGAAACATTTCCTAAATTAGGTTTAGGAAATTTCTGAAATTGAATGGAGAAAGAGTTGGAGAAGATGAAGGAGGTGCTTACCAATGGGTTCTCTTGAATTTGGAGCTAGAAGTTGGATTTGCTAAGGAAGACTAGGGTTTTGGAGTTTTAATTTCCCATCTCTCCCACCATTGATGCCTTAGAACTGAAAAGAGGAGGAAGTGAGAGTGAATGGGGGGAAAGTTGTTCAGATTTGAGTATAAGTTAAACATAGGGCTGAACCCAAACCCAAACCCAAACCCAAAGTGAAAAAGTAGCAAAACTTGACTAACTCCAAACATATCAAAGTTTACACTTAAAAAGGTCGCAAACGGCGTTTTGAACTCAATGGGAGTGGTCCCGAGTCCTAATTCGACCGTATGCAAAAAGTAGCTTTTCGGACTAACTTTCGAGTATCGATAAAATATTTAAATAAAATATTTAAATATAAAATCGACAAATATGCGGGTTGTTACAGACTCCCCTCCTTAAAGAAATTGCGTCCCCGCAATCCTTAAGAAGAAGATATATAGTAACAACCATAAAAACATATTCAACACAAAAGAAGTTTGAAACAAGAAGTCCACCTCAAAGAGCATGAGAAAGTAAGTCCGGATGTGTTCGCTCGATGAACTCTCTAGATTCCCAAGAACAATCCTTAGGATTTGAAGACCATTGGACTTTAACAAGCGGAACATCTTTATTTCGAAGGCGCTTGACCTCCGAAGCAATAATACGAATAGGATGTTGCTCATAAGTTAAATTAGGTGAAACGTCAATTTCTTCCACAACACCAGACTCAAGAATAGAATCGGAATCTCGAAGGCACTTCCGCAAATGAGAAACATGATACACGTCATGCATAGCAGAAAACTGAGCCGGTAATAAAAGGCGATAAGCCACGGAACCAATACGTTCGGTGATAGGAAATGGCCCAACGTATCGACGCGCTAACTTTCCCGATCGACTGAAACGTACAACACCTTTCATAGGTGAAACACAAATGAACACAAGATCTCCCACATAAAATTCTAACTTCCTTTTCCGGTTATCGGCATAGGATTTTCGTCTACTCTGGGCTTCTTTCATCCTATGTCGAATAAGTTCAATCTTTTCTGTGGAATCACGAATAAAGTCTGGACCTAAAACCATCTTCTCACCGGCCTCAAGCCAACAAGAAGGAGATCGGCATGGCCTTCCATAGAGTGCCTCGAAAGGTTCCATACCAATACTAGATTGGAAGCTATTATTATAGGAAAATTCAACAAGTGAAATATGATCTTCCCAACTTCCACCAAAATCAAGAACACATGCACGAAGAAGATCTTCAAGAGTTTGATTCACACGCTCGGTTTGTCCATCGGACCGAGGATGATAAGCGGTGCTAAAATTAAGCTTCGTTCCTAAAGCTTTTTGAAGATTCTTCCAAAATCCACTAGTAAATAATGGATCACGATCACTAACAATAGAAGTAGGAACCCCATGTAATTTAACAATCTCTTTAACAAAGAGCTTGGCCAAAAGAGGAACGGTTCGGTTAGACCGAACGGGAATAAAATGGGCGGATTTAGTAAGTCTATCAACAATTACCCATAAGCTATCATGACCCGAACGAGAACGGGGAAGGCCATCTATAAAATCCATGGAAATTTGGTCCCACTTCCAAATTGGAATTTCTAAAGGTTGCAATAACCCACCGAGCTTTTGATGTTCGGCCTTAACGAGTTGGCAAGTCATGCAACGCTTAACGAAGTTAGCGATGTCAAGTTTCATTCCCTCCCAATAATAAAGTCGCTTCATATCCGCGTACATTATTCTACTACCGGGATGAATGGTAAATTTAGAACGATGGGAATCTTATAAAATGTCTTTTCGAAGATCACTAATATTTGGCACGATAAGTCTACCAAATCTCCGAATGCCGCCACGGAAATCGATATCAAAGTCTTTCAAACCTTCAATATCACCTCTATTCTTAATATTTTGGCCAAGAAGTGCCAAGTCAGGATCTAGCCTTTGAGCTTCAAGAATGCGGTCTAAAAGAGAAGGATGAGCCTCAAGGCTACATAAAACAAATGATGAGCATAAATCGGATACGCGGTCTCGAATCTCACAAATGGATAAGATCTCGAGATCGTTCCATTCGGATGTCATCATAGAAACAACCGCTTGTTTCTTTCGACTAAGTGCATCCGCAACGCGATTCCCCTTTCCGGGAGTATAAAGGATATCAAGATCATATGGTGCAAGAAATTCGAGTCAACGCTGTTGACGCAAATTAAGTCCTTTTGAGAGAATAAATACTTCAAGGACTTATGATCGGTATAAAGAACAAATTTCTCTCCTAAAAGATAATGACGCCAAATCCGAAGAGCAAAAACAATAGTCGCGAGTTCTAAATCAAGTGTGGCATATCTAGTCTCGGCCGGTTTTAATTGCCTTGAAGCATAAGCAATAACACGTTCTTTTTGCATAAGAACGGCACCCAGACCAACGCGACTAGCATCAATAGAAATAACGAAATCTTGATTCCCCTTGGGAATAACAAGAATAGGAGCATCAGAAAGAAGTTCCTTTAGTTTCTGAAAAGAAGTTTCACATTTGTCCGACTAAATGTATTTAACACCTTTCTTCGTTAAGCTAGTGAGTGGCACGACAATCTTAGAAAAGTCTTTGATAAAACGGCGGTAATAATCCGCCAATCCAAATAAACTACGAATCTCCGTCACACTCTCCGGTCTCTTCCAATCTTGAATCGCTTCAATCTTTGAAGGATCCACGGAAATTCCGGATTCGAAAATAATATGACCGAGAAACTTCACACGAGATTGCCAAAAATGGCATTTAGAAAATTTTGCTTTCAGTTGATTACTCCTAAGAGTTTCCAACACAATCCGAAGATGCTTCTCATGTTCCTCTTCGGTTTTTGAATACACAAGAATATCATCAATAAAGATGTGAACAAACCGGTCGAGGAAGTCCTTGAAAACTCTATTCATAAGGTCAACGAAATCAGCCGGGGCATTTGTTAACCCAAATGGCATAACGAGCCATTCATAAGATCCATAACGAGTACGGAACAATGTCAAAGGAATGCTATCCTCTGCAATACGAAGCTGATGAAATCCAGTAGCTAAATCTAATTGTGAAAAGACTTTAGCACTACTAAGCTGATCGAATAGATCATCAATCCAAGATAAAGGATATTTATTTTTGATAGTAAGATCATTAAGCTTGCGGTAGTCAACGAAAAGCCTAAGTGTACCATCGGATTTCTTCACAAAAATAGCCGAAGCTCCCCAAGGCGAGGAACTAGAGCGAATAAATTGCTTCGTCTCCAATTCAGATAATTGTTTGCGCATCTCCTCGTTTTCTTTATTGGACATACGATAAGGAGGGCGAGTGATAGGTTGAGCTCCAGGAATGAGATTAATTCTGAACTCAATTACTCGCTGAGGTGGTAATCCTAAAACGGGCTCAAATATGTCGGAAAATTCACGAACGACGTGAATAAGAGAAATAATACCACCCTCATCATCATCATCGTCATCACCAGGGTTTAAAGAATATAAAGATGCAACCAAGCTGGAATCCGAATCTTTAAGATTAATAGAAATCTGCTTAACAGATTGAGGATGTCGAAGATGAATAGTCCGCTCAGGACATAGGATATGAACTTCATAACGGTTAAGCCAATCCATTTCCAAAATCATTCCAAAGCCTAAATAACGCATGACATGCAAATCGGCTAGGAAAGAAAAATCACACAAAATAATCTCCACATCTTTACACAATAAACTGATTGTTGCGGATCCACCAACCGGATTCGCAATTTTCAAAGAAGTCATTAAACACAAAACATCCAAAGAAAAAGTATTAACAAGTTCTTTTGATATAAAAGAATGGGACGCACCCGTATCAAAAAGAACTCGAATAGGATGATCACGAAACACAATAATGCCATCAAGGATAGAATGAGAAATACCTTGGCCACGAGATGTGTTGCCAGGGGCTTGAGCAACATTAAGCTTTCCCTCCTTCTTGCCCTGAAGCTTGGGGCATGAAGATATAACATGACCGGGACCTTTGCAGTAGCGACAAGAGAGAGACTTTGGGCACTTGTTCGCGTAATGGTCCTTCGAACAACAATTATAGCATTCCCCACGACCAAAGGAAGAAGTCTTTGCCACGAGGGTTGCTTGCTTCCCCTTTTTGTTGGAACAAGGACCTTTGAATTTGTTCGGCCTTTTCTTGTTGTTGTTGAAGTTTGGTTTGGAACCCACCACTTCAACATCATTCTCCCTATCCGCCTCTTCAAGACGAAGAGCAATATCAATGAGTTGGTCGAAAGAAACTTCTAATTTTAGAAGTAATGGCTTCTTGAGACTCTTGTTCAAGCCATAGACAAATCTCTGATTTTTCTTCAATGGGGTGTTGATGTATTCAACCCCATATTTGGAGAGAGATTCAAAAGACGCGACATAATCTGCCACGGAAGATTCACCTTGAATAAGGTCTATGAAACGCCGTGCCAATGTCACCTTCTCTGCTTCTGGCACGAATTTTAATTCGAAGCATTCCCGGAATTGCTCCCAGGTGAGATCCGCTTCATTAATCTTAGAAACAAGAAGTTCGTACCAGTCCAATGCTCTTTCTTGGAGCATACTAGAAGCCACCTGAACTCGGTGAAGATCAATGAGGTTCATGCGAGAAAAGACTCGATCGCATGTCCTTAACCAAGCCTGGACTTCAATAATAGTTTCAGAACCTTTAAATGGCTTCCCGCCCAGGTTGGTGTAATCACTGCACAAACGTGCAAACCCAGATTTAGGGTGAGTAGGTTCCGGATTAGAACCAGCTGCTTGAGCATTCGTGACCAGGTCAAGAAGTTGTTGGGTAGTCATAAAAACTCCATCTTGGGGTAGAGCACTAGATGGTCCAGCTCTGGGACGACCAGGTCTAACCATTTCTCTTCCTTAGAAAGAAATAAGGAAGAAGAAAAAGGTAATTCACAAAATGAATATCAAGCAATCTTGATAGATAAAACAAGGAATCATAAAGAAAATAGGATGAATCGGTACAAAGACTCGAATAAAATCCTAAAGCACGACTCCTAAGATGGACTTAGGACGATGATCCTTGTTAAATTATTCTACATTGTTCCGAAGTTTGGCTCTGATACCAAGCTGTGACGCCCCATCTCTATACCCACTCTAGCCAAGAACACTACGGAGTAATGCTGTCAACTAGCACAGAGAATAAGGCTGTTGAGGAGCGACCATCCGTGTAATTTCTTTGCACGAGCACCGATATGTCAGATAGTATAACATGCATTTTATTTCAAGAGGAAATCCGACATACCGATACAAACTCAAAGCTACTACACAGTGGCTATAATAATCTTCGGAAACAAAAATAGAAATAAACATAACACAAATTAGTCACAGATAATCCATATCACAAAGGCGGAAGAAGATATGAATATATATAACACATAAAAGTGTTCATCAGAGTAGTAGTCAAGAAGATCCACAATAATACAAAAGAATAGCAACACGTGCTAGACAAAAGAATACAACTATGAGTCTATATCTCAAGTGTATACAACAAAATAAACTACCAATCTAAGTAGTTAGCCAAAAGTCAGAGTAATGAATCCCTGGGGAGAAGTCAAGTAGAAGCACCTGTAACATCTCAGTCTGACCCGAGTATTATTTAATAAGAAAATAATAAACGGATCAGTCTAGCTATAAATATCAGATAACATGATATAGAATAAGAGGTACGACTAAACACATAATAATCACCATGCCAAGCTGTGATATATATATAAGTAATTGAAAATCAACAAGAGATTAATCAATATCACAAAAATCTTCACAAAGATCCAAAAACGTCATACTCCTTATTTCGTTCACCAAACCATAAATATTGACGATTTTATCAATATCAATCATGAAAGTCAATGATACACAAATTCACCAATGCACAAATATTGATAAAACTTATCAATGAAAATCACGAAAATTGGTGAAACACAAATTCTAGAAATCATCTCAAGAAATCCAGAAATCACAAAAAGGGGGAAGGCCTATCACAAACGGGAGCATAAATCTCACCAACACGTGTATCACAAACGGAACGCTAATTCCATGGTTGCTAACCATCACAAATTGAGCCGAAGATGCACAAACGGCCCGAAGACCATGGGTTGCTACCCCACCAATTTGAGTCGAAACTCCACAAAACGAGGTTTAGTCTCCCTCGCAGACAAAGAGACATCGCACATTGCTAGTCTAAATCACAAAGATGATCGTCATGATCAACGAGAAGTGTCAATTACACTAAGCTAGTAAATATATGAGTTTAGCTTCATGTCCCATAACCACTTGCTTAACTTAAATATTTACGAACAAACTGTAGATCTCTACTAGAAAATTGTCACAAGAGTTTCAATCGAACAAGTCCAAGAATTAACCGACGAAGTAAACGCAAGCGTTTCATACCACTAGTTTTACTAAGCCGTTTAATTAGATTTCCTATACGAGTGAGGTAAAGGTTTGTATATACTAATAGATTAGAAGTCGGTTTGAGAAAACGAGCTTTGTAATAAAATAGTGTTGAAATCATTTGAAGAAAGAGTTTTGATATTTACTACTAGTATAGAAAACCTTTATATTTTTAAAGTGACAAATCACAAAGAAGATTGTAGGAACAATCAATCACTAAAATTCACATACGAAGATGTGAATAAAATCCAAAGAAACCGATAAAGAATCCATCGAAATGGATATTCAAAAATCCCTAAAAAGGAGTCATCAAAGGCATAATAAATGATAATAACAAATAGGATCATCACGAATCGATTTAAATTGGAATTCTCAAGCGAATAGGCAAATAGGCAAAAAGAGTGCAGATTCAGACGTCTGAAATCAAGGATTTAAACGTCAGAATATGGAAAATAAATATTTTCCAAAGACAGAATTCAGACGTCTGAATCCTTGAATCCAGACGTCTGAAATAGGCACTTTTTAGCCTATTTCCTTTCTGGTTCAAAATGAACCAACTCAGACGTCTAAAATCATATATTCAGACGTCTGAATCTAGGAATAGAAATCTTCCCAGAACAATATTCAGACGTCTGAATCTTACGTTTCAGACGTCTGAATGAAGGGTTCAGGGCATTCCCTGAACCTAGGCCAAAAATGGCCAAAGGGATACCGAAAGCGATCGATCGAGCGACAACGACTAAGGAATTACGTCGAGCGTCAACCCAGCCTTAACGGCTCTTCGATACGCCTCAAATATCAATGTCCAAATATCCATAATAGGATTTTCATAGATTTTGATTTCAAAACACAAAAAATTGGAATATACACCAAATCAATCCGAACCAAAATCAATTGCACAAAAATAAGTGTTAGGAATTCATACCCAACAATCGAAGATAATTATAGACTAAGATGTGAGATAAAAATCTCACCTTTGAACCCAAACGATTGAAGAAGAAGCTATAGAGCAATGGTAAGAACAATCATTCTTCAATTCCAACCCAACAAGCTTGAATCTAAGCTTAAAGGAGAAACATTTCCTAAATTAGGTTTAGGAAATTTCTGAAATTGAATGGAGAAAGAGTTGGAGAAGATGAAGGAGGTGCTTACCAATGGGTTCTCTTGAATTTGGAGCTAGAAGTTGGATTTGCTAAGGAAGACTAGGGTTTTGGAGTTTTAATTTCCCATCTCTCCCACCATTGATGCCTTAGAACTGAATAGAGGAGGAAGTGAGAGTGAATGGGGGGAAAGTGGTTCAGATTTGAGTATAAGTTAAACATAGGGCTGAACCCAAACCCAAAGTGAAAAAGTAGCAAAACTTGACTAACTCCAAACATATCAAAGTTTACACTTAAAAAGGTCGCAAACGACGTTTTGAACTCAATGGGAGTGGTCCCGAGTCCTAATTCGACCGTATGCAAAAAGTAGCTTTTCGGACTAACTTCCGAGTATCGATAAAATATTTAAATAAAATATTTAAATATAAAATCAACAAATATGCGGGTTGTTACAAGTATAGAATATCGTAGATATCTCTGTGATCTGTATTATGTATTTTACTTTAAAATCGTCCACCATTAACAGCATTCATGATGCCAATGCCACTTTTAGACAAAGATCGGGACGTCAAAGATGGCAGGTTGTTTCATTTGATATTAGAGCTTAGGTTAGGTGATTCATACAAAGTTAAGGCGTATGAGAGAGCGTATTTGTAATTTTCTATTATTTATATTTATTTATTTATATGCCACATCATATATTTTGACTCGTAGAGGTAGTTATCGACTTATCACATATAGAAGTAAACAACTATGGGTTAAATAAATGTAAAGATCAAAAGTAGTTTTGGGATGAAAAATAAATACATCACATTTATTATTGTTGGATCAGGCCAACACCTAGCGAGGTTAAATGGGTGAATTTCAAGAAAAAATTAACTATTTTATGTCGTATTAGGCCTATGAAGTCTAAACTAATTTAGATATGATCTAAATAAATTTTAAATAAAATCACTAATTTATCTTATTTTAAATATAAGTTTATTTTGATATTATATTATACAATATAAGATGTACAGGTGTATCATATACCCATGTATGTGCATGTGCACGTGCAACATATGTAGTATACATGGTATAACAAGCATGTATCTAAGTATTAAGAATTATACCACAATGGACATGTCAGCCCCTCCATATACATATGTGTTTTCTAATTTATATATATTGATGTAATATATGAAATTATATTCATATTGAAAAATATATGTATATATTATAAAGTAAGGGATTATTATTATTATTATTATATATTTACATGTGTATATATATGTACATAAATAAATATTCAGAATAAATATAGACGTTTAATATTAAATTCAAATTTTAAATTTCAAAATTTAAAACTTGATCTAGATTTAAAGTGTCTTTAAGTTTAAAGTTTAAAATTTAAAATCATTTATATGTCATAATGTATTTACACACAAAAATATTTTTTTTTAAATATATAATATACATGTGTGTATGTGTGTTTGTGTGTGTATCCAAATTATATTTTGACAAACTCTAAAATAATTTTTTATTAAATCGCTTTTGGTTTAACAATCAGGTTTATTTTTAAGTAAGTATCCATACAAAACTATGACCTAAATCATAAATCCATAACATTGATTTCTATCAAGTTCTTAGCATGTTGGCAAATTGACCATCTTAGCAAGTTCACCATAATCAATTTAAACTTTATAGGCCGTGTAGTTCTTTTCTATCTGCAATCAAATTTCAATTGAAATTATTGATGACTTTTCAATTTAGTTTTTAAATCAAAATCGTTGATCTCCAATCTTAGTCTTCACAAAACTAGTAAGATTTGAAAACCGTAAAATTCCCCGTTAACTTCTACTAATGTTTGAGTTCGATCATCACACCTTTTATCAAAATAAATTCTTCAAATTCGGCTTAAACAAATTTTCAAAAAGTTTTACATTAGATGTTTCATACTAACTCATTTCGTCTAAAATCATAAACCATTTTTTTTTCAATTTGACCATTTTTAAGTCTCCTAATAAAAAATCTGTATAATCTTAGTTTTCAAAGCTAATTTCTTTTCAATCAATTTCTAGAAATATCCGCACTTAAAAATATTCAACTTCCAAAACTGATTTTTTGGCTTTGCCAAATCAATTTTATTTACTCAATATATAATTGAATTTGGAATAACTTTGGTTATTTTTTGATATACTCATGCTTCATTTTTACAACATTATTTCATAAAATTTATAACCATTTTGTCTTATGCATAAGTATATCATATTTTATTAGCCAGTTTCCAATACCTCTAAATAACACATTATGTATATGAATAAAAAAAAATTTGAAATTCATTTTGTTATTTGTATCAATTTGGGAATAATTTCCATAACGTTAAATTATCTACTAACTCATTTTTTAAGAGTATATATCACAAATTCTTAATTTTCTTTCAAAAAGATGTACATATAGAGATCGAAAAATTCCACAAGTTGTAAAATAAATATTTTAAATGTTTTTTTCAATTTGGACTGTATCCAAAATTGTTCAAACTTGACTTGGAAACAAACATGTAAAATGCATTTTTTTTACTTTATAAATAATAAATGTTCACAAAAGTGTAAAGAAAATGTGATATTTTAATTTGTTTTGCATTGTAAAACAAATATTTATAAAATAAAATACATTCTAAAAATCTGGTTTACTTATTATTATTATTATTTTCTTTCGAAGGTTTCTTCATCTAAAGGAAATTACGCATCAGAATAATAATGTGCCTTACATTAAACAAAATAAAGCCTTCAAAAAAGTTACGAAAAATTACTTCTTATTAGAATTTCTCATTTTTGAAACTCACATTAAGGAGTTATTTTTTTTTGAAACATTAAATAAACTTCAATTTCTTCATTTATCCCAAAAACCTCAATAACAAATATTTCTAACTTTTTAAGGAAAGCATTTCAATTAATTTAACTGCGTTAAATGGTGTATATAACATAACTTACATGATCCGAACTAGATCATACAATCTAACAATACTTTAGTACATTCTTTACGCCTTATCAACAACACACTTATTTTCACCCTTTATATAGTACATCCTTGATAGCAATCTTTGATCTCTATCTCCAATTTTCTAATCATTTATATTTTTAACCAAAATAAATTTTAGTATATTTTTCAAAATATTTTATAAAAAAATGTCAAAGTTCAAAATGTTTATAAATTATGTTCAAACTACTTTGCAAAGTATCCAGTTATGTTACAAAGTATAGGATTTTCAAAACATTTTAAAGCAAATACGTTTTCAAAATACACTAGTGTATGTTAACATATAGGAATAGGATATGCCGACATACATACCGCCAATTAGTTTTTCAAATTTTGAAATGAAGTGTCTATTCGTTGCAACTCTTTATCAATGGACACATCTGTTCGTTTACTATATAAAGGGGAGTGCAATTTTTGACAATTAGTTACTTACTTTCTTCCCTCCCCTTATTCTCTTAAAAATGCCATTGAAAAATATACTATATTCTCTTCAAAATCACATAGAATTAATTCATACTTCATTGTATTGATTCATTCAAAGATCAAAATACTATCCAATAAACTGTAGGATCCATTATATCCAAAGTTGAAGAAATTGTCTTTGAAAAAACTATCAACTCTATTTGTATTTTCTTTGTGTATGCTTGTAGCCCATTCTGGTGGATGTGCTTAGTAACCGAAAATCTAGTGGATGTTCTTATAGCCCGATCAAATTAAGTGAGTTTGCTTTGAGCTCAGGAATTTAGAAGGGTGTGTCATGTAGCCTCAAAATTGAGATTGTATTTGGGCTTGCCTTCTGCTTGATTAAAGATTGGAATTTGAAAAGAAAAGTGTACAAGCAATTGTATAGGGCTGGATGTAGGAGAAATCTGAACCAGTATAAAATCCCTGATGTCATATCTTTAGCTCTCTAATTTACTTTATTATTATTATTTTTGTTTGTGATTGCATCTGTGATTGATTGTTGGTGTATTTCTATGTCGATGATCTATAATTTAATTTAATCTTGAAAGAAATCTAGAAAGATTTACATAAGTTAGAAAATATTATCCACCCCCTCTCTGGTGTTTAATTTGCCTTAAGATCCATAATTCCGCAACACATATTTGGTATTGGAGCAATAGGTTTTCCAAAACTCATAATTTGATTTTTGAAAATTTTAAATGGCTAGCAACACTGTTTGTACACTTGTTAACATTTTTATCGAAGGACAATCTATTGCTAAACCCCCACTTTTTAATGCAATAATTATACGTATTAGTCGTGTAGGATGAAGATTTATTTATTTATTTATTTATTTTGAAATGGTACTTTATATACAACAAATCATTGGGACAACATATCCCATGTCAATAAACGTTCGAAAGCAAGTTTCGAACTTGTGGCCTCTTGCATCAAAGCCAAATCAATTAACCACTTAGACAATGGTGCTTGTCTGAAGATTTATTTATAGTCTAAGGGTTTAGATATTTGGAATATTACACAAAATTAGTACATAGAACCCCAGACTAACTTTGCATGATAATGTTCACCAAAAGGCACTTGCATAAAATAATTCTGTATCCATGAATACTTTATTTTGCTCACTTGATAAAATGAATTTAATAGTATCTCTGTTTGTAAGTCTGCATATGAAATGTAGAGAACACTGCAAGTTACAAGTTAAGCAGACCAAAATTTTCATGTTAACTAATCAATTTCAGTTATTTAAAATAAATCCAAATGAGTCTATTTCTAACGTGTATTGTATTTCAAGATATAATGCATTCTTTAGTAGCATTAGGTAGAACTCTTCTGAAGAAGATCAAGTTAGTAAAATCCTCAGTTCACTCTCTTAAGAGTGTGATCAAAAGACACTAGCAATTGAAGAGATTAATTAGTACCCTAAAAATTGAAGAGTTAATAAGTAATTTAATGTCGTATGAAGCACAACTGAAGGGCATAAGAGAAAGCAAGACAACATAAAAGAAATCCATCGTTTTTAATGCAATAACTAATGATCAGGATTCAGATGATGATAATAAGAAGAAATTGCTTTCATGATAAGAAATTTCAAAAAGTTCCTGAAGTACAGAAAGATGAATAACTTTTGAAGACCTAAAAACAAGCCTCTTAGAACTGGAACTGCAATTAGATGTTTCAACTGTGATGAATCGGGTCATCTGCAAAGAGGCTGTCTACATTAGAATAAATCGAAGATCTCGCCAGTTATTGATTCATCCAAAAAATGAAAGAGGGCGTCTGTAGTAACATTAGATGATTTAGATACTACTTCAAGTGAAATTAAATCAGATACTGAGGATGCAAACATATGTTTTCACTGTTACAGTAGATTAATCAGAACAGATCAAAGGAATGTTGAAAAAAGTGGTACTTTTTACATTTAATTTTCATTTCATGATTTTTTAGGAATAAAATATAAATTGATAATAATATTGGATGCATATAAGTATGTGCGTGTATATATATAGAAATATTTTATATTGGTTTTGATTTTGGATTTTACAGCTCGTATGTTGACATACCCATACCACATATGCCGATATATATGCCGTAAATTTGAAATTTCATTTCAAATTCAAATTTTCAATTTGAAATGGAATTTTCATAAATTCCAATAATTGAAAAGGCATCTTTTTAAAGCTGAAGTGTAAGTTTATTATCTATTAATTCATCCTATCTCTAACCATTGATTCATTCACTTGCATCCATTCATTCACTTGATTTCAAAATTCTAATATCTCTTTTTTCTCTTATCTCTTCAAAAACTCAAAAATAGCCTCCCTAAATCAAACTCCTAAAACCGTAAGGCTCTCAAAGAGAACCACATGCTTTCTCTTCTATGATAAAGAAGCCATCGGTACTTATTTGGAGTATGCTACTTTCAAAAAAAAATTCGCAGAAGATTTGCAAAGTTTGATGATTTTCCCTTTTATGATCTAGATCTTTGCTCTCAAAACGAAATTCTTGGTTTAGTCAACTCTTCTCAAAATGATTTTGCGCGTTATCTGGATTTGGTTAAAATGTTTTATGAAAATTTGAATGGAGAATTTTTTCAAGGAGAAGAGGGATAAATTTGGCGTAAATGACACTCAAATTATTTTGAACTCTGAAATTTTTGGATCACAAACTTGATTGCGAATCTAGTGGAATTGAGCTCTCCACTTTTAAAATTAATTAACAAAATCATGAAGTTTTTCATGAAATTTTTGAAAGTGATGAAGAATTTGATTTTGAACATAAAAATCTTAGACCAAAAACGGGAATTCTGAGTTTCGTTTTACAACAAAATATCATTTCGAGGATGGATAATTACAATAACCCTAAATAAAAAGTTTTTAAAGATCTTTTCGCCATCTAAAAAAATTGCGACACCAATTGGGCACAGGTCATCTTGGATAACTTTACTCAAATGACCATTTCTAGACATGAGAACACATTCTACCACGACATGTATTTTACTAGAATTTCAATATATTTTGGTGTTGATTTAAGAGGAGAACCAACTCTACCTTGAAAAGATTTGGATAAGGTCGACATTTCTCTTATGCATATTCCTTCCTATTTCAAACCATCTGAAACTCTTGTTAAAAGGAAGAAAGATTAGCACAAGAAGAGAAGCAAGAAGTAAAACATGAAGATGAGAAAGAAGGCGACGAAATGGATGTAGAAGAAGAAGAAAATCAAGAAGAAGAGAACGAGAAAATGGATACTTCTTTAGAAAGCTTCGACAAACCATCTAACCTTCCAACAAAGGGATTCTAAAGAACCAAAAGAATCTTACTAAAAACCAAAAGAAGCTTAAAAATACCTTTAATAAAAAGTTTTCTTCCCTCTCCAAAAAAGTGGATAAATACTTTGAGAAAATTATTTGTAAGCTTGGTGGAATTTTATCATCATCATCTGCATCTTTCTAAGTTTATCTAGTTATTTTTTAGTCTTTACATTGATGTATAGTTCTAGTTTAATTCATATAATTTTTATGTATTTTACCTTTATGATATGTATCATCTATTAACACCAATGGAAAATTATTCTTGGTACTTTATATGTTTTTCTTATAGTCTCTGGAAGTCAATAAAATAGAATGGAAATAAATATTCTAAAAAACAAAAAAGAAAAACTTAAAAATTACATTTTCAATTATATATGTCGACGTATATATATATGTTATATGTCGGCATATCCTAGCCATTTGGAAGTTTTTTGAATTTTAAAACTTAAATAACTATCATCGAATTAAACATCCAAACAACTTTTCACTCTTATTAAGCCTATTTCTTCCAGAAAATTACATTTCATCCTTTTATCCCCTTCATTTTTCAAACTTCCTTCTTAAAACATGTATTCTTCGCATCAAAAATTGTATGGAAACCTTGAAAAAAGACTTCAATCCTACAAGGATATTCTTTCCTTTATCTTAAGAAATCAAAGGCATTTAGAATTAAGTCAAATAAAAATGATCAAAAAATAAAAAAAGAATTTTGATACCCTTTGATGATTGATTTCTTCATTAGTTAAAGATGATCAAACCAATAACCAGAATGCTCTAACAACAAGGATAATGAAGATTGGGATGCCATCAAAGCAAATCTAATCTTGGATCTGACGGTTGGATTGAGGTTCCAAGGATATTTGTTCACTTTGTTTTTAAAAAATAAATATGTATATAAATTATTATTAATTTGTGTAAATAGATATTCTTAGGTTTGGATTTACTTGTTTTGATATTTGGACTTGTTTATTTTTAGTTTGATTGTATATATAAATTAATAGTATGATTTGAACAAATGGATTTGAATTAATGAATGTAGTTTGTGTTATCATTATTATATCATATATTTAGTTTTAATCATCATATAATCATCATATATCACAATCATATCATATTGCATCATTATATATGCTTTAATTATTTAGTAACAAAAATTATTGATTTTTAACTTCATATTCTATAAAAGTATTTCAGTTGAGTGGGGTTTTATTTTTCGCCCATTTTTATTGGTGATAAAAGGAGAGAGAAATATAAAATACACACATGCATATATTTAGAGGGAATTATATTATACTTTATATATAGGAATATTTAATGGTTTTCATCATCAAAAAGGGACGAGATTGTTAATATCTCGGTTATTGGATTTGATGATAACAACCTTGACAACAACATTATACAATCATATAAAATATAGATACCAATGTTTTACTAAGTTATATATTATATAGTGCAGAATATTACACAGGTGTTATATCGAAGACTATATAATATAAAGACTCATGAGTTTAAAGATCAAGATATGAAGATCTTAAGATTATAATTTAGCGTATAATGTCATAGCATATACTGTTAAAGTCCTTGATAGTAATCTTTAATCTCTATCTTCAATTTTCTAATCTTTTATATTTTTCACCAAAATAAATTTCAAAATATTTTATAAAAGTTTTTCAAAATTCAAAATGTTTATAAACTGTGTACAAATTACTTTACAAAGTATCAAATTAGTTTACAAAGTATAGGATTTTCAAAAAAATTAAAACAAATAAGTTTTCAAAATACATTAGCATATGTCTACATATAGGAATAGGGTATATCAACATACATGCCGCCAATTGGTTTTTCAAATTTAGAAGTAAAGTGTTTATTTGTTGCAACTCTTCATGAATGGACACATCTGTTCGTTTACTATATAAAGGTAGTGCAAATGAATTTTTTAACAATTAATTACTTGCTTTCTTCCCTTCTCTTACTCTCTGGAAAATTTCATTGAACATTATACTCTATTCTCTTCAAAATCACATAGAATAATTCATAATTCATTGTGTTGATTCAATGCTACTTTCTAACTATTTTGGAAACATCTCTCTCTATCTCAAATCAAAGATCAAAGTGTTATTCAAGAGACTACAGGATCCATTGTATCCAAAGTTCAAGAAATTTTCTTTGGAAAAACTATCAACTCGATTTGTATTTGCTTTAGGTGTGCTTATAGCCCATTCAAATCAAGTGGGTGTGCTTAGTAGCCCAAAAATCTAGTGGATGTGCTTGTAGCCTGATCAAAGCAAGTGAGTCTACCTTGAGCTCGGAAATTCAAGAGGGTGTGCCTTGTAGCCTCAAAATCGAGATTGTACTTGGATTTACCTTTTGCCCGATTAAAGATTGGCATTTGAAAGGAAATTTGCACAAGCAATTATACGGTACTGGATGTAGGAGAAATTTTAACTAGTATAAAATCTCCCGCGTCATCTCTCTAACTCTCTACTTTACTTTATTATTTTTATTTTTATCTATGATTGCTTCTACGATTGATTTTTGGCATATTTCTATGTTGATGGTATATGATTTAATATTAATCTCGAGAGAAATTTAAAAAGATCCACATAAGTTAGAAAACAATATTCGTCCCCTGTCGCGTTCAATTAGCCTTAAGATCCATAATTCGACAACCCACATTATTGTACTAAGCCTGATGGGTCAATACATGTTGATAGTCGTTGGATGATATACATCTACTAGACACGGGAATTGTAACGAACCGTAATTTTAACTATTTTAAATTATTAAATTTAATATAATTTTTTAAATTAAAATGGTTAAAAGTTAAATTTAATGATTTATTAATGTAATTTATTGATATAAACTTAGATAAAAATTTAAATAACAAAATTCGATATGAAAAAAATGATTAAATAAATTTTAAATATTATAATATTGATTTTTATAAGTCAAATAGATAAATTATCTGACAATTGAAATATCTGAATCTATAAATTGATTAAACTATATAAAATTTTGAGATGTACATTTCTGAATAATGAAAATTAATTAATATATATACAGATGTAAACTTCACCATTTCAAACTCGTGATACAATATCCATATATCTATATA
The DNA here is from genome assembly GCA_030765085.1 of Allium cepa. Taxonomy (NCBI): domain Eukaryota; kingdom Viridiplantae; phylum Streptophyta; class Magnoliopsida; order Asparagales; family Amaryllidaceae; genus Allium; species Allium cepa. The sequence continues at coordinate 969,154,014 of CM060932.1, read as the reverse complement.
CAAAAATATACAAGCTCTATTTTGATGGCAAAAATATATATAAGTTTATATGTATGTATACATCTTTATAAAAATATTGTATATACAAATATATATATATATATATATATACATACATACATGAATATATAAAGTTCATAATGGCATATTTCAACCTTATGATTATATATATGTGGGTAAATGTGTATAAAAATAGTGCATATAGAAAATATATATATATATATATATATATATATATATATATATTATGCACACACACACGTATATATATATATATATATATATGAAAACATGTTTATATCTAAATATATATATGTATGTAAATATGACAAAATATATAAGTATATGTATATGCATATATGGTATAAAAAAAATAGTATATGTAAATATATATACATATACATATACATATACATATACATATGGTAAAAATTGAGTATATAAATATATATACATATACATATACATATACATATACATATACATATACATATACATATGGTAAAAATTGAGTATATGTAAATCTATATATATATATATATATATATATATGTAGATATATACACATAAGAGCATCATGATGGAAAGATCTAGTCAAGCACACAAAATATCCAATCAAGCCACACTTGAAATCAAATAACCATAAAAGATCAAAGTATCTTAAAAAATCAAATCAGCCCCCAAATGAAATCCAATCAACCAACAAAAGAAAATAAAAACAAAAATATAAATGAAAGATGGAAGCACGTAAACATCTTAGCCTCCTTTTTGTTGGAATGTTCCCCTCCCATTCTATATATAGAGAGAGGCCTGGCCTTGTCTAATTGTTCACGTATGAAACAAAATTTCTGCCTTCAAAATATAAAAAGGGGATTAAAAGCTTAAAGAAGGAAGATTAGTGGACTAAAAGCTTGAGCATGAGTATAGACAAAGCACCAGTTCACCTATTTTATAAAGTAGTGAGTAAAACACTCATTTATGGTTAATGGATGTGTGTATGTGTGTGTGTGAGCATGTGTGTGTTTGAATGAATTCTTGATCTGTGCCAAGTGTTTATGAATTATGAAAATATGTGCATATATGTTGTGCTCGAGATAGGCAGTTCCACCAACACTGTGCTTCTTCCTTAAACTTGCTCTGTTCATTTTTTTTTTTGATAAAACAGCTAATCCTCTAACTTTAAAAATAAATAATTCAACATCTATTAAGTTTTAAACCATAATTCCAAAGCTGAAGTTGCTTGCTTTTTAGTATAGTATATTCTAAAATTGGTTTCATTCTATTTTATCAAGTAGAGAGAGAAAATGACATTTAAAAGTGAATGGGTCATATAGGGTCGAAATTCAACTTTCATAATTTGATGAATAGATCATATAATCGTGATTGTTGTTGAAAAACGTCGGTACTTGAGGAGGCTTAGGTGATAGGGAATACTTGAAAAATGGTGTGGTAAGTTTTAGAGGTGCATGTAGGCTAGTCAAGGTCAAACCAGGGTTTAAAGGCGTGTTGGGTTGGGTCTCAGTTCATGGTCAATGGCGATCAGGAGGGAGAGAGGTGTAAGTGCACATGAGGGGGAAAAGGTAGCGATGACGGTAGCAATGCTCTGGTGAAAATTTGGTGGTGGATTGTCGGTTGTGGTGACATGGAGAGGAATTTTGGTGGGGCTCGGTTGTTTCCAAATTTTGGATCGAGGGTCGAATTTTTAACTGGACGTCGCCGTGGGTCTTTAGGTGGTGGAATGTGGGGCGTAAGTTGTGGGTTACCTGAGAAGGAGGCCGGAGGAAAGAATGGCTGATCGAAGCTTTCGTATACGTGCACATGTTCGTGTATAGGCGCGTGAAATCAAAGAAAGAGGGAAGGAGAAAGGCTGGAAGAAGAGGGGTTTGTTTGGGTCGAATATAGTTTAGGCAAGCTCGGTTTGCATATGTATGGGCCGAGTTATTTTTTAAAATAAAGTAAATTTATGTTATTTTAATAACCTTCACATTTAAAAATATTATTTCTTCTTCGTTTTAAATCCTATAGATGCGCAGATAGTTGCGTCATTTTCCTATTATCAAGTATTTTATCTGGATTAATATCATCGATTTTTCTATGATATAAAATTAATGTTTTTAAATGATTTAAGTGTATAGATAAGTAAATTCTGATTAGATTAATTTAATTAATCAATTAAGTTTTAAATGGATTGTTTAATGTTAACTAAATAAAATAATTCTTTTTGATTAACAAGTAATCTGGATATACATACATACATATATATATATATATGTATGTATGTATAAAACTTGACATAATAAATTGGAACTGATTAAATCCTGATTTGAAAATTATTTATCATTGATTGGATTAATAATCTATGCTTCGATGATTATTGGTTTTAGACATGGATTTTAATTATCTATTGTTTGTGCCATTAAGTAGCCAAATAAATCAAATTAGTTAGAATAAAACGTTGACAGGTTCTATTGGAAGTAAATCGACTTGTACCAATTACTACCCCAAATTTCAAAAAATATGATGATTACAAGCAAGTTATTTTCGATGGACATGTCATGATAAAGTAAACGTATGGAATGAATTTCCATATCTGGATATTGACACCCTGATTGTGGAATTATTCATTTTAAACGAACTGCTTTTTTAAATTTATTGTTTGAGTTCGAAGAGACCAGGATCGAATATCAGCATTATCCAAAACCACTTCGATCCAATAACCACCATGAACCTTTAGGGTTTTGTTTAAAACCTAGTATGCTGGAATTTAATAAATATAAGAAATTCGTCTATTTTAATAAATATTGTACTTAGACATTATTATAATATCACTGGATTTGCTATAAAATGTTTTGGTTATCGTAAGAGAAAAACCCGTCGTGTTTATGTGTGATGTAGTCTTATGAGATACATTTGTTTTCAAAGGATTTTAAAAATAGTAATAATTCAAATTGAGTATGTTTTCTCACGCTGGTTTTCCAGCCTGATTCGGGTGTTATTTTATTATAATGCTCGGGTCAGACCAAGTATTACAGATTAATGTTAGGTTGCTATGGAGCTTAGGAGACGAGCTGGAAGACATAGACGTATTACACACACTTGATTATATTCTACTGTGTATTATAGGCTGTATATTCAGTACTTCATCTAGATTTCTATGTTGATGGTTGTACTCTGATAATTTGTATGTATATTAACAGTTATAGTTTTCTTTTGTATAAAAATCTATTATTCTATATTATTTTTTGTTCCGTTGCGATTGTGAGGTTCCGTGCTGTTGTTTTTTTGTTTCTTCTTCTACCATTTTCTTCTCAACCCCTAGAGATCTTCTATTTTCGACACTCGATTGCTCGGCATTCTATACAGTGAATGTATAGATGTTGATTTTCAAGGGTCGAAAATCCCCGGTCATTACATGTGATAGCGCTGAAGGTTAAGCGAGAACCTTGGCTTTTGTGGGGATTACTCATTAGAGTGGGAGTATTTGTTAGTGATATAAAAATATTTTGATATTAATAAATGAAATGAATTTAACTTGGATTTTATATAGAATATAAAAGATGAATTTTATAAACTGATAAAATCAATCGTGATCGTTGATGATGATTGAATGTTATCTCTTTGTTGATTGATTTTTCGAATTATATGGATGTGCATATTATTGCTTATTGATTGATGAGTCATGCTCGGCCAGTTTATGAGCATCGACTATTGGCTGTTGATTTGAGCAATTGACTATGGTAGGAAACTTTTGTCTTTTGAAAAATATTTAACTACTTGAGAAACTGCATGTTTAACATAGATTTTGAAGTGAATATATTTGAATTTCCCCCTGTTTCATTTTAAAAGGTAATGGATACCATTTGAAACTGATATATGAAATATGGTTTATCTAGACATGGTTAATAAATAAACAAAAAGGTTATTCAAACTGAAAATTTGCGAGTTTGGATTCTGAGAGTTTTTAAAATTGGTTTAGGTTTAGAAATTAGTATAATTTGAAATTATTTTCCGCATAGAACTGTTATAAATTCAAAGTGATTTAAAAAGAAATAAAGTCTAGAACTCACTTTTGTCACTGGAAAATAAATTTTGGTGATGACTATAGCATCGTCGGCATTCATTTTCGAGTCCCAAAGTAGGGGAGGCCGCTTTAAATAGCTTTGCTACTTGATTATTTAACGAAATTGATTTGATTCAAATCCTTGAAATATGATTTGATATTCGAAAGAGATATGCACATATTTATTTCAAACGATTTGGAAAAAATCAATGTTCAGTTCTCGAATTTTCAGATTGAATAACAGTATGCATGCTTCTACACTATGCATTAGGATTGATTGATTGATTGTGCATCTTGTTGAGATGATCGATTGCCGATTTCCGATTTGATTCTTCTAACTATTCTGAATAGTCGAACACTTCCAAATTGAGAATTGACTTTTAAAGCCAAGCATTTTTGAAAATTATAAAAGTATTTTGGAAATATATAGGGTTTAGTTTTGAAAATTTTAAAATAAAGGTAAATAGTAGTTGGATAAGTTTTAAAATGTTAAATATTTTGATAATTGAAATAAATAAGATTATTTTGTATTATACAAAGAGGAAATTGGTTTTGGACTGCATTAAATGGAATTGAGTTTTAAGAATTGCTATGGACTTCATAAATACTTATAAACTATATTTATTTTGCAAAATGATTTTGAAGGAAAATTTTAATTATGTACAAATATGAAATCTAGTTTTGAAAAGTTTTATAATGAAATTGTTTGAGAAATGTTAATAAAATAATAATAAGTTATAATAATAATAATAAAATAAATAAATAAATAAAAATTTATAAGGTCATTTATGTATAGAGGATTTATTTAATTATTTGATTTTGAAAAGAAATTATTGTTTTAAAACTTAATTACTTACAAAGTGATTTTAGAAAGGAAGTTGATTTTATATAGATATGATTATGAAATTGAAATAAAATTTTGAAACTATTGATTTGAAATTATGAAACTTTGAATTTGAATGATATCCGAAGGAAAATAATTGTTGAAATCATATATGAATTTGAAGCTGAACCGATATTTGAAATTGATTGATTTCGAGAACCTTTGATTGTAAAATAAAAGAAAAAAATGATTTGGAAGTTTTCAAACTCATATAAAATGCATTGTATAAGTATTAAGTTAATTTGAAAACTATTGATTTTGAAAGGTACCCGATCTGAAAAGCGATGATCTTACATATAATAGAATTTATATAAGTATGATTTTAAAGTATGATTTGAAAAGGTACTATGTATAGCATGGTATACATTTTCAAATTATAGCTAAGGGAAGTACCTTCTGCTTGATAATCCGCTTTGTGGCTACGTTGTTGATACATTCTATTGACTGTTTGATTTGATCCTAGATGGACTTGGTTGGATCCAAAAATGGGTCCTAATCAATATAGTTTGTCCGTACATAATACTCATGAGTTTCCTTCGATTCTGCTGCATGGCAAAATTCACAGGGCTTTGAAGGCTTAAGATTACGGATGTTTCTTGGGGGACCCATGCAAAACCAATGTGTAACTACGATCTATGGTCATTTTCGACACAATCCACCTGCGTAGAATGATTGCCTTAAGGTACGGATGTTTCCTGGGGGGGATCAGGCGAAATCATTGTGTATCTACGGTCCACATGGCATAATTCATGTGGGCTGATGATTGCCTTGAGTCTATGGATGATAATGACGTAACCGCTAGTGTTACTTTTAAGTAGACTACGATCCATGTGATTGTTTGCTTAGCGTAATTCGTAGAGCAGTGATTCCTCACAGGTATGGATGTTACCTAGGGGATCCATGCGAAACCATTGTGTATCTGCGATCTATGGTTGTTTTGGATGTCACGACATAACACGTGGGGCAGTGACTGCCTAAAGTCACCTGAGGCAGCATCGCTCTGTCCTTTCGACTTAGCAAGAGAGCGACCTTAGGGACCCCATTCCATGACGATCTTGTTCGTTTGATCTGGGTGATTGGATTGTACTTTCCATATCTATTTTAAAGTTTTTCAAGTATTTTCACTGGGTGTTGAAACTTGTCTACTAAGTACTTATAGATTTCTAGTCTTGCGCCTGATCAATGTATTACTAGATTTTGTAAGACCGGGGATAAACTTGTTGAAACATTGAGTTATCCAAAGTATCTTCGATATAAAAGTATTTCGTTATAAAAGAATTTTTAACAAAGAAAATTTTTCAAGCATTTAAAATTTGAATATAAAAACCACTCGAATTATCTATGGGTGTAATTAAGAAACCAATAAAATAAATATGTAAGTTGTATATAGACCATTCTAATTGCATTTATAGTTTTGATTCAGATTTGAATACATGATTTTAAGGTAATTCATACCTGTCCTATTTAGGATTGTTCATTCGTTCTCGACAACGAACACTAATACGGATTTTTGATATGAATCTGAAGTTCTCTATCATAGTTTATTACTATGTAAGGAGGATGGAAGTTTCTAATCAAGAAATCGGATTAGAGTCCGTAATAGAGTAGTCGGGTTACCGGTAATAATTCGAAAAATAAAGTTGCGTATTAAAATAAGAGATCGAAACTGTTATACGTACGAATGGTATATATATCATACAGATTCTAATAAAATAATTGTATAATATGGTTGCTAGCTATGATTGTTCCTTGCTTAGGACTGATATGCTGTTTGGTTGCATGTTGTTTGACATCATCCCTATTAGTTGCATTACATTTATGAGTTGCACATAGTTGTATTAATGATTCATATGTTTTGTAAGTTGATTATTTTGAGTAAAATATATCGTATGTTAAATATCTTACCTCTTTCCTTTTCGAGGATGAAAAGTTTTAACTGAGGGAGATTGTAACGAACGGTAATTTTAACTATTTTAAATTATTAAATTTTATATAATTTTTGAATTAAAATGGTTAAAAAATAAAATTTAATGATGTATTGATGTTATTTATTGATATGAACATAGATAAAATTTTAAATAACAAAATTCAATATGAAAAAAAATGATTAAATAAATTTTAAATATTGAAATATTGATTTTTATAAGTCAAATACATAAATTTTCTGATAATTGAAATATCTGAATCAATAAATTAATTAAACTATATAAAATCTCGAAATGTAAATTTCTGAATAAGAAAAATAAATATATATATATAGACGGATGTAAAGTTCACCATTTCAAACTCATGATAAAATACACACACACACACACACACATATATATCTAAATATACAAACTCCATTTTGATGGCAAATATATATATAAAAGTTTATATGTATGTATACATGTTTAAAAAAATATTGTATATAAATGAATATATAAACTTCATAATGGCAAATTTCAAACTTATGACTATATATATATATATGGGTAAATGTTTATAAAAATAGTGCATATATATGAAAACATGTGTATATCTAAAAATATATATGTATATGCAAATATGACAAAATATATAAGTATATGTAAATGCATATACGGTACATAAAAAATAGTATATGTAATTATATATATGGTAGAAATAGAGTATATGTAAATATATATACATACATATATATAAATATGTATATGTAGATATATACACATAAGAGCTACATGATGGCAAGATCTAGTCAAGCATACCATATATCCAATCAAGCCACACATGAAATCAAATCACCATAAAAGATCAAATCATCTTACAAAATCAAATCAGTCCCCAAATGAAATCCAATCAACCAACAAAAGAAAATAAAAATAAAAAAATAAAAGAAAGATGGAAGCCTGTGATCATCTCAGCTCCTTTTTGTTGAAATGTTCCCTTCCAATTCTATATGCATATATATATATATATATATATATATATATATATATATAAATATATAAAGAGCCTGGCCTTGTCTACTTGTTCACGCATGAAACAAAATTTCTGCCATCAAAATATAAAAAGGGGATTGAATGCTTAAAGAAGGAATATTAGTGGACTAAAAGCTTGAGCAGGAGTATAGACAAAGCACCGGTCCACTTATTTTATAAAGCAGTGAGTAAAAAACTTATTTATGGTTACTGGATAACATATATGTGTGTGTGTGTGTGTGTGTGTGTGTTTGAATGGATTATTGGTCTACGCCAAACGTTTATGAGTTTGATATGAAAATATGTGTATGTATGTTGTGCTCGAGATAACCAGTTCCACCAACACTGTGCTTCTTCCTTAGACCTACTCTGTTCATTTTTGTTGATTAAACAGTTAATCCTTTAACTTTAAAAATCAATAACTCAACATCTATTAAGTTTTAAACCACAATTCCATAATCGAAGTTGCTTGTTTTTTAGTATAATATATTTTAAAATTGGTTTCATTCAATTTTATCAAGTAGAGAGAGAGAAAATACATTTAACAGTGAATGGGTCATATAGGGTCGAAATTCAACTTTCATAATTTGATTGAATGGATCATATAGTCATGATCGTTGTTGAAAAATGTGATTTTTAAGATTGGTTTGGGAATTTTAGTGGCGCATGGAAGGAGATTTTAGGGAATGATCAGTTTTGAGCGTAATGGCAAATTCCGACGACGTGGTCGATGGCAGGGCATGGTGATGGTCGTGGAGGAGACTTGAGTGATGGAAATACTTGAAAAATAGTGTGGTAATTTTTAGAGGTGCGCGTAGGCTAGTAGAGATCGAACTAGGGTTTAAAGGCGTGTTGGGTTGGGTTTCGGTTCATGGTCAATGGCGATAAGGAGGGAGAGAGGGGGAAGTGCGCATAAGGGGGAAAACGTAGCGGTGGCGAAGCTCTGGGGAAAATTTGGTGGTTGATGGTCGCTTATGGTAACGTCAAGAGGCGTTTTGGTGGGGCTCGGTTGTTTCCAGATTTTAGGCCGAGGTTCGGATTTTTAACTCGATGTCGCCTTGGGTCTGCAGGGAGTGGAACATGGGGCGTAGATCGTGGGTGACCTGCGAAGGAGGTTGGCGGCAAGGATGGATGATCGGAGCTGGCATGTAGTGCATAGTTCGTGCACAGGCGCGTAAAATCAAAAAAAAAGGGAAGGAAGAAAGGCTGGGAGAAGAGAGGTTTGTTTGGTCGACTTTAGTTTAGGCGGACCGGATTTGCACATGTATGGGACAAGTTGTTTTTTAAAATGAATTAAATTTAAGATATTTGTATATTTAATAACCTTTAAATTTAAAAACACTATTTATACTTCATTTTAAATCCCATCAATGCACAGATTGTTGCGTCATGTTCCTATCATCAAGTATTTTATCTGGATTAATATCATCGAGTTTTCTGCAATATAAAAATATAATGTTTTTAAATGATTTAAGTGAATAGATAAGTAAATTCATGATTAGAATCTAATTAACCAGTTAAATTTTAAATGGATTGTTTAATGTTAATTAACTAAAATAAATTATGTTAATTAACTAAAATAAATTATTAATTTTTTGATTAGTAAGTAATCTGGATATATATATATACACATACATATATACATATATTTTACTCAAAACAGCAAATAGGAACTGATTAAATCCTGATTTTTAAATTATTTATCATTTATTGGATTAATAATCTATGTTTTGATGGATATTGTTTCCAGACATGGATTTCAATTATCTATTATTTGTGCCATTAAGTAACCAAATAAATTGAAGTAGTTAGAGTAAAACCTTGACACGTTTTATTGGAAGTAAATCGATTTGTATCGATCACTATACCGAATTTCAAAAAATATGATGATTACAAGCAAGTTATTTTCGACGGACGGGTCATGATAAAGTAAACATATGGAATGAATTTTCGTATGTGGATATTGACACTCTAATGTGAAATTATTCATTTTAAATGAATTGCTTTTAAAAAAAATTTATCGTTTGAGTTCGAAGAGACTGAGATCGGATATCAGCATTATCCGAAACCACTTCGATCCAATAACCACCACGAACATTTACGGTTTTGATTTTAAAGCCTAATATGCTAGAATTTAATTAATGTAAAAAAATTAGATTATTCCAATAAATATTGTACTTAGAGACTATTATAATTTCACTGGATTTGCTATAAAAAATTGGTTATCCTAAGAGAAAAACTCATCGTGTTTATGTGTGACGTGGTCTTACGAAATATCTTTGTTTTCAAAGGATTTTAAAAATTGTAATAATTCAAATTGAGTGTGTTTTCTCACGCTGGATTCCCAGCCTGATTCGGGTGTTATTTTATTTTAATGTTTGGGTCAGACCGAGTATTACAGATTCAGGTTAAGATGCTATGGAGCGTAGGAGACGAGCTAGAAGACAGAGACGTATTACATGTACTTGATTATATTCCGTTGTGTATTGTAGGCTGTATATTTAGCACTTTTGAGGACAAGTTATTATAACTGTCCTGATTTCTACATTGATGGTTGTACTCTGATAAATTGTGTGTATACTAACAGCTATAGTTTTCTTTTGTAAAATCTATTAGTGTATATTATATTTTGTTCTGCTGCAATTGTGAGGTTCTGTGTTATTGTTTTCTGTTTCTTCTTCTACCTTTTTCTTCTGAATCTCTAATGATCTGGTATTTCCGGCACTCGATTACTCGACATTCTATACACTGAACGTACGGATGTCGATTTTCGAGGGTCGAAAATCCCCAAGGGTTGAAAATCCCCGGTCGTTATAGGAATGGTCATTCATCCTAGTAAATAGAAGAATTTAAAATTACCTTACTATGTGTCAAAAAAGAAATTTTATATAATATAGCGATTTCAAAACTCTACCTAAGCGACTCCTCTCTCTCCCTTAAAATTGCTTCTCTTCCTCAAATCGCCCGTAGATAGTTAGACACTAACCTAAGCGACTCCTCTTTATAATGTTTTGCTTTAAATCCTTAAATTGTCTGATTTTCATCAACTAATTCTAAGGTTTTTTACACCGCTCTGTGTGTGCTTTCCGTGGTTCGAGGTCATATTCCATAACCATGTTTGTCGGAGCTCCTTCTCTTTAGGATATTTCTGTTTTCCCTCCTCTGCTAGTAGCCTCTTTTAGGTCAACTCCTTGAATGAGGTTGGGGTCTCCACAGGTCGAGGTCTCGGGGCTGAAGCACGTCATGCTGCTATTGTTGGTATGGATGTTTGTAACACCCCACGCCCTTTAGTATACCCAAAAAGGGCACACTAAAAGATGTGGTGCGTTGTAGGTATAGCTAAAAACTTACAGAGACTAAGATTCACAAGACAAAATAATTAAAACTATGAAAATATTTAAATAGAAATCTCATTATTCAAAATCAAACTTCATAAATACTTAATTAATCCAAATACCAAATATCCATGTCTAGTGAAAAACATTATATTAATCGTAACATTAGAGTACATAAAATAACTATCCCTCTCAAAGAAAAGTACCAGCACAATAAAAGAAACAAAAACTGAAAAATAAGAAGTAGAATACATGAAGAAAGTCTCAATAGCTGAACTTCCAGGAAACTCTGAAATCTACTATCCCCGCCTCTGGTGGCCTATGGGGGGAAATGGCAAATAGAAGAGTGGGTCGGACTAAAAGTCTAGTGAATGAAAGTAATTACTAGTATTCTTAAGCAAGATAAAGGTAACAGACTTTGCAACATTCTAGTAAAAAGGGAAATAAAGGAAAAGATAAAGCTAGAATAAAATACGGTTTAACTTGTTGCTTAGGAAGTTTAATTAGATTGTTTGCACTTTTCTTAGATAATGCTTTGATTAGGCTGAAACCTTAATCCTACTTTAGTTAGGCTAAAGTCCTAATTCTACCCTTTGATCCGCCTTCTATCTCTACAGTGCCTACTACGGACTAGACCTATTCACCCCTATGCAAAAGATGCAGACTAGACCCTGTTGGTCCCTACGCAAAAGATATGGACTAGACCCTGATGGTCCCTATGCAAAAGATACGGACTAGACCCTATTGGTCCCTACGCAATGGACACCTACTAATACTGACTAGACCCTGTCGATCCCTGTGAAATAGATACATACTTAGCACTTGGAACTCAATAGCGACTTATCAGCTAGCACTGAGGCCGCACGCTCGACCACCATTAGGCTCGCGGTATCTGTTGCTCCCTCTTATTGACCTCTTATTTACCATTGCTCTAGCATAAGCATGCCCTTGCTTCACCTGTGCGATTGTGAGACCACCTGTGTCTATCTAAAAGGAAATGTTGTTGGTATAGGTCCTACCTAAGAAACAAAATCTAGTTGCGCCCCTTGTCCAAATTATAACATGTGTGTTATAACTTTGCTTATTAAATTAACCCAAACTCTAAGTTTAAAAAATAAGCTACTTCTTCTATTCTCTCTTTTTAGTTATAATTATATGTTATAACTAAGCTTGCAAACATCTTAATTTTGCCTATTTCAGTCTAAGTCCAATTTTATTACAGTTCTTCTGATTTTTCATCACATTTCTGTAAATTCAGTGTTCTTATATTTTAGTCCAAATTAGCGACTTATTTTCTATTAACTATTCCATTGGCATAAAAGTAAATTAAAAGAACAATATTTACATAATTAATCCCAACGTAGAATAGATGTAAATAAAATAGTAAATAATTATAATTACTGTAAATAACTATAAATAATTGAAAAGGCTATAATTAACAGTAAATAATATAAATAACTGAAATAAAATAGCTAAAAGAAAATAGATTGGAATACAAATCCAAAATTTACTTAAAATAAACTATAAATAAACTTGCATAAAGGTTATCCCAAAATTATAGAAAAACTACAAATATTGGAAACCTTATTATTTTAAATTACTTAAAAATCTAAAATAATTACTAAGAACTCACTGTGGTCCTTAGCTTTTTCCTTTAGCCTTCCCGGGTCCACTTGAAGTATATAAAATATTTTAATTAAAATGATCTTCTCCTCGAAAAAATATTCTTTTTAGGGTCCAGCTTCAAGCAATGAACCTAGATGGAGAAAATCTAAATGAGAAAATAGCTAGGCCTAGGGTCATATTTATAGTGTCACTTGTGGATCTCAGACCATTGGATTCGAAGATTAAATCTAGTGCAACCACGTCATAGGCTTGATAGGAACCGTTGGATGGAAGCAAGAACGCATAGGATTGGACAAAAGTTGCAAAATGACGTGTTAAAATCGTTTTGGATGAAACAACGTTAAAGAATGCATTCTGGGGTAGGCGGGTCGACCTACCTGTCGACCTTCACTAGCAAGGGTCGACCTACAGGTCGACCTTGCCTATGTGAGGATCGACCCTAGGGTCAACCTAGCCCCTATATATATATATATATATATATATATATATATATATATATATATATATATATATTTGTGTGTATTCATATCTTATCGCTTCTTCATTAATTCATATCTTCTACATATTAGCTCGGATTTTGATGTTTTATATATGGAAATTGACCTGAAAATTACCATAGACACAATGGTGCAACTCTCATGGCTCAATTTTTATGACTTCACAAAGTTATTTTATCATTTAATAATTCATTAATTAATTACTATAGCTTAAATTTTGGGTTGTTAAAATATTGCTGGTTCTTTGGCAAGTTTGGTGGATCGTACCATTGATCACACAATAGCCGAGCTACATTCCTCATCAATTGTGCTCCAACTAAAGGTAATCTCTAAACTGACCTCTCATCCCACTGTTGCTTCCTCTACATTATTAAATGCTAAAAACAATCATGTCCATAAATATGGTTGAAAAACCCAAACTAGCTAATGGTTAGTCATCTCTATTCAAGAAGAGGCCTGGAATTGCAAGCTCTTTTTCTCCCAAGCAAGATGTTGTGGACTTTACAGTAAACCCATTCCCCTAAGGAAAACCCATTCCCCTAAGGAAATTACCGATGCTGGTATTATATTCTAGAAAGAATAGCTAAATGGTTTCCTTTTGGATAAGGCTCCCTCTTACTCTATTAGGAAAAAGCATATTCTTGGTTTTTAGCAATTGTGTGGATTGGTAAATGCAAGGTATGATAATTCAATGTATTTTTTAAAATTTTCTTGCCTTCGGGGGAGATCTTGTATTTTGAAATTGGACCTATTATTATTAATGGTAAAGTGTTTATCGTTACCCAATGAAACCTATTGGTAAACCTTGCACGTGAGCGAGTTTTATCTATTCCCATCTGGGAACATACCTCAACTATCCCTTCAATTTTTCAATCGCTTGTGGAAGTTAACAGGATTGTCAATCATATTGGTTAGCTGATTTGTTTTGACATTTTCACTAAGCATTGGAAGCTCCATTGTTTTGCCAAAGCCATAATATAGATTACCCCTTCTAGGTAGTTACCTGCTCGTATCCCCGTCTCCCTTGCCTAGGATAGGGTAGTTGACACCGACGTCTCATACCAGTGGAATCCGCCTACTTGCGTCTTTTATCGCTCTTTTGGCAATGTTATTCATTCTTGCCTGCATTCTGGTGCAGATCCTAATAACCTTCCTATTAAGAATCCCTTCCCAAAGCCCCTATCAAGGTGCTAGCAGATTATCAAAGATCCCTACACTGCCTGGTCTAACTGTCCTAATCTGTCTTATCTCTCTTCCCCTTTCTTCGACCCTCCTAATCAGTTATACTTCGACCTTCTAGTTAAATCTCCCTCCTTTGTAACATCCTCGCCCTCTTATGTCGCCATCCTTCGGGTGTTGCCTCCTCGCTCGTCGGACTCGGTTTCCCCACCCTCTAACCCAACTTTCCTTGTTGCGCCTTCAATTGCTTCCCCAATCTCTAATCTAAAGATGAAATTTGTCATTGCTCTCCATTCTGATCTCCCAGCGATGAGGGCATTGCTTGGGAGCTTTTTGATAAGCTAGCGGAAAGTATGCGGTTGGTCTGGTGCAATAAAGCTACAGCTTGGTCACAAAAGGAAGTGGTTTTTGCTGCCATTCGAGGTGGATGATATTTCTAAAATGGGTCCCTAATGATGAGAAAGACGAATTGGAGCTTTACTATAGACTTGTAAATGATGAGATAGTCCTCTATAATGATGGAGAATTCGGTGCCAACAACGAGGAGATTTTGGCTGCTACGGAGTTGGATCGAAAAATTATATTCTCCCTATGCACTCCAGGATTTTACTTGGAGCTTATTAGTTGGGTCCGTAGATGTGATGGTATCTAGTGGGATTACTAAGTGGCCATTTCATATATTACTATTACTTCTATATAGATTATATTATTTACTTCTTTGTTAGTATCCTTGGGCAAGGCGGTTTCATTTTGTGCCTACTTATCATTATTTTTGCTACTGGCCAAGCATATTGGGTGTATTATTTTGTGTTGTGGGCCTACTGCCTAGGACTCTTATACCATTATATATTTGGTATGGTTGTTTGGTCTTTAGATCATTCATCCTTTGTATCGAAATAATTACCTTACCATGCTCATCCTCCAACTTTAAGTGTCTAATAGAACCACAGACTCTTACATTATGCCTCTGACATGACTTCCTCAACGATTCCTCTAGCTCTGTGTCGGTTTTTACTTCTGCCCTTGTAGAGACCCATCGACCCCATCGCTATCACGTACTTTTGCACGATGTGGCTCTATTTATGGTAGTCTAGGATCCACACAACGAAGTCGCTCCCATCATTGACCTAACTGGGATCATGGTCTTAGAAAATCCTTCGACTGCTCGACTTCCAAACTTACATCTTCCGAACTTCAGTGAATCTATACTAGGCACAACATTCCAATAGAGAAGTGATGCTGCCCGAACCTCATCGCCTTGCTCATAATCCTACTGTTGGTTACATGACCTGTAATCAATACGTGTATTTCTCTCTGGAGTTGCCTCCTTTCCTTGGACACATTCTCCAATCCATGAGGCTTACCCTCTCCCAATTATAGTGGAACGCCTGCGTCGTACTACTTGGTCTTTATATAATATTCATAAGGCATTTAGAAAGAGAGAGATAGCCTTTATTTGATGAAATACGCCACTTATACAACTTCAAACACCGATCCAAACTTTCTTTGAAGCCATCAAAAATTGTAAAGTGATAATTAATCTATTTAGCTAGTAGAGTTACTTCAAGGATGAGTGCGTCATTGTATAATTCCCAACATGCTTCTCATAGAAATGGCTGTCACGATGTAAGTTCTACAATTTTTACTCCAAATCTAACCTTACCTAGATATACTTCGTTTAGATAGTTAATCCACCTCTATTTATAATGTAGTTATCCCTTCATGAATCTAGGGTCCTGTCTTAAGGTGTATGATGAGATAGCTACAAGCTATCCTCAAGAATGGGTGGAGGATAACTTACTTACTAACCTTCATCTTTGCCAATACCACCTCCTGCACAATAGCTGAAGAGTACACTTCCTGCCAACATCTTCTGGTGCTCCTAAAGCCGCTATGCATGTTGTTCCATAGGCTAAGAAACCTCCTTCCGCCTTGGCTCACCAAAGAGTCATTAGTGAGGAGGAGGAACCTATATAGTATGGATATCACTTTGGATGAAAAGGATAAAGAAGAAAGAGAAGATTAGGAGGAACAAGAAGAAAGAGAATAGAAAGGAGAAGAAGAAGAAGAGGGAAACGAGTCAATTGGGGAGAATATCAAGGTGGAAGGAACTTCCGCTCCATCTTCCCAATTGAAATGTCTTAAAAGAGGACCCCTTTCCTCCTTCCCCCCAAGTAAGCTCCTAGGCCAATCCATAGTAAGATCAAGGGTCATCTCTAGCTCTAGAATCAATGACATCTTTAGCCCACTGCTCGACTTACGAGCCGACGAATGAGTGGGCTGATGTACCATTCATTCCAACCGAGGGCTTAGCCGTACCATCGTCCCACAACCAAGCATGGACCGTAGAGTAAATAGGATATGTTACCACCACACTTAGGATTACAACCACATGCACTCTGCTTGTTCTTCCTTTCAAATTCTAAGAACAACCCAGTTCTTTTTTCATTTAAGGTACAATAAGAAGATTCATCTTTTATGGTAATCTAAGCTAGAAAATCAGCCAAAACGTCCTAGCATACCAATTTAGCCCTCACTATCACTATCATTCCATTATAAAGTCTAAGAGGGAGAGAGACAAGAGATGAGACGGGGAAGAGAATAGAGATAGAGTCGGGTGAAGGAGGAGAGAGGAGGAAGAATACCAACTTGAAATGGAGCACTATGACTGTGAAAGAGATAATTGGGAATGCCAACCATTATGCCATAATGTAAATTAGATAACAATGATCGTGTAATATATGGTAAGTTTTCTGCTACACACTTTTTAACATAGCATATTGAAAATCATCTGTTGTGTGACACAACAATGATCAGATAATATTTTGTTTTCAAATCAATTTATCTATTATTTTATTGAAGTTATCAAAAAGATTTAGTTTTTCCTCCATATCAATATTTTGGTTTCCCTCTCAATATTGTCTGAAATAGTTAATGGCCACGTGATCGTTCGATTATTTTTCTCTCTCTTTCTTTTGTAGCTAATAGGAAAAAATGGCATAGCCCAAAGATATCTTCTCCCTCCTCGTTGCCTTTGCCTATGCCTCCTCCTACCCATCGCTTATTGCCGACCCTAGCCTTCTCCCATCCGGTCAATGTCTTGCTTGCCAGTCATCTTCATCTTTTCAGCCCGATTTCCTTACTTTCTTTGTGATACGAAATTAGTTTTTCCAAATTGAAAGTTACCACCTGAAATTATGATTCTAAATCGCTCTCCTTCTTCTTTGATGCTTGCGATCATCGATTGCTGGCGATAGTATGCTGCGTTAGCTTTCTTAATCGAGTGTATTTGAGTTTGATTATCCGGTATGATTTTTGCCCTCTTCGATTTTTAGTGTTCTCGACTTATGAAAATGCCAATGATGATTTTAGGTTATAGTTATAGGGATTGAATCCCTATATTTTTGTTTGAATGCCTTGATTTGAATTTATCAATTTCTTTTCTTGGTCGTTTGATTTTCTAATGGACGATGGTCTGATTTCTGACTTTTTCTATTCTAATATATATTTTGATTCTCTGATATTTTAGATTATATTTTGACTTGGTATTGTTTTTCTGATTTTGGCTTACTTGATTAATCATTTTTGATCAATGGCTTGATGCTCTTCTGACTTTTTCACTGTCGCAATATATACTTGAACATTCTGATTACTCTTTGAAATACATTTAACTGGCTTGAGATGGGTGGTGCTTTTGCTTTGGTTTCTGTTTTCTAATTCGATCGCTATGTTGGACCTCATTTTTTACTTGTTTTCACCTTATTTTAACTGATTTGTTTTTCACTTGGTTACTAAGCTTTGTTGTGATAGTCAATGATACTCAAAAATTTGTGTATTTCATCACTGCTGTATTTGATTTGTACATAATACTTGAACATGTTTACAACCTTGATACTTGAGATGCTCGTGTGTTTCATCACTGCCGACATGTTGTAACAATAATGATTGAATTGTTTTGTTGGTGCATGTATGTTCATGTGCATGTCTGAGTTTGTGTCCTCGTCTGTGAATTGTTTTGTGTTGAACCATTATACTACACCTTGTATCATCTTTTTGTATCCCTTATGAGTGTTTGTCATTAATTTTGTTGATGCACCTGAACCTTTTTGTGTCTGAGTATGTGCATCAATCTCTTATATCTTCTGTGCATGTCTTTACCTAGTTGTCTTGAGTTTGTTATGAGTGCAAACCTGATTGGGTTGAGTTTGTGTGTCACCCTATGTTGCCTGGCTATTTGTTTCATTCTCCTGGGTGCATTGTATGGTGTTGCATTACTTCATTGCATCTTGTTGCCGACTCTATTGCATGTGTTGTAATTGCATTGTATGCTCGATAATCTAGCTGTTTTCCTTAAACTGAAATGAAATGGTGCAATATTCTTCATGTATATACATGCATACATATGTATGTGTATATGTGTGACTATGTAATGTTGAATGCCTTGGCTCCAGATGTTCTCGATCCTATATATAGTGCTTGATGCACTTGTGTTGAGCCCGAGCTTGCTTGGACTTGACCTCATGCATACTTGCACTACGTTGAGCCTTCAGGATCAAACTTTGCATTTGTCCCTGAAATTTATTGACACAAGTGCATTTTGTATGTGTATGGCCTAATGGCATGTACAGCGATATACTGTGCATGTCACACGTTGTTTGTGCACTTTGATTCCAGTTTTAAAGTATGAAAAACAAACAACCCAAATAACTAAGGCAATATCATACTAAATCAAATTCTTATTTTTGCAAATATCAATTTGTTCTTCTTTGCTTTTTGTTGCATTGTTGTTTGTTTGACAGGCAAGGTAGAAGACTAGAGCATAAGCAAGAAGATATCAAATTCATGTGTGTGAGTGAGAGTAAAAAAATATTGTATATGAGAGTATGAAAATAATGCTATGTATGACAATATGAAATATGGTGGAAGCTCAATGTGTACTATTTGAAATTGAGTTGAAATAATTTATTTGTTTGAATAAATATAAAATTCTAAACAAATATTTATTTTCATAAAAAAATCATAAACCGTTATACTCTAAAATGTCAGTCAATAATTATATTTTGTCTAATAGGAAATTTAGGGAATGATATTATAACATCAGACAACGTATGACTTTTTTATTATATTAGTGCATATCAGTCAATGGATATCTATAGTCTGATGCGCAATGAGATGGCACCAGATTTAATGATAGATAGATATGCTTTCAGACAACGGAGCATATCCGTTGTCTGATGCATTTTTTGACATAATGAATGTTCTCCTAAAGGCTCCAACTCCTAACATTCTAAGTGCCGCCCTTTTAGCCCCTCCAAGGCCCACGCCCCTATTAAAGTGCTCTCCTTCTGGGAAATCTCTTCCACCACCTCCTTTAACTTGACCCCCGACGATAAGCTTAGTGCTAATATCTTCGGCTCTTATCCCCACTTCTTTAAGAAGTCTGCTTCCACTTCTATCCCAAGCCCACTCTATCAACACCAGAAATCTCACAGTGCCGCTTTAGCTTCTTCTTCTATTTCATATATCCAAAGGCCTAGGAAGGAGAAGCTCACTATTACTACTAAACTTCTAATGGGGCCTTCCATTATTCCTCCTTCTGCTGTGCAGAATCGGGATCCACTTTAGTTACATTCTAGATGACATTCCAAAAAGGGGCATCGAAAAGAGAATGGTTGTTTATAAATTTGTAGGGGACTATAATAACTCTTGGAAGAAATTGGCAAAGGCTTGGCTAAGATCGATAAGAAATCGCCTCTTCCTTGTAACCACAAAGCAGGAAGCTGAGGACGACTAGTGAATAAGTGATCATTTGTCTAATTGGCTAAAGATATCCAAAAAGGATCTAAAAGAAAAGGAATAACCTTTCAAAAATGAAAGTGTAGACCACAAAGCTACAATGTAAGCATTTGACAATAATATCTCTATGATTCAGTGGTAGGCATAGCAAACCCACACCAGGAATGGCTAGCCAGCCAAAGAAATGGAACAACATAAGGCTAGCATCGAAGCCATTATTCTACAACTCACCACCGCCAATGAAGAGATAGCTAAGCACTAGCTTATGATTAAAAAGCAAGAGGCTAAAGCCAAATAAGCTATCGAAAAGGACATTGAGCTAAAGGAGAAGAACAGGGCACCCGAGGACAAAGTTGCTGACCTGGGATGAAAATTAGCCAAGTAGCTGAAAAAGAAGAGGCATGAAAGGAAGAGATTGAGCATACGATCTTCGGATTCTACACTAATATGTTCAAATCTAAGGGATTGAAATGTCTTGGGAATGCATACCCCTATATCCTAGATGACTTGTATGATGAGGTTATTAGGGAGGGAAAAGAAAAAGCCAAAGGTGAAGAATGGAAATTCAATGAAGATAACATCATAGATGCCCTTTTTGATGATAAAAACTTTGCAGTTCTAAAAGTCAAAATTGAGCAGCATGTTTCTGAAGATGCATCATATACACCACTGGGGATTCCATCGAACTCCTCTTGATAGAATCAGTTGAAGATACCCTTTCTCCCACTACTTAAGAGCCCATGTGGAGATGCTACTACGGGAGACCGTATCCGAGGACGTAGCTCTTACTACATCTATGCTACCTACATTGGCCGCTACTGCCCCTATTGAAGGTTATAGTCTAACCCATACATTTCCCATCTACCCCGATGCTTCCATGCTCTTCTAGTTCTTAAAGAGGGGTAGATAGTTCCAGTTCCAGTTTCTACTCAACTTGCTTCTTTGTCTAAAGGTACACCACTTAATGCTCTAGTAATCAAGAGACTTCATATGTCTCCTGATTAGAGTGCTAACCTATATAAAAATGTCATTGTTATTTGAGGTTAATCTATAATCACGCTGCTTCCTACTGTCATCTATACTTTAGGACCTTAAACCTAAGAATCTACTACCATGGCAACGGTCGTTACATCTTATTTTATCATTGCCACCTCCTCAACATGGTCTAGTCCTAGTCCTAAAGCCTAAAAGATTGAGGTGTTGAAGGAGACAGACGAACCAAGCACCTTCCTTGAAAAGGAGGAAGAAGTTATGTCACCCATACATCTAGGCCAGAAACTTCCATAGCTATTGACCTTACCTAAGAAACTACCAAGTTGGTCATGGTGAAGCTTGAGCCAGATGCAACCATTCATCCTCTACCATTATCTATATCCCTTCTCGAGCTTCCAATTTCTTATATTCCATCAACAACCCCTTCTACCTTCGAAGCTATAGAGTCATCCAAGCACAAGTTGGCATATTGGTTGATAATCTTTCAACTACTAACGAAGATACTAAAAGTTGAGGAGGTATGTCCTCGGGGCAATTATGTAATTTGTTACATATCATAACTTTTTTATAACAAGAGTGGTAATTAATTCAAATAGAGACTCATTTTAATGTCTCAGGGGTTTGAATCCATGACATCAAGAACCTTTTTTTGGAGCGCCATACCACTTACCACTACAGATAGTGGTCCTTGAATTTACATATCCTAACTTTGAAACCAATCTCATTCAAAATAAAGTATGCTTTTGGTGTTTGTTTTTAACTATGTATAATGTTATAATGTGATATAAATAACTAATTAAATAATTATTTATTATATACAAATAGAATTTTTTAAATAAAGCATTATATGATTGTAGTTACAATAATTGTAACCATGAGTATCTAATCATAAGCGGAAAATACTTTGTTTTAAATATTGTTGGTCAAGATGTTTTATGAAAGAATATCGATACATCGTTGAGACCAGAGTATGCAATGCTCTATACTATTGGGTAATGTATCACTCATTTCAACTAAGGGAACCATGGGGTTGCGTACTTGTAGTCATTGGATAACTACTAAATGACTCAACCAAGTTCCTATTGGTTAATAATAATTATGTGTGAGAAATGCGGATTACGGATCTTAAGGCTAGGATTAACATTAAAAGGGGGGTGAATAGTGTTTATAAAGAATTACTAAATCTTTTGAATTTATGTTAATTTAAACACAGATGTGTGCAATATACAGACACATATATGATCACAGAAACAAACACAGATGCGGAAATAAAATAAAAAGCAGTAAAGGAAAGAACACACCAGATTTTATACTAGTTCGAAGTTATCCTGCATGCAGTCCCGCACACAAGTACGGATTTCCTTTCAAAAGCAATTGTACAATTACACCCTCGATTTCAAGGCTACGAGGTACACCCTCCAGAATCACAATCCTCTAGGTAGAGATACTTGATTTTTCGGGCAACAAGTTCACCCACTTGATTTTACGGGCAACAAGTTCACCCAATAGATTTCCCAAGGCTACAATCACACCTTATCACGCTTGATTGATTTTCAACACTACAATCACACCTTTTATCGTTAAGTTGATTACAAAAATCCTATAACTCTGAATAGCACTGAGGATCTTGTTGAGATAGTGATAGAGAATTAAACTACGAATGATCGAGTTCGATTCAATGTAGATTTTGGCAGAGTAATGGTAAGAATATGTATTAAGAAAAGTGGACGAAGAAGAGGAGTGAAAAACCAGAAAATCTGATGTTAAATTTGTTGAAACTAACTCCTATTTATAGAAGATCAACAACCATGTCCATTCGTGAAGAGTTATGGCGAATAGACACTTCTTTTGAAATTTAAATTTTGAACTTAAATGACACTATGTCGACATAGTCACCATGAGTATGTCGACATCCCAAGGCAATTTATGATGATTTGATTTTCTTTGAAAATAACCTTTATCTTATATTAAAACTAATTTAAACTTTATAAATATACTTGACTATAGTTAAAATTCATAAGTAAATAATATATTTAGAATTTAACTATAATTTTATATTTAAATTTAAGTATAAATATTTAAATTTTAAATATATTATAATAAAAGATAGTTTAAAATCAGGAGTAATTTGACTTTGAAATTAAAGATGATTTTGAGGCTAAAATTATTTAAAATCAGGATAGAGATTTTTGAATCTTTTATAAGGAAAGTTTTGAAATCATTTTGAAAACAAGATATAATTTTGAAAAATCATTTTGAATAAAAAGTTAGCGGATACAAAACAATGTTCCACTAGATTTTTCGTAGGTTCCATTCTACTTAGGGTTCCATCCCTTTAACAGGCTCGAAGTGGATTCCATTCCACGAATAAATTGGACTTTTAAGATGTCGGTGCTTTTCTATGAGTTTTAAAAAAAATTCTAATTAAAGAATAAATTACTTGAATTCTTGAACTCTTGATAATCTTGATACTCATGAGTCTTCAATCTTGATATCTTGAATCTCCATACTGTACAGTCTTCATTCTTGGTACCTGCATGGTTAAAACCTGCATATACATGTATATCTAAACTTATAACGTTAGTATTTATATTTTATAATCTATTCTAAGGTTGTTGTCATCAAAACCATCATCTCACGGACTAACAATCTCCCCTTTATTGATGATAACAACCTTTGTTTATAAAATATTACTTCTATCCTAATAACTCCCCCTAATTTATGCCCTAATTACCATATTTTATATTTCTCCCCCTTTGTCATCAACAAAAACCAACTCCCCTTCATTCTTGGACTAAAGTACGTGCATTGATAAACTATACAAAGGAATATATAATAGATAGCCTAAGAAATAATTATACTTATGCACCTGATAATTTAATCAAAGACTATATACATTTCAATGTATATATACATGTTTTAAACATCAAACATCGAACTAAATTAAGAAATCAATCCACACCAAGTATCAATCTAAACCAAATCAAATTAATTCAAACAAAGTAAAAAAAAAAAAACGTTACGAGGAACTTCCACCCATCCTTCTTCTCCAAAGATAGGGTCTGCTTTAATAGCATCCCAATTTTCATTGTCATTGGTGAGAGAGACAGAAGAATGTGCTTCGTTATCATCCTTGTGTAAAGAGGAAATCATCCATCATATTGCATCGAAATGCCTTTCTTGCTCCTTGATCATCTGCATTTGACTCGATTCTAAGTGTCGCTGGTTACGAAGAATGAACGAGAGAATATTCTTGAACGAATTAAGAGTTTCTTCAAGATTTTCGGATAAATTGTGAATTGCATTAGCCATACTTGAATTTGTGAAAGAAATGAAGGATATAGAAGAAAGAAGCTGTTATCCCATTTTTGGTCAAAACTGGAATATCAACAAATTGGCAAGGAATGTTGAATATCGGGGTCGGAGATCGATTGGGATCAAGGTTGCGATCGATATCGTCAAAATCTGGTTGAGCTCCAATCGAGACGAAATTGATTGGAAATGATGATAAGGACTAGGAAAGGCTATGTTTCAAATTTCAGGTTAATCGGAGTTCGTATGAAGGAGATATAAGCGAGCCAAATGAAAGGAAGCACTGCCGAACCATCCATCCTCCACTCCCAAGCACTACCGGTCCAAACTTCACCTCCAAGCATGGCCGAACCAGCTACCTCCTCCCACTGCCGAACCAGAAGCAAGGTAGACCACCACCGAACCAAGCTTCGTCCCCATCACCAAACCAACCTACTTCCCTCCTACTATCGAACCAACCATCTTTCCATGCACTACCGAACCGGCATACCACCGAGCCAACATACTACTGAACCAACTGTCGCTCCAACCCTCACCGGACCAACTCACCACCGAGTCAACCTCCACCGGTCCAAGGCCTCACCGGACCAACCCCTCCAACCATCTACCACCGGACCAAGGCGTACCGAACCAACACTTCCAGGCCAGATTGCATCAGCCCAGGCCCACCAGCAGCTATATACATCCAAGACCCCTGCCCCCCAGCCTCACTCTATAAATAGAGGGGCAGGGGTACAACAAGGGGGGATAAGTTTGAGAGCTCAAACACGGAAGGAACTTTCAAACAACTTATATACGCTTGTAATCAAGGCCTTGGACTTGTAATCTGAAAAATAAAGGAGAATAACATATAAAATGGACGTAGGCACATTCTGGACGAACCATTACAAATCTGTGTGTCTTTTACAGTTTAGTCCCTGCTTTTTACATATTTGCATAAATCACCCAAATCACTAAGAACAACACAAAATCAACTTAATCATACGACTTGGAGGTGTTTGCCCATTTTTTGTGCAAACATTTTTGGTGCTTACACTGAGAAGGACTAGCACCCGCTGCATCGGATAGAAGTTTGGATTTGGAAGACAATGACTAGGCAAAATAGTAGAAGGCAAATGGCTGAGAGAAGCCAACCGGAAGGAAGTCAACAAGCATCCTCCGGAGCTGAGGAAGGACCGGCTTCGATCTACATAACCCAGGATGAAATGGAAGCCATAACAAATTCACCGCAAGAGAGGTTGTTGAAGAGTCAACAGGAGATGATGCAGACTTTCTTGGAGCAAATGAGAGCTGCAGGGACCCAGAACTTAGGAACAGCTACAGCGGCTGTGGACGCAGGACAAGGAGCTAGGGTTATGGAACCCAATGGAGGGCAGGATGCAGAGCCAGAGGGCAATCGACAAGGGCTTAGGGGCAGGCCCGCACGATCCAACACAGGAGGACCTTTGGAAGGAGTTCAACAGGCTAGAGCCAACGTTGCTGCTAGCGAGCCACATGAAGAGTATGTACCGGAATTCCCTCGGGGACAACCCCCGACAGACAACGCTGGATTAGTAGATATAATCAGGAAGACTGTGCGAGGTGGTTTGACCAGCAGAGACTTGGAAGGAGTGAATAGGAGTCCGTTCGCTCGGGAAATAAGGATGGCTCAGAATCCACCTAAGTTCAAGCTACCTAGCGTGGAGGTATATGATGGCAAGGCAGACCCTACGGATCACTTGATGAGGTACACCAGACACATGGAGGTGCTGGGGGCATCGGAGGAAGTGATGGCCCGATGCTTCCCTTTGTACTTGACGGACTTAGCTGCGATGTGGTTTAGGCAGCTGGAAGAATGATCTATCAGGACTTGGAGGGAATTGGTGGAAAGATTTTTGGGACAGTTTCGGGTTCATGTCAAGAGACCGAAGAACGTGATGACATTGACATCGGTAAAGCAAAGGATCGATGAATCGCTTAGAGCCTTTCTAACTCGATTCAGTGCCGTAGTTGCTTCGGTGGATCGGCCCGATTCATCGATGGTTTTAATGGCAGCAGTATCAGGAGTCAGGGAGAACTCGGATTTCAAGGTATCTCTGATACGAGATCCCCTACGGGATCTCGACGAATTCTTTCACGAGGCAGAAAGGTTCCTTCGGCAAGAAGACGCGAGTATGGATTTAAAGTTAAAAAAGGTTAATGCGGTTGAGGTTGGAGGACCATCCAGCAAAGGTTTGGATAAAGACAAAGGAAAAAGGAAGTTGGACGATAATTCTGGAAATGCTAGGAAGCAATGGAAGGATCCAAAGTTTTCCACATACAAAGGATTGAACGAGACGCTGGAGCGGATATACCTGGATACTCGGAATCGCCTTCCCTACCGGAGGCCGGCTAGGAGAGAACCAACAAAACGGGAAAGGACATCAGGAAGGCACTGTCTCTTCCATGATTTGGATGGACACGACACCAATAGCTGCAGGCACCTAAAGGACATAATTGAGGAGCATGTAAGGAACGGACAGCTGCCACAATATGTTGGACCTTGGAATGCAACAGTGGAGCAGGAGTAACCGCCGCCTACCTCAAGCTACGATGGTGGTAGGCCCAGGAACGATGGTCAATTGATCATCCATTGACCAGGATAATATGGAATAAGTAGCGAACTATTGGCAAGCAACCAAGTCATTTACACATGTACGGGGACGGAGATAGCCCCTAGGCATGCTCTGAATGATGATAAACTGCGATGCTATGGTTTGTGAAATTTATCTTTTGCTTTTGGATTGGACACTGCTTTTCTTTTTGGTTTTTGGTTTTGGAGCTTGGATTAAGCTCCTGGTTTTGCTTGCTTTTGGATTTTCCTTTGGATGATTATTTTCGGTTTTGGACGCTGGTTTGGATTTCTAGCTTTCTGGTTTTAATTTTGATTTTGGATTTGGATTTCAAATTTGGATTTTGGATTTAGATTTTGGATTTGGATTTTTGATTTGGATTTTGGATTGGATTTTGATTGGATTTTTATCTGATTTTTGATAAACGGTCGTCGGGTATGGATTATGCCTGGAAAGGGGTGAGTCGCTTTGCCCGAACATGGTAAATTGGCTCACTCAGGTCGTCGAGTATGGACTATGCTCGGCAAGGGTCCGGAGTGACCAGGATTCGTCCTAGGACTTAGGCCCTCTATTATCAATTGTTATTATCAGGTCGTTGAGTATGGACTATGCTCAACAAGGGTCCGGAGAGACCAGGATTCGACTTAGGACTTAAGCCATGGCATTGTACAGCGTCCAGGGACACTGGACCAAGGTCGTCAAATGTGGATTACGCTTGGCAAGAACCCAGAGAGGTTAGCTCAACGTCCAGGGACACTGGACCAAGGTCGCCAAGTGTGGATTACGCTTGGCAAGAATCCAGAGAGGTTAGCTCAACGTCCAGGGACACCGGACCAGGGGCATCAAGTGTGAATTGCGCTTGGCAAGGGCCCGGAAAGGTTATGGATTCGGATGTCAACCTGGAGAGGTCTTGGATTTGGTTATTGGCTATTGGATAAGAATGAATTAGGACTCGGTTGTCGAGTTCGAATGGATGTGGAATTGGCCAAAGCTTTGGTCATGGGATTTGGAATTGGACATCGACTCGGAGCATTCAAGGATGATATACTCTGGCAATGTGTTTATGGAATTTAGATATTGGACTCGGAACTATTCAAAACACGCCTTGTTATCACAAGGAATGTTTTGGGGGGCAAAGTGTTATCCCATTTTTGGTCAAAACTGGAATGTCAACAAATTGGCAAGGAATGTTGAATATCGGGGTTGGAGATCGATTGAGATCAAGGCTGCGATCGATATCGCCAAAATCTGGTTGAGCTCCAATCGAGACGAAATTGATTGGAAATGATGATAAGGACTAGGAAAGGCTATGTTTCAAATTTCAGGTTAATCGGAGTTCGTATGAAGGAGATATAACCGAGCCAAATGAAAGGAAGCACTGCCGAACCATCCATCCTCCACTCCCAAGCACTACCGGTCCAAACTTCACCTCCAAGCATGGCCGAACCAGCTACCTCCTCCCACTGCCGAACTAGAAGCAAGGTAGACCACCACCGAACCAAGCTTCGTCCCCATCACCAAACCAACCTACTTCCCTCCTACTACCGAACCAACCATCTTTCCATGCACTACCGAACCGACATACCACCGAGCCAACATACTACCGAACCAACTGCCGCTCCAACCCTCACCAGACCAACTCACCACCGAGTCAACCTCCACCGGTCCAAGGCCTCACCGGACCAACCCCTCCAACCATCTACCACCGGACCAAGGCGTACCGAACCAACACTTCCAAGCCAGATTGCATCAGCCCAGCCCCACCAGCAGCTATATACATTCAAGACCCCTGCCCCCCAGCCTCACTCTATAAATAGAGGGGCAGGGGTACAACAAGGGGGGACAAGTTTGAGAGCTCAAACACGGAAGGAACTTTCAAACAACTTATATACGCTTGTAATCAAGGCCTTGGACTTGTAATCTGAAAAATAAAGGAGAATAACATATAAAGTGGACGTTGGCACATTCTGGCCGAACCACTATAAATCTGTGTGTCTTTTACAGTTTAGTCCCTGCTTTTTACATATTTGCATAAATCACCCAAATCATTAAGAACAACACAAAATCAACTGAATCATACGACTTGGAGGTGTTTGCCCCTTTTTTGTGCAAATAGAAGCAATTTTCAGTGAAGAATTCTGGAAGAAATAGGTATTTATAGGCGTAGAAATTCATTTGAAATGAATAGACATATGGTAAATATTCAAATTTCAAATTCAAAATGAATTGTCATTTCTGACCAGTACATGTCGACGTGGTCATAGAGGGTATGTCGACATGGTGTAGTGAAATTTGATGATATTTTGATTTTGTGAATAATTGTGTGTACATATATATATATATATATATATATATATATATATATATAATATACTAACATTTATTCTGGAGATAAGATAAGCTAGATAACAGAAAAGAAATTTCATTGCATACTAAAATGATACAATGATTAAACATAAAGAACTACACGAACATTCAAATCAAAATAAACTAAAACTAATACAACGAGATACGATAAGGTAGAACTAGTTAGAGGATGATGATGATGAAGAAAGTCCAAGTTTCTTGCCGACTTTGGAAATGAACTTGTTCATCTTGGATGAAATTTTGTCCAACTTCTTACTAACGGATCGTTTAAGAATCCGTTGATTCTCAACAATCGTCTTTTGGTTTTTGAGAAGGGTTTTGGTGGACAGATTAGGAGGATAGTCGATGCTTTCCAGAGAGGTTTCACCTTCTTCTTCTTCAATTTCCATTTCATCCCCTTCTTCTTCTTCCTCTTCCCCTTCTTCCATTTCCTCATGAGCCAAACGCTCTTCCTTTTCGGCAAGAGTCTCATAAGGTTGAAAAACGAATGAAATTTTCATTAGCGAAATGTTGGAATGATTGAAAACTTTTCTAGAAACAAATTCTTCACCTTTGAAATCCACTCCAAAATAATTAAAAATCCGAGTGAGGTAAATTCCATGATACAAAGTATTCTCACCCATTTCAAGATTTTTGGGACGAAGTTCATCCAAAATAACTTGCGCCCAATTTATGTCATAATTTCCAAAAATAGCAAAAAATGCTTTGCAAACTTTTGAAGTAGGATTGTTAAAATTCCCCGATCTTAGGGTCAAAGTATGTTGCAAAAGAAGATTGACAATTCTTACCTTTGGTCGAAAATTTCGATTTTTGAATTCAAAATTATCATTCCCTTCGAAAATGTGATGAAATGTCTCACGATCATTTTCATCGATTTTAAAATTAGAAAGATCCATTCTCATACACTTGCAATTAAGAATGGTACCCAAAAGATCACAATTCAAAACAATTCCAGTGCCCTTGACACTACTCCAAATTTCATCCTCATTTCCATTATAAAATCTACGGTTTAAATTAGCATAGAAAATTTTGACAAGATTTAGATAGCAAACAAAATCATTTTGAGAAGCATCAATAAGACTAAGAACTCCATTGTTTGCAAAAAGAGAATCAAGTTCATAAGAAGAGAAATCTTGAAAAATAGCAAACTTTCCGGGATGGACTTTGGCATAATTGGTATAATTGATGTATGCTTTTATTGCCTCCAGATCATTGAAGAGTTGCTTTTTTATTTTTCTGAAAATTCTCATGGTGGGGGGTTGCTTGAAGAAGCCATTAAAGTAGAGAGTAGAGAGCTTGAAGTTTTGAAGAAAGAGAGTTTGAATTTGAAAATGAGAGTGAAAAGATATGATAAAAGATAGTGAATAAATAGATTCTCAAAGGACATATTCTCTGGTCAAAAGATAGCTTTTCAGAGAATTGAATGAAGTGAAAAGATGGAGGAAAATTCAAACATTTGAATTCAAAATTTTAAATTCAAATTCTGGTCCCCATGTCGACATCATGGTAGGGACCATATCGACATGTGCCAGTGAATTTTCATGAATTATTTTTCCTAAGTTCTCTACTAAATATATATAATTTATTATTTATTTTTGGAATATTATTGGACTAATAATATATTTCAGAAAGTATTATTATATTATCACAAATAATAATAAAAAATAATAATAAAAAATAGAAAACAAATTTTAAAATTCAAACAACTCACCAATTCAAAATCAATCAATCAAGCAATCAAACATCTAATTCTAAGCAAGCAATTTCAACCGATTATATTGTAAATGTGTACCTTTTTCTGAGTCCGTTTCTCTGAATTCGTCGGAGTTGTGATCTGCTGTGAAACACAAATTCGAATTATCTGTCTTCTGATCATCATCACTTGAGGACGAGTCTGAATCATCTAGAGTAGCAGTAAATGAACGCTTCTGTTTCTTTGCTGGATCATTATTCATAGGAGGATTTTGCCTATCTGGATACGGACAGTCTCTTTTGATATGACCTGGTTCATCACAGTTGTAACATTTGACATTATTTGGCACTACATTCTGATTTCCAGAGATCTTATAGTTGTTTCTCTTGAGATTATTCATCTTTCTGTATTTCAGAAATTTCCTAAAATTTCTGGTCATTAAGGCTATCTCTTCATCATTATCGCTGTTTGAATCTGATCCATCAGTCAATGCATTGAATGCCATTGATTTCTTTTCAGATGCTTTGCTTTCTCTTCTCCCAATCATTTGAACTTCATACGAAATTAGATTTCCAATTAATTCTTCTATATTTAAAGTAATGATGTCATTTGCCTCTTCGATGGAAAGTGTCTTTTGACCCATTCTGGAGTAAGAGAATTTAAAATCTTTCTGACTTGATCTTCTTCAGAAAATTCCTTTTCCAAAGATATTAGAGAATGCACAATATCCTAAAATCTACTATATATATCTGAAATAGACTCATTATAATTCATTTTAAATAATTGAAATTGATTTATGACCATGGAAATTTTGGTCTGTTTAACTTTGCTTGTTCCTTCGTGAGTAACTTGCAAAGTTTTTCAGATTTCATACGCAGACTTACAAACTGACACTCTATTGAATTCATTTCTATCTAGAGAACAAAAAAAAATATTCATTACCTTAGAATTATTTTGTGCAACAGTCTTTTGCTCAGCAGTCCACTGTGCAAAATCAGTTGTGGGTTCAGAATATTCATTGTGTAATATTCCAAGTGTCTAATCCTATAGATTGTAAATATATTTTCATCCTACATTCCCAATATGCATAGTTCTTGCCATTAAAAGTGGTGGTCTGACAGTAGACCGACCTTCTACAAATGAACTAGTGACAGGGATACTAGTGTTAGTAACAGTACCAGTGTAGGTAGCCATTTTGAAATTTTTTCAAAAATCAGATTATGAAACTTTGAAAATCTTGCCCTGATACAAAATGTGAGAAATGCGGATTACGGATCTTAAGGCTAGGATTAACACTAGAGGGAGGTGAATAGTGTTTATAAAGAATTACTAAATCTTTTGGATTTTTATTAATTTAAACACAGAAGTGTCCAATATACAGACACAGATATGATCACAGAAACAAACACATATGCAAAAATAAAATAAAAAGCAGTAAAGGAAAGAACACACCGGATTTTATACTGGTTCGAAGTTACCCTACATCCAGTCCCGCACACAAGTACAGATTTCCTTTCAAAAGCAATTGTATAATTACACCCACGATTTCAAGGCTACGAGGTACAATCCTCTTGGTAGAGATACTTGACTTTCCGGACAACAAGTTCACCCACTTGATTTTACGGGCAACAAGTTCACCCAATTGGTTTTCCAAGGCTACAATCACACCTTATCACGCTTGATTGATTTTCAAGGCTACAATCACACCTTTTCTCGCTAAGTTGATTACAAAAAGCCTATAACTCTGAATAGCACTGAGGATCTAGTTGAGATAGTGATAGAGAATCAAACTACGAATGATCGAGTTCGATTCAATGTAGATTTCGGCAGAGTAATGGTAAGAAAATGTATTAAGAAAAGTGGAAGAAGAAGAGGAGTGAAAAACTATAAAATCTGATGTTAAATTCGTTGAAACTAACCCTTATTTATAGAAGAACATCAGCCATGTCCATTCGTGAAGAGTTATGGCGAATAGACACTTCTTTTGAAATTTAAATTTTGAACTTAACTGACAATATGTCGACATGGTCACCATGAGTATGTCGACATACTAAGGCAATTTTTGATGATTTTATTTTCTTTGAAAATAACCTTTATCTTATATTAAAACTAATTTAAACTTTATAAATATACTTGACTATAGTTAAAATTCATAAGTAAATATAGAGAATAATATATTTAGAATTTAACTATAATTTTATATTTAAATTTAAGTATAAATATTTAGAAGTTAAATATATTATATTAAAAGATAGTTTAAAATCAGGAGTGATTTGACTTTGAAATTAAAGATGATTTTGAGGCTAAAATTATTTAAAATCAGGATAGAGGTTTTTGAATCTTTTAAAAGGAAAGTTTTGAAATCATTTTGAAAACAGGATATAATTTTGAAAAATCATTTTGAATAAAAAGTTAGCGGATACAAAACAATGTTCCACTAGATTTTTCGTAGGTTCCATCCTACTTAGGGTTCCATCCCTTTAACAGGCTCGAAGTGGATTCCATTCCACGAATAAATTGGATTTTTAAGATGCCAGTGCTTTTCTACGAGTTTTAACAAAATTTCTAATTAAAGAATCAATTACTTGAATTCTTGAACTCTTGATAATCTTGATACTCATGAGTCTTCAATCTTGGTATCCTGAATCTCTATACTGTACAGTCTTCATTCTTGGTACCTGCATGGTTAAATCCTGCATATACATATATATCTAAACTTATGATGTTAGTATTTATATTTTATAATATATTCTAAGGTTGTTGTCATCAAAACCATCATCTCACGGACTAACACTATGGTCATATAGGAAATCTTAGTGTGACGATGTTACACGGCTCTTTTGACTTAAGAATATGCCATTCAACGTGGCACTCCACTTTCATTATAGTTATACCATGGCATGATGACCGTTGAATGACTATAGTTGGGTTTGAGTTAAAGCTTAGGAAGTGAAACACTGTTTAATGGAGAATTTATCTCCGCTGCTATGAGTGGTTTGTATTATGGCAACCATAGTCAACTCAAAGTCAAAATATCTAGTTAGAGTAAAACATTTAATAATAAATGTTATTATGGAACGAAGGACATTGTAGTTTGACTAAATAGTTTTATATGGATATTGTTGGACATTTGAACGGTACCAAACTCCAGATATCTTAAAGCGATGTAGTATTGACGATGGCAACATATGTTTATTATATCAATGCTTAATTGGAATAGCTTAAGTTGATCTAATTTTATTTTACCGAAATGATCCATAAGTGATGAATTCAACCAAACAGTCACACCATCAGTTTAGGTGATGTGTGAACAATAATATTTGAATTTTTCAATACTAATCGTTGGCTGAATTCACACCTGTGAGTCACATAACTGTATCCGTGAAATTTCTAAAATACCACCTGATTTAGTTAGTTTATAATGTGTAATAAATTATCTAAGTTAACTAATATTCAAAAAATATCAATTACAAATGTATTTATTGATTGGGGTGTGTTTAGTTATTGGGTAGCTCTTAGAAATTTTTTAAGTGCCATTAATTATTTAGGTATATATATATATATACACACACATATATCGATATATGATATTGATATATATATATATATATATATATATATATATTTAAACATGTTTTAAATATGTATATAAACAATTAAATGGAACATTGACAAATGATATTTCCATATGTGGCCAGCCATATATAGTAAAGGAGAATTTGGAATCAGCTTGAATTGATATGAGGAGATTGAGTAAAAAGGGGCTGGAGATTTTTCTTTTCTACTTAACTCTCTCTATAAATACAAATATAAACACATTCCTCTCTACATGGTTTTTGGAAACCCTAATCGCCCACACTATAGCTGCCCTCTTCTTCATCCCTTCCAAAATCAACACTCCATTGGTGGTACATCATGATTCTTTGCAAGCTCAAGTGCTGATTTCAAAATCCTAGGAGATTAAAAGTAGATCAACGTGGTGCAAGTGGCAAGATCTTCAAAAGTACATGTATACTATAAATATATAAGTAGATCTAATCTCATGATAGTACTTTAACTTAATATATAATATTGTTTCCTTGTATATGAATTTTAATTAATAATTTTGGATTAATAAGTAACTGTTATCCGGCCTTTTAGCCAGGCAATATTTGCATGGACTGGATGAATCGAACTTGAAAGCTATCGATGCAGGAAGCCCGGAAGATAGCCACAAGTCCAGAAACCAAGTGAAACCAGAGTCATAAGAAGGAATCAAAGCCATCCTAAAAAATGCTAAAGCAGAATCCATCTGAGTGATGGATCGGTACCGACCCATAAACTTACACCTCAATGGCCTCATTTTTCTTTTATTATTAACTGTTAATGTCAACAACCTATTCTAAGCTTCATATGATCGATTGCATGTTGTTTGATATCGAACGCCTCGAGCACCTAAAATTAGCAACTCTATTCCTCTACCAATCAATCTTATTAGCTCAAAAACAAGCTTATAACGGTGCAAACAAGATCGAAATCACAAAGATAACAATACATCGCCACATCACAAAGCATCAGGACTGGTCCATAAGGAGATCTTATGGATCGATGTTGATCCATGCCTATGTATTGGTACCAATTTATCACTATTATTAAGTTGGCCACGTTTCTTCGAGGCTAACTGCTACTGGATTGTGGAGATCATGGTGGCTTATAGTCATATATAGGAGGCTAAGGGCTCATTTTTGGGAATTTTTTTTGCTTCCTCGCAACTTCTACATAATTTCCTTGTAATCACCTATGGATCCCTACTAATACATAAGAAATTTACTTCCAAAACAACAATATAAAAAATAGAAATCTCAAGTGGATATAGGCAATACAAGACTGAATCACTATAGATGTTTGGTGCCATGTTTTTACTTATTTTACATTTATATTTCTTTATTTACTTCTTTTTTAAAATTTATTAGTGTTTGTGCTACTTTTTTCTACTAACACTTTGGTGCTTTCATTGACAGCGTGATTCCCAGGCCGTATGGATCCATTGTTTATTATTAAATTGCTTAAATCCAAGAGATAGATCCAAATTTCTTTGTCCTTTACTCTTTTGAACTACTATGATTTCTAAAAAGTCAACTAGAAGTTATTTAGAATGGCTCCTTCAAGAGATCGATCCACCACTTCAAGAGCTACTGAGGATGTTGAGAATATTGATTCACAACGTGTTGAGGTGTTTGCACAGCCAGCTGCGACCAAGGCATAACCTGACAGATGTGATTACTACATCGAGATGGACTACATGATATGAATGATAAGCTGCAAGAGAGCAGCGACGAGTTGATTCGGAAAATTCAACAGAGTTTGGATTTGTTTAATCAATTAAATAATAGCCGTAGGAGAAGTAGGAGAAGCTTGACACCTTCTAGTTAAGAATCTGACAGTTCCTCATCATTGAAGAAAAGGAAGAGGGATAGAAAGCTAAAGATGGTTAGAAAAGAGGCCGGAATGTCGAAACAGAGGTTAGAACCAAACCGCGGCAAAAGCTTATGGATCGGTACCGATCTATCAAGAAGGATCGGTACTGAACCATCGTTGGTTTGGGTAGTCAACTTTCGAATAATGGTATTGGTTTCGCTTTTGGTTGTGCTATGGATGGGCAGAATGTTGGAGAACAGGTGGCCATTTTGGATACATCGCAAAGGGACTATGCATGCAGAACTACTGAATGACCGGTTCTCCTAGATTTAGGAGAACCCAGGTATCATGAAACTAACCGAAAACATTTGTTGGGCCAAAATTTTAGGTCAAATCATGATTACTACCGTTCAGTAGATCTAGTAGAGCCGGATTTGGCCGATATGGTAAAGATACTTGTAAGTGAGAACCAGAATCGAGGCAATGATGATTTGGATTCCTCCCCGATCCGAAATTCATTCACGGAGGAGATCTTATGCGAAGAATACCCGAGGAGGTTTGTGATGCCAACGGTACCATTATACAACTGGAAAATAGATTCGAGGCAACATCTGATAAAATATGACTAGCATATGGATTGTGCCAGAGCTATAAATGCTTTGAGATGTTGATGTTTTTTTATTATCCCAAAAGGAGTGGCAACAATGCGATCCGCCCACCTACCGTCAAGATCCATATCGTCTTTTGAGCAATTGACATGGAAATTCATTGAGCAATTACATTGACATACCACTCCAAAAGACGTCATGTCATTATCCAACCTCTTCCAGGAGACAGGAGAGTCATTGAAAGATCTCTTGCACATGTTCAATACTGTAGTGACTGAAGTGAACAATGCTTAAAAAGATATTGTGTTGATGGAATTAATTAGAGGGATCCATCCTGATACCGATTTCAAAAGGTGGTTCAAAATGAAACCCCACCAATAATGGATATGTTCTATAGAAAGGTAACTTAGTTCTTGTGTTTGGAAGAGGCTAGCCCTACCACCAGAAAACCAATGTCGAGCAGTCGGCGGAGGTGATACAAAGCAACATCGCTATGGAGTAGTCCGGATGGAATTTCAACAATATGGATGTGAATGTGGAGAATAAGAGTCGTGGATAGAGAAGGAGCGATGCTGGGGATGAAGACAAGAAATAAAATGTGAGGAGACATCCTAGAAATCCCAAAATATGACAACTACACCCCGTTGAACAACTCAATCAAGAACATATACTTGGCTGCTCAGGGTACCGAGCAATTCAGGAAGCTAACTCCCAGGGAGTCGACTAAGAAAGGGAAAAAGTCTGGCAAGTTTTTATCAAATACATGAAACACATGATCACAACATGAACAAATGTTGGCATTTGCATGTTGTGATTGAGGATTTGATCCGAAAGATAACGCTGCAGCGATTTGTGAAAACCTCGTAGGATGGCGGGCAAGGAACTTCAAATCCCCAACAGCGGCAATCGGGGCTTGGTAGTTGATGAGCCTAGGTGGCTTGAGAAACGTTTGGTGATTAATACTATCATTGGCGGACCACATCCAACTGAGAAGAGTTGGAACAAGATGGAGAGGTATGTGAATGCAATGAAGCATGTAGTGAAGGAGAGCTACTTTGCCATCAAATATGATGCTTTGGCAAAGCAACTCAATACTTTGACAGATGACAATATATTTAGAAATAGAGATGCTGATGAGGTGGAATCCATGATTATTGATCCATTGGTGATTTCGACCATGATTGGCCCCCGATTGTGAGAAAGGTGCTAGTTGACTGTCGAAGCTCAATCAACATTTTATTAAAGAAAGCCTATGACTAGATGCTTTTGGAGGGCAAGGACTTAAAGCCATGTAATTCTCGAATCCAGGGATTTAACGAGACTGCTACTAAGCTGGTGGGATATGTGGATTTGTCAATGTTGCTTGGAGAAGGCGACCGTAAGAGAGTCCGGGTTGTACCTTTTATTCTTCTCGATATTTACCCTGTGCATAGTGCCTTTTTAGGTCGATTGACCCTTGCTGAAATTCGAGTGGCCATAGCCTTGTGGTGCTTGACGATGAAATTCTCGATAGAGAATAGTATAGGAATTATACAAGGTGATCAGGGGCTTGGCCGGGAACGTTATGTCACCGAGCTGAGAGGGGCAAAACAAAGAGAGAAAGGAAAAGGTGTAGAGAGAACTCTCTGCATCAAAGATTTGGATGCATAAAAACCACCACCCGAGCCCTGGCTCGGGCAACACAATCGATTCTATAAGGATATGGTTTCGAGGAAAGAACCAAACATTGCAAGGGCGGCTCCTGCAGAGTTGACAATCAACATCCCATTTAGTCAGGATGATCCCATGCAGGTTCTGAAGATTGAATCTCAACTCGGAACAAGGATGATGAAAAAATTGACCGGTTTTCTCCGACCAAACCTAGATGTGTTTGCCTAGATGCATTCCAACATGTGTGGAATATCATTGGAGAGCGTTCCATGCATTAAATGCAAAGCCCAAATGTGTTCCTTTGAAACAGAGGCGCCGCAGTCTAGTTTTGTAGAGATTTGTTGTACTAAGGTGGATAAGCTGAAGAACGACGGCTTCATCGATGATGCTCTGTACTAGGAATAAGTATCCAATCTAGTCTTGATGAACAAGTCTAATGGAAAATGGAGAACGCGCGATTACTATTCCGATTTGAACAAGGCATATCCGAAAGACAACTTCCCACTCGCAAAAATCGATCAACTGGTAGATTCAACCACTGGACAAGAACTGCTATCGTTCATGGATGCATACTCTGGCTACAACCATATTCTGATGCACATCCCCCATTAGGATCACATCAGCTTTATAACTGAACTATGATTGTAATGTTATCTTCTCATGCCTTTCGGTTTGAAAAATGCCGAAGCAACTTAACAAAGGCTAGTGAATTCAATGTTTATAGAACAAATCGGGCTTTTTATGGAAGTGTATGTCGATGATATGTTGGTAAAATTGCGACGATCGACTAACCATGTGGAGGACTTAGAGGAGATGTTCAGTGTACTCCGAAGATTTAGATGAACCTCAATCTGTTGAAATGCTAATTTGGAATTTCATCTGGTAAATTCTTGGTTTCATATTGAACTCAGGAGGAATAAAAGCTAATCCAGAGAAGATCATGGCATTGAGAGATCAAAGCCCCAAAGTCGATCAATGAGGTCTAGAGTTTGAATGGGAAGGTTACTACATTGAGTGGCTTCATCTCTAGAGCCATTGATAAGTGCATCCCTTTCTTCGACGTCATCAAGAAAGAGAAGAGGAACTTTGCTTAGATGCAAGAGTGTATAGATGCTCTTTAGGCTCTGGTATATTGCTTAGAGAGGCCTCACATCCTATTAAAGCTGTTATAAGATAAGTTTTTGTTTATTTACCGAGTAGTGTCGGTGCACGCATTGAGCGATGTGCTCATAAGAGAAGAGTACCGAATCAGGAGGCCAATGTATTACACTAACAAGCGATTAACAAGAGAAGAAAGAAATTACCCAAAGTTGGAAAAGCTGGCCAACTTCCTACTGATCGCATCAAGGAAACTCCACCAATACTTCTAGGCTAATCCAATCAAGGTTCTTACCAACAAGCCTTTGAGACAAGTCTTGCAACGACCTAAAACATTTGGAAGGTAGTTGAAATGGAACATTGAATTGAGCCAACATGACATAACTATCATCCCCAAAGGGCAATCAAAGGCCAAGCATTAGTGGACTTCGTAGTCGAGTGTACTGCATGAGATTATACTCTGGAGAGCAATAGAAAGCTTGATGTTGGATGAAAGATGTTCGTCGATGGCGCATCCAACGAGCATTCTTTTGGGCAAGTGTTGTCTTGGTAACCCCAAGAAGAACGTTCAATCTATTATGCCTTGAAACTTGATTTCCTTGCAACAAACTATGAGACAGAGTATGAAGCTTTGATTGTTGAACTGAAAGCTGTGAAAGAAGTGGAAGTCAAAACTTTACACATCTTTTATGATTCCCAACTGGTGGTGTGCAAGTAGAGAATGGAGTTTCAGACAAATGGGGCAAGGCTTGCCCCATATCTGAATAGAGCCTTTGAGTTGCTTAACGATATCAAGTATTACATAATAACTCATACTTCGAGTGAGGAGAATGCAAAAGTCGATTCACTGGCCAAGTTGGCTAGTTTGGGAGATGCGCAACTCATGTGGTTGGTCCCGGTGGAAATATTATTGGCTTTGAGCATTGACTGGATGGATGTTGATTGGATCTTGCAGGCTGAGTTGAAAAGGAGTCACGGATGTTGATTGGATCTTGCAGGCTGAGTTGAAAAGGAGTTACGGATGTTGATTGGATCTTGCAGGCTGAGTTGAAAAGGAGTCACGGATGACTCCAATCGAGAGCTACTTACAGAATGGAACCTTTCTCGACAGAAAGAATGAACAATAACGGCTCCTTTATTAAGCTTCAAGATAGATTATTTGAGAAGGAATGCTATGTAGGAATGAATTCTCGGATCCCCTACTTTGGTGTGTCGTTAATGATGAAGCCAAGCGATTCCTCAAGGAGATTCATGAGGAGACTTGCAGTGACCACACCGGAGGACAAACCTTAGCGGAAAAAATTTCTTCACTAAAGGTACTTCTAGCCAACTGTTAACCGAGATGCAACTGTTTACACCAAAAAGTGTGACAAGTGCCAGAGGTTCGTAAAGATTCCTAAAGCCCTCCCAACAGGTATAGATATCATTGACTTCTTTCCAATGTCTAAAGGTGGCGTGAAGCACACTATCGTCGCTATCGACTATTTTACAAAGTGGGCTGAAGTAAAGCCACTTGCCACAATCACTACTAAGAAGATGATCAACTTCGTAGTTGGGAATATCGTTTTTTGCTTTAAGGCCCCAAAAATGATTATCTTTGACAATAGAACCCAATTTGGTAGTGTCGAGTTCGAGGATTTTTGCTGCTGGCAACGCATTAAGAAGACATTCGTAGCAGTGCCACATCCCCAAGTGAATGGATAAGTGGAAGATGTGAAAAAAATTATCAATTCCATTCTTAAGAAGTGATTAGAGAAGGCTAGGGACAGTGAGTCGACGAATTACCATTAGCACTTTAGGATTAGAGAACGACTCATAAGTCCAGGACCATCCACTCTTCTTTCGCCCTAGCCTATGGATCAGAGGTTATTATTCTTATTGAACTCAAAGTACCTTCTCATCGAGTGACTCATTACAACCCAAGAACAAACAAAGAGCTCCTGTTAGAGTCTATCGACATGGTCGATGAGAAGCATGATGAAGCTGGTCTGAGAGCAGTTATACATTGAAAATGAGTTGCTCGGTACTACAACACCAAGGTCGGCGGCCGAACCTTTGAGATTAGCGATCTCATTCTCAAATGAATCTTCTCGGGCCCTATGAATATGGGCTCGAGATGGGAAGGTCCATACGCAGTCGAACACAAGCTTAGAGATAGAACATTCAAGCAAGCAACTGTGGATGGAGTCTCACTTCCCCCGAGCGTGGAATAGCGTACAACTATGATGTTATTTCACTTAATATTTAACTTTGTGAATTTTAATCAAGTTATATGTAACAAGACAGAGTATGTTATTTGTCATGTTTATAAAGCGAAATGAATCCCCAAATCTATGACTATGTCTTTGCGTAACTATAATATTGTGAAATGTGATAAACATGAATGAACTTGCATGTTTACAATGCAGGTATGAAGGTGCCCAGGGATAGGTGCCAACTGAGCTTTCGAAGTCCATGATTGGACCCATGAAACATATCCACACTAGGTGTCCAGAGATAGATACATGTCATCTCCCTCAACCCACGACTTGGGGAGGAGTATAAACATTCAAGGGAGGAACGAGATAGTTTGCTCCTACAGCTCACGCCTAGAGTTTGGCAAAGCATCCATACCTTGCTTAGAGAAAGGAAAGATAAAAGATCAACGCCTAGAGATAGGTGGGATCTTATATCCAAGCTTCGATCAATGCCCAGAGTAAAGTGTAATCGAAAGTGAATGTCCTTAATAGGGATGTTTATACCACCATTTCGAGTGGTTAACTTCGGCCAATGCTTAAAGTTTGATATGGCCGAAGCTGCATCCTAGAGAAAGATGCCTAGATTGACGTCTAAGATGAATTGCTTCAATCGAAGCCTAGAGTCTGGCGCAATTGCACTCAAACGTCCTTGGAGGGAATGACCAAATCACCTTCCTAGGTGATTAGAATCCGACTAGGTTCTAGAGTCAGATATGGTTACATGCGACACCTGGAGATAGACACCCCAGTGATTGCTTTTCACTCACAAAAATAACAGGATGTCAATTCTCATATCCAGTCGAATGAGACTAGATCGGTAAACAACATATTGAACTAATAATTTAGTCCAATAATGCTGCTGAGAAATGATCTACAAGCACAGGAGCATGATGTCAAGTGCATTTCTCA
The DNA here is from genome assembly GCA_030765085.1 of Allium cepa. Taxonomy (NCBI): domain Eukaryota; kingdom Viridiplantae; phylum Streptophyta; class Magnoliopsida; order Asparagales; family Amaryllidaceae; genus Allium; species Allium cepa. The sequence goes on along the minus strand of CM060932.1, from coordinate 969,110,844 downwards.
AATCATAAGCAAATTCGCACAAGACTTGAACAAAACAAAAGGTCTTTATTATTCACATCAAAATAAAGGTTGAAAAAAAATATAAGTTTTGTTAACACTAAACTGAAAAACAAAAAGCAAGTTCTAAACCCATACAAAACCGACCAGAAACAAAAAGCAAGCTCCGACTGTTGTACACAAAAGCAAGCAAACATTTACTTCTTATGCTATTTCTTCTTCGACTTCTTTCCATCTCTATAGGATGGACTACTGGAGTCGTCAGCTTTCTTCCTTCCTTTCCCCTCGCTTGTATTTGGAAGTATGATATGCAATGTAATAACAAGTGCAATTTGAATACTTCTGGTCATAAGTAAAGAGATCAAAGCAAAATTGTCTCACTAGGCAAAGCAATGGATAAAAGAGGAGGGAAGAAGTCTACTGGCTCTTGCCTGATCTCACTAGCTGCTAGAACCTATTTTTCTAGAACTCTTGCATGTTATGCCCTAAAAAGGCTTAGAAGACTTAGTTATAACAACATCCTCCTCTACCTAGACTCTAAGATACTAGTCGTCTCCTTTTCCAATGCATGAATTATTTGCACACCCGAGCCTGGAATACCATTAATTTGGATGCTTGGGATTGTCCTGGAAATAGTTAGGATTGTTGACTCAGTCATTGTTTCCAATTAAGCTAACTCGAAACCTTCCTTTGGGGGCTAGTAATCACGGGCTGACTTGAAATTTGAGAAAGATGAAATGAGATATTTGCAACATCGACCGGTGACATGTGAGCTCTCTCAAATATAGGTGAGGTCAATGAGATACCTCTAACAGATTAAAGCTCTGCATAAGTAGGAGGGCCATTTGAATTCCGTTCCAAAATGGGGGATAACATGCTTGTCTTTGGCATCTACGGTGTATATGGATTGTACGGAGGGACGGATGGAGTGATAGAGGCAACCGGGGGCCTAGAAGTGAAGCCTATAGTGAGATCTTAAGGTGTAGTCTTGGAGCCTTCGGTTTGATCCTTTTGAACCATAGTGGCCAGCTCTGGATGCAAAATAAGTTCACCAGCCTTAAGTGGTTCAATTTCATCTGGACCTAGAATCTCACTCTCCGGCCCTGCCAGATTCACCTCACCTCCTTCCAAATTCAACTGCTCATCCCACACGATCTTCTCCTATGCCAACTCTAGTGATTTGGGATAGTATTTTCTAAGCCATGCCAAAGTTTGAACTTTAATACATTGGCATTGTAATTGATGATGAGTGCCTCGAACCTATCTTTGACCCGCTTCTCCATGGCTGCCACCAACTCATCTACATTCTTAGCTTTGGTTAACGCATCATCTCTCTATTTAGGGGCGTTAAGCATCTCTTCACAGTAGCTCTAGGCCATTATAAGGACTTTGTCCTTCTCTTTCTTTTCCTTGATGAGTTGTGGCTTGATCTCTTCCACTACTTTTTTCGGCTCATGGTTCTTATGGTGAACAGATTCAATTTGGGTTAAACGGTCCTTTTTTTCCTGTTGGACCGTCTTACTCCGGTCCTTAGCTTTCTGCTCGGCATCCATTTACGCCTATTTTAGCATAGCAACCTCTACATCAAGGTGAGCGATAGTCCCATCACTCTATTTTGCCTTAAGTCACAGCCTTGCGGCCTCAACCTCAATGCTCTCACCATATTCAGAGATCTGCTCGTCCAACCTCTTCCAGATGAAATACTAGACATAAGCATTACTAACATACGCTACCTTATGATCTTTGATCTCTGGGAATTATTTTTCAACTTTGGAGAAAACTTAATCGTTTGAAATAGATCTTTAGGAAGCAGTGTTGCACTTCAACCATCCGAGGCTTGGACACGACCGACTGCTCTATTGTGATGACAAACTGCTTAACAGGTATTTTATCAGTTTTATGGCCATAGGAGTTGGAAATAATGGGGTTTAATGATCAATGTTGAGAAATGTGAGATGGAGTTATCTTCTTGGTAGGAAGCGAAGCCGAAGAAGGTCTTTGGGAGATGTCATCGCATGAAATGTCATCAGGATGGTTCGAGTGCTTGTCCGAACCCTTGGATTAGGTTGACTTGGATCAAGATCGATGCCTCAAGGACGATTCATATGATTGATTACCTTTCTCTCGGCCTCCTCTTTCATGGTTTAAACACCGACTAGAACCTAAGTCGTAGCTGGTACCATGGTGGCACGTGCTTAGTTTACGTCTTGGGTGATAGGCCAACTGGTCCTCGAGAGATTCGTACATACTATAACGACCACCCTACACCTATGATGCAAAACAGTAGTTAAAAGAAAGAAAAGGAAATAAGATGAAGAAACAGAAGAGAAAAAATTGAAAAGAAGAAAAATGATTCATCAAATACGCAAATTACCTGTCACATATCTCACATCGTATCAGAGTAAATATGATAATCAACACAGGTATAAAACAAGAAAGACGGTAATAACAATGTGAAATAATCATATAAATATAAGATCCATAAAGTTATACAACACTATAGTGGAGTTTATACAATGAGAAAATAAACTCAACTAGTACACTCTCACATAATAGTAAATGACCATTGTCAAGGCTCAACAATGTCACACGATGGAAATATAATAACAAATGCACAAATAAGTATAGATAACCGTCACCTCTAGTCAGACTACCTATAGAACTCCATAATCATCCACCTCCTCTCAATCTACTCATTTAAGAGTACCCGAGATAGTAGGAAGAAAAGCATAAAACCTAGGGTCAGACAACAGTCTGGTGTAAGCGATATCAAATCTCAAAATACTATAAAACTCGATAATATACAGAACAAAGGGTATATAAACCATACTTGACTTGTCCCTGCAACCACAGAGCCAGCACATAAACATAAGTCATATGCTACTCTATAATATCGTAAAAAAGGTATACCATACTCAGTATCTGTTAGAGTGCCTAGGTATCTCCACCTACAATCCCTACTCTATACTAAGTAAATTTCAGGTATCTAGGTATCTCCATACCTACTCTGCACTTAGTCAAGCTAGGGTATCTAGGTATCCCTACCACAATACCTACCTAGTGTGACATCCCTAGGGTGACAGTTGACTAGTGAGCAACCATAACAAACATAGCGTCCATCAAACAATACTAACTGTCGCCCAATGTTCCAGATATATGATGACTCATATGATCCTCGAAGATTATCAAGGAGTAATGGAAATCCCGATTCTCGGTTGTACTCACTGTACTTACTGGTTAGAAAACCCCGCATGGTTGTCTCTTGAGATACCTCTACACCACCTGACCTAGACCCTACTAGTCCAAGGTATAGACTGGTGCTACTAGCCCTCGGTGCCTTTGCATATAGTACCCCTGCTTTGAACATAACCAAAACAGTCTGAGTCATCAACGATCCTAGGTACAAGCATATCCATCAATCCCTACTCACTTGATACAGATACAAACCCTACTGGTTCGCTACATTTTTCTAGGCATGGGCCGTAACACTCACCCCAGTCCAGTATCTACAGCATCACTCCAATCCAAACTGCCATCCTCGATCATGCTCACTGGCTGAGCACTTTATCGAGGAACCCTACTTTCATGCCATCCAAAGCCCGAGATCCAGCATGATCCATACAGTCCTGATACTATCATCCCCGAGCTCACTCCATACATCATCGAGTCACTATCCGCAGTATCAAACCACTAGGTTGAAGCACCACATCCTTTCCTCACCATCAAAATCACTAGGTCGAAGCACCATATCATAGCCTCGACATCAATATCACTAGGCCGAAGCATCACATCCTTGCCCCCACGGCCAATATCACACGTTGTATGGTAATAACATCATATCTCTAAACTGGTCGCATGAATAAACCATCGCGTCATGCACCATTGTTTCTCATCAACGTCAAAGCCACATATCGGTCAAATCACCAATCGACAACAGTAATGGACATTGACCACTCTACTATGGTCAATACCATCCACCTTGGTCTTGTACTTAACCAAAAGGTTAAGTACAAACCAAACAGAAATGTCTGGCATCCATTCTGAAATCCATATCTGTCTGCATGTATCCCAAACCTTCTTTTGCAGCTCATCTTATTCTTTATATTTCCACATGTATGGAACTCCAACTATAAGACGATACCTAAAATTAAGTCACCACCAATCGGCGTTTTCAGCCAAAACAAACAAATAACAAATAAACCAAACAATCAAACATGCATCCATACATCCAAACAACAATATATCATCAAAAACGTCATATGGACAACATAACAATCCATGTATATCGATTAATGTGGGAAATAACACCGATAATAGATCTAATCTAATAATTCCCTGACTATAGCATGACGATGGAAAATAAGTGAAATTCTTTATAAATCATTTAAAAATAATTATATATTCTTTTATAAAAATATAGCTGCTGCATATATATAATAATATCACGTTTAAAAACCAAAAATCATTCCCGAGCGTCAATATAACAATAAACAACCAATCATAGTAAAGTGAGAGAAAATATCACTCACCTCAGCCAAATCTATCCAAACCAGCGCCAAAGCGTAAATCTCGTCAAAAGGAGTCCGCTGCAAGAAACCATGTCCAAAACGGACCCAATATGCAAAAGATATAACCAAAATAAGAATCGAGATTATTTAAATAATAAATTCACTAATTAAAAATACTAATTAACTAATTACCTCACTAATCCTTCTTGCCCAATCAAAACTACACCAGGCCATGCACGTTTGTGCATCTCAACCCATAGCCACCTACTTCAAACCTTGATTTCTCCCTCGTTTCTCGATGAACCGACGAATGGAATTCGCCAAAAATCTCTACTACATAATCTATTTAATATGCACACAATGATAGTCAACTCGATCGACCTACGCCATCACCGACCTGATGTTGCCCCTCCATATCACGTACGAATGCATTTTGATATGCTCTATTGGATTCGATGAGATTATGTAGGCAAGTGCCATTAGCGAAGAAAAATCCAATGGCGATCTTCTTTTTGCTTATTGTCGATCATAGCTCCACCTAAATCTAACCCTAGATCGACAAAGAAGAGGTCGATGTCAACCAAATACATCAATCCAAAAATTTGCCATGGTCATCGCGTAGTTTTCGTTGATAGGATCTCAACTGATCCAGCTCGTATTTTTTTGTTGAGTGGATATGGAGAAATTAATTTTTGAAGTTGATTTATGAAATGGTCACGGATTTTCTTTCACTGGAAATGCAACAGTGAATGGTCAAATGAAGATTTGGAGGGAGATCCAAAATTGGATACATATGTATACAATATTTTATTCCATTTATTTAATTCTATAATAAATGATCATGCGTTTCGAGTCCGTACGATCCCACGACGTGACCGACCACTAAAAACTCGTCTACGTACATTACCTCATTTTTGGGGATCCAACGGCACCATCCGCGTCTCCATTTGAGACTGTGCCCTTAAAAAGCTAATTTTTGCATATTTCAAAATCGTTTCAGACTTCGGAACGTCCGATCTCGAAATATAGCGATCCTTATACTCATTTTAATTTGCAACGTCAATCCAAAATCAACGGAAGTGGTCTCGAGTTTTGATTTGGCCATATGCGAAAAATCATATTTTCATGCTTTCATTTAATTAACGATTAAATATTTATATAAACGATTTATATATCCGATCGTTAAAAATATGTATCATTACATTCTCCCCTCTATAAAGAATTTCGTCTCGGAAATCACAAAGCAAAGAGAACGTCTCCTAGCCCATCGGCCCTCAAAAATCTGTCAGATTTCGAAAAGATTCGACAGAACCTATTTTGGACAACTAAGTTCGAAAAACTCTACTACAACAAAGATATGAGTACAACTCATGTCTTTAGCTATACTAGATCGTCCATAGCACCATTTAACAAGAATGTTATACCAAACAATAATTATCCCACATACCTAAAAGCCATACTAACATAAACTATCTTCTCATGCTAACAGTCAATTCAAACATGCATACATGAGACCTAACATCCGAAAATAACATCCATGCCTATCCTAGCATGCGGAATACTAAACCATCTAGTATAAACATACAATATGATATCCATAGTGAAAGCTGACGATAAAAACAAAATCTCATCCTAAAGAGCTCTGGACTAACGATTCTCATGCTCCCCGCAGTCTGCCATACTCTATTACCTTTGCTTTCATTCTACTGAACACTACTACTCCTTCAACCTCCTCCTAACCTAATTTCTATCACATCTACCAGCACGAATAGGCTTATGAGTCCTTCAAATATATGGTTCAGTCTCGATATAATCTAATCCATGTAGCGCCAAATATCCAAATGCCTCTTGTTAGTTCTTCCAAAACCCATTATCGAGCAACGGGTCTTGGTGACTTATAATGCTCTTGGCATAAAATGGAATCACACCAACCATCTTTCAGGCAACACAACAAAAGGGATGTCGTACCACTAGACTTAAGGATATAAATCTAGCATCATCTGTCTACCAATCGACTGTGATTCAAATGTTATCTCTCTATCCTTGTCATTAGGAATCCATCGATCCAGTCCCAAACATTTGTTCCCACTCTCAAGAATATACAATCTCTATGGAACCAACAACCTCGGTTAAGTCCCGCACTACATCATCACATCAGACACTACTTATCCTTTTTAATTTAGTCACGATCTCTACTAGTCTAGCTTAACGCCTCCGACTAGTACCAATCCACCAAATAAAAATAGGTCTAATGGTCAAACTAGCCATCACACTCTGCCAAAGCTCATGGAGTCCTTAAGTCATAATCAGTGATAAACTTGGGCAGTACCCACTCTAGGAGTATCACTCCCAAACTAGTATGTCTCCTACACGAAACACCAACAACTACATTTCCCTTACGGACGTCTAGGAAATGCCAAGTCTATAGGAGGATGAAAAACCCAACCATCATTACCAACAAAGCTAAAGATCCTTCTCGGAGAAGAGATACTACAATGACAAGGGATCCCTGAACAACTCAAACTCCTCTCCTAGCAAACAATGCCTCCAAATCCCCAAAGTGAACTTTATCGCCTCCAACTCCGAATCAAGAGTCGGATACTACCTCTCGGTCAGACTCACTAAAGCATGTCTACACCTCACATCTCAAACAAAAGTCTGATCTTCTATCAAACAATAGGTCAATGATACTGCTACTTTGGGTCCATTTAGGTTTTTGGACTGTTGTAACTAAAGGATCTATAGCGACAACCTACTCTGAAACATCATGACCCAAGCATATCACTTCCCTCCTTTGGGAGTAATACCACGAAAATATCACCACCAACTGGTGTCTTGTGCTCTTCTTCCATCCATGGGTGAAAGAAATTATCATCACCGAACACAAGCACAACCTACTCAAGCGACCTCTCCAAACATAGTCCATGAGATCAACAACATATGCCGACATACTAGTTATCTCGAACGGCATAACCAACCTAAAATCAATGTAGTGTATGAAACACTATAATCAGCACACTAGTCCAAATTACTCTCAATTGGTGCAACCCACCGCAGGGTCTAACTAAGAGCATATTTATGTTCTATAGAGCCGATAGAACAAGTCATCAACACACGAGAGTACAACTTGTTCGTTATCTCATCTAGCTCACAACAACCAACTAACAACTCCAAAGAGCCATCGGTCCTACTAACGAACATAATAGGTGCATCTTACCCAAATATAAACACATGGATGAATCATTACCTAAATAGGTCAATCACTCGCACCTCTAATCTTCTAAGCTTTTTGGACAATCTATGCCTTAAAGGCATAACTACCGGTCCAACTCCTCCGACCAGATCGATACAGAATTCTATCCTTATATGGTGGTAATCTGTCCATCTCCTCGAGTATGTCCAAACATTCTCCAACTACTGGCACAAATGACAGCCTATCATGTGGAATATCGAGAGAATATATAAGGCTCCCCTACTGGCAGCCAATCGCCACCATTCGCTCCTCCACAATCTCAATCGTCATCAAAGACCTCTCACGGTCCACCACTATTCTATATCCTCTTCAACCAGTCCATTTTTAAACTACAATGCCAACCAAACTAAACCCCAAACAATTAATGTCTAACACACAAACAACCATGACAAAGAAGGGAAAGATCTCAACAAACCATGTATTGGATGGTTAAGCCCCTAACTAGGTCTTTCACAATAAAGATCGGTAATTATCTCGAGTATCTATCCACTATCTAGCCATCAGATCTAGATATAAAGGAATATAAAACCTCAACGTCAAATAAAACACGTATGGAACCACCATATGCGGAAAGCATATATCAAATAGTAATGCCCTTTTCCTTCTATTTCATCGATGGAGAAATCGACCAAACCGAAAAGGAAATCAATATATATGCTTCCCAGTCTATCCCTACTCAACTAGTACGGGATTAACACTTCAATACTGGATACATCCCGATCATCCCTTCGAAGCCTTTGTCAAAGTGACGAATCAATCGATCCCTAAGATGATCTCTCTATCCAATGCTAAACTTAAATCCTTTCTTTATGGAGCATCAACAAGAATAGATCGTACCTCAATATCATAGCAAATCCGACCACACACTCCAACACGGACATATCGCCGTACTTCAAATCGACAACTCTCTAACCATCCCCGACTTTAGAAAAGTCGAGACAAATCTTCTTCGAAGCGAACTATAAACTAGTCCCAAGGAAATCAGTCCTTGGAAACCATAGCCATACAAACACTCCACTAGTATATTATCTGTCCTTGGATTCATCCAGAGGCTAACTTCTACCTCATGCATCATCTAACTCCAAATCATCGAAGATCCTTCTACTAGAAACCAACAAAACTTGCCTACTAATAGCCAATTCCGTTCCAAGGAACGATGATGTGCACATAAATGTGCGTATTTTTACCACCATATTTATTCTAATTAATTTAAATAAATGATCATATTGGGTATTTTAACTTGTTTTAACCAAAATCCATATTAATTCCAAATTGTCACGTATTCATCTTCATCCAAGGGTAAAATAGTCATTTTTGTGCACAAATTAACTTGAGAAAATTTAATTAGAAATTTCCATACTATTTTGTAGGAATTTGATTTCAATTACAAGCTGTTTCATGATGAAGATATGCATGCACAAAAAACACAAAGGAATGAAGATGGAAATAATTCAACGTGAAGATCATGGAGGACCCTATCTACCCACCTACTTTAATGTACAAATTAGAGGCTAATGCACATGCTTATGGAATTAATGGCTTCATGTACACTTAAATGATGATTAGTAGAAGCTAATGATTACTTGGCCTCCATACTTTCTCAAGGGTATTTTGGGCATTCCCTAAAAATATGAATTAGGGTTTAACACATGCATATATACCCCTTATGTTTCATGTAACCTCCTCTTCCTTAGTCTCTCTCAGTTTTAGTTTAAGCTCAAAAATAAATCAAGCTCTCTTCTTTCTTTCATGGCTAATTAGCCATTTGTTTTTATTTTCATGTAACTTTCTTTTTCTTATGCAATTTAATTACTTGTTCATTTTACTTTCCTTGTTCATTTACTTTAATGTTGGTAGTGTAGGTTTACATTCATGCAAAGTAGACTAGTTTTAATTCTTGTTAATTAACTTCTCTTTTCCATTAGCTTTCATTTTCCTTTATTTTTGCTTTCATGTTGCTAGCTACATTTTTTAATCAATTGACAAATATGATAGGCTAAACCTCATCAATTTAGAGGTAATGAAACTCTCTAATTATGTAGCTTTAATTATTTGTTAATTCATGCTCTCTTTTTGTGCTTAATGATGATCAATGAAGTGTTTTATTTATTATTCTTGCTTTGAATTTGATAGCTTATATTATTGACATCAAATAAGTTATGCTTAAACAATCACTAACACAAATGCCTCTTCATCAAAATATGATTATGTCATAAGAAAGTGATTTTAAATTCAAATTTTGACGGTCTATATTTCTAAACAATAGTTGATATTCCATACTTAAAATAGATTTCATTTTCATTGTAAAGTTTCATGAAAGTTAGTAAGTGGTTTAACGGGTGTGTTATAGTTTGATGGCTTATGTTGGCTAATCAATAGCATAAATATTCCATACTTATGATAAACACATCAATTAAAGCACTAATGACCATAAAAGAGAGATCATGATTTCATACGTGTTGAACTACACGATCTAGAGAGTGGATTTATTCTCTAAATTGTCACTTAACTCTTATATTTGCTTCCCTTTTCTTTTAGTTATTTAATTATCTAATTCTCGAGCTTAACTTTCACTTGAAATTGGTATAATTTGATTGAATTGAATCTTTAAAATCATCAATTCCCTGCGGATTGACCCGTACTCGCCACATACTACGATAGTACACCGTGCGCTTGTGGTTAAATTTAATTTCTAAATTCGTTCGGCTATTCTCTAACTCTATAGACATTTAGCTGTTGGACCAAGTTTTTGACTCATCATTATTTCGACTTTTCATGGTTTATTTTAAATTTTTATTTCCTAAATTAAAAAAAAATCTCAAAAACAAAAAAGCAAAAAAATAATTTTTTTAGCATTTTGATTTTTTTAAAGAAACACTATAAGATAAATATATAGTTTTGGTTTATTAAATTGAAATTTTTGAAAATTTATTCATCCTAACAAAAATAAAAATGAAGTTTGATTACTATTAACGATGGTTCAACTAATATATTGGAAGGTTCATAAGTGATAATTATGAAATATATCTTAAATGAAAATCTTTGTTTTAAAAAGTGGTTGATGGTAAAGGATATAACATTTTATTGTTTTCTAAGTTAAGTGGTGCTAAGATTATTTTGCAAAACTCTCTCTTTCAAAAAAAGATTTTGAAAAAAAACATATAAAAAAACAAAACATTTGTATATATGTAAATATTTTCTATTAACACCTATGGTCGACAGGTGTACACACTTGTGTGTACACTCGCCGTGCTTTGTACCTTTCTCACGTAAGCCCGAAAGGCAGTGCACGATCGGTATATCTAGCCACAGTTTATTTGAGCTAGGTGTATGTATATAAAATTCTTTTATTAATAATGCCAACAGTTGATAAGTGTTCACACTTGTGTGTTCACTCGCCACGCTCTATATTCCCCTTACATAAGCCCGAAAGGTAGCACATGGGTAATATATCTGGCCTCAGTTAATCTGAGTAAGGCATATGTAAATATTGTTTACATCAATAAAATTCTCAAAAAAATAGAGAGAGTAAGCAAATGAAATCCGAGCACTATTTTAACTTAATTGATTTGACTTGTTACTGAAAAGAAATGAAAATACCACTTTGAAAAACTTTGATAACCGACTAAGGATCTATTTCATGGTCACACTTTGTTATCAACTGAAACAACGAGTTAAACTATTGTATAATTGTTATGATAACTTTATTTTTATTGGAAATTTTGATGAATAAATGACTTAAATTTCAAGATAATGACTAAAACCTATATTTAGCTTATTTGTGTCGATTTAAAAGTAAATCCTTCATTTGTAAATATTTTCAAAAAAAATTGCATTCATTCCATTGTAAATAAATCACGCATTTTGTAAAAAAAATCATCCTGCATTTGGATTTTATGGGTAGTATCCGCTGAAAACCCTCACAAGTCAACACTCGTCCTACTGGGGACACCCAGAGATTTAATGACTTGTTTCATACGCTCAATGCAATCATGCTTCCTATGAAAATGGATTTATCTTAGTTTTAGTTTATTCGAGGACGAATAAAAAGATAAGTATGGGGTATTTGATATGCACATAAATGTGCATATTTTTACCACAATATTTATTCTAATTAATTTAAATAAATGATCATATTGGGTATTTTAACTTGTTTTAACCAAAATCTGTATTAATTCCAAGTTGTCACATATTCATCTTCATCCAAGGGCAAAAATTGACCTTTTTTGCGTAAATTAACTTGAGAAAATTTAATTAGAAATTTTCATACTATTTTGTAGGAATTTGATTTCAATTACAAGTTGTTTCATGAAGAAGATATGCATGCACAAAAAAAACACAAAGGAATGAAGATGGAAATAATTCAAAGTGAAGATCATGGGGGAACCCACCTACTCACCTACCTTAATTTACAAATTAGAGGCTAATGCACATGCTTATGGAATTAATGGCTTCATGTACACTTAAATGATGATTAGTAGAAGCTAATGATTACTTGGCCTCCACACTTTCTCAAGGGTGTTTTGGGAATTCCTCAAAAAATATGAATTAGGGTTTAACACAATATATATACCCCTTCTGTTTCATGTAACCTCCTCTTCCTTGGTCTCTCTTAGTTTTAGTTTAGGCTCAAAATAAATGAAGCTCTCTTCTTTCTTTTCATGGCTACTTAGCCATTTGTTTTTATTTTCATGTAACTTTCTTTTTCTTATACAATTTAATTACTTGTTCATTTTACTTTCCTTGTTCATTTATTTTAATGTTGGTAGTGTAGATTTTCATTCATGCAAAGTAGACTAGTTTTAATTCTTGTTAATTAGCTTCTCTTTTCCATTAGCTTCCTTTTTCCTTTCTTTTTTGCTTTCATGTTGCTAGCTACATTTATAAATCAAGTGACAAATATGAGAGGCTAAACCCCTTCATTTTAGGGGTAATGAAGCTCTTTAATTATGTAGCTTCAACTATTTGTTAATTCATGCTCTCTTTTTGTGTTTAATGATGATCAATGAAGTATTTAATTTTTTGTTCTTGCTTTGAATTTGATAGCCTATATTGTTGACACCAAATAGGCTATGCTTAAACAATCACTAACACAAATGCCTCTTCATCAAAATATGATTATGGCATAAGAAAGTGATTTGAAATTCAAATTTGATGGTCTATATTTCTAAATAATGGTTAATAGGCCATACTTAAAATAGATTTCATTGTCAAGTTTCATGAAAGTTAGTAAGTGGTTTATGGGGTGTGATATAGTTTGATGGCTTATGTTGGCTAATCAATAGCACAAATACGCCGTACTTATGATAAACACATCAATTAAAGCACTAATGACCATAAAAGAGAGATCATGTTTTCATATGTGTTGAACTACATGATTTAGAGAGTGGATTTATTCTCTAAATTGTCACTTAACTCTTATATTTGCTTCTCTTTTCTTTTAGTTGGTTAATTCTCGTATTCTCTAGCTTAACTTTCACTTGAAATTGGTATAATTTGATTGAATTGAATTTTTAAAATCATCAATTCCCTACGGATCGACCCGTACTCACCACGTACTATGATAGTACGTCGTGCGCTTGCAGTTAAATTTAATTTCTAAATTCGTTCAGCTATTTTCTAATTCTATAGACATTTAGCCATTCGACCGTACGACCTCCATCCTGGACACTCATAGTTTATATACAGCTTGGAAAAGTCGACTCTAGCCAATTACACTCGAGCATCATAATCATCCAGAACAAACAAAGAATCCATGAAATGATTCGCACCAACTTTATGAATATGCCCTATCACCCAGGTGCAGTGGCCCTGATCTTGCACAATCCTCAAGTCTAAAGATAGAGTCAACAGCATTTTTTCTTCCATGCTAGATCATTCCTATTTTATAATAAGGATGATCCGTCTCTCACAAAGAAAACTACATCAATAGTGCTCATGTGTGCACCCAACTCATATACTATATATACTACAATATATTTGTGGAAACCAAAAAATATAACAAATACGAACTCTTGCGTATATATACACTCTTTAGATCCAGTCTAAAGCAATAACTCCTACCCTATCTCTACTGAAGCTTGGTATAAACAAAGGTTAATCGACCAACCTTTGCTCCGATACCAAATGTAATGACCGCCATACACCTACGGTGCAAAATGATAGTTAAAGGATAAGAAAAGAAAAGAAATAAGACGAACAAATAGAAGAGAAAAGAATGGAAAAGAAGAAAAAGGAAGCAAAAAATAAACAAATTATCTATCGCATATCTCACATCGCACCACAGAAAATATAATAACCAACAGAGGTATAAAGCAAGAGAGACAATAATAATAATGTGAAATAATCATATGAATATAAGATCTACAAAGTTATACAACACCATAGTAGAGTTTATATAATGGGTAAATAAACTCAACGGGTACACTGTCTCATAAGAGTAAACTAACACTGTCAAGGCTCCACAGTGTCGCACAGCGGAAATATAATAACAAATGCACAATTAAGAATATTTAACCATCACTTCGGTTGGTCCACCTGTAGAACTCCGTAACTGTAACGGCTTGTAATTTTACCACTTTGAAATTAAAATATTTAATGTATTTAAATATTCAAATATATAATTTTCAAACTTAAATAATCATGTTTTATATAATAAATAAGAATGGTAAACTTATTTTTAAAATTGAATAAAGATTTTGGACTTTTACCGTAACATTGACAAGAGCTGGTTTTGGATAAAATTGGTTATATGGTCAATAATTGTTTTAAAGGAAGAATAACTCCTTTTAAAATCATTACATAAAGATAATAATAGATTGATAAAAGTTTTATAATTATATATACTTATGTTATAGTGATTGACAAATTTCATCGCGCATTAACAAAATCAATCTCCTGTTTTGCAAATAAATTTTGATATTGTTTTATATTATTTTATAAACCAAATATACTTGTTTTGGTTATTCAAAAATGATAAGAAATTTATTTTCAAGTTTGTTTTTCATGAATAAATAGTTTAACAAAAACATCAAAATGTGATCGTAAAACATTTTGTCAAAAATCAACGTTTTGTTGAATAAAAGTTGCCGCAACGTTGTTGCACCTTTATATACATATACATTTACACATTTTTAAATATGTTAAGTATTAACAATTAACTAATCAAGTTTACTTTTGCTAATTAAGGTTATAAATATCTAGAAAATCATTAAGAAAAAGTAAACATAAAAGGACAAAATCATGTCAAATCAAATCAATTCAAATCTTTACTTTATTTTCCTTATGCATTAAGTGATTAAGACATAAAGTAGTAATGTAACAAAGTGATGGTAATTGTTGAAAAAGTAAGATAAAGTAAGGATAATTTGGTAATTTTGTATAGGGTTAATTTTTTAATTCACCACTCCTTACTTTTCATATATATACCCATCCATCCTTCTCATTTTCTTCACACTTCTCATTTTTCTTCTTCTTCTTCATTTTTGAGTTTTCTTTTGCTCATTAATGGCTTCTCTTCTTTAAGAGTGGTAGGAGGGTTAAATATAGTGGAATGTTTAAGCACCAATCCATTAATTACTCTCTAACCTATTCTTAATTTTACTTCTTCTCTTCTTTAAATGGCCTTAGGCTAAGAGTATTGGGATGGGGAGGATATGGCCATGAGCTATGAAGATGGAAGGAAGTTTGGGCCGAGAGCAAAGTGGTGGAGGAAGGATGGTCATGAGCATGGGCAAGGTGGTGGGGTTGTTTATGGATGTATTAGTGAAGTATAGGTTAGTCTAGTGAAGTGTGGTTGGATAAAAATGTTGGTAGGAAGTTAATCAATTTAGTTAAAGGTGAGTATCATTTTTGAACTAACTAATAATTCCAAGTTTAATAATATGAAAGTTAAATATCTTAGATGATTAATATGTTTGATTACTTGGATGCAAAGTTGGTTGTTTACATGATTGTTAATATAGATGATTACTTGGTTTGATAAATGATAAGAGAAATGGTTAGTAATTAACCATTTTTAATTTAATGATAATTAAATCCATAAAATATGTGTGTGGAAATTATTTAGCCTCTTAATGATTTTAAAATATCTAATAAGGTTGAAAATGATACTGTAATAGTATATAATATTATAGTATGAAATGAATGGAAAATGAGTTCTAAATGTAAAAATATAATTTAAAATGAGTTGAAAATCATTTATAAATGTTTCATAAACATAGGAAAGTGTTTTGGTGAAGTTTGAAAGGTAAATGAAAATTTAGTCAAAAACGGACGCGTTGTGTACGGTAGTTCGCGATTTCACGCCATAAAAGTCAAATAGTGTATAGAATTGAATTTAGCTCGGAATTCTTCGAGATAAGAACTTTTCAAACTATTATATCCATAATTTTTCAACAACGAAAGAAAATCAAATTTTCATTATGTAGATTTATAAATATGTTCAAACAATTTTCTAAAAATATTGCGGTTTTGTAGTTCGGAATCCAAGAAGGAATTTCTTTATAAATGATATTTTTAAATAATTAAAAATATGAAATAAATTTGATAAATCTATTAAAATGGTTTGAAAGAGATTTTAATTGGAAAATAGTCATTTTCCAACATAAAAAAAGTTATTTTAATCAAATAAGCTGTTTTAAGCACTTTTCGCAGCACTTTTCTACTTCAATTTCTTTAACTTTTGAAATAAAAATTTAAACTAAACGATTCTTTCTAGAGTCATTTATAAATGCTTTTAAATATATATTAAGTGTTTTAAAGATAAATTGGAAGTTTATAATTCATTTAGAAAGAGTTTAAATAAATGGTTATTATAACACTTAAACAATATAATAGAAGTCATTTCCTTGATTGTAATAATAAACCGAGTATGCGAAAATGACTAGTACATTTGTCCTGCCTGTGAGATCCAAACGGTAAATCAAGGTATGTAACTAAGGTTAGTAATGGAGCAACTAGTGCCCTGAATTTACCTGGCATTTGTTTTCTCTTTTAGACGAGGGGCTGATCAAAGTAGAAGAGAAAATAATTTGGAATTATTCCAAGATTTAAGAAAGGTTTAGATCAGCCAAATATTTGATAAATGAGGCTTAATGATTCCATATACTCTTGAAAAGAAAATGGAATAAATTGAAAATAATACATCTAAGAAAGATATTTAATTTAAATAAAAGATGAAGTAATTAATTGATGATTGATATCTACATATGAAATAAACATCTTTTTATCTATAATTACTTTCGAAGGAACCATGATCGGATTTAGGTAACTCCTATCTGAAAACCACTTCAAACCCGTGTATATGTTTGAAAGTGAAGAGATTTTGAAGATGATGATTTTTGAAGACCGAGGATCTTTAGGATGTAGAGATTGCTGTCACGAGTCCCAAGGGATTTACCCCACATTATATGTATATGGCAATGATGACTGCATTCTGAAAATCTTCGTTGTATTGAAGACCGTCATAGTGGAAGGACTACTGGTTGACATTCTCTAGGTGGCTCCCAATATAGAGACATTTATAGCAGTGGTCCTATCTTATTTTAAAATAATCGAATTACAAGGACTACACGCTACTAATGGGAGTAGGAGGAATTCCTTCATTTTCGTTCAGTCCCAGAACGAACTTATACGGATGAGTGTCTGACAGTGCATTTTTGATCACATAAATGGATCTCTATCAACGTATTATATGTTTGGTCGTAGAGAAGGCAACTTATCATAGCTTAACACCCTTTTCTGAGACGTACGAGCACAAGAGTTATATGTTGGTAGAAATCACTTATGTGATTAAGGAATGACAATATGACATTGAAAGTGGAACCTGTTATGATCAAAGCATGGTTTTGTATGAAAAGCGTGGTTTTGTCTAAGTTGAGCGTAACCTTGCTCCCAAGCCTCATATCTCGGAAATGATATGGGAACTATGTTACATATTTTAGGCTGAGGGTGGCATATGATCCCTCAAGGTGATTGGCAGCGTACGATCTAGGTCACCACAGTGTCTAGATGAGACCCTTATTGTATAGTATAATGGAGTGCGAGTCCTTGCATGAGAAACCACCGGATATCAAGAAGTGTTGCAATATGAGGAATAGTGGTGGGTGAGTCCTTGCACGAAAAACCACGGGTTCCAGTTGCTGAGCATGGTTATCGAGTTCCCTATCATATTGGAAATCCAATTCCAATACAAGCATTACCATTTTGATTGTATTCCCAAAATAGTTGTAATGCTTTGCAAACATTTCAGCTAACCCGTTTGGTATCATATATTCTATCTGGTTTATTACATTTGACTTAGTCCAGATATATTCCCTTAGACTTAGTCCGGGTATTGATACCTTATTTGAATAAATTTGTTTGAGAGATGTTTTCTAAAAGAATTCATTAAAGATAATATCTAATTACTTTGGTAATAATAGTGTTTTGGTTATGATAAGGTAAAAACTCGTCTGTATTTATGTGTGGGCATGGTCTTATGCGATACCTTTTTTTTCAAAGGTTTTGATAACATCTTCATAAGCTATACATTTAAAATTTCGAGTATCTCACACTGGTTTATCAAGCCTAATCCGGGTATTTTTAATACTCGGGTCAGATCCGAGTAGTTTCAGGATTAGTTGAAGATGCTTAGAGTTTCTGAAGGAGAGTTGGAGATCTTCATTATTGTATGGACGTATTCTATTATCCGCTACATCTATTGCATTTGTTTTGTTATCATTTATAAGGGCAAGCATTATAGCTTCCAGGATGAATCTAGGCTAGACTCTGATATATGTTTTAAAATTTTCCATTGTAAAGATTATTGTTGAAATAATATATGTTATTGCATTCGTGTGAGATTATGTTTTCTGTTCCGTTCTATCTTTATTTTTCTTTCTATCTTAATGATCTGCATGTTCATGCAATTTGAGTTGGACATGTGTGGTTTATTGTCGATTCAAATGGTACGGAAAAATAGGTTGTTACATTTAGTATCAGAGCTTAGGTTAAGCGAACACCTTGGCTTTTTTGAGGTAAGTCTCATCAAAGATAGGGTTAGTAATACTGTAGGATGAGTAAGTCGTTATAGATAAGGTTGGTACCACCCTAGAATGAGTTTGAGAGTATTATATATGAGCGCATATTTGTTATTAACTACTAAAATATTTTGTATTGATTTATATGTTAACCGATTTATGGATACCGATCGGTACGTCTGATCACCGTTATTGATGAGGGTTCCTAAACATTTAACAAGGCAAACTGATACACTGTTTTTGAAAATTTTGGGTAAATGAAATAATTTTACCTAGGCTTATGTATTATTTATAAAGAAATAACTTCGAAAATGGTATACTTAATAATAGTGTGTTAGCTTGTAACTAAGGGAATGATAATCTTAAGTATTATCATCCGTTGATTTAACAAACACCTTGTGAATTAAGTTTCATGATTTGACTATAAAATGATTGATAATAATACTGGGATAAGATTAATGAATTAATATAAGATAATAAATGAGCATGTCTTATGAAAAAGGAGGTATTTTACAAAGATAAGATAATTTTATAAAAGGTACATATAGAAGATATGAAAATTTAAAGGTGATTAAAAGAAAGTATGTTAATATAAGATGAATTTATAAAATAGATTTTATAAATAAAGTAATCTCTAAAGGTTTTGAAAATAATAATGGTATTATTTCAAATAAAAAGAAGTATTTTATGATAACTAGTTGGAGCGGCTCGAATATAAACTAAAAATGGGCCAGAGATTTGTTCGGATATTAAACACTTCTCTTAAGTATTACACTTTTTGTTAAAGGAATATTTGATACTATTGGTAGTACCTAGTTCCTTGGTATGGTTTTGAGTTACTCAATCCATATAATTTTCTTAAGTTAAATATATAATGTGAATCGTTAATTGATAAATTGATTAGTAATCCTTATAAAAAATTTAAACCAAAGATAAATTGGGATCACCAATCGATAAGATAAAGAGGAATTTCTGATGATTTTGGACAGTCAAAAATTTCTGACTCATACCTAACTCAGAGCTCAGAAATTGATGAAAAGTTATTGGTAAAAGATTGTGAAATATGTTTTTTTTAGCAAAGCTAGCAGGGTTGAATGGTCCCCTACCATTATTAGATTATGAAATATGTTGAATAAATGAAATTAGATAAGTATAATTTATAAATATGATTTATAGATAAAAAGGATTTAAAAGCAGAGAATTTGGTGATTTAAATACAGGTATTTTAAAATTTTGTTTTTCAAAGCTAGAAAAATAATAATAGTATTAAATAAGAAACAAGTTTTATAACTTATGAATTTAAGATAATAATAAATTACAACAAAGTCTAAATTTGTTAAACAAACGGATTTAAGTAAAATCAATTTGAAATTTGGGATTTGTATATACTCT
The DNA here is from genome assembly GCA_030765085.1 of Allium cepa. Lineage (NCBI taxonomy): Eukaryota > Viridiplantae > Streptophyta > Magnoliopsida > Asparagales > Amaryllidaceae > Allium > Allium cepa. The sequence continues at coordinate 969,090,673 of CM060932.1, read as the reverse complement.
CAGGATGTAAAGGTATGTCATACAAATATAGATTTAAATCACGAACTATATATACACTTAAGTAAAATAATGACACTTTAAAAATATAATTATAAGCTGGAAAATGTTTTCTGGCACAAATTAAGAATTTGGACATAAAAATGATTGATGTTCATAAGTTGTAAGATATAATAAACTTAAGTAATAGTTTTACAAAATGATCCATAAATAATATTAGCATTAAAGGAAAAATACCAATTAAAAATGATTGTGAATAAAATAAATAAATTTTTTATACATGTAATACAAATAAATTATCTATTGAGTGAAAATGGTTTCTTTGGAATATTTTCCTTTAATAAAAATATTTGAAAATAAATAATTGTAGGGATTATATAAGGAAACATCTTTATAAAATGTTTGAACTTAAGATAAAAGGTTTTACGAAAAGATTTTGGAAGTTAATAAATACATATGTTATATGTAGATCATTTCATTACACGAATTTGATCTAAGATTCGAGTATGGAACTTTGAGGTGTTTACATCAATCTGAAAATGGATTTATCACTCGATTCTTGAAGGCGAACATTGTTATGCAAGGAAAGCAAGATTTATGATCTGGAAGCCTAATTAGAGTCCACGCTAGGGAATTGGGGGATCGATACTAGTTCGGAAGAAAAGTTGTGAATTCGAATAAGAGATCACATTATATATTACATACGGATGGTCTATGTGTATCCTAAAGAATTAAGATTAAAGATAAATATTTTTGGTAAATACCTTTGGGGTTTGTTTTGGGGTAATTTCGGAGACTAATTCTTTTAAGAGAGGAAGTCTTAACGACCCGTAATTTTACCACTCTAAAATGAAATATTAAATGTATTTAAATATTCAAATATAGAATTTTCAATCTTAAATAATCATGTTTCATACAATAAATAAGAATGATAAATTTATTTTTAGAATTGAATAAGGATTTTGGACTTTTACCGTAACATTGGCAAAAGCCGGTTTTGGTTAAAATTGGATATACGGTAAAATAATTATTTTAAAAGATGAATAACTCCTTTTAAAATCATTATATAAAGATAATAATAGATTGACAAAAGTTTCATAATTATATATATACTTATGTTATAGTGATTGACAAATTTCGTCGCGCGTTACTAAAATCAATGTCATATATTGTAAATGAATTACGATATTGTTTTATATTGTTTTATAAGTCAAATATACTTGTTTTAATTGTTTAAAAATGATAAGAAATTTATTTTCAAGTTTTGTTTACATGATAATAGTTTAACCAAAACGTCAAAATGTAACCGTAAAACATTTTATTGAAAATCAACGTTTGGTCGAATAAAAGTTGCCGCAACGTTGTTGCATCATTATGTACATATATGTGTACACATTTTTAAATATGTTAAGTATTAACAATTAACTAATCAAGTTTACTTTTGCTAATTAAGGTTAGAAATTTCTAGAAAATCATTAAGAAAAAGCAAACATAAAAGGACAAAATCATGTCAAATCAATTCAATTCAAATCTTTAATTTATTTTCCTTATGTATTAAGTGATTAAGACATAAAGTAGTGATGTGACAAAGTGATGGTAAGTGTTGAAAAGGTAAGATAAAGTAGTGATATTTTGGTAATTTTGAAAAGGGTAAATTTTGTAATTCACCACTCCTTACTTTTCCTATAAATATTCATCCATCCTTACCATTTTCTTCACACTTCTTATTCTTCTTCATTTTTGAACTTTCTTTTGCTCATTAATGGATTCTCTTCCTTAAGAGAAGTAGAAGGGTTAAAAATAGTGGAGTTCTTAAGCACCAATCCACTAATTACTCTCTAGCCTCTTTTTAATTCACTTCTTCTTCTTCTCTTCTTTAAATGGCCTTAGGCCATGAGTATTGGGATGGGGAGGCTATGGCCGTGAGCTATGGAGATGGGAGGAAGGTTTGGGCCAAGAGAAAGGTGGAGGAGGGACGATGGTCGTGAACATGGGCAATGTGGTGGAGTTGTTTATGGATGTATTAGTGAAGTATATGTTAGTTTAGTAAAGTGTGGTTGGATAAGAATGTTGGTAGGAAGTTAATCAATTTAGTTAAAGGTGAGTATTAATTTTTGAATCAACTAAAAATTCCAATTTTAATGGTATGAAAGTTAAATATCTTAGATGATTAATATGTTTGACAACTTGAATGCAAAGTTGGTTGTTGATTGTTAATATGGATGATTACTTGGTTTGATAAATGATAAGATAACTGGTTAGTAATTAACTATATTTAATTTAATGAGAATTAAATCCATAAAATATGTGTATGGAAATTATTTAGCCTCTTAATGATTTTAAAATATCTAATAAGGTTGGAAATGATATTATAATAATAAAATATTATAGTATGAAATGAAATGGAAAATGAGTTTGAAATATAAAAATATTATTTAAAATGAGTTGAAAATGATTTATAAATGTTTTATAAACATATGAAAGTGTTTTGGTGAAGTTTGAAAGGCAAATGAAAATTTAGTCAAAAACAGGCGTCGCGTGACGATGGTTCGCAATTTCGTGCCATAAAAGTCAAATGAGTGTATAGAATGGAATTTAGCTTGGATTTTTTCGAGATAAGAATTTTTCAGACTATTGTATCTATAGTTTTTCAACAAAGAAAGAAAATCAAGATTTTATTATGTACATTTTGAAATAGGTCCAAAACAATTTTCTAAAAGCATCGCGGCTTTATAGTTCGGAATCCAAGAAGGAATTTCTTAGATATTTTTAAATAACTAAAAATATAAAATAAATTTGATAAATCTATTAAAATGATTTGAAATATATTTGAATTGGAAAACAATAATTTTCAAACATAAAAAATTTGTTTTAATCATATAAGTTGTTTTAAGCACTTTTCGCAGCCCTTTTCTACTTCAATTTCTATAACTTTTGAAATAAAGATTAAACTTAACGATTCTTTCTAGAGTCATTTATAAATGTTTTTAAATAATTAATTAAGAGTTTAAAGATAAAATGGAAGTTTTATAATTCTTTTAGAAAGAGTTTAAATAAATGGTTATTATAACACTTAAACAATATAATAGAAATCATTTCCTTGAATGTAATAACAAACTGAGTATATGGAAACGACTAGTAGATTTGTCCCATCCATGAGATTTAAATGGTAAATTAAGGTATTTAACTATGGTTAGGAATGGAGCAACCAGTGCCCTGAACTTACCTGACTTTTGTTCTCTTTTAGTCGAGGGGTCGAAGAAATCGAATGGAAAGCCCGGATGCTCTGAGAAGGTTTTCCCAATGTAAAAAGTGAAGAGTTTTCCAAGAATTAAACAAGGATTTAAATAAAATGGTTTTGGTTTTGTTGTAATGATATTTTACATAACATTTTTAACCCATTTAAACAAGGATTTGGAAATAGAAAATCTTTATTAAAGGTTTAAAAGTGATTTTTAAATAAAATGACTTGGTATTTCCCAAGATTAAAGAGGAGTTTTAAATGAAATATTTAAAGAAATAATGTTGAAATGTTTTCCTTACTAGAAGATAAAATAACTTGGAATTATTCCAAGATTTAAGAAAGGTTTAAATCAACCAAATGATATGATAAATGAGGCTTAATGATTCCATATACTCTTGAAAAGAAAATAGAATAAAATAAATAGAATATATCTAAGAAATATATTTTATTAAAATAAAAGATGAAGTAATTGATCGATGATTGATATCCACAAGTGAACTAAACACCTTTTTGTCGATAATTGGTTTCGAAAAAACTAGGGTCGAATTTGGGTAACTCCTATTCGAAAACTACTTCGAACCAATGTATACGTTCGGAAGTGAAGACATGTTGAAGATGATGATTTTTGAAGACCGATGATCTTTAGGATATAGAGATTTCTATCATGAGTCCCAAGGGTTTTACCCCACATTATATGTATATGGCAATGATGACTGCATTCTGAAAATCTACGTTGTATTGAAGGCCGAAGATCTTCATAGCAGAAGGACTACTTATTGACATTCTCTAGGCAGCTCCCAATATAGGTACATTTGTAGCAGTAGTTCTATCGTATTTTGAACTTCAGTTGCAAGGACTGCTCGCTACTAATGGTAATAGGAGGAGTGCCTTCGGTTTTGTTCAGTCCCTGAACGAACTTGTATAGATGAGTGTCTGACAGTTTGCATTTTTGATCACATAAATTGATTTCTATCAATGTATTATCTGCTTGGGGTGGAGAAGGAAACTTCTCTGAGCTTAACACCCTTTTCTGAGACGTATGAGCTCAGAAGTTATATATTGGTAAAAACCAGTTGTGTGATTAAGGAATGACAATATGGCATTCAAAATGGAACTATTATGATCAAAGCGTGATTATGTATGAAAAGCGTGACTTTTCCTAAGTTGAGCGTAACCTCACTCCCAAGTCTCACATCTTGGAAATGATACATTAACTATGTTACATATTTTAGGCTTAGTATGACGAGGTTGGCATATGATCTCTCAAGGTGACTGGAGGCGTATGATCTAGGTCACCACGGTGTCCAAACGGAACCCTTATTGTATGGTATAGCGGTGTGTGATTCCTTGCATGAGAAGCCACCGGATATCAAGAAGTGTGGCAATATGAGGAATGGTGGTGTGATGGCCCTGACTCGACTTTCGAAAATCGGCACCGAATACGACACTCGTATTCAAATGCCGCAGATCCAAACATCGAATCTGATTCGCCGGAGCTTATAACAACATCAGATGAATATAAAACAGCGGAACAAAATGAATATCATGCATACATCATAGATACAACATCATAATATCCATTACTACATCAGAGTATTTTTTAATACATACACCACAACTCCATCATAATAACACAACAGTGATCATATATCCAAAAAAGTCTTCAAAGGAATGAAGTGATAACGAACTCCCAAAACTGAACACCTGAGATCCAAAAGCTTCTAAAATATCTCCAAAGCAAAAGCTTTAAAATACTGCTAACACCAGAACACGGAAACCTGCTACTAGGCTGCCCGTGTAAAAATTATGGGCACCCAGAGTTTAGGAAAGAAACAATAAATTCTGGGTCATTCATGAGACTGGTACGAGTAAACAAAAGCAGTTGCTTTTAAATAAACTAGATTTATCAAAGAAAGTTTGGTATGCTTTTGGAAAATGAAACTACCATAAGACCTCCCGCCACACACACAATGCAATCGCAGAATTGGAGGAGATTTCTTCTGATGATAGTCAAATATGCTTGATACGAGAAAAATTCTTTGATATTATTACTAGTGCATAGTGTGGAAAATCATTTCGAAAGTATAATATTAATCTTAGCCAGCATATAACCATTATTGTATGCCTACTATAGCTACCATGTTTTGTGGCAGGTTACCGCCACCCTGCATGGCAGGTTATACAACTAAAACCGTACATGGTTCGTATTGTTTCTTTGGATTTCCAACAAATGGTCAGGCTAAGAAACTTCCTACTGCCACATGGGTACGCCTCTGGTGGGACGTCCCGAGAACCTACCCGGCTCTCTGCCAACACAAGGCCGGGCTACCTCTGTAACTAGGTAACTACTACTCGAGTATGCCACTCCCTGGTCCTTTGGGACCTTTATCCGAGGGCCCTCTATCACAAAGCAACAACCACACAGTAAATGAGATTGGAGCTACCATATACGTAAATATCCGGGCTCCATACCATGACATCACCTTTTTCCATAAGGAAATGACATACCCTAAAGGGAGCGACCCTCATAACCTTGCCGCATCTTTCCTGTTCCGACCATTTTCGAGTTGTGAGGTCTGATGAGGTCTCGTCCACAAAGCTACGCTTTACACGAAATCCATGCTTTGATCACAAATGATCAACAAATTATCATTAACACACAGCAGCACTTAGCATGCAACACTACCAAATTGAGAGTATATCGCTGATAACCTTCAATTACATAACCTCTGAGCTCGTACGTCTCAGAGAAGGGTGTTAAGCTAAGAGAATAAATTCTCCGCCACCAACAGATACGTATTTGAAAGAAATCTACTTTATATCTCAAAGTGTAGTGTCAGACACACAACCATACAAGTCTGTTCCGGGTTCGAACAGAACCGAAGGCACTTCGTCCAATAAAGGAAGAAGCCCTTGCAAATCCGGATATCCACAATCCCGATCGGACTTCCCGTCACTTAGGGGATCTCTATACCGTAGCTACTCGGTGCAGAGACAATCGATAAGTTATCCTATTGGTTACGAAGGCACCCGGTCTTCACCACCGGTCTTCTAATGCTATTCGTTTCGACGTATCACTATCCGAAATGGGTTATATGACACAAAGGTCCTCTCCCGGCTAAACCGAATAGTGAACGCTTAATTTTAAAACACGTGGATATATCAATCACAAAGATTCACATTCAGGGTTCGATGTGGGTTTCGAATAACTAACTGAAATCCGACTCCCTGTCACATCGAAATTTAAATGTCGTTTTACGGGCAAAGGGGTTTTCACATCAGTACAGAACAAATCACAGATCACGGTGCAGTACAGAGCAATCTACGTCACACAGTATTACGATCACAACAAAAATAACAATTCAGTGCAGTATAATTATTTTCAATCAATGTGAGTGCGATTTAATTGATTAACCACGTAATTATTTTTATTGGTTATTTTAAATCAATAATTAATTAAATCTTAATTAACTTGATTAATTGTTTCTTAATTAATTATTTTAATTAACTGCCAATTATAATTAATCGACTTAATTTATCTAATTAACAAATTCTTAATTTACAAATTAATTAAAACACTTAATTGTTTATCAATTTTAATTACAAATTATAAATCATTCTAATTTCTTTTCAAAACCATTAATTAATAAAAAATATTTACCTTAATTATCATTTAAAAATCTTCTTTATACTTTAAAAATCAATTTATTGTTACATTGAAAGTTTTAATGTTAATTTACTTCAATTCTTATCTTAGATTTAATTATTTAGTTAAAGGATTAATTAAATTCTAAAACATTGTTAAATAATTTAAAACTTATAGTAAATTCTTAACTTAACATAAGTCAACATTGGTTACCTTGTAAATACAAAAATTTACTTAACATTGTAAATTCAAAATTTTATTGGGCCTAACCCAATTTTAAACAAAACCCGAGTAAACCCAGGTTTGCACTCGAGTCAAACTCGAGTTCCTTCTTCCTTTCCCCGAGACATTCCCCTGTTTGTTCAAGTATTCTTCTTCTTCCTGTTCTTCTTTTCTTTTTTTTCTCTTTTTTTTCTTTCTTAAGCTAAGTTCAAATTTAACCCACTGCTGAATCAACCCATTCGAATGCGAGAGAGAACCCGAGTCAAAACATATTTTACTCGAACACCCCCTCGAGTTCCTCCCAAGGCCCAAACTCGCTGACACAAAATCGACGTCGTGCACGACGTTGGGCCGCCGTTCTAGGGGCCATCGCGACCTTCAACAGGTCGCAAACAATCCCTGTACTCGAGATTAAAACTCGAATCAACCCAGAAAACTTGAATTCGAAACTGAGTGTTTTGTTCGACACTGTAATATGAACACACCTAACTAAATTTCCTTGCCGCCACTCCTCAGACCACCAGCGACACCACACCCTCGGCCACATCTCGTCAACACACCAAGCCACCATCCTCCAGAATCACGCGAAGCTCGTGCCTCCGAGGTGATGAAATCACCTCATTTACAGACACGAACGAAAATGCGAATACAACCCTAACTTTAACTCGACCCCCCGAATTACGCAATAGAAAATTTGTTCGACAATTTTCCTGAAATCTTTAATCAATAAACTAGCTTTAAACCAAATTTCATCAACAATTATTTGATCGATCATTTGAAAATGGAAGAAGAACAAATTTTATATAAACACGAACTGCACTTGGAATACTAAATGAAAAATCATCATATTTATTTTAAAAATCATCTCTTTGTGTGTTTATTCAGGTTATCTAATCAAAACAATGATTTAACATACTTGAGTTTATCACATGATTTTGTTTTTACTGTAAATTTCAAGTTACAAAGACGAATACTTCTTGTTCAAGCTTGAAACAAATTTTAAACTGTGATTCAAGATTAAACAAACTTGTTTTATTTAAAAACCATAAACTAAAAAGGATTGTGTGAAGTTTATTTGAATTTTTTCTCAATTTACTTTGCTCTGAAACAAAAGTATAAGAGAACAGATCATATAATAATTTCCAGAATCACAAAGAACCTACACAACATTTTTTTTTTTCATATACAATAACACAAGATTTCATGAACTAATTACTTAGATTTTAATTTAAAGAAATAAGTTTACTCACATAGGAATATTGATGAACAGATAGCTACTCTGGGTTGTGAAAAACAATTTTGATCCTTCCTCTTTTCTTTCTTTTTTTTTCAGCAGATTTGTTTTTTTTTAAGCTTAGAAATAAAGTGATGTTTATAAATTTTCTTTCCTGACTTTGTTATATTTTTTTGATGAACGAATCTGAAAGAAATATGCATTTATAAATATATAAAGAAGTTGGGACAGGTAGGGATTTACTGGTGTAGGCAAGTTCTGATTTTTTTTCTTTCTCTTTTGTAATTTTGGCATTTGATCGGATATTTCTATTTTGATTGTTGACTAAGTAATGCTCATTTCGACTGATATGATTTTGATTTAGGCTTAAGAAGAAAGCATTAAATGTTATTGTTCCCCTCTTAGTTTACAGATAATCTTATTTGATTTTCTTTTGCGAGTACAATTTTGTTTTATTTTGTGGATTTTTATCTTCTTGTATAAGTCTTGTTTCTTTGTTTATAAAATTCTCATGCAACCTTATATGTATTCCTATGTCTTTTTATAACTATATAATTTTATTACAAACATACATTTTGAATTTTTTTCTACTTGAAGTTTAACTATCAATATTTAATTCATCACATATATTTTATTTTATTGTTTAATACAATTTCTTATTTGTTACATATTTTATTTATTATTATTATTTAAAGCTTAAACTATCAAATATTGATTTATATCCATATAACTTTGTAATATTAATATTAATAATATTTTATTCCTTTGAAACTTCTCAAATTAAATTTCAAAAGTTCAAACAATTTACCGAATTTAAAATTCAAAATTTTGGGATGTTACAGGTGGTTTGTGAGTCCTTACACGAAAAACCATCGGTTCCAGTTGCTATGCGTGGTCGAGGTTCACTATCATGTTGGAAATCCAATTCTAATATGACCTTTACGGTTTTGATTGTATTCCCAAAATAGCTGTAAAGCTTTGCAAACATTTCGGCTACCCCTTTTGGTATCATATATTCCATTCGGTATATTCCTTTTGACCTAATCTAGATATATTCCCTTAGACTTAGCCCGAGTATTGATACCTTATTTGAATAAGTTTATTTGAAATGTTTTCCAAAAGAATGCCATTAAAGATAATATAAAATTATTTTAGTAATAAAGATGTTTTGGTTATCATTAGGTTAAAACTTGTCTGTATTTATGTGTGGGCGCAGTCTTATGAGATACCCTTCTTTTCAAAGGTTTTGAAAAAATCGTCATGAGCTATGCATTTAATCATGCTGATTTATCAAGCCTAATCGGGGTATTTTTAATACTCGGGTCAGATCCGAGTAGTCTCAGGATTAGCTGCAGATGCTTGGAGTTTCCAGAGGAGAGCTGGAGATATTTATCAATGTATGGACGTATTCTATTATCCGCTACATCTATTGCATTTGTTTTGTCAGCATTTATAAGGGAAGGTGTTATAATTGTCCAGGTTGAATCTAGGTTAGACTCTGATATATGTTTTAAAATTTTCCACTGTAAATATTATTGCTGAAATAATATATGTTATTCCATTCGTGTGAGATTCTATTTTTCTATTCCACTCAATCTATATTTTCCTTTCTACCCTTAATGATCCGCATGTTCGTGCAATTTGAGTTGGACATGTATGGTTTATTATCGATCCAAAGGGTTCGAAAAAATGGGTCGTTACATTTATCATCCACCTGCTCTTAATTTACTCATTTAAGAGTACCCGAGATAATAGGAAGTAAAGCATAAAACCTTGGTCAGACAACAGTCTGGTGTAAGCAATATCAAATCTCAAAATGCTAAAAACAAAATAATATATGAAACAAAGCGTATATAAACTATAGCTACCATGTCCTTGCAAGCACAGAGTCAGCACATAAACATTAGTAATATGCTACTCTATAATAACATAAAAAGGGTATTCCATACTCAGTATTGTCAGGGTGCCTAAGTTATCTCCACCTACAATCTCTACTCCATACTAAGTAAACTTTAGGTATCTAGGTATCTCCATCCATACCCACTCCACACTAAGTCAAGTAAGGGTATCCAGGTATCCGTACCACAATACCAACCTAGTGTGACATTCCTAGGGTGACATGTGACTAGTGAGCAACCATAACAAACACAACATTCATCAAACAATGCTAAGTGTCACCCGATGTTCCAGATATATGATGACTCATATGACCCTCAAAAATTGCCAAGGACTAGTGGAAATTTTGGTTCTCGATTGTACTCACCGTACTCACCGGTTAAAAAATCCTGCATGGTTATCACTTGTGATGCTCCCGTACCACCTGACCTAGACCCTATCGGTCTAGGGTACAGACAAGCGCTGCCAGCCCTCGGGTGCCTTCACGTATAGTACCTTTTCTTTGAACACAACCAGTACACCACCCGAGCTCTTGATTGAAGAACCATAATTTTATGCCATCCAAAGCCCAAGATCTAGCATGATCCATACAGTCCAAATACTATCATCCCGAAGCTTACTCCATACATTAACAATCCACAGTATTAAAAACCAGGTCAAAGCACCACATTCCTTCCTCACCCTTAAAATTACTAGGTCGAAGCACCACATCATAGCCTCACCATCAATATCACTAGGTCGAAGCATCACATCCTTGCCTCACCTTCAGTATCACTCATCGTTGGGTAATAACATCATATCTCTAAACTGGTTGCACGAAAAAAACCATCACGTCACACGCCACGGTATCTCATCAACATCAAAGCCATATATCGTCCAAATCGCCAATTGATAATAGTGATGGACATTAACCAATCTACTACGGTCAATACCATCCACCTTGGTCTTGTACTTAACCGAACGGTTAAGTACAAACCAAATTGAAACGTTCGGCATCCACTCTGAAATCCAGATCCATCGGCATGTATCTTATACCCTCTTCTACAGCTCATCTTGTTCATTAAATTCCCTCGTGTGTGGAACTCCAATGTACAAGATGCTACCTAAATTCAAATAACCGCTAATCGGCGTTTTCAGCCAAATAACAAACAAACCAAACAATCAAACATACATCCATACACCCAAACAACAATATATCCATCCAAAATGTCAAACATACAACAAAACAATCCATCCATATCGATTAATGTGGGAAATAACATCAATAATTAATCAAATCTAATAATTCCCTAACTGTGGCACGAAGGTGGAAAATAAGTGATATTCTTTATAAATCACTAAAAATAATTATATTTTTTTTATAAAAATAAAGATACTACATATATATAATAATATCACGTTTAAAAACCAAAAATCATTCCCTAGCCTCAATATAACAGTAAACAACCAATCATAGTAAAGTGAGAGAAAATATCACTCACCTAAACCAAATCTGTCCAAACCAATGCCAAAACGTAAATCTTACTAAAACGAGTCCACTGCATGAAACCTCGTCCAAAATGAACCTCGTATGTAAAAGATATTGTCAAAATAAGGATCGAGATAATTTAAATAATAAATTCACTAATTATAAATACTAATTAACAAATGACCTCTCTAATCCTTCTTCCCCAATCAAAAACTACTCCAAGCCATGCACGTTTATGCACTTCAACCCATAGCTACCCACTTCAAACCTTGATTTCTCCCTCGTTTCTCGACGAATCGACGAACGGATTTCGCCAAAACGCTCCACTATGTAATCTCTTTAATCCGCAACCAAGATAGCCAACTCGATCGACCTAAGCCATGACCGACCTAATGTTTCTTCTCTACATCACACACAGATGTGTTTTGATATGCTCATTCGGTTAGACGAGATTTTGTAGGCAAGTGCCATTCGCAAAGAAAAATCCACCAGGTCATTGCATAGCTTTCATCGATATGATCTTAACGGATCCAACCTCATATTTTTTCATTGAGTGGATGTGGAGAAATTAATCTTTAAAGATGATTTAAGAAGTGGCCGTGGATTTTCATTCGCTGGAAACGCAATAGTGAATGGCCAAATGAAGATTTGGAGGGAGATCCAAATTTGGATATATATATATATATAATATTTTATTCCATTTATTTAATTCCCAAACAAATGGTCAAGCGTTTCATGTTCGTATGGTCACACGGTGCGTCCGATCGCAGCGAAGCTCATATCGTATATCACCTTATTTTTTCGGACCCAATGGCACTAACCGCATTCCATCTGAGACTGCACCCCTGAAGGCTAATTTTTGCGTATTTCAAGACTCTTTTTGGCACCAGATCATCCAATCTCGAAATATAGCAGTCCTTATACTCATATTAATTCGCAACTTCAATCCAAATTCAATCAGAAGCGGTCTCGAGTCTTAATTCGACCTTATGCAAAAAAAATCACATTTTCGGGCCTTCATTTAATTAACGATTGAATATTTTAATAAACGATTTAAATATCCAATCATTAAAAAATGTGGGTCGTTACGCATACCATGTCGTTCCATTAAACCTGCAAATAAGGCAAAAACAAATCAGCCTTTACAGATTAAGAGCACGACACAAGCTGAGCAAAGTGTAGTACATGTGTGTGCACGCGCGCAAGTGTCCTAGTGTCCCTTCGACAGATCATGGGTTAGAATTTTTTTGATAGGGTTAATCTCCGTTATTCAGCTAAAAGGCACATCTTCTTGAAAGTGGATAGGGAACCCAACATCTCCAATGCTCATATTCTCAATGCCAAAAGAGTTGATTTCATTTGGAATCGGCCCAAAATTTGCATAAGGGAGCTCCGAAGGCTGAACGGGCGTCACTTCTGTCGTGGTGGTTTGTAGAGTTTGCCTCATATACCATATGGGGAGAACCCTTGTCTTAGGCCGTTGTTTCAAAGGCATATCATGGTTGTCACCGCTGTGATTATTAGGAGACTTGTGCCCCATATCAATATTCTTGGGCTCGCCTCACCACCTTTGCCTTCCTCGACATATTCATGTACTCCTATAGCATAAATTACTGGAGTTTGAACTAAGAGCACTAGCGAATGGTCTCCATTATCTCTGGATGAAGAACCATCCACATCACTATTAATGGCCTCTAGAGCAGGACCGATACTATGATCTATATCCAACGAGTTATAGGCCTGCAGATTCTCATCGCTGAGCAATGGCTTAGGCTCCCTTTCTACCTCCAAAATTTCATGAAGTTGTTGGAGAGTCTCGGCTAATGCTTCATTGCTAGGTCATGCGGTACATCTGTGAGGAACCAAAAAAACTCATGTCCAGACAATCATCGCTCGAATCTAGGAGGATAGCAAACAAAAAAGAATTCATCTTTGAAGTAGCTCAGTTTATTCCAAGCGCCAATTACAATTCTGTAGCCCCTGGATGGCTCTAAGGAAGTGAGGGAAGGATTTCCCTTGATATGCTTGAAGCTATATAGATATCGAATTTCTTGGTTATTGGAAACTCGATTTAAACAATGAGCAAATATGATGAACATGCTATGAAGGGATGCATAGTTGTTTGTATGGAGTTGAGATGGAGCCAGCCTCGTAAAATGAAAGACTCGTCTGATAAACTGGTTAAACGGTGGAACACATCCTTCCAGGCACATGTACTTATTGCATGCTATATACCCAACTGGTGGATAGTGTGCTCTCTGGTGGCGTTTAGAAACTAACACGTCCTTGAATGGGATACCATGTTTCTCGAAAATTCTTCTAGGTGATCCTTACTCAATTTTTGAATCAACGGAATCAGCAGGATCATTCACTATGATGGCATCAAGTGTATCAAGAGCAGCTTCAACTTTTGGGCCTTTCATAGACCCTATTGGAACTTCTGAAGGAGGTTGTTCTGCTTATGGATTCTTATGCTGAAGTATAGGCCGCGTGAAAGTTTGTCATTGTTAGATGATTAATTTTCTATCGAATTAGAAAACTATTGTAAAATACCGTAATAAAAATAACCGCAAGCGCACTGAGTACAATTTAAGTACGTGGCAAATACGGGTTGATCCACAGGGAAATGAATTGGTTAAAATTCTATTCAATCAAATTAAACCAAACTTGATATTTTTTTAAGCTAAGAAAAATGTAAAACTAACTAGAACAAAGTGAATGGAAATATGAGATTAAAAGACAATTTAGAGGCAAATCCATTCTCATCCTCTCACATGAATCAACATAAAATTTTATGTATGATCTCTCATTTTAATCCAAATAGTTAATAATGTATTTATCATAAGTATGGCCTATTTATGTTATTGATTAACATAACTCAAACCATCAAATTTTAATACAACAACTCAAACCACTTGTTGAATGTCATGAAAATGAATATAAAACTAAAACAAAAGTCTATTTTAAGCAAGATCTATTTACTATTTTTGATTAGTAACATAGATCATCAAATTTTTCTTCTATTTTATTTTCATGATCGTAATCACTTAGTTGGTTAATGATGTAAACTTGTTTATATTTAAATAAGAATAGACTATTTGTGATAAACAACATAGGTTATCAAATTCACTAATAAACTTACATCATAATCTAATTTTTAATAAAGCATAAAAAAGATCGTAAATAGGTGAATATGTTGAATCTGCATGAATTAGAGAGCTTCATTACCCCTAAATTGAAGGGGTTTAGCTACTCTTTTTTTTAATCTTTTCAACACATGTAAATTACAACATTAATAAGAAAGAGATGTAAGAGCAACTTAAAAGAAAAGAGAACTATACAATTGCATAAAAGTAAAACTAAATAAAGTGCATAAATGAAAATATAACCTACAAATATAAAAGGAAAGAGAGCTTGTAAATAAAAATGAGCATAAAAATAACATGAAAGCATGAAAGAGTAAAGAAGAAGAGGCTTAGGAAGACATTTTATTTCTCTTTTGATTTAAGGCTGCAACTTGCATAATATAATAAGTAGATTATAAAGCTCATTACATGAACATAAGAGGGTTATTTATACATGCCTAAAACCCTAATCCATATTTTAGGGGACTACCGAAAATACCCCATCGGAAATGTGTCCACCAAGTTATCATTAGCAAGTAATTAAACCTCCATTGTACTTTTAATCTCCACTAACATGTGGATTAGTTCCTAATTGTAGATCAAGGTAAGTGGGTGGATAGGGTCCTCCATGATTGATGAATTCATTTATTTCCATCTTCATTTTCCTTCTTCTCTTGTGCATGTATATTTCCATGAAGACTTCTTCCATTTTCCTACAAATAAAACTAAATTGTGCAAATAAATATTCTCTAAATTAATACGTACAAAATTACCATTTTTCCCCTAAATGAAGAAGAATGAATGTTGATTTGATGACATTTGGATTTAGCAAAAACATGTGAAAATACCCAATTATGAAATTTATTTAAACAAAAGTAGATTAAATATGAAAGTAAAATATGCACATTTATGTGCACATCAAATACCCCCATACTTATCTTTTTATTCATCCTCGAATAAACTAATGCTAGATAAATTCGTTTTCATAGAAAACACGATTACATTGAGTGTATGCAACAAACCGTTAAACCTCTAGGTATCCCTAATAAGACGAGTGTTGTCTCGTGAGGGTTTTCAGCGGATACTACCCACAAAGTCCAAATGCAACATGAAAAATTCCTAAATGCAAGATTTATTTACAAAGATGCGAATGCAAGTTTTTGAAAATATTTACAAATGAAGAATTTACTTTTAAATTAGCACAAATAAGTTAAATATAAGTTCTGGTCATTATCAAAAATTTAAGTCATTTTACTCGTCAAAAGACTCAACAAAAATTAAGTTATCATCACAATTAGACTCGAGTTTGGCTGGTTATTTCGGTTGATAATATAGTGCAATCATGAAATGGATCCTTGGTTGATTATCAAAGTTTCCAAAGTGGTATTTTTTATTTCTTTTGAAAAGAAAATCAAATCAAATAAGTGAACGTAGCACTTGGATTTCAATTGCTTACTCTCTCTATTTTTGAAAAGTATTAACATTATTAATATTTACACAACTAATTCAGATAAACAAAGGCCAGATATACCGATCATGCACTGCCTTTTGGGCTTACGTGAGAAGATTACAAAGCGCGGTGAGTGTACACATTTATGTATGAATACATGACTCTAGGTGGTTATTTTTGTTAACTTTATTTACATACACCTAACTTAGATAAACTAAAGCCAGATATATCGATCATGCACTACCTTTCGGGATTATGTGAGAAGGACACAGAGCATGGTGAGTGTACACAGTTGTGTGTAAACATATGAATCTAGGCGTCTCTTATTTTCACAAAAACCATTTTTTCCTTTTTTTATGTTTTTTTACGAAGAGAGAGTTTTGCAAAATCATCTTAGCACCACTTAACCTAGAAGATCAAATTTTTTCTCGCTTTTACTTTAAATCAACCACTCTTTTAAACAAAGATTTACAATTAGGATATACTTCATAATTAACACCCATGAACCTTCCTATATACTAGTTAAACTATCGTTACTTGTAATCAAACTTTATTTTTATTTTTTTTAAGGCAAATAAGTTTCAAAATTTTGTTTTGGATTTTTTTTAAGGTTTTGACTTTTGGAAAGAAAATGCAAAAAATAGACCATGAAAAAACAAAAATGAAGATGAGACTTCCCCCATACTTAATTTTAAAAGTGTCCCCAAAGTAAATGCATGATATAATGAGTGTAATGGGGGAAAAAATATGTACATGTTTACAAAAAAAGGGTTAACATTTCTTACTAGACGTACTATGGGTCATGAAGAATCATGAGCTCCTCCTCTGATTACTTGGCAATTCCATGTATGGTTTCAAGTGATGACCATTGACTTTGAAAATTGTTCCATCCCTAGGGTTTTTTATTTCTATTGCACCATGCGGAAACGAACCACAAATGGTTCAATCCGTTTTGATTTTAATTTCCTAGAAAATAAGTGAAGTCTAAAGTCATACAAAAGAACCTTTTGGTTTGGCAAAAACGTTTTTCTTAGGATTGACTTGTCATGAATTTTTTTTTTCTTTGTAATTTTTTTTGTTTTCATACGCATTGTTTTTTAAGTTCTTCTAGTTAGTTGAGTTGTAGTTTTCTGCTTTCACCAACTTTTCGAGATCGAAGTTTAAGTTCTTAATCGCCCATAACGCTCTATGTTCAATTTCAACCAGTAAATGGTATGCTTTCCTGTAAACTAAACGAAATGGAGACATCCCAAGGTTAGTTCAAAAGTAGTACGGTAAGCCCAAAGTGCGTCAGTCAATTTCTGAGACCAATCTTTTCGATTTTTATTCACAGTTTTCTCTAAGATTTGTTTTATGTATCGATTTGAAACTTCAACTTGACTAGAAGTTTGAGGATGATAAGGAGTGGATAACTTGTGGGTTATCGAATATTTCTTCATTAGAGTTTTAAACGATCGATTGTAAAAATGGGTTCCATTATCACTTATTATTATGCGAGGTGTGTCGAACCTCGAAAAGATGTTTTCTTTAAGGAATTTCACAACAATTCTATGGTTATTGGTTTTACATGGAATGGCTTTGACCTATTTTGAGACGTAGTCAACAGCAAGAAGAATGTACAAATTTCCTAAAGAATTTAGGAACGGCCCCATAAAATCAACGCAACAAACATCAAAGATTTCGATTGTAAGAATGCGGTTCAAAGGCATCATATTTCATCGAGAGATTCTTCCTACCATTTGGCAGTGTTTGACGGCTAATTCTTTATCGGTTTAGAAAACAGCGGATCAAATTTTAATTAAAAATTACCACAAGTGTACGGCTTACAATAATAGTACGTGGCAAGTACAGATCGATCCGTAGGGAATTGTTAGATTATAAAATTTTATTCAATCAGATTAAACCAAATATTTGAAATTGATAATATTGTTAAGCTAAAATGTAGAAAAAATTAGATAAAGAAAGTTGATAAAAATATGAGAGTTTGAAGGCAGTTTAGAGATAAATCCATTATTTAGACCACATAAATCAACAAAATGAAATTATGATCTCTCTTTTGGTCATTAGTGAAATTAGTTGATGCGCTTACTATAAGTATGGAATATTTGTGCTATTAATTAACCCAATATGAATCATCAAACTACAATCAACCACTAAATTACTTTTAACTTTCATGAAAATTGATAATGAAATTGAAAATAAAATCTATTTTAAGCGTGGCGAACTAAATATTGATTAGAAATACAGACCATCAAATTTTAATTTCAAAATTCGCTTCATTACCATAATCATATATAAATGAAGAGGTATTAGTGTTTGTTGTTTGTTTAAGCATAGCTTATTTAGTGTCAACAACATAGGCTATCAGATTCAAAGCTAAAACAACAAATTTTAAACACATTCAAACATTTCCATTAAGCACAAAAAGGGTCACTAATTAGCAAATTATGTTAAATCTACATAATTAGAGAGCTTCACTACCACTAAATTGAAGGGGTTTGTGATATCCTAGAATTTTTAGCAATATCAATTTAATAATCTTTATTTAAGATTAAATAGATTTGATAATATTGATTAATAAATTTGAATTGATTTAATAATTTTCCTTTAATAAATATTTAATTGGTGAGTTTTATCTTTTAAAGGCTAATAAAATATTTTCTATTTATAATATACATAATTGTATATATTGTAAATAGATAAACTTTGGTTTGGAATTTAATAAATAAAGCAAATTTTCTAATTCTAATATTTTTAGTAATTGGGAAATTTGATTAAATTCAATATTAAGCTCTTTAAAGATTATTTAAATAAATAACTATATAGTTTTAAAATACTTAAGGTAAATGTTATTAGTTTAAAATTATATTTAGCTTAAATATAAATTTAATAAGATTAATTAAAAGGTTTGTTTTAAATTTTTGTTTGATAAGTATGATTTGAAATTATATATAAGTTTAAAATATAGTATAGCATATGGTCTTAATTCATTTAATAATAGAAGTAATTTATAAACTCTTTTATAAATTATTTAAAATTGTTAAATTTGTTATTTTCAAATGATAATTATAATACTTAGTATTTATAAACATAAATAGATTTTATAGAAATAGAATTGTTATTTTTAAATTTAATAAGTAGTTATATATGTATAGATATAACTTGATTCTTAAATTTGATTTTATAATTTAATTTGAATTTAAAGTTTTGAAATTCAAAAGAATAGATACTTAAAAATATTTTGGATTTTAAAGATATTTGGATAAGTTTTTATTTATAAATATAATTGATTTTATTTTCTTTGAAATTTTCTATATATTTATATAAGTATTTATAAACTAATGAAATATTATAAAAGCTTTCATGTAAACGATTTAAATAAAAAGAATTAAAACAAAGACATGTGTTAATTCCTTAAGTAATCAAACAACATGTGTTAAGTAATGAATTAAGAAATATGATAAGTGTCATTTTATTGTCATCTTTTCCTTTTATTTTGTTAAAACAATTTCGGCCTTTTAAAAACATTGTTTCTTCCTTCCAATTCTTCTTTTTATCTTCATAGTTTAAAAGCTAAGTTATTAAAATCTGAAACAAAAATCTGTAATTCATTCCTCAAACTAAAACCAGAAAATCAAATTCAATTTCAAAGTTTCAGATCCAAAACCAGAATACAAATCTGTAATATCATTTGCAAATCAAAACAAGTTCAAACAAATTTGCAAATCCACTTTCAAATTTTCAGAAACAAACCTATCATTCCTCAGATCAAAACCTGATACATTTCCAAATATCAAAACCTTTCACCTGTAATCCATTTTTTGAAAGCAACCTGGAATCAATATTTGCAAAATCAAATGTCTGCATTTTTCAAAAACCAAAGAAATCATGCCTGCATTTCTTTTCAAATCTGGAAATATCTTCTGCATGCAAACCTGCACATCTTCAAATCAAGGCAACTGCATTTTTCAAGTAAGCAAGCAACTCAGTTCCAAAACAAAACCAGTTTTCAAAAGCATTCAAGTGCAAACTTTCAAAGTTTTCAAAAAGCTGTTTTCAAAAACATATCTGGAAGCTCTGTCTTCTTTCATCTGGTGAGTAACTTTTAAAATTTAAAATATAATTTGGTTGCATGCTAGTATGGCTGAAATGAATAAGTATTATATGTGTACATAAGTGAAAATTTAATGTGAAAATTTAATTGTGTGCATGCTGGGTATATGTATTGTGCTCTGTTTTGTTATCCAGGCTCAAATTCTTATTTAAATTCCTTACCACATGATCTAGTTCTTGATAGGATCTGATTATCAAACAAATGTTATTTGATTTAACCTAGATTAATGTTTAAAAATTAAATCGTGTCAAAATATAGCCTGAATGTCTCTGTAAAATTATGAACAACAGTGCATGTCAATATATGTGGAAAATTTAAACTGTGTAATTTATAAATTCATTATTATAGATTGAATACATCAACAAAAACATGATTTTTAAAACAAGAATCATAATTTTTAGTTTGGGAATAGAGAAGTAGTTCTGGGATGAACTAAAGAGGGAAATTTAGGATTTTTGGGTAATCTCTGCAATCTGGAACGTCGAGACTTTGGGTAACGATGGATGGGTGATCAGAGATTCTAGGAAAAATATTTAATGTTGATGCATATCTGTCAGGAAGTAGCAGTAGTGAAATCTTTTTTGGAACCCTAGTTTTGACTATGCTAAGTAAATTCGATCAACACATGTTCTACAGTGGATCGAGTGCAGTGGCATTTTGAGACGTGGTAGCTTGGTCGTAGGCGAAGTCGTTGCCGGAGCAGCATATTTTCTGGTGGTCGGAGGGTCGTGGTTGAGGCATTGTCAGGTTTGGGCCTGTGTAGTGGTTTCAGTTTCCAGGTTTGGGTTTGAGTCTCGATTTTGGATTTCGAGATGATGTTGATGATCTGATGATCATGGGATGGTGCATGGATGGTTTCCGACGTGATGAAGCCTTGGTGAATGGCCAAAGTTGATCAGAGTCACGGTGCATGTGCACCGTGCACTTCTGTTTTCTAGTGAAGTTGAGGTTGGATTTGATGCAGATGTACTCGAGTTTTACTCGAGTAGTTCAAGTATTTTACTCGGAGGGGTTTAGGGTTTGACTCGAAGTCATTTAGTCTGGCTCGAGTAAGTTTTTAGTTACAGATTTTGTTTTAAATCCTGACAGTGTTTCAGTTTTAAAATTTAGACTAAATTTAAAAAAAAAGTGTAAAGCAAGTTTTAAAACAAAAGTTATGAAACAAGTTTAAATCTGAATTCAAAATGAGTTTGAATTCTAGTTCTTAAAATAAATAAGTTTTATAAAAATGGAATGTTTTTAACAACTAAAAATTGTTAAAGTATTTTATAAAATGGTTTTAAAATCTGAAAATAAAGATTTAAATAGGGTTTTAAATTTAAGTTTAAATCTGGATTCAAAAATTAATTTGAATTCTAGTTTGAAATAAAATAAAGTTTTTGAATTTAAATGTTTTAAAACAACTTTGAATGTTTTAAATATGGTTTGAGTTTAAAAATGAATTTGGTTTAAATTTCTTTTAAAATTCTTTTATAAGACAAGTATTTCTTTAATATGTAATTAAAAAGTTTTTTTTTGAATTGTTAGACCTTGTTAAAGTTAAAATTGTTTTCATTTGAAAATATTAAATTTAAAATGGAATTTAAAAGTAAATTTAAAAGCAAATTGTTTTTAAATACTTTGTTAATGATAATTTAATCATTAATAAGATGAAGGTTTATCTTAAAGTTAATTAGGACTTAATGATTTATAATTCATTAAATTATTAAGGAAATGAAGATGGATAAGAAATTAATTTAATTAATTTATGATTTGGATTAATTAATTAAGTAATTAAGGGTTTAATTTGATTAATTGAAGGTTTAAGTAAATTAATTATGATAAATTAATTTGTAATTAAGAAATCATTAATCAGGTAAGATTAGATTGTTATTAATGATTAAGAGTTAATTTATCAAGTAATTAAAGATTAATTAAGTTATAGTTTAACATTTAATTAATTAATTAATTAGGATTAATTAATGAATTGTTTAAGATTAATTAAATTGTAATTAATAATGATTGATCTAAGTTAATTACTATATATAAGTAATTAAAGATTTGTTAATAGTTAATGAAGGTCATTAACTTAATATTATTAAATAGTTAATTAATGTGATTAATTTTAATAATTAATTAGATTGATTAATTAAAGATAATCATTTGTGAAATTGTTTAAGTGAAATTACTTAAGGGAAGTAATTAAGGAATTTATTACAAATTGTAATTAATTGATTTTAATATGATTAGCTTAAGTTAATTAAGTAAGTTTAATTAATTTAAGATAATTACTGGATGATTCGTTAAGTATAATTACTTAATGTAATTAATGGAGTGTAATTACTTAGTGAAGTAATTAGTAATGGTAATTACATGATGTAATTAATTGAGGATTGAAAGTAATTTTGGATTTAATTACTTTGTGAAATTAATCAAGGGATTAATTAAGTAAATTAAGATAATTAATTAGGAAAAATTAATTTATTTAATGAAGTAATTAAGGGTAGTTAATTACTGAATGTGATTAATCAAGTGTGATTAATAAGTATGGTTTAATTAAAGATTAATTACTTAATGTAATTAATTTAAATAAGTAATGAATTGAAATATAATTAGGGACCATTAATTTATATAATTAATGATGTAATTAAGGATTGATTAATTAATATTAATTAATCAATAATAAGTGATTAATGAAGTAGTTAATTAATTGTAATTAATTAAGGATTAATGTCATTAAATATAGTTAATTAATTAATGAAGTAATTAAAGGTTAATTACTGTATTTGGTTAAGAATAATTAATTTGTAAAATTTATTAAAAATTTAATTATTTAAAGTAATTAGAGAATAATTAATCAAGGATGATTAATTAAGATGGAAGACTAGAGATGATTAATTAATTGATTTAATTAATTGATTTGTAATTAATTAATGGTTAAGTAAGCAAGATTTATGTGATGAATGTAATTAATTTAATTTATTTTAAATTAATTAGAGATAGAAGTAATTAATTTAATTCATTTTAAATTAATTATAGATAATGATTAATAAATCATTACTTATGGATGTTGAATAATATTGTTTGCCTTGAATGGTTTGAGATCTCAGATATGAGATAAGTGATGTTGTGTGATATGGATGCTTTGGTTGCATTGTGATGATAATATGAATTATCTGTTTGTGATGATAATATGGATTATCTGTTTATGATGATAATGTTGATTATCTATTGTGATATGTGACTTATCTATCTGTGTGTATATAGATAATAGAATTGAATTATTTTAAACTTTAAAACAACTTGGACCTAAAAGATGGCGTTTTGGATTTCGATGAAACCGGGATCGGGTTTCCATATTTGGATATCCGAAAACCACATCGATCCAAATTAACGATGGGTCGTGAATCTCAAGTGAAGATGAAGATTCAGAGTGCACGGGTTATCGTCGTTAACTCTGAGGGTGATTCCAAAATGAGTGTAACGAGATAATGTCTTTGGTTTCGTTCGAACCCGAAACGAACTTGTATGGATTGAATGCTTTCAGAACATCGTTAGGTGGACGATGAGCATTCTAAGAGATTTGTTCTCTAAAGGTAATCGTAGCCTCAAGCCTCATCAATCGGGAATGGCTAAAACAGGGAAGGTGCAGCAAGGCTAAGTGGGTCATGCCCAAGTAGGACGAGATTTACCCCTGTCTAGAAGTCCCTTTATATTCGACTGTGTGGGGCAGTTGATTACAACAACTGTCGGGGTTTTCTTGTTCGGGAATGTCCAGTAAGGGATGGTTCCGCCGTTGTGTTGCAGGAGATTTAGGGTGGATCTTCGATACGGTGATCTAGGCCACGTATTGTGACGGGCGGTACCCCAGTAGCCCTGCCATTGATGGAAACCCATTTTCCCTACGAGACCCTACGGTTTTGATTTGTATTACCCACTTTTGTGCTAGTAGTTAGAATTTAATAGATGTAACAATTTCGGCTATTTTATATTTATTTGAAAAACCTAGACCCTTTTATAATATCATCGGATTTCCTATCAAATGTTTTGATTAGCGTAAGGTAAAAACTTACCCATGTTTATGTGTGGGAAGTCTTAGGTGATACCTTTGTTTTCAAAGGATTTTTAAAGTTAAGCAACCTTAACCTGTTACTCACACCAGACCCATGTCTAACCCAGAGTTTATTCCGTTTTATTAAACTCTTGGGTACTCAATTTTGTACGAGTAGCCAAGGGATTCAGGTTAGCTTTGACGAATTGTGGAGGAGAAATGGAGCAGGAGGCTTCGGCATTTGATATATAGTGTTCCGCTGTGTGTTCTCTGAGTTGTTTTGTTCGTGTTGCATTGAGCTGTAATAACTAGACATGTGCTTATAACTGTCTAGTATGTGTTGTATAAGCTGTGTAACTCTGATTGATATTGTATATTATGTAAATACTTATGTGATTAATATAATTTATTCGTTCCGCTGTTGAGATTCTGGTGTTGTTTCTTCTTTCTCTTCTTTCTTTTCTCATTTCTATCCCTTTCTTTCTTAAAGATGATGCGACTTTTTGTGGAGAAAAAGTTAGGTCGTCACAGTTGGTACCAGAGTGCTAGGTTGAGTGAATACCTAGGCTTTGGAGTGATTTCTTCTTGAGAGAACGTATTTGTATTTTTAATATATATATATATATATATATATATATATATATATATACATTTATATATATTTCTACCTATCTGTTGGGTTACCTGTTCAGATTTTTCAATATAAGTTATAAAGGTAGATGGGTTAGTGGTGTGTATAACGCGACTACCATTGGTTGGAGTTTGAATGTTTGAGGTTGGAAGTGTATTTGTCGAGACTGTAGACCTAATACCATCTTGAGTGAGCTTTGCAGTGGTGTAAGGATTTCATCGATCTCTGAAGGTAACCTGTTACGGTTCGGAGTCCATCTTTGAAGTTGGATGAGTAGAGTTTGGATCTGTCGGTTAGGCAGAAGCGAGTGATGGTATCTTGATACCTCAGGAAGTGGTAGCTGCGTGATGAGATGTAGTGACTATGGATGTTTCTAAAGGTATTTCTTTGGAACAAGTTTAAGGAAGTAGGTCTGCTTCGGTGTTGTGGCTGAGTTCAGCAGGGTGTTTCTGTTTGGTTTGAAGTCCGAGTTTCTCGAAGAGCTTTGGTTAGGAAGTCTTTGGCATCTGTGTCTGCACTGCAGCTCGGAGTGTTTTGTGTGCCAACAGGAAGGACTTTTGGCTGAGCAATTTTTGTAGAGGTGGAGTTCAGAAGCAGCAGAGTGGATTCGTTTCTCTGATGGGTTGGCTAGACCAGCGTAAGCTGTTTTGATTGGCAAAGAGAGAACAGTTTTCTTTAGAATTAGTCTGGATTGATCGCAAAAGTGACTTGCTATAGCTGGGTGTTCTCTTGGGTTATCTTTTGTTTGGATCGAGATATCTCTAGAGAGTGATACCGGTGGTTCAGTTTAGTAGAAGGATGGTTTCTAGAGAGAGTTTTGGTCAAGCGGCTCAGATTTTGGTGGAACTTCTAAGTTTTCTTTTTATGGATCTGTTGAACCATATCTCTAGGATGTGTTGTCTAGTCTGTGCTCATGTTCTTCATCAGCATTCTTATCTACTTCAGATCAGAGTTGTGCAGCGGAAGAAGTTTGGGAGTGCATCTGTTTTTCTTTTCGAGATAGGAGAAGTTAGTTTTCTTCTAATGTTTGTAGAGTAGAGTTGGTGTTCTTGATCTTAGGTGATCTTGGAGGATCATAGTGTAGGGTTATTTTTGGTCCAGTTTGTTTTAGAGGCATCAGCGAAGGTTGAGCTGATCAGGAAGGAT
Organism: Allium cepa; assembly: GCA_030765085.1. NCBI lineage: Eukaryota > Viridiplantae > Streptophyta > Magnoliopsida > Asparagales > Amaryllidaceae > Allium > Allium cepa. The sequence goes on along the minus strand of CM060932.1, from coordinate 969,064,470 downwards.
ATAGGCAGCCAGGATCGTCCGAAGAGTTTTGAGAATGAGAGACGGAGGAATTTGGATTCCGAAGTCGGAGATTTGATTTTGGATAAGGTTTTCTCTGATCAAAGGAGCTATTAGAGTTGGTAAGACTGGGAAGTCAGCTCCGAGGGGTTTTGAATCTCTTCTATGTTCTTGTGAGAATAAGTGACTTGGATTTCAGGATTGAATTGCCAGTTTGGATAACTGGGATTCATTATGTTTCACGTATCTTTAAGGGAGTACGTGTATGATCTATCTCTAGTTTTGGAAACCAGCAGTTCAGGAAGGTTTGGTAGTTGAGTCAGACTTGTCTGTAGTCTGATATCCTGTCTAGTTTTATAGATCTAGATAAGTAGGAGCTCTGTAGATTAGTAGTGTGGATTGTTTGGATTCCGTAAGAGCGAGTATCCCGATATTTATACCTGGGAAAGTCTAGGGAGTTCTGTCCAGAATTTTGTCTGGATAATTAGATTTGTTTGTTTGAGTAAATTGGTTGCTCTGGTTATTAGCATATGGTTGATAATGTATGCTTGTGGTTTAAAATTAAATCTTTAATGAGATTATTAAATTACCTTTGTTTTAAATTTCGGAGATGAAATTCTTTTAAGGGGGAGGAATGTGATATCCTGGAATTTTTGGCAATATCAATTTAAGAATCTTTATTTAAAATTAAATTGATTTGATAATATTGATTAATAAATTTGAATTGATTTAATAATCTTCCTTTAATAAATATTTAATTGGCGAATTTTATCTTTTAAAAACTAATAAAATATTTTGTATTTATAATATATATATATTTGTATATTTGTATATATTGTAAATAGATAAGCTTTGGTTTGGAATTTAATAAATAAAGCAAATTTTCTAATTCTAATATTTTTAGTAATTGGGAAATTTGATTAAATTTAATATTAAACTCTTCAAAGATTATTTAAATAAATAACTATAAAGTTTTAAAATACTTAAGGTAAATGTTATTTATTTAAAATTATATTAAGCTTAAATATAAATTTAATAAGATTGATTAAAAGGTTTGTTTTAAATTTTTGTTTCATAACTATGATTTGAAATTATATATAAGTTTAAAATATAATATAGCATATGGTCTTAATTCATTTAATAATAGAAGTAATTTATAATCTCTTTTATAAATTATTTAAAATTGTTAAATTTGTTATTTTCAAATGATAATTATAATACTTAGCTTTTATAAACATAAATAGATTTTATAGAAATAGAATTGTTATTTTTAAATTTAATAAGTAGTTATATATGTATAGATATAACTTGATTCTTAAATTTGATTGTATAATTTAATTTGAATTTAAAGTTTTGAAATTCAAAAGAATAGATACTTAAAAATATTTTGGATTTTAAAGATATTTGGATAAGTTTTTATTTATAAATATAAATGATTTTATTTTCTTTGAAATTTTCTATATACTTATATAAGTATTTATAAACTAATGAAATATTATAAAAGCTTTCATGTAAACAATTTAAATAAAAAGAAATAAAACAAAGACATGTGTTAATTCCTTAAGTAATCAAACAACATGTGTTAAGTAATGAATTAAGCAATATGACAAGTGTCATTTTATTGTCATCTTTTCCTTTTATTTTGTTAAAATAATTTCAGTCTTTTAATAACATTGTTTCTTCCTTCCAATTCTTCTTTTTATCTTCATAGTTTAAAAGCTAAGTTATTAAAATCTGAAACAAAAATCTGTAATTCATTCCTCAAATTAAACCAGAAAATCAAATTCAATTTCAAAGTTTCAGATCCAAAACCAGAATACAAATCTGTAATATCATTTGCAAATCAAAACAAGTTCAAACAAATATGCGAATTCACTTTCGAATTTTCAGAAACAGACCTATCATTCCTTATATCAAAACCTGATACATTTCCAAATATAAAAACCTTTCACTTGTAATCCATTTTTTGAAAGCAATATGGAATTAATATTTGCAAAATCAAATGTCTTTATTTTTCAAAAACCAAAGAAATCAAGCCTGCATTTCTTTTCAAATCTGGAATTATCTTCTACATGCAAACCTGCACATCTTCAAATCAAGGCAACTGCATTTTTCAAGTAAGCAAGCAACTCAGTTCCAAAGCAAAACCAGTTTTCAAAAGCATTCAAGTGCAAGTTTTCAAAGTTTTCAAAAAGCTGTTTTCAAAAACATATCTGGAAGCTCTGTCTTCTTTCATATGGTGAGTAACTTTTAAATTTTAAAATATAATTTGGTTGCATGCTAGTATGGCTGAAACGAATAAGTATTGCATGTGTATATAAGTCAAAATTTGATGTGAATATTTAATTGTGTGCATGGTGTGTATATGTATTGTGCTCTGTTTTGTTATCCAGGCTCAAATTTTTATTTAAAATCCTTACCACATGATCTAGTTCTTGATAGGATCTGATTATCAAACAACTATTGTTTGATTTAACCTAGATTAATGTTTAAAAATTAAATCGTGTCAAAATATAGCCTGAGTGTCTCTGTAAAATTATAAACAACGGTACATGTCAATATATGTGGAAAATTTAAACTGTGTAATTTATAAATTCATTATTATAGATTGAATACATCAACAAAAACATGATTTTTAAAACAAGAATCATAATTTTTAGTTTGGGAATAGGGAAGCAGTTATGGGATGAACTAAAGAGGGAAATTTGGGATTTTTGGGTGATCTCTGCAATCTGGAAGGTCGAGACTTTAGGTAATGATGGATGGGTGATCAGAGATTCTAGGAAAAATATTTGATGGTGTTGCATATCTGTGAGGAAGTAGCAGTAGTGAAATCTTTTCTGGAACCCTAGTTTTGACTAAGCTAAGTAAATTCAATAAACACAGGTTCTACAGTGGATCGAGTGCAGTGGGATTTTGAGAGGTGGTAGCTTGGTCGTAGGCGAAGTCGTGGCTAGAGTAGCAGATTTTTTGGTGGTCGGAGGGTCGTGGTTGAGGCGTTGCCAGGTTTGGGTCTGTTTAGTGGTTTCAGTTTCCAGGTTTGGGTTTGAGTCTCGATTTTGGATTTCGAGATGATGGTGACGATTTGATGATCGTGGGATGGTGCATGGATGGTTTCCGACATGATGAAGCCTTGGTGAATGGCCGGAGTTGATCAGAGTCACGATGCATGTGCACCGTGCACTTTTGTTTTCTGGTGAAGTTGAGTTTGGATTTGATGCAGATGTACTCGAGTTTTACTCGAGTAGTTCGAGTATTTTACTCGGAGGGGTTTAGGGTTTGACTCGAAGTCATTTAGTCTGGCTCGAGTAAGTTTTTAGTTACAGGTTTTGTTTTAAAACCTGACAGTGTTTCAGTTTTAAAATTTAAATTAAATTTGAAGAAAAAGTGTAAAGCAAGTTTTAAAACAAAGGTTATGAAACAAGTTTAAATCTGAATTCAAAATGAGTTTGAATTCTAGTTTTTAAAATAAATAAGTTTTATAAAAATGGAATGTTTTTAACAACTAAAAATTGTTGAAGTATTTTATAAAATGGTTTTAAAATCTGAAAATAAAGATTTAAATAGGGTTTTAAATTTAAGTTTAACTCTGGATTCAAAGCTTAATTTGAATTCTAGTTTGAAACAAAATAAAGTTTTTGAATTTAAATGTTTTAAAACAACTTTGAATGTTTTAAATATGGTTTGAGTTTAAAAATGAATTTGGTTTAAAATTCTTTTAAAATTCTTTTATAAGACAAGTATTTCTTTAACATGTAATTAAAAAAAAATTGAATTGTTAAACCTTGTTAAAGTTAAAATTGTTTTCGTTTTAAATCTTAAATTTAAAAGTAAATTTAAAAGCAAATTGTTTTTAAATACTTTGTTAATGATAATTTAATCACTAATAAGATGAAGGTTTATCTTAAAGTTAATTAGGACTTAATGATTTATAATTCATTAAATTATTAAGGAAATGAAGATGGATAAGAAATTAATTTAGTTAATTTATGATTTAGATTAAATAATTAAGTAATTAAGGGTTTAATTTGATTAATTGAAGGTTTAAGTAAATTAATTAAGATAAATTAATTTGTAATTAAGAAATCATTAATCGGGTAAGATTAGATTGTTATTAATGATTAAGAGTTAATTTATCAAGTAATTAAAGATTAATTAAGTTATAGTTTAACATTTAATTAATTAAATAATTAGGATTAATCGATGGATTGTTTAAGATTAATTAAATTGTAATTAATAATGATTAATCTAAGTTAATTACTATAGAGAAGTAATTAAAGATTTGTTAATGGTTAATGAAGGTCATTAACTTAAGATTATTAAATAATTAATTAATGTGATTAATTTTAATAATTAATTAGATTAATTAATTAAAGATAATCATTTGTGAAATTGTTAAAGTGAAATTACTTAATGGAAGTAATTAAGGAATTTATTACTAATTGTAATTAATTGAGTTTAATATGATTAGCTTAAGTTAATTAATTAAGTTTAATGAATTTAAGATAATTACTGGATGATTTGTTAAGTATAATTACTTAATGTAATTAATGAAGTGTAGTTATTTAGTGAAGTAATTAGTAATGGTAATTACAGGATGTAATTAATTGAGGATTGAAAGTAATTTTGGATTTAATTACTTAAATTAATCAAGGGGTTAAGTAAGATAATTAATTAGGAATAATTAATTTATGTAATAAAGTAATTAAGGGTAGTTAATTACTGAATGTGATTACTCAAGTGTGATTAATAATTATGGTTTAATTAAAGATTAATTACTTAATGTAATTAATTTAAATAAGTAATTAATTAAAATATAATTAGGGATCATTAATTTATATAATTAATGATGTAATTAAGGATTGATTAATTAAGATTAATTAGTCAATAATAAGTGATTAATGAAGTAGTTAATTAATTGTAATTAATTAAGGATTAATGTCATTAAATATAGTTAATTAATTAATGAAGTAATTAAAGGTTAATTACTGTATTTGGTTAAGAATAATTAATTTGTAAAATTTATTAAAGGTTAATTACTTAAAGTAATTAGAGAATAATTACTCAATGATGATTAATTAAGATGGAAGATTAGATATGATTAATTAATTTATTTGTAATTAATGGTTAAGCAAGCAAGATTTATGTGATGAAAGTAATTAATTTAATTTATTTTAAATTAATTAGAGATATAAGTAATTAATTTAATTCATTTTAAATTAATTATAGATAGTGATTAATAAATCATTACTTATGGATGTTGAATAATATTGTTTGCCTTGAATGGTTTGAGATCTTAGATATGAGATAAGTGATGTTGTGTGATATGGATGCTTTGGTTGCATTGTGATGGTAATATGAATTATCTATTTGTGATGATAATATGGATTATATGTTTATGATGATAATGTTGATTATCTATTGTGATATGTGAATTATCTATCTGTGTGTATATAGATAATAGAATTGAATTGTTTTAAACTTACAACTTGGACCTAAAAGATGGCGTTTTGGATTTCGATGAGACCGGGATCGGGTTTCCATATTTAGATATCCGAAAACCACATCGATCCAAATTAATGATAGGTCGTGAATCTCAAATGAAGATGAAGATTTAGAGTGCAAGGGTTATCGTCGTTAACTCTGAGGGTGATTCCAAAATGAGTGTAATGAGATAATGCTTTCGGTTTCGTTCGAACCCGGAACAAACTTGTATGGATTGAATGCTTTCATAACATCGTTAGGTGGATGACGAGCATTCTAAGAGATGTGTTCTCTAAAGGTAATCGTAGCCTCAAGCCTCATCAACTAGGAATGGCTAAAACAGGGAAGGTGCAGCAAGGCTAAGTGGGTCATGCCCAAGTAGGACGAGATTTACTCCTGTCTAGAAGTCCCTTTATATTCGGCTGTGTGGGGCAGTTGATTGCAACAACTACCGGGGTTGTCTTGTTCGGGACTGTCCAGTAAGGGATGGTTCTGCCGTTGTGTTGCAGGAGATTTAGGGTGGATCCTCGATAAGGTGATCTAGGCCACGTACTGTGACGGGCGGTACCCCAGTAGCCCTGCCATTGATGGAAACCCATTTTCCCTACGAGACCCTACGGTTTTCGATTTGTACTATCCACTTTTGTGGCTGGTAGCTGGAATTTAAAAGATGTAACAATTTCGGCTATTTTATATTTATTTGAAAACCCTAGACCCTATTATAATATCATCGGATTTCCTATCAAATGTTTTGGTTAGCGTAAGGTACAAACTTACCCATGTTTATGTGTGGGAAGTCTTACGTGATACCTTTGTTTTTAAAGGATTTTTAAAGTTAAGCAACCTTAACCTGTTACTCACACCGGACCCATGTCTGACCCGGAGTTTATTCTATTTTCTTAAACTCTTGGGTACTCAAATTTTTACGAGTAGCCAAGGGATTCAGGTTAGCTTTGATGAATTGTGGAGGAGCAATGGAGCAGGAGGCTTCGGCGTTTGATATATAGTGTTCCGCTGTGTGTTCTCTGAGTTGTTTTGTTCATGTTGTTTTGAGATGTAATAACTAGACATGTGTTTATAAATGTCTAGTATGTGTTGTATAAGCTGTGTAACTCTGATTGACGTTGTATATTATGTAAATACTTATGTGATTAATATAATTTATTCATTCCACTGTTGAGATTCTGGTGTTGTTTCTTCTTTCTCTTCTTTCTTTTCTCCTTTCTATCCCTTTCTTTCTTAAAGATGATGCGACTTTTTGTGGAGAAAAAGTCAGGTCGTCACAGGATTTTGCCTATCATATTTGTTATCATATCAACAAACATAGAAAGCAACATGAAACAAAAAGAAAAGGAAAATACAAGCCAATGAAAAAGAGAGCCGATTAAAATAAAAGCTAAGCTATTTGCATAAAATAAACTACACCACTAGCATGAAAGAAAAGAAGCATGTGAATTAAAAAGAAAACTAATTAACAATGCATTAAAAAAAGGGAAAGTTACATAAAAAGAAATGGCAAAGTAGCCATGAAAAGAAAGAAAAGAAAGCTTTGTTTATTTTTTGATACTAAAATAGAACTATCTAAGAGGAAGAGAGGATTACATGAACATATGGGGTTTTTATACAGGCACGAAACTCTAATTCATATTTTTGGGAACTACCCAAACTACCCTCTTAGAAAGTGTAGCCACCAATTTATCATTAACATGAGATAATTCTTCATTAAATGTATATGAAACTTTAATGGGCACTGGCATATTTATTAGCTTCTAATTTGTACATCAAGGTAGGTATGTAGGTGGGGTCCTCCATGATCATGAGTTTGAATTATTTCCATCTTCATTTGCTTGTCTACTCTTGTGCATGCATTTTTCTTTATGAAATCACTCTTAATTTGAATTCAAATTCCAACAAAATAACATAGAAATTTCCAAATAAATTTTCTCAAATTAATATATGCACAAAAATGACCATTTTGCCCCCATATGAAGATGAATATGTGATGATTTGAAAATAATTTGAACTTTGGTTTAAACGTGTTAAAATACCCAATATGATCGTTTATTTAACTTAATTTGAATAAATATGGAAGTAAAAATATGCATATTTACGTGCACATCAAATACCCTCACACTTATCTTTTTATTCGTCCTCAAATAAATTAAAATTAAATAAATCCGTTTTTATAGGGAGCACGATTGCATTGAGCATATGCAACAAGCTGTTAAACCTTTAGGTGTCTCTAGTGGGATTGTTGTCTCGTAGGGGTTTTCGGCGGATACTACCCACAAAATCCAAATGCAAAGTGAAAATTCCTAAATGCAAGATTTATTTACAAAGATGTGGATGCAAGTTTTTGAAAATATTTACAAATGAAGGATTTACTTTTAAATTGACACAACTAAGTTAAATATAAGTTTTGATCATTACCTTGAAAGTTCTATCATTTTACTTGTTAAAATTTCCAACAAAAATTAAGTTGTCGTTACAATTAAACTCTAGTTTGGCTAGTTGTTTCGGTTGATAACATAGTGTAACTATGAAATAGATCCTTAGTTAATTATCAAAAAAATTTAAAGTGGCATTTTCATCTCTTTTGAGTAACAAGTCAAATCAAACAAGTTAATATAGTGCTTGGATTTCAATTGCCCACTCTCTCTTATTTGAAAATTTTATTAATATTAATAATATTTACATATGCCTAACTCGAAAAACTAAGGCCAGATATATTACCCATGCACAACCTTTCGGGCTTACGTAAGGGGAATACAGAGCGTGGTGAGTGAAAACACGAATGTAAACACCTATCGTCTGTAGGCATTATTAATAAAAGAATTTTTGTATACATGCACCTAACCCAGATAAAGTGTGGCCAGATATATCGATCATGCACTGTCTTTCGGGCTTACGTGAGAAGGGTACAGAGCACTGCGAATGAACACACAAGTATGAGCACATGACTCTAGGTGTTAATAAAATATATACATATATACATATATACAATAAATATTTTTTTGTTTTGTTTTTTTAAAAAGGGAGTTTTGCAAATCATCTTAGCACCATTTAACTTAGAAGATTAAAAAAAATTGTATCCTGTTATTTAAATTCACCACTTTTTAAAACAAAGATTTTCAATTAAGATATATTTCATAATTATCATGTATGAACCTTCCTATATACTAGTTAAACCATTGTTATTTGTAATCAAACTTTTTTTTTGTTTTTGTTGAGATAAATAACTTTCAAAATTTTCAAATTAATTACCCAAAATAATATATTTATTCTATAGTGTTTCTTTAAAAATAAATTAATTTTTTTAACTTTTTTTTGAGTTTTGGAAGGAAAATAAAAAATTAACCATGAAAAAATCAAAAAGAAGATGAGACCCCCCCTCCTCTACACTTGATTTTGACTGTGTCCCCACGTCAACCCTATTGGATCTTATGTTTTGATTAATGATAAGAAATTCAACCGACACGAAGATTCATGAATCTACGACAAAGAATTACAAAGACCAGACTCAACAATATAAAGTACGGTTCATATAGAAGTTGTTTAGAGTACATATATTATATTAGAATTATGTTAAAATCTCTCTCCGATATGATATATACAAAACACCTTCATAAAACTATGCAAATGCTCATTTTAGGCTTAAATCAGCCGGTTGAATGTTCCCATTCAGATGGATGACTACTGAATCAAATCATAAATTTTTATGAAGATTTGGCCGGCTTAATGAAGACATTCAAAGGTTGAATTAGACTTAAATTGGCCTGTTTTCATGCTGCTTCTAATTTAAATCGATGCTGAATTGAAAAATTCAGACAACTGGATATCAATAACGACTATTTTTCTAAAGGGATGCTTCTTTTCAACAAAGAGAAACATCTTTTAATTTAAGGATTGCATCTGTTCCTTTTCATTGCTCTTATTCATCAAAGATTGCAACTTTAAAACTTTATAAATAGAGTTTAGAATCCAACAAACATTTTACTACAACTGATTATTTATTTTCTTGATTTCTTAACGCTAATTCTCCATTTACCATTTGCACTCAAAACAAAGACAATCTCTGATCATTGATCACTCTATCTTCCACATTCTTCAAGCACATTATACTATATATCATAAAGGAGAAGATTATAGAAAGATTGTACTTTATTGACTTATTAGTGCTATTTAAAGAGCATATTACAATCAAACACTTTTGTTTATTTGTAAAGAAGTCATGTCCGGTTGCTCGGGTGGTAGAAGTCCTATTCGGTTGCTTAGGCGGTAGAAATCCTGTTCGATTGCTCGGGTAGTGTAATACCCGTTCCTTCAGGTTAAGACAGGGTTGCTAGTTAAATTCCAAAAGGAGTCTGGGACTGGACATAGAACGGGAGTTCGAACCAGCATAAAAATCTATGGTGTTATTTTACTTTACTGCTTTATTTATTTACTTACTTCATATTTCGCACAAGTAGTTCATAAATACAACCATATTACACGATCCTATAGCATAGCGACCTTCATTTGGTATCAAAGCCTTGAATTCTATTGATTGTCACAACATCATAGAATAATGGCCAAAAAAAGATCCAATCAAAATACAACAAGAAAAATCCCTGTCAAAGACATCAATAAGGATTACAAGAAGGTACTTTCTGATTTACAAGTTTCAGTAAAGGGTAATAATGAATTAGTTAGTATATGCGATAAAATCTCAAGCATAACTTTCTTATTTTAAAAAATATGAAATCAATCAAAATTGAAAATGTAAAACTGAAAAAAGAGAAATTAGATTTAGAAAATCAACATGGTGTTTTGAAAAATAATTTTGAGGCTCTTAAAGATTTTATAGATAAACAAAATTCTTTGTTTGAAAAAGAAAAAGAAATTTTTTCAAAAGAAATTACGGATTCGTAAAGGCAAAATGATTTATTACAATCATCTTTAGATTATTTAGATTCTCGAATTTTTCTTCTCGAAAATGAGAACTATACTTAAAAAAAGGAGAATTCTGAATTAAACAAGCAAACTAATATTTTTAAAAACAGTAATGTTTCTTTAATTGTGACTTTAAAGATAAATTTGGTAAAGTTAACATTGAAGTCACAAAATTTAATAAAGGTTAAAACGATTTAAACAAGTTACAAACCTTTACGTGATAAAAGTTGTTTAGGATATAATAAAACTGATCGTAGAAATAACACAAGATTCACTTTCATGTGTAGTAGTTAGTGATGGTACTAAATTTCGAGTAAAGTCTAAATCCAAGTTTTATAGAAATTCAAACACTACTATGAGCAATAATGTTTATAATATCTCAAGAAGTACAAAATCATTGACAGTAAATATAATAAAAATCATCTAGGTATTTGGGTTCCTGTAATTGGAAAAATAGAGAAAAATACATTGATGATTATTTTGATATGGTAGGTAATAATGAAAATTATATTTATAAAGGTTCAACCACACCCAAATGGGTATGGTTTCCCAAGACCTAAACTCCTGGACCCTAATATAGTAAGTGGGTACCAAAAATGATTATTATTTATTGCAGGTACTTGGAGAAACAAAAGGAAAATGATAGATTTTGGAATTTTAAAAGGATATTCCATATATTTAATAGAATTATGTCATCATATAAACTCTCCTTTTTGTCAATGACAAAGGGGGAGAAAGATATAACTCTAACACTATTTGCAGGAGTAAATGATGCAAGCACTGATTCAGGGGGAGAAACTGAAAGAAAAGGCTAGCATATATTCAGTGAGAGATATAGAACTACGAAGCAATATTATCGAGATTCATTCATATCACAAATGGAGTTGTCATCATCAAAAAGGGGGAGAATGTTGAATCTTATGTTTTGATTAATGATAAGAAATTAAACCGACACGAAGATTCATGAATCTACGATAAAGAACTACAAAGATCGGACTCAACAATTTGAAGTATGGTTCATATATATGTTGTTCAGAGTCTATATATTATATATTAGAATTATGTTAAAATCTCTCTGATATGATATATACACTGACACATGCACAAAACTATGCAAATGCTCATTTTAGGCATAAATCAACCGGTTGAATGTCCTCATTCAGACAGCTGACTACTGAATCAAATCATAAACTTTTATGAAGATTTAGCTGGCTGAAGATACTCAGACAACTGAATTAGACCTAATGGGCCTATTTACTTGCTGCTTTGAATTTAAATCGATTTAGATGGCTGAATTGAAAAATTCAGACGGATAACGGCTATTTTTCTAAAGGGATGCTTCTTTTCAACAAAGAGAAACATCTTCTAATTTAAGGGTTGCATTCGTTCCTTTTCATCGTGCTTATTCATCAAAGATTGCAACTCTTAAAACTCTATAAATAGAGTCTAAAAACCAATAAACATTTTAGTACAATTGATTATTAATTTTCTTGATTTCTTAACTCTAATTTTCTATTTACCATTTACACTCAATATACATGCAATCTTTGATCGTTGATCACTCTATCTTCCACATTCTTCAAGAATATTGCACTATATATCATAAGGAGAAGATTATAGGAAGACTGTACTTTATAAACTTATCAATGCTATTTAAAGAGCAATTGCAGTCAGATACTGTTATTTATTTGTAAAGAAGTCATGTTCGGTTTCTTAAGTGGTAGAAGTTCTATTCGGTTGCTTAGACAGTAGAAGTCATGTTCAGTTACTCAGGCGATGTAATACTTGTTTCTCCGGGTTAAGAGAGGGTTGCTAGTTAAATTCCAGAAGGAGTCTGGGAATAAACGTAGAATGAGAGTTCGAACTAGTATAAAAATCTCTAGCGTCATTTTACTTTACTGCTTTATTTATTTACTTACTTACTTCATATTTTGCATAAGTAGTTCATAAATACATCCATATTACATGATCCTATAGCACAGCGACCTTCAAACCCAAGTGAAAAGAGATAAATAAAACAAAAATAAAAATATGACCTATATTTACATGAAAAGATTATTATTTATAAGACATCATAAAATATGTTGTTAAAGAGTAAATGAAACGGTCTTCCAAAGACTGATCCATTTGCCTCGTCAAGTAGGAGAGACACAGCTTAAGCATAGAAAATCAAATCATAAAAGATTTTGAATTTGAATGTTGATTTGCAAAACGAATATCGTTTTATTAAAAATCTTTTATTTTTGATGGTTTTCGGAGTTGATAAAACAATTAATTGAAATTCAATTTTAATTTCACCAAATTTACATTCAAACTTATCATTGAAAACATTTTCATAATTATTGATTTCAAAATCAAAATGGTGATTTGAATCTACCTCTTCAAAAGTCGACAACTCGTTTTCGAAAAGTCCAAAGAAATCATGTTCGTAAAATTCGTCTTCTTTTATTGGATTATCAAAAACTTTATCGCATAGATCAAGTTTAAAATCCAAAGTTGTTATGCTCAAATTTTCAAAATAAGAGAAAGGAAGATTGAATTTCAAATCAAATTTATCACCATTAAAAGAATTGAAATCCAATTCAATTACCATATTTTCAACAACTTCATTAAGATTTTCGTTTTCTATTTTAAAAGTTGTTATTTGAAAATGTCAATTGTGATAAAAGATGGATTATTATTTGATTCATCACACGTTGAGATTTGATTTTGTTTCTCATGTTGTTTCATATATGTTTTAAATAACAAATCTGTGTGATCATTGTGAATTTCGTCCATTTGCTTAACAAAAGCAAAATTATAATTTGAAATTGTTGAGAACAAGAATTTTCAATCGCATCATAGTCAAGATTATTCCCATTGCCAAACTCATTTAAAAAGTTGTTTCCATTTTTATTTTGACTTGAAACTCATTTTGAAGTTTGAAATTGAATTGGCATTGATTATACTCGAAATCGTTTGAATTTTTTAGTGAATTCAAATTTTGATGGTTTCGAAAACTTTAATTTGAGTTATTGCATAGATATGAATTACAACTCATTTATCATTTGATTTTGTTGTGCAAAAGTTTCAAGTAATGATGAAACCGTTTCGATGTTTTTTTCGAGAGTTAAGGGTTGGCATCATTTTGAAAATTTTGTTCTAAATTTGAGTTATTTTCATCATTTTGAAAATTTTGTAGTTAAAAATTCGAATTGTTTGTATAATACTTATCGTTGAAATATCCATAGGAATTTGGTGTGAAATTATATGAATTATATTGATTTTCACAACCATTGTAAAATTCCGGCGAATATGAAAATTCTGACATTTTCATGATGTTTTTTTGGATTTTTTTACAAGGGAAAAGTATTCACAAAAAGGAAATTTGATTTTTGTTTTTTTTTTGGATTTAAATTTTTTTTTGCTCTTGAAAAGATTTTATGTTTTTTCAACTTTCGATTTTGTAAAAAAAAAGCCAACATAATATTTTTTTTGGATTTTTGATTTCGATTTAAAAAAATTTCACAGGATTTAAAAACTAAGTTTGAAAATATTTACAAATTTTTTGTTTGGAGTTTGATTTTTTTTTTTAATATGCATGAACTAATGCAACTAAATAAATACAAGGATTTAATTACAAATTTTCTATCTTAATTAGCTCCTAACCCAAAATTGTATAATCACACATTGTCTTAATTTAACAAGATAGTTCTTAACCAGGTAATGGGCATGATTTATTGGTACACCACGATTCACTGTAGCAATGCGGCCGACGGTTTAAGTACCTTCTATAATATTTACGAATTGCCGTAATATTTATAAATGGTTATTGCTCTGTCGTAAGCTAGACACCAAGAAATTAAATTATCGATAGAGAACAACTTGTCAATATACCATTAAGCGTTATCGATCTCTAACTATTATTATTAATCAAAATTCTAGGATGAAATGCAAAACTGAAATTAAACGTGTATTAACAATGCAACTACGAATGGTTTTTTGAATTTTTATTTTAACGCAAGCAATTAATAATGCGAAGCAAATAAAACAAGAGACGATGGCACAATATCAGAGCATGCAGAATTATTAGCAAATTTTTTTATAAGCAGATTTAAGCAAGCAAAGCAGTTAAAAGCAGCAGATCCTTTTTATTTCCTCCAATCTGAAAATTATGGAACAAGATATATATATATATATATATATATATATATATATATATATATATATATTGTATATATAAGAAAAACTAAAACAAATGAAAAATTAGAACAAACTAAATCAAAACAACCCTTTTTGACAAATTGCAAAGTTTTTTTTCATCGAGGAAAAACTAAAACAAATTTAAAACGAAACATGTTGTTTTTTTCTGTTAAGAATAAAACAACTGAAACCAAAACAACTTTTTTTTTTTTAAAGAAAGGAACTAAGAAAAGGTTGAAACCAAAATTTTTTTTTTTTTTTTATAAATATTATGAAGAGAACAAAACAAAAAAACTTGCCTCTCCTTTTTTTTGGAAAAAGGAAGACTAAAAACAAAAGGAACAAACCCTTTTTAAAAAAAAAATTAAACTAGGGCCCGGCCCAACTCAATTAAAAGAAATAAAGCACATGCACCTTTCTAAATCAAAAGCGAAACAACACGTCTGTAAATCATCACAATTTTCAAATCCTCAAATTTATAAAAATCTCCTACCCAAATTTCATCCCCAAATTAAATCGATTTCCGCAAATCAAAAGCTTCTCTCTTTGACTGTAGGTGTCGTGAAGGTTGCGGAGGTGCTTGGGTTTTGATGAAGGCAAGCAGCAAGCATTTGATTTTGGTGATGGAGGCGGAATCGACTTGTGGTGGTTTCTGGTGGTTTACGGCTTCGATGGCGATTGAAATTGAAGGTTGCGATGGAGTTTGAAGTAGGAGATCAACGGGGAGGAACAGCAGTGAATGTAGCGTAGAATGCAATTATTGTTGAGAAGGTGAAGTGTTTGATGGGGGAGGCTGTGATGGTTATGTGTTAGGGGTAAACTGTAGATGATGTTCAGGTGAGGTATCGGATTGCTGTGAAATGTTAAGGTTGGTTTGCAATGCAATGTTTTTTTTTCCTTTTATTTCTTTTGATGGTAGTTGCTGAAGTGTGACTGGAGTTCGGTCAGGTGGAGGTGAAAGCAGTGAAGGTATGGCAATGGCTGAAGGGAATTTGTTCTATAGTTATGGTGGAGATGACAGAGGGAAGTTAAGATGGAAGTTGATTGTGTTGATGTAGTGTACGTTGGTCTGTCTGTAATGATGATAAGGAGAGAGTGCAACAGTTATGTGGTGATATGTGAATGGTATATGTTAATGTAGGATGTGAAGTTGCCAGCAGCTTGAAGTAGAGATGATGGCCGCAGCAAAGGTTGGATGGTAGACAGATGAAATGTGGTGGTGAAGGGACTGTTGTAATTGTGGAATGTTGTAAATGTGGTGATGAAATGTTGGATGGTGGACAGTAATGTGTGTAATGGTTCAGGTGGGAGTTAGAGAGAACGTATGTTTGAGTTGTGTACAAAAATGGGTGTTCGCTGTGCACTGTGATAGGCAGTTGGTGGCTGGATGTCTTGGTGACTAAGTGGTAAGTTGATGTTATGTGGTGAGTTTGGCTCTGTGATGTTATGTGGTGTGGTCAGGCAGCAAGATGGCAGTCTGATGTAAGCCGAAGGCAGTAATGGTAGATGTACAGTTGTATGAAGTGTGGTGATATGGAACCAAATGTTGGATGACAGTCGTGGTTGTTGCAATGTTCGATCGAATTAGAACACCGATCGGCTATGTGATTCGGATCATTACATTTATAACACGTGGGTTAATAAGCTTGGTTCATTTGGTTGGACGAGAAAATGTTGTCGAATTTATTAATCATTTCGTCGATCTATGCTTCCAAAGCCAAAGATGATCCTATCGAGTGTGAGCTCGATCGTAAGTAAATTGATTTCTCATTTGAATGTTTCCATTTGGACGATTTTTCAGCTAGATTTTCAAGAAACCGCCATGCATCGTCGTAATGTTGTGCGAGAAAGTTGCCATGGCACATCGATTCAAGCATGGTTCGTGAGCCGTTTTCATGTCCATCGTATAAGATTTGGGAAAGGGTCCATTTTTTGAAATATGGTGTTGACATTTTATCAAAAGTTCTTTAGACCTTTCAAAATATTTTCCAAACGGTTCACCCCTGAGTTGATGAAAATTCACAACTTTGTTTCGTATTGTTTTTTCCAAAGGGTGGAACTTTTTTAGGAAGACTTTAATGAATTCTTCTCGAGTTTTAATCGAGTTTGATGGTAAGTTATACAACCATTTTTCAGCATAATCAGTAAGAGAAAATGGAGTTAATCGAAGTTTGATTCCGTCATCACTAAGTTGTTGAAATTTAATGGTTGCGCAAACTTGTTCGAATTTCGTTAAGTAAATGTATGGGTTATCGTGTTCAAAATTTTCAAATTTCGGAAGCGTGTTAATGTGGTTCGAATGAATTTTGAAATGGTTACCCATAAGGGTAGTAAAGTGATATAAGAAGGAATAGAAACTCTGTCTGGAAAGATTCTATCCATAAAATTTCAAAGGACGTTCTCGTTCGTCATTTCAGAAGGATCGTTTGTTCGAGTTAAATGATTCGTAGAAGGGTCACGGGTCCAAGTGTTTGTCGTTATGTCACAAGTCCAAGTACTCATGCATGATTAAAAGAAGGAAGTAAAATCGAATTAAGAAAAAGAAGCAAGGTTTAGAGAAGTGAGAAAATGTTTGTTTTTTATATTTTTTTTAAAGGGGATAATATTTGCCAAAATGTATTTATTTTCCAAAAGAGAGATTTGACTCTTGTTTTTTTTTTGGTTTTTCAAAATTTTCTCTCTTTTAATTGTATGTTTTTGTTTTTTTGAAAGAATTATATGTTTTCTTTGAATTTATGATTTTGAATTTTTTTTAAATATGCATGAACTGATGCAACTAAATATATGCAAGGACTTAACTACAATTTTTTTGTCCTTGGTAGCTCCTAACCCAAAATTGTATATCACATTTTGTCATAATTCAACAAGATATTTCTCAGCCTCATAATGGAAAGGAGCTACTGGTGCACCATGAATCAACGTAGCAACGCAACCGACGGTTTAAGTACCTTCAGAGAAACAATCACTATAATATTTATGAATCGTCGTAATATTTATAAATGATTATTACTCTGTCGTAGCCTAGACATCAAGAAAATAAATTGTTCAAAGTAGACAACTTGTCAAGATACAATGAAGACCTAGGTAAGGTCGTGACTCCCTTAAGTCTGAAGTCTAACCGTTATTATTAGTCAAAATTCTATAATGATATGCAATTTGTGGGCCAAGGAAGGGGTGATGAAATCCTCCACCTTATGTGGATTCGGGTATTGCCTTTAGAAAGAAAAATAAGATGATATGAGTGCAAAGTAGAAATTAAACGTTATTTTAACGATGCAACTATGAATGAAATTTGATTTTTGAATTTTTTTTAAAATGCAAGCAACAAATAATGCAGAACAAATAAAAACAAGAGATGAGAGCACGATTCCAGAACACGTAGAATTATTAGCAATTTTTTAAGTGGCGATTTATATAAGCAAGCAAATCAAGACGGTTTTTAGCAAGCACTTCTTTTCCTTGGGATTTTCTGCTTTTTCAACCTGACAAAGGAGTGAAGCAACATATATACAATTTTTTATATAAGGATGAAAAAGACAAAAATAAAAATTTATTTTCATTTTTTTATATATCAAAGAAGACACTAAAGCAAATGAAACAAAGCAAATTCTCAAGCCTGTAAATGCACAAGCCCGCAAGCCATTAACCCATAATGAAAATGGAAATCTGCAAATCCAACAGAAAAAAAATCGATTTTCTCTTAAAGCAAAATTTCAAAAATCCAATTTCAAAATCAAATTCGATCGCGATTTCAGAACAAATTTTGACGGCGATTGTTCGTTTGGTCGAAGTCTTAGGTTTGATTCGGGTGATTGCGGAATTGGGTAGCAGGAGTTCGAGTTTGCTTGTTCAATGTACGCGGTTGTGAAATGGAGATGAGGTGGCTTTGGGGAGATTGTCCGCTGGTTACACAGGTTGTGATTTAGAGATGCAGTTGTTGGTTTGTATCGAGGCAAAAGCGAGTGGAGGCAGAGGTGAGTGTCAGGGTGGTTTTGGGTTGAGGTGAGTTTTGGTTGATAGTTGAATTTGATTGTCTGTCGTCGAAGGCAGCAGTTGAGGTTGATGTTGTAGGCGGAGCAGTTGATTGATGGTAATGAAGTAGATGGGAAGGAGGATGAAAATGCACAAAGATGAAGTGGATGGTAATGAAGTTTAGTTTGATCGAATATGTTGGTCTGAAGGGGTAAGTAAAAGTAGTGGAGAATTGATGGTTGGTTGACAGCAGAGTGCTGAAGGAAGAGGTATGTACGTAGACTGGGGTGTAGTATGGGAGTATGAAGCAGTTGGTATGGTGGTTTTGTTTGTACAAGGAATTGTTGATGGAAAAAGCATGATGGTCATGCAGAGGAGCAGTGGTTTGTGAGGATGGATGCAACGGTGTTTGTATGTTGGTCAGGTTGTATAAAGTGTGACAGAGGTGATGAAGGTTGCTATGTGGCTATGCGAGTTCGAGATAGAGATATTTGATGAAGTGCAGATGTGTGCAGTTGTGTTTGTATGGCAGTAGTGAAGTGTTGTGGTATTGAATGGTGGAGTGTTCAGGCAAGTTGGCTTTGGGAATGAGCAAAGCTGAGGTTATGGATGTAATGTGGTAAAGTTTGCAGTGTGGAGATAGTGGATGGGTGAAGTAGCAGGGTTGTAATTGATAGAGGTGGCGAGTTGTGAAGTTTAATGGTATGACAGTGGGATGTTGTGCGTGTGGATGTGCAAATATGCACAATGAGGTGTAGTGGTTTGTGGCAGAGGTTGGTCGGTGATAGGGTTTGTTTGTGGAGATGACAGAGGCAAGGTAGGTATGGGTGGTTGTAGAGTGTTTGGTGAAGGAAGAAAGTGGTTGGAAGAAGTTTGTTGAAGTGAGGAGTTTGGTGATGGTATTTTGTAGCGTTGATATGACCAGTAATGAAGATTGGATAGCGAGAGGCAGAGGAGCAGTTCTGTAAATGAAGGTGTAAATTTGTAAAATCAAATCATAAATTGTAAATGAAAATGAAAATGGAATAAAAAAATTTAAAAAAATTTGTGTATGTTTTTTTAAATATGCAAATGCAAATGGAAAAACAACAAGGACACAAATCAAATGAAAGCAAAAATCACACAAACACACAATACAAAATATTTTATTTATATGCAAATTAACACACAAAATGAAAACACACAAAAATCAAACAAAAATAATTCAAAGAGTAGAACTAAAATCAAATTGCAGTTCCCCGGCAACGGTGCCAAAAACTTGTTAGATGGTTAATTTTCTATCGAATTAGAAAACCATCGAAAAATATTGTAATAAAAATAACCGCAAGCGCACGACGTACAATTTTCGTACGTGACGAGTATGAGTCGGTCCGTAGGGAAATGAATTGATCTAAGTTCTATTCAATCAAATTATACCAAACTTGGGATTGTTTTTTAGCTAAGAAAAATGTAAAACTAGCTAGAAGAAAGTGAACGAAAATATAAGATTAAAAGACAATTTAAAGGAAAATCCACTCTCATCCTCTCACATAAATCAACACAAATTTTTATCTATGACCTCTCATTTTAATCCGAATAGAATTAGTGATGTATTTATCATAAGTATGATCTATTTATATTATTGATTAACATAACTTAAACCATCAAACTTTAATACGAATATATAACTAAAACAAAAGTCTATTTTAAGCATGATCTATTTACTATTTTTAATTAGTAACATAGATCATCAAATTTTACTTGCATTTTAATTTCATGATCATAACCACTTAGTTAGTTAATGATGTAAATTGTGTTTATGTTTAAATAAGTATAGCCTATTTGTGATAAACCACATAGACTATCAAATTTACTAATAAACTTACATGTTAATCTAACTTTTCATGAAGCGTAAAAAGAAATCATAAATAAGCGAATATGTCGAATCCACATGAATTAGAGAGCTTCATTACCTCTAAATTGAACGGGTTTAGCTACTCATTTTTGTTATCATTTCAACGCATGTAGATTGCAACATTAAAAAGCAAGAGAAAAAGAGAAACTTAAAAGAAAAGAGAACTAAATAATTGCATAAAAATAAAACTAAACTAAGTGCATAAAAGAAAATCTAAACTACCAACATAAAAGGAAAGAGAGCATGTAAATAAAAATTGAGCATAAAAATAACGTGAAAGCATGAAAGAGTAAAGAAGAGGAGGCTTAGGGAGCTATTTTATTTCTCTTTTGATTTGTGGCTACAACTTGAATAATATAAAGAGTAAATTATAAAGCTCACTACATAAAACATGTCTAAAACCCTAATCCATATTTTGGGTGACTACCCAAAATACCCCTTAGGAAGTGTGTCCACCAAGTTATTATTAGCAAGTAATTAATCTTTCATTAAGTGTGCATGTGCTTTTAATCTTCACTAACATGTGCATTAGCTCCTAATTGTAGATCAAGTTAAGTGGGTAGGTGGGGTCCTCCATGATTTCATGAATTCATTTATTTCCATCTTTATTTGTCTTCTTCTTTGTGCACGCATATTTCCATGAAGACTTCTTCTATTTTCCTACAAACAAAAATAAATTATATAAATAAATATTCTCAAATTAATACATGCACAACATTATCAATTTTCCCCCTAAATGAAGATGAATGAATGATGATTTGATGACATTTGTATTTTGGTAAAAACATGTAAAAATACCCAATTATGATATTTATTTAAATAAAAGTAGATTAAATATGAAAGTAAAAATATGCACATTCACATGCACATCAGTCATGTAGAAGGAACCGTAGTCAAGCTCGACTCGGTGTCAGATTCAACGTATCTTGGTGATGATGGGCCTGTATCTAAAGCAAAGAGATGCTCGGAACGTCGTTGTCCCATAACTATCAAGGCTCAACATATAACTAATTTTAGAAAGATTAAATGTCGTGCTCCTATACCAAAGTGAAAACCAGTGTGGTGCAAATTGCAATATTGTGCAGTGTCATGCGGTCTCAATTTCGATGTTATGCAACAGTTTATTTTTTTTTTTAGATGTTATCTGAAGTGACCGTCATTGTTGATCGTCCTAATGAGCTTCACTTCATCAACCATGTATTGAAAATGCCTTGGAACTCGAGAGATAATGTTTGGCAAGATTTGAATGTTAGTAGACTGTGCAAACTTCAAAAGGAATTTGAGGCTCAGAATCCACTAAGGATTAGATCACTATGGATGTTAGTAGACCAAGGTTCCTTGTAACTTTTACATAATCTCCTTCTGATCACCTGTGGATTCCTACCGATCCATCACAACTGTTCTTGCAAAACTACAATATAAGCAATAGAAATCTCAAGTGGATATAGGCAATACTTGGCCGAACCACTATAAATGTTTGATGTCTTGTTTTTACTCATTGTTCATTTATATTTCTTTATATACTTCTCTCTTAAAATCCACTATGTGTTTGTGCCCCTTTTTGGTATTAACAGTAATTGATATGTATTTTATACGAAATTAATATATATTAAACTAGAAAAATAATAAAATAAAATATTTATTTTTGACCATACCATATAAATCTATTTTGTGTTAACCTTTTTTATGAAATGTTATTTTATTTTATTATAAACATATTATTATTTAAGGATATTATTTTTTTTGCTTTTAAAGCTATATATACGCTTAATTGATTAATGCAAATGTGTGTATGTGTATGTTTAAACAAAAAAACTCTCAACTTGTTTTATGAAAGAAATTTTTTCAGCGGAGAATAACTATAAACATATATTAATTAACATATATTTATTTTATTACAATGTGAGCGTGTGTGTATGAACAAATTATATTTATGAAATATTTTCCATTCGAAAATATATATGTATGTATGTATATGTATATATGTATGTAAAGTTAAAATGTCCGAATTAGTAAAAAAGTAATATCTTTATATTTAAGTATTAAATTTTAAATTGATATGATTTGAAATTGTCTAATTGAATTTAAATTTATAGTATAAAATATCTTTTGCCTAGTAAATTAATTTTTAATTAAGATATTTTAGTTTTAAATTCCAAATTCAAATTGACATTTTACTCGGTTAAACTAATTAGATTTTATTAAAGGTTTGATAACTATATTTATCTATGTATGTCTGTATGTATAATATATTTCGCAAATAATTTATTTTTATATATGTTTTATAAATTATTATAATACGTGTGAACCAAAAATGACACAAACACATAAATGAGTATAGTAGAGAATAAAAAGTGAAGAAAAGTAAATTAAAAAGAGCAAGAAAAGAACATAAAACATTTTATAATGCTTCAGCTAATCGTTTCCTACGTCAACTTAATTTTATTGATGGTTTTTAATGTTGCTTGCACTTCTGTTCTTGTGGGTCGGTATAAATCTGTGAGTGTATAAGAGAATTATTGATAAGTTGTAGAGAAATAAAATGATCCCAAAAAATGAGCCTTTGTCTTCCTATTTATAGCTGTAGAAAGCCTAAATTCTCGCTTCCATGATCTCCATATAGATTCCCACGTCCAGACTAGTTCTCCCAAGAAATTTGACGGATACCTCATTGATATGTGTGGATCGGTACCGATCCATGGCCTTGAATCGGTACCAATCGATAAGATGGCCAAATAGATCGTCTTGAACTCTTTGTCTAAGCTTGATTCGTGGGTAGCTTCGTGATTCCAAACATGATTGTATCATTATTAGCCCGTTTCTGAGTCCAAATGATGGATTGGTGGAAGAATGAAGTTGCTGATTCAAGCACTTGAGGAGATCGAGAGAGAACTGCATATGATTGATCAAATGGAGAAATAGGCTCTTGGCATCATCATTAACAAGTAACAACGGTTGGGGCAAGTTTGGACAAATGATCGTTGAACAGTACCTATCCAAGTGGGTGGATCGGTACCAATCCACCACTTCAGTGGATTTGGTTCCTTATTTCTTGAGGTGGAACTGCATTTGTCTTATAATCAATAATCTGAGACTTGAAGAGCATTACTGGTATCATAGCTTGTGAGCATAGGAAGTTTGAGGCAAACTGGGTGAAGTGTTTTGGATCGTTATCGGTCCAAGAGGTTGGATTGGTACCGATCAATACTTTGTTGGATTTCAAAATGTAGATTCATGGGATGGTTTGTGCTTGTCTCCTATGACTTTAGTTGTACTAGGTTTCTGGACTCTATGGCTATCTCTCTGGCCTTCCTGACTTAATAGCTTTGAAGCTTGACTTGTCAAGTTCATCTATACACTATCTGGTCAAAAAGCTAGATAACATTTGTCTCCCAAAGCATGCCTTACGAATGAAAGGTGTGCTTTGTTCAAGAAGAAATATAGAAGTCAATGAAATATTAGTAATTGAATCTTCTGGTTAATAGCCGATCAAGCCGTTGAAAATCATTATGTTCCTTTATATTCACCTATAAATCAAATATTGTTCCGAACCATGATAGCTAAGGACGCGAGTCATGTCTTGAATGTAAATCATAAACAATGATTCTATGTTCTTCTGGAATTTTTATTTAATTTGTTATACCATAAATCAAAATCGTTCCATGTTCATCCGAGCGTTATCGACCATATGTCTAACTCTCAGTCTCTTCGGATCGTTAGTGAAATCCTTGGTCGTTCAGGCCGATAGTTAAATCGTGGGCTGGTAATCAAATCCAAGGTCTCTCTAGATTGTTAATCAAATCCATGGCTGTTCAGGACCGTCAATCAAATCCATGGCCATTTAGGCTCGTTAATCAAATCCATGGTTCTTCGGATCCTTATTGAGCCCAATTCGCTCACTCTCCAACGAGTGAACTTAATGATAAGCAAGCCCATCCACTCACACTTTGGCGATGCGATTTACTTCTTGCACTCTGGTCCCTGCTCTTTGATCGGGACTTAAAGCGATCAATATCGAACAACTCGCTCTCCGGTGAGGAGATTTACACCTTGCACTTCAGTCCCATCTCTCCGGATTGGATTTAAAGCAAACAATATCATATAAATCCATCTGCTTACTCTCCGATGAGGGGGCTTACACTTTGCACTCCGGTCCCATCTCTTCAGACGAGATTTAAAGCAATCAATATCGTACAAATCCATCCGCTCGCTCTTCGGCGAAGGGGCTTGCACCTTGCACTCCGGTCCTATCTTTTTGGACGGGAATTAAAGCACAATATCATATAAATCCATTTATTCGCTCTTCGACGAGGGGACTTACACCTTGCACTCTGATTATTAAGATCCTGTGGATCGGTACCGATCCATGCTTGTTGATCGGTACCAATCTGTACGACTCGTTCAAGGGTCGTTCAGTCTGCTCCATTCTACTTCCAGGTACATTTGCTCCAGCTTCTGGCCTTTGTTTTTGGTTTGTAGCACATTCGACTGTTCCTATTTGTCCCATTCTCTTGAAGAAAATTTTCATCATCTCTTTCTGTCATGCTACCATCCTTTCCTACATTGTATTCATCATGGTTTCCATCTCATCCGTAGTAATGTAAATGGATGGGGTTTTGGCTCCTGAGGATGCCTCTTGCCGCCCCTAATTGATTTCCTCCAACAATGCTCTTCCTAGATGATTGTCTCATCATTTAAACTTTTTCAAATCTTAAATTAACAAACTCAAGTGATTCTCATGAAAGCACCAAAATGTTTGAATCGAAAATGACACAAACACCCAAATGAGTATAATGAGAATAAAAAGTGAAGAAAAGTAAATTAAAAAGAGCAAGAAATGAACACACAACATTTTATAGTGGTTCAGCCAATCGTTGCCTAAGTCCACTTAACTTTATTGACGGTCTATATTGTTGTTTACCCTTCTGTTCTTATGGATCGGTATAAATTCATGAGTGACTACAAGAGAATTATAGAAAAGTTGTAACGAAGAAAAAAGATCCCCATAAATGAGCCCATGCCCTCCTATTTATATCTATAGGAAGCCTAAAAGTTTTCCCCCGTAATCTCCACATTGTTTGTTATGTCCAAACTAGTTTTTCGAGAAATTTAGTAGACACGTCATCAATATGGATGGATTGGCACCGATCCATGGGCTTGGATCGGTGACGATCCATAAGATGACCAAATAGATCATCTTGAACTCTTTGTTTAGGCTCGATTCATGGTTTGTTTCATCATTCTAAACTTGTTTCATCATTGTTAGCGTGTTTCTTAGTCCAAATGATGGATAGGTGGAAGAATGGAGTTTTTGATTCAAGTGCTCGAAGAGATCGATAGAGAACTGCATGGGATTGATGAAATGGAACTTGAAGTAATCTCCTGACATCATCGCTTATAAGTATTAGGTATGAGGGCAAGTTTTGAAAAAGAATTGGGGACCGGTACCAATCCAAGTAGTTGGATCGGTACTAATCCACCACTTTAGTGGATTTGGTTCCTTATTTCTTAAGGTGGCTTTGGATTTGTCATGTAATCGATATCTTAGGCTTGAAGAGGATTAATGGTATCATGGCTTGTGAGCATATGAAGCTTGAGGCATGTTAGGTAAAGTGTTGTGGATCGGTACAGATCCAAGTGGTTGGATCAGTACCGAATCAATACTTTGTTGGATTTCGAACTATGGATTATTAGGATGGTTTGTGCTGGTCTCCTTTGACTTTGGTTGTATTTGGTTTCTAAAATCTATGGCTATCTCTCTGGACTTCCTCCCTTGATAGCTTTCAAGCTTGATTTGTCAAGTTTCGTCCATATACTTCTTGGTCAAAAGGCTGGATAATATTTGCCCCTGAAGTGCTCCTTGGGAATGGAAGTTGTGCTTTGCTTAAGAACAGCGAAGTCGATGGAATATTAGTAATTGAATCTTCTGGTTAATAGCCGATCAAGTCGTTGTGAATCATCTTGTTCCTTTGGATTCAACTGTAAATAAAACATCGTTTCGGACCATGATAGCTAAGGACTCGAGTCCTTGCTTGAGTGTCAGTTATAAATAATGATTCCGTGTTCTCCCAAAATGGTTATTTCATTCATTATATCATAAATCAGAATCATTCCATGTTCATCCAGGCATTAGCAGTCATATGTTTAATTCTCGATCTCTTTGGATTGTTAGTGAAATCCGTGGTCATTCGGGGCCGATGGTTAAATCTGCGATCTCTCTGAATGTTAATTGAATTCGTGGCTATTTAGGGCTGATTATCAAATCCATGTCTATCCGGACCGTTAATCAAATCCATGGTCATTTAGGGTCGATATTAAATCTGTGGTCTCTCCAGACTGTTAATTAAATCCATGGTCGTATAGGGTGATAATCGAATCAATGTCTCTCCAGACTCTTACTGAGCCCAATCCGCTCGTTCTTCGGCATGGGGACTCAATGACAAGCAAGCCCATCCGCACACACTCCGATAAGGTGACTTACTTCTTGCACTTTAGTCCATTCTCTCTAGCTGGGACTTAAAAGCAATCAATATCATACAAATCCTTCTACTCACTCTCCGGCAAGGGGACTTGCACCTCGCACTTTGGTCCTGTATCTAGATGGAACTTAAAGGGATCAATATCATACGAATCCATCTGTTCACTCTTAAACGAGGGACTTGCACCTTGCACTCCGGTCTCATCTCTCTGATTGAGATTTAAAGCGATCAATATCGTACAAATTCATCTGCTCGCTCTCCAACAAAAGGACTTGCATCTTGCATTCTGGTCCCGTCTCTTCAAACGATATTTGAAGCGATCAATATCGTTCGCTCACTCTTCGATGAGGGGATTTGCACCTTGCACTCTGGTCCTTTCTCTTTAAATGGGACTTAAAGCGAACAATATCATACAAATCCATTAGCTCGCTCTCCGACGAGGTGACTTGTAACTTGCACTCTAGTCATGCCTCTAGTTCTTGTGGATCGGTATGGATCCGTGCTTGTGGATCGGTACCGATCTGTATGACTCATTCTAGGGTCATTCCAGTCTGTGTCATTCTACTTTTGGGTACATTTGCTCAAGCTTCTGGCCTTTGGTTTTGGTTTGCAGCAATGTCGGCTGTTCATATTTGTCTCATTCTCCTTAAGAAACTCTCCATCAACTCTTGCTAGCATGCTGCTATCCTTTTCTGCATTGTATTCATCATGGTTTTCATCTCTTCCTTGATTATGTAGATGGATGGGTTTTGGCTCCTCAAGACGCCTCTTGGTTGCCCCCATGTTGGTTTCCTCCAACAGTGGTCTTTTTAGTTGATTGCCTCATCATTTTGAACTTTTTAAAAACTTAAATCAGCAAATTCAAGTGGTTCTTAGTGAAAGCATCAAAATGTTTGAATCAAAAATGGCACAAACACCCAAATTAGTATAGTAGAGAATAAAAGGTGAAGAAAGGTAAATTAAAAAGAGCAAGAAGAAAAGAACATACATCATTTTATACTGGTTCAACTAACTGTTGCCTATGTCCATTTAACTTTATTACTGGTTTATAGTGTTGTATACACTTCTTTTCTTACGAATCGGTATATATTCATGAGTGATTATAAGAGTATCATAGAAAAGTTGTAGAGAAGCAAAAAACCTAAAAAATTAGTCCTATCCCTCCCATTTATAGCTGTAGAAAGCCTAAAGTCTCGCCCCTATGATCTCCATATAGTTTTCCATGTCCAGACTAGTTCTCCAGAGAAATTTGATGGACACCTTGTATGGATCGATACCGATCTATGGGCTTGGATCAGTACCAATAGATAAGATGACCAAATAAATCATCTTGAACTCTTTGTCTAGGCTCGATTCATGGTTAGTTTCATGATTCCAACTTGTTTGCATCATTATTAGCCTATTTTTGAGTCTAAATGATGAATTGGTGGAAGAGTGAAGTTGCTGACTCAAGTGCTAAAGGAGATAAATAGAGAACTGCATGGGATCGAAGAAATATAACTTGGAATAGGCTCTTGACATCATCACTTATAAGTAATAGGTGTTGGGGCAAGTTTTGACAAAGGATCATGGGTCGATACAGATCCAAGTAGTTGGATTGGTACTAATCTACCACTTTAGTGAAATTGGTTCCTTATTTCTTGAGATGGCTTTGCTTTTTTCCTATTATTGATATATGTGACTTGAAGAGGATTATTGGTATCATGGCTTGTGAGCATAGGAAGTTTGAGGCAAATCGGGTGAAGTGTTGTGGATCAGTACCAATCCAACACTTTGTTGGATTTTGAACCTCTTGTGACTTTGGTTGTACTTGGTTTTTAGACTCTATAGTTATCTCTCTAGGCTTCCTACCTTGACAGTTTTCAAGCTTAACTCGTCAAGTTCGTCTGTAAACTACCTGGTCAAAAGTTGGATAGCAATATGGCTATATATATTTACACCTATTACATATATAATATTAAGAATATGAGTACAGAAAACCATATCCATATATCTTGATAAATTCATATATATATATATATGTATGTATGTATGTATACACACACACTTATACTATATATTAGCTCTTCGATATGTATATGAAATTGCCGCATACATATGTAAGTATATTATATATTTATCTTTATTAACGTCTATAGACATTTGTATGTTAGTGCTATCTTTATTGCCCTTAGCCAACCCATGTAGTTAGGTCCAGTGAGTTTGTCATTTTCTGAAAACTACATGGATGTAGACATTTTATGCAAATTTTAACTTAGTTGATCAGTACGTTATCCATAATAGATGTTCTTGGAATATTAGTAAGGGTAAACATAGCATTTCATTTTACTGATAGGCTCCCATAATCTTTTATGTTTTTCAAAATCCTAATATGAAACATAGAAGCCTTTTAACTTCACTATTGGGTATTAGGACTCGTTTTTCTTGGGATTTTGACTTGTGTTTTCTCAAATCGAAAGATATTATTCACTCATACCTACCATTTCGCGACGGCCTAAGTATAATATATGTACCTTGAGTTTGCTCAAAAAATATATATGGGTATCTTACCTCGTTTGTTCTATATATTAATAATACTACACATAACATCATTTTCTTGAGTTTTCTTTATAACCAAAGAGTATGAAAGTAATTTATTAATATATAAATGGCAAAGGACAACTTATTATATTAAAGATTCATAATCTTTAATATATTTAATTGAATGGTATTGACTTATTGAATAATGTATTTTTATGAAATACTCTCGTGATTTAAGTGTCAAACGCGTTGGAAATTATGGTATACGTACTATACATATATCTTTATTATTTAATTCTAATAGGGTTTTACAGTGTTCCGTCTTTTATTATACATTCATATTATATATAAGTTTTAAGTATTATACACCTTTTGTAATTTAGCTAAGTTATATAATAGTCATATATACATAATTTATATTGATATTCTTAATTAAATCTTATCTAATTAATTATCATTTCAATTAATTGTATATTATTCAATTAGACATTTTATATTGAATATGTATACTATAACATTTATAGTTATATAGATATATCTTTATATGTATGTATTATACTATTCATTAATTAACATTTAATTAATTTATTTAATTAAATAATTTCAATTAATTACTTAGCCTGGAAATTTTCATATATACTACATCACCTTAAACAATCCAAGATAATGTAACATATATCATTAAATATATATAATTTAATTGATTATTTATTTAATAATTCATTTTTATTTTCATATATTATATTATGGCAACAGCTTCCCTCTCCTATTTTCCTTCATCGCTCTCTAAATTTTCCAATCTCCCTCCTTCCCAATTTGTTTTCCATTCCTCTTTAAAATTTTCAGATCCAAATTTGTATAGAACCCATTATCGCTCATACGCTCAAGTATTAAAAGAGTCGACGGGTTCTCTTTCTCAGTTCTTCGGTTGGAAATATAGATTCAAAAATTGGATTGATACCAGAAATAAGAAACGAATCTATTATTGATATGGGGTTACTCCCACTTTGCTAAAGATTGCAAAGACCAAATTAGACGTTTTAATTGTGGTTTATTCGGTTATAAAAGAATCAACCATTTGAGGAAATTTGATCTGGTTTTAGGTGCAAAGAAGGTTTTATTGATTACTAAGCATGGTTTTTTATTTGTGTCAAAATATATGAAATTGAATTGAATCTTGCTCGACCATTTATAGATGCAAAGGAATGAAGGAATTGAGCTCGTGAAAAGTTTATTGAGCATTTCGATGTGACAAATGATATGAACATTGGTCGAAATTTAAAGATAAGTTTGGCAATCCTGAATGGATTAAAAATGATGATGATCTTGAAGATCAAATTCCGAATTCCGATTTAAAGGGTGTAGTTTTGAATAGTATCTCAGATGAAATAGATATGTTTCTACTGACTTCTTGGTTGATGCCAATATGGAGATGTGGAGAGAATATTTTACTGATTTTCTATACTAGGATCCACTATTATTAGATCAAGAAATTATGAAATTCAGTTCGATTTCTCATCCATAGGAATTTTTAACTCGGAGGTGGAGACTGTCTGTGTAAATCATTTGCAAGAGGGTGATCAATGTTTTGGTCACTTGAAGAATAGAAAAAAGGCAAGATCTTGCAAAATGTTGAATAATGATATTGTTACTTTAAATCGTTTGATGGTCTAAGGGACTTGGATGATTCAGGTATATATCCAGATCAGGTTCAAGAAACTGTAATGAATTGTAGAGTCTTGGAAAGTTGTTTAAACGATGATGTTAATGTAGATATTAATTGTTGTAATGTTGATTTTCCTAATGAGGGTATTGAAACCTTGCTGTGTGATACTGCTAATGTGCATAAGAACGGTGATTTAAACGTGCACTAATAGGAAATCAAAAAAATACCGTATCTCAAAGTTTATTTGTATAATACTGTAAGAATGCGGGTCTTGGATATAAGCCCATTTGTATTGTACTTGGCCCACATTTGTAATAAACAGTATATATACAATACAGAGAGTATCTGTATTGAATTAATTCAGTTTCTTCAATAAAATACAGAATACCATTTCATATATCTTCACTTTTATGATTACAATATCAATTCAATAAGAAATATACATTCAGATCATAATCTATTCAAACTCTCACATGGTATCAGAGCAATAAAAAAGTCTAACGGCGGCCTCATCAGAAAAGATATCATCATTTGAAAGCTTTTAACTCATCATGTGAAATCTCATCATTTGGGTTAGTTATAGAATTTGTTGTTTTCATTTGAAAAACAAGTACCATACCAAGAAATCAGATAGATTTCTGATTGCAACGAGTTTTCCATCAAAAGATTAAAGCAAATTCATAGCAAGAAAATTCAGAAAATCAAAAAACCAATTCAAGAAAATCAGTCAAAGACAAAAGAAAGTAATTGCCTCGCCAAGAATCATCAGAAACAGATTCATCACTTGAATCTTGGCTGCAACTGACTTGTTCTTGCCGTAGATAGAGTAATCTTGAATTGGTAACCCCTTTGAATCTTCAAGCCAGATTCATCTAATCAGAATTCTGTAATCATGGCTGAAGAAGATAATGCCTCAGCTACGTCAGATAACACAAATAACCCACTGCAACAAACTCTCACTGATGCAACAGAGAGACTGATCAAAACTGTTATTAGTCCTCAAAGCCAGCTAATCACTGTAAATCTTAAAGAGGACAACTATCTCTTGTGGAAATTACAAGTTGAAACAGCAAGGTAAGGATATGGACTGGAAGGTTTCATTCTTAGGTCAATTCCAATTCCTCCAAGATTCATCACTGATTCACAAAACAAAATGATTAGCAATGAGGAATACACAAAATTCTACAGACAAGATAGACTAATAAGTTCTTGGCTGTTATCTTCAAGTGATACAAAACTACTATCACAAGTTATAGGTTGCAAGTCAGCAAATGACATATGTGTTACAGTCGAAAGAATATTCAATACCCAGTCTGCTGCCAAGGTTATGCACTATAAACAACAGTTGGAAAATATTACTAAAGGGAATCAACCAATGAGAGACTATTTGTCACAAGTTAATAATATCTGCAATATGTTAGATGCAGCAGGACACAAAGTGTCTGAAACAGAGCAAGTACTGAGCATCTTGAATGGACTCAGTGAAAAGTATGAAGCAACTGTTGCAGTTGTGTCATCTCAACCAAGCCTGCCATCTGTACAATTTGTTCATGCAACACTTCTTGTACATGAGGCAAGAATAGATCACAAGAAACCTCAAGACACAAATATGTCAGTCAATTATATCTACAACTCAAGAAACAAAGGACAGAATCAAAATAAGCAAGGACAAACACATCAAAGAGGAGGCAGTTCAAACAGATCTAGAGGCAGATGTAGGTGGAACAACAACAACAAACCCAAGTGTCAAATCTGTGAAAAAATTGGTCATACAGCAATGAAGTGTTACTTCGGATTTAATGCTAATTATGTGCCAAATCAGAATCAAAACAATCAAGGAAATGGAAAAGCCAGTGCAAACATGGTTCAGATATAGTCTGAAAACAATAGCAATGGTGAAGTCAATCAAAGCACTATAGCAACATCAGAACACATACATGATGAAAGCTGGTACCCAGACTCGGAAGCAACCAATCATATAACAAATAATCTTGACAACTTAAATCTTGGCAACAAAGAATATAGAGGTAAACAGTCAATATGCATGGGGAATGGTGAGTCAGTCAATATTACTCATATTGGAAAAACCAGTATTGATAGCAAAAGACAATTATATTTGAATAACTTATTGAGAGTCCCCAAAATAAAGAAAAATCTCATCAGTGTGTCACAGTTTGCAAAAGATAATAATATTTATTTTGAATTTTATCCAGATTACTGCTTAGTTAATGACATATTGACTAATGAAAATCTCTTGCAGGGTGAAGCAGTGAAGGGATTATACAGATTCAATCTTAAAAACAGTAGCGAACTTGAGAGAAATCAAAAGTGTTGTAATCTAGGTGAAATTGGTCAGTCAGAAGTGAATAGAAATGTGTTTGATTTGTGGCACTACAAACTTGGTCACCCAAACACAAATGTTGCGAAACAAGTACTTGAGAAAAATAGAATCATGTTTGATGATATTTCTTTACCATATCTGTACACATATTGTCAAATGGGTAAAAGTCATAAATTACCCTTTAATGATTCTCTAACCAAGTATTCAAAACCTTTAGAATTGGTTGCAACTGACTTATGCGGACCTGCCCCAATTTATTCAGACTATGGTTATAGATATTCTATATCTTTCATTGATGCATATTCTAAATATACATGGATATATTTTCTGAAAGCCAAATCAGAAACTTATAATGCAGTGATACATTTTATTCTATTAGCTGAAAAACAAACTGGGAACCAAGTTAAAATCATTCAGTTAGATGGTGGTACTGAGTACAAAACACTTAGCAATTACTTTGCTAAGAAAGGAATTGTACATAGAATCACATGTCCCTACACATCAGAACAAAATGGTCTAATAGAGAGAAAGCACAGACACATTGTAGAAACTGGGCTAACACTACTTGCTCAAACATCATTACCATTAAAATTCTGGCCTGATTCCTTTAACACTGCTGTTTATTTAATTAATAGACCTTCCACAAAAATTCATAAAGGAATGAGTCCAGTAGAGAAACTATTAGTTGTTAAGTCAGATTACCAAAGTCTGAAAATGTTTGGATGTTTGTGCTTTCCTCATATAAGACCATACAATAACAACAAGTTGTGTTTTAGGGCAAAACCATGTACTTTTATAGGATATGGAATAAATCAAAAGGGATACAAATGTCTTGATGAAAATGGAAAAATCATAGTTAGTAGACATGTTGTATTCAATGAACATGTTTTTCCTTTTAGCAACAAAGACATTAAAACAACTTAGAAAGTATATAATCCAAGAAATTCTATTCCTAGTATACCTGTTTGCAGTGATGCTCTTTATCCTGAGGTGATTGAAAGGACTACTGAGGCTCATGATCCACAACCCACACTGTCAGATCAACCAGGTCATGAATCACTGAGCTCATCTAGCTATCTCAGTCAAACTCTTGTACATTCAAAGCATACAACACAGTCAGCCAATGAAAGAGAGTCAACAAATTCACAAGTACATTTAGAAAATGACAATGGCCAAACAAGTGTAGAAAAATCACCACAGGCAAAGACAGGGCATCCAATGATTACAAGATCAAAAAGTGGAATCTTTAAACCAAAATTATATACAGCTGCAGCAAATTTAGAGGAACCAGAAACCTTTGAGCAAGCTGCAAGGGACAAACACTGGAGGACAGCAATGGATGAAGAATACAATGCCTTAATAAAAAACAATACATGGGACCTTGTACATCCACCAAATAATAAGAATATTATACGATGCAAGTGGACATACAGGGTAAAAAGGAATCCAGATGGAACAATGTTTAGATACAAAGCAAGACTTGTAGCTAAATGCTACACACAACAATATGGGTTTGATTTTAATGAAACCTTTTCTCCAGTAGTTAAACCAACTACTATACGAATTATTTTAAGTATTGCTCTGTATAATCAGTGGAATATTAGACGGTGTGATGTCAATAATGCTTTCTTGAATGGAACATTGCAAGAAGAAATATATATGGAGCAGCCACCAAGTTACAGGCAGAAATCAAATCATGTGTGCAAGCTTAAGAAAGCTATATATGGCCTTAAACAGGCTCCAAGAGTCTGGTTTGACAAACTGAAAGCCACATTAATTCAACTTGGCTATCAGTCCACCAAATCAGACAATTCTTTATTCATTAAAACTAACAATAAAACAAGCATTTATATTCTAATATATGTTGATGATCTTGTCATTACAGAAAATGATGAGGATGAAATCAAAAGTCTTGCTCAATATCTAGATAAGAAATTATCCATCAAAGACTTGGGCTAACTGAATTATTTTTTAGACATAGAAGTTAAGAGAAAATCAAAGTCAGAATTGTTCTTTGTCAAAGGAAATACATTCTGGAGCTACTGGCTAAAACTAAAATGGACAGTGCCAAGCCCCAGCCTACCACAATGATAAGTCATCAATACTTATCCAAAAACATGGGAGAATATATAACTAACACCAAACAATATAGAAGTGTTGTTGGTGCTTTACAATATTTAACTATCACAAGGCCAAACATCTCTTTTAGCATTAACAAAGTTTGCCAATTTATGCAGGATCCAAGGGATGATCACTGGAGAGCAGTTAAAAGAATTTTGGGATAGTTAAAAGGAACAACCAACAATGAACCGTATATGAAGAAAAGCAAAAATCTAAATGTAACTGGCTATACTGATGCTGCTTGAGGAACATACCCAGATGATAGAAGATCAACTATAGGGTATTGCATATACATAGGAGACAATCCAGTGTTATGGTGTTCAAAGAAACAATCAGTCATCTCCAGATACAGCACAGAGGGCGAATACCGAAGTGTTGCAAGTGCAACCGCTAAAATCATGTGGATACAGTACTTACTACATGAATTAAACATCAAGTTACAAGTCAAACCAACGTTATGATGTGATAATCAAAGCACAGTGTACATGTCGGCTAATCCAATATTACACTCAAGAACTAAACATATAGAGATAGATCTCTATTTTGTTAGAGAACAGGTACAGAAGGGAAATCTACACATTAATCACTTACCATCTGCTTACCAGAGAGCCGACACACTTACCAAGGCTTTGTCGAAGCAAAACTTCATCATATTCAGAAATGAATTAAAAGTAGTTGCAGTTCTCACCGAGTCAAATGAATCTGAAGAAGCCTCAGAGTTACAATGCAGTAAAGTCGAAAGCTTTAGGACAAAAAGCAACAGATCTGTCAACAGTGCCGAAAGAGCTTCTTATGACAAGAAACTCGCTCATAAGTCTACTTCAGAGTCACAATAGAGGAAAATTAGCAACTCTGATACGAAGAGCAACAGATCTAACAACAAAGTTGACACAACGAGGGACAAAAGCTTAAAACAAGCCTCGCATGACAAAGGCATCACTCATTAACTCGGTATGGTGATGGAATCTCTCATATCTGAGCAAGTTTTGCTTTGAATCGAAGTAAAACTCACAAATTTTGTTTGGCGACGCAAGAGAAACGAAGACGCCATGAAAACCCTAACGTTGGTTTGAGGGGAAGTAATAGGAAATGAAGCATACCGTATCTCAAAGTTTATTTGTATAATACTGTAAGAATGCGGGTCTTGGATATAAGCCCATTTGTATTATACTCGGCCCACATTTGTAATAAACAGTATATATACAATAGAGAGTATCTGTATTGAATTTTCTTCAATAAAATACAGAATACCATTTCATCTATCTTCACTTTTCTGATTACAATATCAATTCAATAAGAAATATACATTCAGATCATAATCTGTTCAAACTCTCACATGCACTGTGATATTTCTTTGGAAGATATGGTTGCTTATATTGTTAGGGCTAGTTGCTTGGATGAGGAGATGATAGTTGAGGCTGATAACGAGATTATGGTATTTCATGATGGAGCTGTTGGTGAATCGAACTGTATCTCTATTGCATGCATATTATCTCATATCAATGTTTACTCATGTGTCCCCAATATGTACAGAGATGATATCAGGTCAGATATGATGATGAATTTCATGAATGAGTATGCATTTTTAGTTGCTTCTGGTTTGGAATGGTCGACAAGCAATCAGCTCACTGGTGAGGGTAAAATGAAGCTTGTCAGAAATGGGGTTCCTCGGTCTGTCCATCTAGATTCTAATTTCATAATACAAGAAGTGGGGATATCTGCTGTCTTTTATGTTCGGATATTGATGGTTACGTAGTCAATGTAGATTCTAAAGCGCAGGTATTGGGGGAACTGATTTGCATGAAAGCATGGAGATTAATTTAGGTTCTGGTGTTCAGTTTTTTAATAAGGGTATTGTTTCATGTGGTTTATGAGTGGTATTAGTCAGTAGTTGGATGGTAAGTTTGTTAATGTGGATGATACTGAGTTTAGGAGGAGGGCAAGGTGGGGGCGGATGTTGAAGTGGTTAATGTGGATTCTGTCGGGGTTATGAATGATGATAAGGCAGGTTTAGATGTTGAAAAGGTTAATATGGGTTTAGCTGAGTACGTTAAGGAATTGGTTATGGGGTCTAATTTGCCCATGCATGTATACGAATTAGTTGAACAGGGTGATGCTCAAGTTGATTATTTGCATGGAGTGGATCAATTTTCTGCTATAACATTTGAAATTTTTATGAATTATGAGTCTGGGCATATCACTTTTTATATTGAGCCTATAAAGATCATTTTGTATTGTTGCCTTGCATCTTTAAGAAGATCAACTGCTCCTTCTATCCATGCTTCTGATTCTACTCATATTTTCGGAAATGCAGTTTTTGGTAAAAGAAAATGTAGGAATAATGCAATGTTTAATATTAAAAGAAGTCCTAGGTTGTTAAAAAAATAAAGCTTCTATTTGTATGCAAATAGGGGTTGATGGTAACAAGGGGTGATATCGAGCTGCAAAGCCTCATAAGTCTGAGTTTACGGTGATTGTTATAATGGAGACTATGCGGTTTGAGTAGATGAAGTGTGAGGGCCACAGATGGTACATGGGATGTTATGGGGCATGGCTAATTTCATCTTCTTGTGGCCATCATTTGTTTTGTTTACTTATTTCCATGCTTTTAGATTTTTTACTAGGTTTTTTGTTGGGGAGGTTTTTTTTTGATTTTATTTGTACGGGTTCATGGGAAAGAGTCACCTACCAGGCTTGCTGGTATATACTTTTTTAACTATAGAATAAAATTGCATGAGTGCACTCCTTCCACGGAGGATCACTCGTTTCTCTCAAAAATTAACTAACTATTTAATTAATCTAATTATTAATTAATTAATTTTCAAAGTTAATTTACAAATTTTCAAAACAATTTTGAAAATCATATTGTAACATTTATAATATTTTTCATACATCAAATTTAACTTTTAAATTTAAAATTTTATTTAAATTTCAAAACAAAATTTTAAAATTAGCCCAAGATCCTGTTGGATCATAGGTTTTGATTGCTGACAAAAATTCACGAATCTACGACTATAACATCATCCTGACTCAACGACT
This sequence comes from Allium cepa, assembly GCA_030765085.1. Taxonomy (NCBI): domain Eukaryota; kingdom Viridiplantae; phylum Streptophyta; class Magnoliopsida; order Asparagales; family Amaryllidaceae; genus Allium; species Allium cepa. The sequence continues at coordinate 969,025,843 of CM060932.1, read as the reverse complement.
GGTTCATATAGTTATATATTTTAACAAGAGTCATCAAATATGTATATAGAGTCTAGTAAGTGCTTTGTTAAAATCTTTCCTCAAGAATCATCATTCACATTCAAATAAACTTGCATGCATATTTTAATCAAAATCAAGTTTTCAAAAAATGCATGGAGCAGGGCTCGAACCCAAGTCACTAGTTTGGAAGGCATGTACTCTAACCAAATGAGCTATTGCTGTTTTTGTTTAATAACAGAGTTCAGTCGACTGAACAGGAAAAGTCAGTCGACTGAAACTGGAACAAATTTATACACATGCACAGTTTCAGTCGACTGAATTTCCTGCGCAGTCGACTGAATTTTTTCCTGAAAATTTTTCTTCATATTTTCAGTCGACTAAAATTCCTGCACAGTCGACTGAATTTGAACCTGCGAATTTTGCATGAAAGGACACCTTCTTCTTCCCAAGAGTTGCGACCATTCTTCAATAGAAATGGAAGCTTCTCTTATCTACAACCCTTGGCAATACATGCATCCATTCTACAAGTATATATACATGATTCTAACATCATTTAATTAACCGAATTCTTACTCTAATCTATCTATTTCTTGATCATATTTTTAAAAACATTATCAAAGCAATCACTACTCTCTTTGCTTGAATCACTGTTTATATTTAATATATTTGATTCATAGCAATTCACATTTCTTAAATCTTCACAAACACATTGCATATTCTCGAGGATAAGATTATAGGAATATTGTACTACATTAGACTCATTAGTGTTGACAAGAACACAACAAGTCAAATATTGTATTTTAGTAATTGAGTTGAAGTCCTCTTTGATAGTTGAGGCAAGAAATCCCGTTCGGTTGTTCGGGTAAGTTGTAAACCTATTCCTCCGGGTGAAGTGAGGGTGTTAGTTAGTGAAATTCCTAAGTGAAGTTTAGGGACTGGACGTAGGACGAGAGGTCCGAACCAGTATAAAATCCTGGTGTCTCCTTGCATTTACCTACTTTATATACCTAGACTATTTCATTATTCCATATTACACGATCCTACCGCATAGCCCCCTCTTTCAATTGGTATCAGAGCCTGGTATTCTAGAGATCGTAACAACATCTTAGAATAAATGGCTACAAAGAGATCTAGTCAAGGCAATAAGAAGAGGAAGAGCAATAAAGAAAAATCAAAGGAGCAAACAAACAAATGCTTCATGGCAAAAGATAATGAGGTTAGTGATCTAACTTTTGATGATATGATAGAAATAAATTCAGAATTTCTAGACACTTTAAAAAGTCTCAAAAGAAAATATAAGGAAGCTCTAGAAAATCAGAAGAAAGCAGAATTCGAAAGAGATATGCTTAAAGACGAGAAGAAAATATTAGAAGAAGAACTTGAGAAAATTCAAGATTCACTCTTTGACAATTCTCAACTCGCTCTATTAAGTCAAGAAATAGAAGCTCAAAAAGAAAAGAATAATGCTCTAGCTTCTGAGAATCATGAGTTAAAAGCAAAAATTAAAATTGTTGAGTTAGATAACACTAGTCTCAAAACTAAGCTTGATGACATTACTAAAAATATTTCCAATTTTAATAAAGTGAGAGAAAATTTATCCAGGATTATTGAAAATTCTCAACCTGCTTCAAATAAGAAGGGATTAGGTTATGTTAAGAATTCAAAAGCTCTTAATGATAAAAGTGGTTTAGGATATAATAAAACTGATCGTAGAAATAGCACTAGATATGCTTTCATGTATAGTAAAAATGATAGTGCTAGTACTAAATTTTGAGTAAAGCCTAAATCCAATTTTTATAGAAATTCAAATACTACTGTGACATATAATGTTGATAATTTCTTTAGAAGTACAAAATCATTAACAGGAAATATGAATAAAAATTATCTAAGTATATGGGTTCCTGTTAATTGGAAAAATAGAGAAAAATACATTAATGATTATTTTGATATGGTAATTAATAATGAAAATTATATTTATAAAGGTTCAACCACACCCAAATGGGTATGGTTTCCTAAAAATTAGGAAATTATAAGTACCTTGGGTATCGCATGCTTTAAATGTTAATTTTTTTCTGATACCTTACATTATAAGTAGTAGTTATTTTGTTTTATATTGCTCTATGTTAACACTTATGTAAAATATATTTTATATCATCATATATACTCTCCTTTTTGTCGATGACAAATGGGGAGAAAGATATTGCTCTCTAACACAATTTGCAGGAATAAACCATGCAAGCACAGATTAAGGGGGAAAAGATTAAATAGGAATATATAGCATAGATTCAGGGGGAGAAATCGATAGCACAATTACGGGAAGATATTCAGTGAGAGAGATATGATCAACAAAGCTTGTCAAAGATTCGTTCATAGAAAATGGAGTTGTCATCATCAAAAAGGGGGAGAATGTTGGATCATAGGTTTTGATTGCTGACAAAAATTCACGAATCTACGACTATAACATCATCATGACTCAACGACTCAAAGTATGGTTCATATAGTTATATATTTTAACAAGAGTATCAAATATGTATATAGAGTCTAATAAGTGCTTTGTTAAAATCTTTCCTCAAGAATCATCATTCACATTCAAATAAACTTGCATGCATATCTTAATCAAAATCAAGTTTTCAAAAAATGCATGGAGCAGGGCTCAAACCCAAGTCACTAGTTTGGAAGGCATGTACTCTAACCAAATGTGCTATTGGTGTTTTTGTTTAACAATAGAGTTCAGTCGACTGAACAGGAAAAGTCAGTCGACTGAAACTGGAACAAATTTATACACATGCACAGTTTCAGTCGACTGAATTTCCTGCGCAGTCAACTGAATTTTTTCCTGAAAATTTTTCTTCATATTTTCAGTCGACTAAAATTCCTGCACAGTCGACTGAATTTGAACCTGCGAATTTTGCATGAAAGGACACCTTCTTCTTCCCAAGAGTTGCGACCATTCTTCAATAGAAATGGAAGCTTCTCTTATCTACAACCCTTGGCAATACATGCATCCATTCTACAAGTATATATACATGATTCTAACATCATTTAATTAACCGAATTCATACTCTAATCTATCTATTTCTTGATCATATTTTTAAAAACATTATCAAAGCAATCACTACTCTCTTTGCTTGAATCACTGTTTATATTTAATATATTTGATTCATAGCAATTCACATTTCTTAAATCTTCACAAACACATTGCATATTCTCGAGGATAAGATTATAGGAATATTGTACTACATTAGACTCATTAGTGTTGACAAGAACACAACAAGTCAAATATTGTATTTTAGTAATTGAGTTGAAGTCCTCTTTGGTAGTTGAGGCAAGAAATCCCGTTCGGTTGTTCGGGTAAGTTGTAAACCTATTCCTCCGGGTGAAGTGAGGGTGTTAGTTAGTGAAATTCCTAAGTGAAGCTTAGGAACTGGACGTAGGACGAGAGGTCCGAACCAGTATAAAATCCTGGTGTCTCCTTGCATTTACCTACTTTATATACCTAGACTATTTCATTATTCCATATTACACGATCCTACCGCATAGCCCCCTCTTTCAGATCCAAATTTAAATTTGGCTTTTTTTTAAGGAGAACTTTTTGGCTCACTTCACCCTTTAAGCTAGACTGATAGCCAGGTAGGGCAGGGTACTTAATTATCCAAACCAAGCCTAGACGCTGCTTTCCTAGACACCTTACTACATGGACAAATTCATTTGGTCTTGACATGACTAATTTAAATCGTATAGGCTATTAGGCTTTGGTACCATTGTTGGATCTAGATCAGGATGCAACGGCTTAAATTTGTGAATTTCAATTTTTTTTACCATTTGGATCTTATTAGTCTTATGAAGTCTGATTTTTTTTAAAATCTAATCTAAATTAATTTTAGATAAAATCGTTAATTTATTTTATTTATTAATAAAAGAGTTTGCTTTAATATAATGTGCATGGTTCAACTTGTCTATATTTATATGTTAGGATTTACACTGGAACAAACATATTAGGCCCTCTATATACATATATGATGTCATACATACATACATACGTACGTATCTGTGTTTTGTATGTATGTGTATGTATATGTATGTATGTGTGTGTGTATTGGAGCGTTCAATAGCACCCTAAATCAGGGGTGGGCATAAACCGCACCACTATACGGAAACCACTTGCACGGGATCGCAAAAACGGTGCGGAAACCCGTACCGAATCTTCTAACCAAAGCAAATACCCCAAACTGGACTAATGTGCATCGATATGGCTCGGTTGCGATTTGGACGATTAAACAGACCATATTAAACCAAATCGATACACCAGTAATCTTATGATAAAAATATAAGCAACTCCTATCTTATTTTATATTCTAACAATGTATATTCTATGTTCAGCTTATATTAATAATAATTGTTTTCATAAAGAAAGAAGTTATAGTTTTAGTATGATATTTATCATTTAGATAAATGCTAATTATAATTTTATTCTAGTCTTTTTACTTAATGATTATGCATTGATTAATGTTGATGATTGGTTAATCTACTAAAAAAACTCACTTGTAGCTAACCGTCAAATTGAAATACTCATATATTTAAGAACCAATCTTTCATTTCTGTATAACATTGTGTGTTTTAACCTTTAAGTATAAAAGGTTCACACAGTTATTTTCGTAAATTGATTGTTGATGGAAGTAATTCTCTTATTTTATATTTAATATGGGTTCAAACTAGACCGGACCAAAACTGGACCGTATTACATTAAATCGAACTGAAATTGTACCTTTTAAATGGTTAGTTTAATGGTTTCTATTTTTGATTAACCATTTGATGCGGTGCGGAAGTGGTTTAGGCTTCAAACTGTGAGAAATGCGGAATACGGATCTTAAGGTTAGGATTAACACTAGAGGGGAGGTGAATAGTGTTTAAAGGAATTACTAAATCTTTTTTGAGTTTTTGTTAATTTGAACACAAATGTATGCAATATTCAGACACAGATATGATCACAGAATCAAACACGGATGCAGAAATAAAGTAAAAGCATTAAAAGAAAGAACACACTGGATTTTATACTGGTTCGGAGGTTACCCTACATCCAGTCCCGCACACAGGTACAGATTTTCTTTCGAAAGCAATTGTACAATTACACCCTCGATTTCAGGGCCACGAGGTACACCACTCCAGATTCACAATCCTCTGGGTAGAGATACTTGATTTCACGGGCAACAAGTTCACACAATTGATTTTCAAGGCTACAATCACACATTTTCTCGCTTGATTGATTTCACAAGCTACAATCACACTTTTTCTCGCTTAGTTTATTACAAAGAAGCCTATAACTCTGAATAGCACTGAGATCTTCTTGAGATAGTGATAGAGAATCAAAGCAGAAATGATCTAGTTAGATTCAATGTTGATTCCGGCAGAGTAATGGTAAAAATATGTATAAAGAAATGTGGACGAAGAAGAGGAGTGAAATCAGAGAAAATATTAATGAAAATTTGTTTAAAACTGCCCCTATTTATAGTAGAACAATAGCCATGTCCATTCGTGAAAGGATATGACGAATAGACATTTCTTTTGAAATTCAAAATTTTGAAATAAACTGCTACCATGCCGACATGGGTGCTTGAGGATGTCGACATGCCTTAAGGAAATTTTAGTAATTTGTTTTTCTTTGAAAATAGTTTTCCTCTTGTATTAAGACTATTTTAAACTTTATAAATATACTTAATTATAGTTAAAATACATAAGTAAATATAGAGAATAATATTTGGTATATATATATAAAATTTTACTATAATTTTATATTTAAATCTAAGTATAAATATTAAAAGTTAAATATATTTTTATTAAAAGATGGTTTAAAACTAAGGATAATTTGATTTTGAAAATAAAGATTATTTTGAGACTAAAAATATTTAAAAGCAGGATAGATGTTTTTGATTTTTAAAAGGAAGGTTTTGAAATCATTTTGAAAACAAGATATAATTTTGTAAAATCATTTGAATAAAAGGTTAGCGGATACAAAGCAATGTTCCACTAGATTTTTCGTAGGTTTCATCCTACTTAGGGTTCCATCTCTTTAACAGGGTCGAAGTGGATTTCATTCCACGAATAAATTGGATTTTAAGATGCCAGTTCTTTTCTAGGAGTTTTAACAAAATACCTAATTAAATTACTTATTATTGAAATCTTGAGTTTTTGATATCTTGAGTCTTGAATCTTTATACTGTACAGTCTTCATTCTTGGTACCTGAATAGTTAAATTCTGCATATACATATATATCTAAACTATAATGTTAGTATTTATATTTTATAATTTTATTATAAGGTTGTTGTCATCAAAACCATCGTCTTAATGACTAACATAGACCACACCAAACCGACCCACGTCCACTCCTACCCTAAATAGTGTCGTACCATGTTTGCCCCTTGATTTCCGCCACAAGCTCCGAATAAATAATAAGGGTAGTGGGAAAAGAGAGAAAGGACTGTTGCTTAATTCGGAGTTTGTGGTGGAAATCAGGGGGCTAATGGGCGCTGCACTATTTGAGGTGTCATTGAACGCTTCTATGTATATATAATTAATACTTGTATATATAAATTATTAATATAATTAATACTTGTATATATAAATTATTAATATGATATAAAAATTATATTTATATGTTATTAAATTATATATCTATATATAACAAGTAGTTGTAATCTTATACATATATTATATATGTACACATATGTATATAAAATAATGTTTGCAAATATAAATATTAAACAATTTAAAATTCAAATCTGAAAATTAGATCAAGATCTGAAACTATCTTTTAAGTTTAAATTCAATATTTATGAATGCTCTCCTACTCGAACAAAGGATCGCTCATTTTTCTTAAAAAAGGTTTAAATTCAATATTAAATCTTGTTAATAAAGTACATATTATTGAAATATATACTTGTACATAATTTTTTTAATATATAAATGGATGTGTGTGTATATATACTAAATTAATACTATAAATAATATTTATAATATAAATGATTTTGCATAATTAAGCTTATATATATTGGCCTTATTCAATTTTTACAAATTCAACTTTTTGTTCTGTGTTTGATCGTGTTCTTCATTGTACATGATATATTATTGTTGAAGGGGATATGTCATAAATTTGAGTTTCTATAATGCTTATTCTGCATCCATTTTGACCACATGTTAATTTTGAACATTAACTACTGTATGAGTTTTAAACATGGGACTTTCCTGGGTTATTCTTTTGATATTCTTCTTTGGTCTACATAATTTAGTCTATGCTATTTTGTGATTCTTGCATGCCCAAAAGAAGTCTGCACATAGACTGTATAACTTTATGATTATAGTAGTAGGCATATGATATATTAGAAGCCAATATAGAATAGGTGTTATTACAGTATGTATAATTCTGCATGCCCTGCCATTGAAAGTATTTTACCATCCTAGTTGTCAAATTTATCTTGTATTCTTTGAAAAAGACCTGTGCATTCTGAATAATGAAGATAACCACTAGATAAAGGAACCCCCAAACACTTAACTAGGACTGATTATTCTCTTATTTGTAAAATCCCTAGTAACTTATTCTTGTTTTGGTAGCTGCTATGAAAGTATACTTTAGATTTATGTTGATTGATACTTAAACATGCATCTCTTCCTAACTTTTGAGTTCTGTCATAAATGCATTGTGCACTTTTAACATTTGTTATGACAAACAACATGACATCATCAGCATATGATAAATCAGAAATTTGTAGTTGAACAATAGTAATAGGTGTGATTTGTTTTCTTCTTATGGCTGCTTCGAATTTTAGTGATATGTATTCCATAACAATACAAAATAAGTAAGGGGATAATGGGTCCCTTTGTCATATTCCTCTTGTCGAGACAATAAATCTTTATGGTATTCCATTTATCAAAATAGAATAAGTAGGTGATGTTATACATTTACGTATAAGTTGAGTAAACTGACTTGGAAATACCATTTTGGCAAGCATGTGACATATGAATCTTCTATTTATTCTGTCATAGGTTTTTTAAAGATATACTTTAATGCAAAATTTCTTTATGCCTCTCTTATTGAAGTTTTTTATTAACTCATGTGCTAGTAGTGCAATATTTTTCCCCGAAACATAGGCAAGTTTGATTTAGAGATAAGGAAAGGAAAAAACTCTTTAGCCTGTTGCATATCGCTTTCGAAATGATTTTATATAGCATATTGCAGCAAACTATTGATCTATAATCTGATATACTTTTTGGCTTATCCTTTTTTAGACTAAAGTTATGAATGTGTGATTTAAGCCTATAGGTATATCATATGTGTGGAAACATAATTAACTACTGAGGTTAACTCATCTTTTATTAATGGCCAATGCATTTAAAAAATATGGATGATAAACCATTAGGGTCTGGTGATTTTTCATCTTTAACGGAGAAAATAACATCTTTTAATTCTCTTTCTAATATTGGTTGCAACATGTACCCTTTTCCTATATCATTAAGGACCATTCTGTAGTTGATATCTTAAAATTGAGTAGCTGGTGACTGATATCGTCAAATAACTCTGTGTAAAACTGAATTGCTTGTGCTTGAATTTGTTGTGTATCAAATATTAGATCTTTATTGTACAGTGATTGTATATTATTTCTGTAATTCCTCATTGGCATTTCCGCATAATTTTTTTTTTTTGAATTTGTATTTCATTTAGCCAACCAACTTTTGATTTTTGAACTGCCTCAACATATTTGGTATACATTTTCTCTTTTAAGTTGTTACTTGTATTCATCACTTCTTTGTATAAATACATATCTTTTGGATTTTTTTTAGATGCTTACAGTTTTTCATTAAAAACAGTTTCCAGTTTTCTCAAATCATCGTATTCTTTTTCCCCTTTTTTGTTCCAGAGTTTCAAATTTTGTTTTATTCTCCTTAGCTTTATCATAATCTTTCGATGTCATTGCTCCAAGTAAATTCTGATAAAGCAGATACTATATGTTCTTCATAGCCAATTATCGTATGCCAACTGTTCATAAATCTGAAAGGATTGCTTTTTCCTTGAGCACTTTACGTATGTAGTTTAACGATGATTGGAATGTGATACACAGTGCTTATGTTGTGGCAAAAGTTTAGAAGTGTTGTATAAAAGTATCATTAATTAGAACTTTGTCAATGTGTGTGGCTATTCCTTTTCTTCTCCGTATAATTGAATATCCTTATATACTTGTCTCGGTAATGCTATATGCAAGTAAGCAGTTTGAGAACCCTTTGAGATGAGAAAATGGCACTAGAAGCCATCCTTTTTTGTCCTTAGGGTTAAGTATATTATTGAAGTCCCTAATAGGTAGTCATACTTTATCCATTGCACTTGCAAAATTAGCTAACTGTTACGACAACAACTCCCTGTCTGAAAATAAATTACTTGAATACACAATTATTAGATACATAATATATCCTTCAATATTCATGGCCATGCATATAATATGTTGAGTATTTTGGTGTATTACATTTAATTTCCAGACAGTGGTTTCCTATATTATCAAAATTTTGCTTTTTCACTACTAGAAAAAAGCGAAATAGCGACGGGTGGGGGCAACGGCTTCCGACGGTTAATTTTCGACGGCTTCCGACGAGCCGTCGGCGGCCGTCGGAAGCCATCGGAAATTCGCAAATACCTGCAGTCGGCCGAGCCTTTTTTCCTCATTTTTCAGCTTTCCCCAATCTCACCAAAACCCTCAAATCCACATTTTCCACGTCCATTCGCCAATTTCGTGATTTTTTCTCCTTCCACGCTGCTGATTCAACACATCTTGCTCTCAATCTCAGGTATAATCTCTTATTTTCCTAAAAATTTTAGTTTTTACCCTAATTTTAGATTTGCATAAATTGATAAATTGGGACGAATTAGCGATTGCAATTGTTTGCATTAGCGTAATAATGGTTTATAGCATTACATGACATACATATTTCATCTTTTATCGTGAAATTGTGAAAAACACGTATACTTTGTGGTTGTTCATGTATATGTAAATTGTTGTGTATGCTCTGATTCGACGATTGTATACGTTATTTGGCATACGATAAAATGATTGAATGAACTAGGAGTATTATATTGTGCACGTATTTACTTATGAAACAAAAAAATGCATTACTCTAAATTATAATCGTGTGTATTAAAAAAAAACAAAAATGTAAACCAGCCTTTTTGATGCGTAATACGTCGAATAACTGTGTTAAATTTATATATATTTTTGTAAATGTGAACAGTGAGTAAAACTGTATTTTTGAGTACAATGCGCGCATGTTAACCGACAAATGTCCATTAGAGAGTTTTTGGCCCCGTCTGACGAGTGTTGTACATGATCGTTGTGTAAATAGTCGTTTTTTTCAAAAAACGACCATTTATATTCATCTGGTACAATGTTTGTCGGATTTGTCCCTGTATTGGACAAGTTATGAACACAGTAAGAATTTACATTTTGTATGCTACTTCGTCTCAAACGGTTCATAAAATTTCGCCCTACCTTTTCTTTTTTGTTTCCTGCGTACACACATTTGTGTACAATGCAAGGAACAAAAGGGAAATGCTGCCGAAATTTTATTGAATCGTTTGAGACGAACTAATATACGAAATGTAAATGCTTACTGTGTTTGTAATACGAAGTAGGATGTCTGACCAATGAAAAAAAAATTATATATATTTTTAATCGTTACGTACGTTAAAAAATGAAATGTGCTCTATTTGAAAATATTTTTAAATTTGTGAAGTTGTTCTTTAAATTCAAAATATTATACGACCATGAAAATAATCTTTTTTGAATTTGTATTCTTCAAAATAAATATTAATTTTTGAACTTCTCATTTTGTCAAATAGGAAAAATGATTTATTATTTTGTTGATCGGAGGAGATGGATGTACCAAAGAAAAGGACTGAGGGGCTCAATAAAAGAAGATTTTTATAATGGTATAAACGTTTTTGTTGAATTCGCTTTAAGTAATAACGGAAACGATCCAGAAATTCGTTGTCCGTGTAGTAGGTGTAGACATTTGAAGTATTTGTTACCAGATATTGTGAAAGTTCATTTGTGCCAACACGGTTTCGTACCCGAATATTATGTTTGGGATCGGCATGGAGAAGTTGTAGCAAATACTTCTATAGAGTCTGAAAGTGTCGTTAACGAAATAGTTTCAACGACCCGTATAGAAAATATGGTCGAAGATGCAGCACGATCAATGTTTCCTATGGTTCAAGTTGACGACGATGATGGAAATGTTGAAGAACCAAATATTGAAGCTAAAAAAATTTACGATTTACTAGATGCAGCTAAAAAACCTATTTGGGATGGTTGTAAAAGCGGCACTCAGCTATCAGTAATCGCAGAATACATTGCGATGAAGTCAAAATACAACATCACTGAAGCTGGGTTTACGGCTGTTGTACAAGCTGCAGAAAGACACATGGCGCCCGATAATCTAATGTGTGAAAATCACTACGAAGTTAAAAAACTTATGTCGGCTTTTGGTTTACCGTATCGGAAAATAGATACATGTTTAAAAGGATGCATGTTGTTTTGGAAAGAAGACGCAAACCTTAGAAATTGTAAAGTTTGTAACCAGGAGAGATACAAACCAAGAAAAAAGAAGGGGAAGGAAGTTCCGTACAAGCGTATGCACTACTTACCCATAACTCCAAGACTTCAAAAATTATATGCATCTTCTGTAACTGCGTCTAATATGAGATGGCATAGCGTGAGAACAGAGGAAGAGAGTACGTTGACACATCCGGTCGATGGAGAAGCATGGAAGCATTTCGATAAAACGTATTCAAATTTTGCAGCGGAGAGTCGAAATGTTAGATTAGGATTATGTACGGACGGTTTTTCTCCATTTTCTCAATTTTGTTCTAAATATTCATCATGGCCCATTATCGTCACACCGTATAATTTACCTCCATGCATGTGCATGAAAACACAATATATGTTTCTTACTGTTGTCGTTCCTGGCCCCGACGATCCGACACAAGGAATCGATGTATATTTACAACCGTTGATTGAGGAGTTAAAAATACTGTGGAACGAAGGAGTAGAAACATACGATGTGTCCAAGAAGAAAAAATTTCGTATGTTTGCTTCTTTGTTGTGTACTATAAGTGATTTTCCTGCCTATGCAATGCTTTCGGGATGGAGTACTGCCGGTCGTCTAGCATGTCCATATTGCATGGATGAAACACGAGCGTTTTCTTTACCTCATGGTAAGAAAATTTCATGGTTTGACTGTCATCGATATTTTCTCCATGTAAATCATCCCTTCAGAGGAGACAAGAAAAACTTTTTAGCTAATAGAGTAGAAACCAGACAACCACCGACGATATGGTCAAGTGAAGACATATATGAACTTGTTAAGGACTATCCAAAGATATATGAAATTGGCGAGCAAATAGAAATTGAAGGCAAATCAGTTGTTCATAACTGGTGCAAACAAACTATTTTTTGGGAGTTGCCGTATTGGAAACATCTTCTGCTTCGCCATAACATAGATGTGATGCACAATGAGAAAAATGTATTTGATAATGTTTTTAACACAATTTTGAATGTGAAAGGGAAGACGAAGGATGATTTGAAATCAAGACGTGATATAGAAGAATTATGCAAACGTCCTGAGCTTCATATGAAACCAAATGACAATAAAAAACCCAAAGCTTGTTACGAATTAGATAATAATCAAGTTAAAGCTGTGTTAAAATGGGTGGAAGAGTTAAGATTTCCTGATGGGATATCATCAAATCTTCGTAGATGTGTTGACTTTAAAAATGGCAGATTAAGCGGAATGAAAAGTCACGACTGTCACATAATGATGGAAAATTTATTCTCCATAATGTTCAAAGAACTACTGCCGTTAAAAGTTTGGAAAGTAGTAACGGAGCTTAGTATGTTTTACAAAGAGCTTTGTTCGACTACTTTAAAAGTGCAACGTTTACGTAAACTTGAAGTGGACATTCCTATATTGCTTTGCAAATTAGAGAAAATATTTCCGCCTGGTTTTTTTAATGTGATGGAACATTTACCTGTTCATCTCCCATCTGAAGTACGACTTCGAGGTCCTGTCCAATACGGATGGATGTATCCATTTGACAGGTATGTAATATATATGTTATAACGTAATTTAATTGCATTTGAAAGATGAAGTTAATATAAATTAATGTTGCGTAGATATTTGAATCACATGAAGAAAAAAGTGAGGCAAAAAGCACGGGTTGAAGGTTCGATATGTAAATCTTACATCGAAGAAGAAGCTTCGTTCTTTTTCTCTCACTATTTCAGTGACCATGTGAATATTTCATTTGAAAGTGTTCCTCGTAATGACGAAGGCGACGAACAAGAGTCCACTCAAGCAATGTTATCTATTTTTAGACAACATGGTCGGCCTTCTGGAAAATGTGTAGAAATATGGCTAGACGATAGAGATCTTCATGTAGCACACACTTATATTCTTCTAAATTGTGCCGAGGTTGCACCGTTTGTTAGGTAATCTGAAATAATAATTTGTGTTTTATTCTTTTCTTATATGCATGCGCGTGTATAACCTAATGTAACAATTTGTTTATATAAACAGTGTTTATGAACGTGACCATTCGAACGGAGATCTCAGTAAAGAATTTTCCGGTTGGTTTTCAAATTACGTTTATGAGCCGAGAAATTGTGTTGTTGACGAAGGGTTGAAACATCTTGCGATGGGACCAAAAAGAGTGGTCAAGACATATCCAATATATTTCGTCAACGAATATAAATTTAACACCAAACAATACGGTGCAGAAAAATTAACAAATAATACTGGTGTATTTGTTAAAGGTAGTGACGATCCAGAAAATCATTTAAATGATTTTTATGGCGTTCTGACACAAATTTTGCAACTGACATATTTCTCACGACCCGCGGAGGAGGTGTTTCTATTTAGATGCAATTGGTTTAGCAATGTTCCAGGTTCTGGAATTAATGTGCACAAGGATTATAATCTTATCAAAATAAAGCATACATCGCACTATCACAAGTATGATCCTTTTGTACTAGCCAAACAAGCATTGCAAGTTTATTACGCTCCTTATCCGTCTCTAAAAAGAGATAAAACAGATTGGTCTGCAGTTTTTAAAACAAAGGCCAGATTCACATTCGATGGGAAGAATATTCCCGACGAACAAGCTTATCAGGCAGATCTTGAGCAAAATAACGAAATAATAATTACAGACGATCATACAGATTTTGGTCTCTTGATCGATGAATCAAATGTTTTGGTAGAAGCGTTTGACAGTGCAGAGGAAAATATCGTCGAAAACGAGACCGAATCTGAATCAGAAGACGATGATGACTGATACAAATCTGAATCTGTTTTTTTGCAATTGATGTAACCGTGTTAAATTCTTGTTGTATTATGAAATTGATGTAACTATGAAACCAAATCCATTTACTATTGTTTGCATGTTGAATTCTTGATGTATTATTAAATTGATGTAACTATGAAACCAAATCCTTTTACTATTGCATGTTGAATTCTTGATGTATTATGAATCAGGTATAACACACTTCCATTTCTATTTCCATTTCAGTCATTAATTAAGCTGCAATTTGTACCGTTGATGTCATTTTCATATGAAATATATTTCACTATCATGTTTTTATACTCTTATATAATGATGTGCATATGTCACAGGTTTATCAGTATGTCGTATAGAGGTAGGAGCTCTTTCCGATCTTCAGGAGGCGATGGCAGTGGCCCATCGCAAGAGCCACAGCGTGCTATTGTATCTTTGGTCCCTAGAGCAGAAGGGTAATTAGAATTAAATTTTATTCAACATCTTATTTTCTCTATGATATACGTATGTACTTATCTATATCGTACTTAAAAACAGGGGTTTCGACCTACTTCCCTCTAAGGTTGTGCTGGACGTCTCTAGAGCAGCATATCGCAGTAGGATGAGTGTGTGCTGGCCGAAGTGGGATTCCAACCCTCCTCACATCATAGAGTGCATATGGCAGGATGTTCTAGTATGTATAATTTTTCTGTTTTCCATTTTTAATTCGTTTTTGTCGTTTTTCTATTGTTTATCGTTTAAAGTGTAATCTTTTTTTCACACATGCTGAGATAGACATCCAGACAGACGATATGATGCTGGCACGAGCATGCTGGATGAGGAAGATGCGCAAGAACTACAGGGACACGATATCTGAGATTAAGAAATTTGGTAAGAAACCAAAGTGGATGGGAGAGAGTGTGTATCAAGCTTGGTTGAGCTACTGGGAGAAGGACGAGGCGAAGGCAAGTATACTATTTTTTTTTTGAATTATTAATTTGACGTGATTGAAAAATAATGTATCAAATTTTGAATGTACAGGAAGAGTCGGATAGAAACTCTGCAAATAGAAATAAGAATCCCGTCACTCATCGCGGAGGATCGAAGTCGTTTCAGCAGTATCGACAGGAGTTGGTAAATTTACTGAATAATAAATGTAAATAGTTTATGCTATATGATTCTAAATGTATAATAATTGTATGTAACAATCAAATTCAAGAAGCCGAGGCACAGGGTCCTGTCAGCTATATGGACGTGTTCACCCGTACGCATGCTGTCGAGCATGTTAATCCAGACGGGACTGTTTCGTACACATGGCAGGACGATAAATCCAGCAAAAGCCATGTAAGCATATTTCATTTTATTCACTGTTAGTAATTGTTTTAATTGTTAAATTATGATGAAATAAGATATGATATTATTAATTTGTTAATGCAGAAGATGTTTATGGAGCAGCGGCAGAAACTCCTTGCTGATACAGGTCGAGAACAGCTGACGACCGATGAGGAGGACGTTATTTTTGAGTCCGTTATGACTCCAGCTGAGCATGGTCGACGATACGGATTTGGCAATTTAGCGGTAAATAATTTACTTTTTATTAAAATACTTAAAATATGATATTTTTACCTTTTCAAAACAATAAACTTGGATTTTATTTATTTTTCAATTATTGCGGTCCAGTAGTCATAGTAGGGGACGGCGGAGCAGACCACAGAGCGATTTAGCAAGTATAGAAGAATTGCGGACTAGAGTATCCCAATTGGAGGAGCAGAACCGCCAAAATGCCTTGCAGACCGCACAGTTGTTAGAGTACATACAGCAGTTTGGTGGCCGCTTCCCTTCCTCGGCTGGCCCTGGATCTGGAGGAGATTGACTCATTGCTTGCTTGTTCGTCGTTCAGGTATGTTTTGTTTGTGTAGAATGATTTGATAGACAGTGCGGCTAATTATTGATTTGTATAATTATGTATGATACACTTGGTTTTCTAGTTTTATTAGGACATATGCATGAGAATATTGATAAATTTATGTATTAACAATATGGTGGAACAGTTATTGTTAATGTTGGAATGGATATGTATGTTTTTTATCTTATTTTGATTGTATTTTTATTTATTTGTGTGTTTGTTAAGTATGTTGTAGTTTAGGTTTGGATCTTTGATTGGATTATTGTATATTGGGTTGTGAAATATTGATATCAGAGTATTTGGAAGAGAAATGTGGTTGGAAGGCTATGTTTGCAGCGAATATAATTTTTTTTTTGTAGATTTCCGACGGCTCCCGACGGCTTATCGGTCAAAATTTCCGACGGCTTCCGGCGCATTGAGTCGGTCTATAACTCAGTATTTCCGACGGGTTCCGGCGCACGTCGGAATCCGTCGGAAACCGTCGAAGTTAGTCGGAATAATATACGGTAACGTCCGTCGAAAGCCGTCGCAAGTACTGCTCCCCGACGCAGTCTTTTCCGACGGCTTTTTCCGACGGCGGCCGACGGCTTCCGATGGCCGCCGACGGTTTCTGACCGTCGGAAATTCTATTTCTCCTTGTAGTGTTTGAACCATACTCAGCATTATGTATGAAATCCCTTTTTTGGCATTTTCATTATCAATTTTGATATATTATCAATTGATAGTTTATTTTCTAGTAAACCAATAACACTTGGCTTACTGGATGTAAGGAAGATTAAAACTTTACTTATTTTGAAATCAATATTAACCCCTCTTACATTCCATGGCATAAATGTTGCAAGATTTTGTGATACAATATTTTCAATTGTAGAAGATTCGAAAGACGTTGATTTTAGTGATATAATATTTTCAATTATAGAAAATTTGGAAGATATTTGAGATAATTACTCAAATATATATTGCCTCTTTATAGCATTAAAGAGAGTAATAAATTACCTATGTGAGAAGAAGAATTATTTTGGAAGATTGAGGTAATCATTAATCCCTAATAGTTTATTAAAGAAAGTATCTTATCAGGCACACGTAAATTAGGGGAAACTGAAAAATCAAATAGATAAACATTTCCTATATGAATAGGAGAATTAATGAAGCATTGATTTATGACCATAAATCAATTACTTCAACCTGAAGTAATAATCTCTAAATAAAGACAGAGATTAGCATGAGTAAAATTATCTCTCTTAATTGCATTTCTTATTTTTCTTCTCCACTATTAATCTTATAAAATTTTCTCCTCTTAGAAAGTAATAAAATCTTCTCTCCCTAAATGGATGTACACTATCTTGCGGTAATGGAACCACTATAAATCTCCTATGTTATTTTCTTTTATTACTTGATCTGTGATTGCTTTTAGCTGGTGATTATCTATTGTTTGTTTTGCCTCGCCATCAATCTGGTCCTATTTGTTTTTTACAAGGTTGGGTTTTTTGTTCCTAAGGAAAGCTTGAGGGATTTCCCCAACAGTCTACTATTGGAGCGATAAGGTTGATTAAGAAATGATGTTATGTATTTTGGCATGAGATGAGGAAACTCCGACAGTTATACTAAGACCCTAAGTTAGAGGAAGATATATTGCATCAGGATCTGGTTTAGCAATAGAGAAGTAGAATGGTGATAAAGACTTCGAGAAGTGGGAATGGAGGATGAAAGCTATTCTGATAAGAAACGAAGTTCACTCTGTGGTGTTTTCTTTGAGGAGTTGACGATTAAAATTTCAACTGTGGAAAGGAAGGAGATGGAAAATTGGGCATTTACTACTTTGCGATTAGTTATGCGAGAAAATATTATTTCTAAGATTAGCAGTGAATTATTGTTAAGGGCATTTGGACCAAGCTGGAAAATTTCCATCTGAAGAAATCTTTGACTAATCGTCTGATTTTGTCGAAGACATTTTCCACCATGTGGATGAGAGATAGTACTCTATCAAAGATCATTTGGATTTCTTCAATGATCCAGTGGTGAAGATGAAGACTATGGAATTGAAGGTAGATGAAGAGCATATGGCTATGATGCTCTTATGTTCTCTTCCGGAGTGGTACACATGTTTCGTTAATAGCCTTATCTTTTGCAAGAGATATTTTGACCGTCGAAGATGTGAGTCGGGTCTTCTATCTGAGAACTTGAAGGAACGAATGAAAGAGATGAATGAAGTAGAGGAGGAAGTCGTAGTCATAGCTTATTTGCTGAGAGAGGGAGAGAGGAGAAGAAGAATTAAAATTTTAAGGGGTGTTCCAAATCTGGAAAGCCCAATAATAATTATAGAGAAAAATCTAAGGATGGAAGGTGTTACCATTGTAAGAAACCAGGCCATTGGAAAAGAGGCTGTCCGGATCATAGAATAAGAAGGAAGAATATAGTTCTTCATCATTTGAAAAGGAGAAAGCTATATCTGATGATGTGTTATCTGCAGCGGTATCAGATGTATCAAATCATTGGGTGCTTGATTCCGGGATGTCTTTTCATAGGACACCCGATAGGGATTACTTCAGTTCTCGATGGAAAGGGAAGTGCAATCCTTATAGGTAATGATACTAGTTGTAGAGCCATGGGAGAAAGTAAAGTGTGGATTAGGATGTTTGACAGAGTGATACGTGCTTTGACAGGTGTCCGGTATGTTCCGGGTCTTCGAAAGTCTTTAATTTCTTTGGTGTAGTTGACATCCATGGGGTGCAACGTTACTTTAAAGAAGGATGGTCTGAAGGTTTTGAGGGGTGCTCTTGTTCTTACGAAGGGAGATGTGTTTCAGAATCTGTATTTGCTTAAGGGGACCACCGTTCTTGGGGGTCGTGTGTTAGAGTTAATAGTTCTCGTGCTATGGATGCCACCAGACTTTAGCATCTCAGGTTCGGTTATATTTCTAAGAAGGACTTAGAATTGCTTCGTAGAGGGAAGATAATCAAAGGTAACTTCAACAAGTTGGATTTCTATTAGGAGTGTGTGTTAGGTATGCAGACTAAGGTATCCTTTGAAGTTATAAGACTCCATAGATCAGAGACGATACTTGATATGTGCATACGTATGTTTGGGGACCAGTTGATGCTGCTTCCATCGGGGGAGGCGAAGTATTTTATCTCTTTTATTAATGATTTTTCTTGGAAAGATTGGGTGTATGTAATGAAGGTCAAATCAGAGAGCTTTGAGAAGTTTAAGGCTTGGAAGGTGCTTGTTGAAAACCAATCTGGTTTTAAGTTGAAGGGGCCGAGATCTGATAATGGTAGCGAGTTTGTCCATGGGGGATCCTCGACTTTTGTAAATAACATGGCATTGAGAGACATTTCACCACACCAGGTGATCCGCAATCCAATGAGGTTGTTGAGAGGATGAATATGATTTTACTTGAGAAGGCTCGTTGGTTGAGATTGAGGGTGGGCTTACCTAGAGACTTTTGGGCCGAGGCATTATCGACTGCAGTGGATATTATTAATAGGATTCCATGCTTAGCCATAGATGAGAAGATTCTAGAAGAGAAGTGGAGAAGTAAAGTCGCGTACTGTAACGACCCGTAAATTTTGATAAATAAATTAGTTAATTTAGTTAGATCTTTGTAATTAAATTTAAAAATATTTAAAAAAAAAAAGAATTTTTTTTATAATTTACAATGAAGTAAATGTTAAAAATGAAATGTAGCAATGGTAATTAAAATTAATTATTGACAATTGGAGTGAAATCCCAATAAAGAAATGGTATTAATTGTTGCACTTGGGTATAAAATTTAAAATAAGTAAATAAAAGTAAGCATTTAATTAACCAATGCAATAATATATTGATTAATAGTAACTGAATGTAAATTAAGCTAGTAATGTTAATGCCAGTTGATAAATAGCTAATTTAGTGCAATACCTATTAATTGAAACACTTGTAAGGTTATAATTGATTGAAATTAGTGAATTGGGAAATAAATTCAAAAGTTATATTAATTGATGAAATAATACATAATAAATTGCAATTTGATAGAATCAATGCTAGGTAAGTAATTATAATAATTGTTAGTTGATAATTAAGTATGAATGTGAGTAAATTTGGCAATAGTGAAAATTATTAATTGTTTACCCATTCATTTAATTTATTAAATTAGATCTAAATCAACTGCAACATTTGTTTGTTAATACTGGCTTATAAGTGAAATTAAACGTTAATGGTAACAATTATTATAAGTTAACCATTTATTTAGTATATTTAATTAAAACTGATAATCAATTGCAATAAATCTAAACAAAAAGTTATGTTAGTATAAATTAAGGAAATAATTAGAAATAATGTCAATTTTATTTATAATATGATAATTAGTTGAATTAAAAGAATGGAAATAAAGATTTATCAATTTATTGGGATTCGAATTATAATAATAGGATTAATTGCAATTAAATGAAATTAAAATACTTAAATATTACGTAAATATTAATTTAGATGAAATTTGAAGATATTTATGTAATAAAGTATGAGTCCAATGTTAATTTCATCTATTTGATAGTAATAGATTGAATAATAGAATGAAAAGCCAATTAAGTGGAATTATTGAAAATAAAATTTGTAATTTCTGGATTATTGAAATTGAAAGCAAAGATAGTAATTATTGAAATAATTAACATTTGAATCAACATGAAAATTTGTTTTAAATTGTTATAAATGGCTAAATAAATCAAAAATGATGAAATTTGTTAATTATAGAGTTGAAATTGAAAACTTGATTTAATTAATCAATTATTAATTTATTTAATTAACTAGAAAATAGCCATTTTGGCCACTGACTCGGATTTCTACGAACTAGTTTCATCGGATCCATAACGGTGAATTATTGTAGGATTTTAAGTTTCGTAACGATCGGACTTGCCGTTTGATCGTACGGACTCGAAACGCCCAGAAATCAATTTGAAATACTTAATTTTAGCATAACTTCTTCATACGGTGGAATTTAGACTTGAAACATGTTACATTGCTTTTAAAATATTTTAAAACATCTATTTTGATATATGGGTTGATCTAATTTCGTTCCGGAGTCAGAACGTGCTTTTCGGGCCATTTTATCGTTCAACGCGTATATTCAATCGATCCGGTCCATTTTAATTTCAGTTTGCCTATATATACCCTGTTATAAACCCTAATTCATTTCTTATTCCTCATTTCTGTACGTTCAGTTCTATTAGCTCCTCTTTCCAATGGCTGCAAACCCTAATTCCCAAATACAATTCCAAATCAAATACAAAGCCAAAATTTCAAACTCCACAAACTATAGCATATTTTATATCGTCGGAAAGCTCTCGAAGAGCACATCTCAATTTTGTGATTCATTTTTCAGTTCGATGCATTGTTTGTCCAGAAATTGATGAACAATTTGTGGTCGTTCATCGCGCGACGATCACCTTTGTCCGATCGTCAAATTGAGTTGTGGGTTTTGTAGAGATCGTTGAGAGGAACGCATCTAAGGGGTTCACTTGGAATTTCCATGGTTGGATCATCGTGAAAATTTCATTAGGGTTATGTAAACCGTGGCGGCTGCGCATCTGGGGGTGAACGCGACTGGGTCGCGTGGCTGCATAGGGGTCGGAGGTCGTGGAGTTTGTTCGGCGTAGCATTAGGGTAAGGCGCGACGCTCTGGCCAGTCGCGGCGGAGCCTTCATTGAGGCGACGTGCGTTCATGATCGATGGGTTCGAACAGCGGCTGCGTGAGGGAGATGGGGTTTCTGTGAGCTGGTGACGTGTTCTTCAATCTAATTTAATTATTTATTTTATTTAAATTTCAACTCCATTGTTCTTACACGAATAACTTTCACATACGAGGTCCAAATTATGTCCGGTTTTCTCCGCTGCGATCGTAATAGAATTACGGACATCTTGGCACTAGTCTGGACAGATTCCGAGACTATTTGAATTTTAAGTTGAAATTGGATTTAAATTCAATTTAAATTCAAAAAGTTAGTGTTTTAACCCACTCACAACTTCTAAAATTTCTTATGTGTGTTAAATTAATTTTGGATGTAATTAGAAATTTATCTATGACTGTTTGGCATATTTTTATCATCATTCCAGTTAAATTGAATTTATTGAATTAAATTGTTATTTAATTTATTTTTGCATATAAAATGCCAGTTAAATTATTATTTAATTCATTATCGAATATAAACTGTCAGTAAATACCTATTGTTTATTATCTGTTCTATATTGATGTTATTGTTTGAATTGGATGATGATTGTGATAAATGGTTGATGATTGATATTGGATGAATGGATGTTGTATTTTATATTGTTATAAACTGCAAGTTGTTATACATTTTATTTCATTCGGGATTGCGGTTTGAAATGATATTTAACCGTATTTTTATTTTAAATTACGGATTGAAATGATAAATATCTGTATCACTTGACCATCGGGTAGAAAATTATATTCAGACACCATGGTCTATATAAAAATATTTTGAAATGATTTTCTATGGTTTTGTAAAGAAATATATGGTTTTGTATCAATATTGATTTAGGTACTATATAAATGTTAGTTTATTATTGATTTTTAGCTATGTGAAAATTTGTTGTTATAAATAAGTTAATAATAAAGTTTGATTCTATTTAAAATATAATACGGTTAAGTATTTATTTAAATTATATTTTAATATATAATTTATAATGATTTCAATAAATTAAGGTTGCAAGATAAATTGGAAATTGATCTAGAATTGTATTTAATTGAGAATTTTATTTAATAAAAATCGATTTGGGAGTCATTGAATTTGAGTTTTAAAGAATATGATTTTTACTTGATTTTTATTTAAGGTTATATAAATGAATATATCAAGTTTGAATAAAGCAAGGGAAATATTCAGTTATTTGAAATTTGAGTTTTATTTAAATGATAGTGGATTTATTATGCAATTATTTCAAAACTAAATAATAGAACATTGAATTATTGAATCATAATTATCAACCTTAGTTTGAAATTGTTTAATACTCAAAGTTTGAAATATATTGAAATTGAAATGGTTTATTGAAACTGGAAGTGAGTTGAAAATTATGAATTGAGATTTAATTTAAAGTGAATAAAACTGTGAAGTCGAGGAAATTATTTTACTTTATAGAGAAATTTTAAATTCGAACTATTTTATTTTATATATTGTTTGAATATCCAAACCATTTAAGTTTTGGAAGTTATGGTTTAGAAGCTATGAAATTTGAAGTATTATGTTTTGAAAGATTATATTTCAAGCGTTTGGTTTCAAAATATTAAATTTTTGAAAGTGTTATGATTTTGGAAAGGATGTATTCAAAATAAAAATGATATTATATCGATTTGGGTTTTGTAAAAGTGATATCATATTTATTTGGTTTTGAAAGGGAAATGATATCGTATTTATATGGTTTTGAAATGGATAGTATATTTTGGTTTTGAAGTATAATTATTTTAAAATGACCGCGGTGTTATAATAACGTTTGGTTGTTGAAGAGACCGGGATCGAAAGTTGTCATGCTCTCTGCCAACTCCGAAAACCACTTTAACAACTGTGTACGCAGTGGAGATTGCAGAATGAAGTAGGATGGCGGCGGCGTTTCCTTTGAGGTAAATACGTGGACCCGACTCCCATGAGTTGGCATAAGGTGGCTAAAATAGGAGCGATTGACGGGCTAATGAGGTAACACCTTTGATCGGACACATCTCTTCGATATTATACTTTGACTTTTGGATTGATTCGGTGGCCACTTTTGATTTTTATTTGGGGGTGTGGCTCGAGGTGGGCGGTAGCTGCGGCTATGCGTTACCACCGACCCGAAAGCGTAATTGATATATCTACCATGACATTGCCTAGTTGTGCCATGTCACCTACCATAGCGCGCCTTGTACGAGTTTGGTTTTCTCCCGTAGCCCTTGTGGTATCCTCTGGTGGCTTTCCGATTAGGAGAGACCATGATACTGAATGGACTACCGGGACTATTACGTGTTAAGGTGGAAAATGTAAAGCCTTAATGCTATTTAAAAGTAAGTTTATTTTATTATAGACATTATTATAATAGCGAAATATTACTACATAGTAAATAGTTTAACAAATCCTTATGAGATGTCAATTCCGAGCATCTCTTAAGTTATTGCACTCACGTTGACACTGGATAGGGATGTCAAATCCCGTAAACATCTCTGACGTCGTTCCACTCATATTATTTACTGTTGATTTAACTTACATAAGATCTTTTAGCCCTGACTCGAGTGTTTTGTCTTTTCAATTCGCTCGGGTCAGCCTTAGCATTTCAGGATTTGGAAGACCGTATTCTGGAGGATGAAGACGAAGATCTATTATTATTTATTATAGTATTCCACTACGTTCATACTGTTTCCGCTGCATTGATTATTATTCTCTGGTATGTGTAACTCTGATATGTATTGCATAAGTAAAATCAAATGTTTTGTAAAACAGCTTCATAAATTGTTTATTTGATTATTATATTTTATCGTTCCGCTGCAAGATTCTATTTTGTTTTTTCTTTCTCTACCTTTTCTTATTTACCCCATAACAATCCACCATTCTGTATGGTTTAAGTCTGACGTGTGTGGTTTATCGTCGATTTAAAACGTACAAAAAGGCGGGATGTTACACGTACCTTAGTTATTTTTATATTTTTGGTTGTCCTATGTATGTTCACCATATAGGTGATGATAAGTTGAAGGCTAGAGCATTCAAGGGCATCCTCTTGGGATACACGGATGGCATCAAAGGGCATCGTATTTGGTACCCTATTGATAGGAAAATTATTTATTCCAGACATGTCACTTTAGATGAGTCAGCAGTGTTCAATCCTAAGAGAGACTTGCCTGCCATATCAGATATTTATGATAGGCCTAAGGAGATGGAAGATGTTCTTATTCTACAGCCTAGTAGATTTATTGATGTTGTTGAGAGTGAGATAAATGCAGTTGATATGACATCAAATAGTCCATCGGTGCCTTCTAGTAGTGTTTGTGATGTGCATGAAACTAGAGGAACTTCAGTTCAAGGTGAAGCTGAAAGGAGTTTAGACGAAGTTGTACCTACTCGAGCCAGTCGTAGGACTATTAGGTTGCCTGAGAGGTATGGTGATTGGCGCTATGAGAACCTTAACCTTAGTCATCAGTTTGATTAGGTACTACATGTGGTTCATGAGGAACCATTTGACATTAATGAAACTTTGAAGTCATGTGACAGTTTGAAGTGGATGTGCGCTATGGAAGAGCAGCTAGAGTCGTTGAAGATGAACAAGATTTGGAATTTGGTACGTGTTCCTTAAGGAAGCTGAGCCACGGGTTACAAGTAGGTGTTCAAGGTGAAGGATGATGGAAGATACAAGGCTATACTTTTTGCTAAAGGGTTTTCACAGAGGAAGGGATTAGAGTATGAAGAGATTTTTTCTCTTGTAATGAGACACACCGTATTTTGCTTGCTATAGTTGCCGCTCATGACTTAGAGTTGAAGCGACATGATGTGAAGGTCTCTTTTTTGCATGGGGACTTGGATGAGACCATTTACATGAAGCAGCCAGATGAATATGTCATGGATGGAAAAGTGAATTGAGTTTGCAAGCTAAAGATTTCATTGCATGAACTTAAGCGGTCGCATAGACAATGGTACAAGATGTTTGATTCTTTTATGCCTTCACTTCGTTTTGATCGTAGCATCAAAGATGTTTGTGTGTACTTCAAGCATTTGAAGAATGGTTGTTAGGTTTATTTACTCCTGTATATGGATGATATGTTGATTGCTTCTAAGGATAAAGCTGAAATTGATATTTTAAGTTAAAGCTTAAGGCGGAATTCGAGATGAAAGACCTTGGAGAAGAAAAGAAGATTTTGGGTATGGAAATCCAAAGGGATAGGAATCTTAGACTTTTAGGGCTCACTCAAAAGGAATATATTCTGGAAGTGCTTTCTCGATTTAGCATGGAAGGAGCAAAGACAATTAGCACACTTACGCCTTTGCATATACAGCTTTCTAGTAGAGGATCTCCGATTTTGGAGAAGGATACACTTATATGGAGAAGGTTCCCTATGCAGGTGTTGTAGGTAGTCTGATGTATGTCATAGTTTGCACTAGGCCTGACATTGCACAAGCAGTTGGACCGGTGAGTAGATTCATGTCAAATCCAGGAATGACGCATTGGAAGGTAGTGAAGTATATTTTCAGATATCTTAGTGGGACTCTAGACCATGGCTTGTCTTTGGCGGCAGAGATAGAGATTTCAACTTGGTTGGATTTTGTGGTTCCAACTATAATGGTGACAAAGATCAAAGGAAGTCAACCTTACATTATGTGTTCAACATTGGTGGGATAACTATTAGTTGGAGAGCGGAGTTGCAAACGATTGTGGCGTTGTCTACTATAGAGGCAGAGCTTATAGCTGCGGTTGAAGCGGCTAAGGAGGCACTTTACTTGAAGCGTTTGTTATTTGACTTGGGCTTCGTGTATGAAGGTATAGAGGTGAAATGTGATAGCCAAAGTGTAATTCACTTAGTTGAAAATCTGGCTTTCAACTCAAGGATGAAGCATATTGAGGTGAGAGAGTCCTTTCTTTACTCTATGGATGAAGAAAAGCTTGTATGTCATCAGAAGGTTCATAAAGAAAAGAATGCAGCAGATATGTTTACCACGTTGTTACCGGTTGCAAAGTTCGAGCATTGCTCGAACTTGATTCGTTTGATGAAGTGCTATGTGCCATAGGGTGGCACAGGAAAGAATGAGTTGGTAGATTGAGACGTTTATTTTATTGTGGAGATTGATAGGTCCTACTTGGAGAGGGTACTTTCAACATTGTTGGCGAACGGTGACCTTGTTGGAGTTCGTTGACAAAGTCCAATGATTTGATGGCTATGTCGAAGCTTATTGAGAAAGTATCTATGGTGTCTTCTCCGATGGTTACTTGGAGTAAGAGGATGTAGGTGGAGTTGATAGACTTGTACAGAAATAAAGTATTAAAGTGGAGATTGAAAGATTTGGGGATACAATATTTCCAACTGTAGAAGATTTGGAAGACATTGTTGATTTCAGTGATACAATATTTCCAATTGCAGAAGATTTGGAAGATATTTGAGATAATTACTCAAATTTATATTGTCTCTTTTGTAACATTAAAGAGAGTAATAAATTACCTACGCGAGAAGAAGAATTAATTTGGCATATTGAGGTAATCAATTAATTCCCTAATTAGCCGATTAAATAAGGAATCTTATCAGACGAATGTAAATTGGGGTAATTTGGAAAATCAAATGAATAAAATTTTCCTATGTGAATAGGAGAATTAACGAGGCATTGATTTATGATCATAAATCAATTACTTAAACTCCAAGTACCAATCTCTATATAAAGCAGAGATTAACATGAGTAGAATTATCTCTCAGAGTTGTATTTCTTATTCTTCTTTTCAGTTATCAATCTCGTAAAATTTTATCCTCTTACAAGGTAATAAAATCTCCTCTCCTCGAGTGGATATACACTACCTCGCAGTAGTAGAACCACTATAAATCCCATGTGTTATTTTCTTTTATTGCTTGATCTAATATTGCTTTTATCTGGTGATTATCTGTTGTTTGTTTTGCCTCACCATCAATCCTACCTATTTTTTTCCGCAAGGTTGGGTTTTTTTCCTAAGACAATCTTGAGGTATTTTTCCCCAACAAATGTTATTTACATGGTTTTCTAGCCCCAGTGGTTATTTTAGGTTGCTCTTGATTGATTTATCGAGTAGATGCTGCTTCTTTTATTTCTTGTGCATATTCTGGATTTACCGAAACGGAAGATGCATATTTGTTGTCATGTGGTGGTTTT
The DNA here is from genome assembly GCA_030765085.1 of Allium cepa. NCBI lineage: Eukaryota > Viridiplantae > Streptophyta > Magnoliopsida > Asparagales > Amaryllidaceae > Allium > Allium cepa. The sequence goes on along the minus strand of CM060932.1, from coordinate 968,997,755 downwards.
TCTGCTTATTCCATGCTCTGTAATATATATATATATAAAGTTAATTTCCTATTCAAAATCATGTTGTGTAAGAATAAACTCTTCTCTATTCGCGTCAATTTTAGTTTCCTGTTCATTTTCTTCTAAACTAAGGACTTCAAACTGATTACTTGTTGTTATGTTTATATCCACTTGTTGTTTGCCTTGTTTCTGCTATTGTTCACCTTTCTTTAGAATTTGTGTTCTTTACACAATCATTTACATTTGAAGTTTCCTGGGTCATTAATTGATGTGGTTGACTTTGGTTGCCAAGTTTTAGGTTTCTATGGAATGTTTTCATGCCTTATGTACCTTTCTATTGCCATCGTGCATTTCCTATAGGGCGGCAAGTAGTTTATTGTCCAAATTCATCACAATGTAGACAAATATAAGGTTTTAATTCATATTGAACCTGAACATGGAAAGTTTCTCCATTAGTTGTTTTGACATCAAAACGAGTGGGATACTTTGTTGTAGTACTTATTTGAATAAGTATTTGAGCATAACTTGTTCTTTTCATTTGTGCAGTAATACTGTATGCTCGAATAGGATGGCCGATTTCATTGTTGATTCTACTCAGTACTTCTTCATCCCAGTGTTCAAGGCAAAAGTTTTTCAACATTATCCAGATTGGCATAGTCTGAAGTTTATCTTTAGTCAAGTCCAGACCAGGCTACCAATGCTTCATCACAATAAAGCATAAACGAAAATATATGGTCCCTTTTCCATAATGTTAGTTATATCATTTTCAACCAATAAATGTACTACAAATTTCCTAGAACTTTGTAATTGTAATTGATAATTACTTTTTGGTTTCCATACTTTATCAATGTAATTTTTAAATTGAAAGTACGGCGGTTTTGGGCCAAAAACATAGGAAATCAGTGTATGTCACCATTTTTTCTTGGATCGATACAATGTTTCATTCGGGAGTAATGCAAATTCTATATCACATTCTTTTTGTTGGTTTAAAATAGTTCAATTTGGTACCTTTTGTAGTTTCCTATCCAGTAATTGCTTCTTTATATGTTTTATGTGTAGACGTATTCACATTTCCAAAAGAAACATCATTTTTCGATTGATTTCCATGATTGTTGCACAGATTTGAGTTGTCTTCCTTTTCGTTAATCGTTTTCGGATTTTTCAATAAAATTATATATATATATATATATATATACATATATATATATATATATATGTACATACATACACATTCTAGATTGATAATATAACCGCATAATGATTCGTGGCATAAAGCTAATCTAACTAGACATAAGAATATAATAAATGACACGCACACAAATGAATAAATGAATATATAGCAAAGTATTACCTCTGCTATAGCCTAGCAATGACACATTTAATGCTGATCAATCAAACTCTTAGGATTGAACCCGATCTCTTCCATAAAGTGCTATCATTTAGAGAGATTTATGCACAATTCTTTTATTTAATTTGAATTTATGTTTAAATTTAAAAATAATGGAGGAGGGAGCCAATGATGTTTTCGGCCAAAGTTACGGGGAGATGAGAGAGTAAAAGCATAGTGTAAAAAGTGAGGGGCAATGAGTTTCAATAAGAGAGGAAAAGGAGAGGAAAATGTGGATCTAGATCCAACATTTTATTTTCCAAAATGCGCCAACACTTGAAAAGCGTTACATATTCGAGTCTCAACGGATATATCAATATCCACTCTCGATATATCTTGATCATGAATATTTAAACCGATATGTTTGTTATATATTATAATATATTGGTTATAATTACAACACGTTGTAATAACTATAAAAAACATATCATTTATGAATTTTCTATTAATATACTTAAATTAAACAATTAATTAATACAACAGATTATAACAAGTATATAATAGAAAGAAAAACACTTTTTATTTCGAACGAGATTTTATTACAGAGTTAATAATTTACAATAAATTACAGAATTGCCCATAGGGCATACTCCTAACTCTATTAGGACAAACTTATTGAATTTCAAAAATATCAATATATATATACATACATACATACATACATACATACATACATACATACATATATATATATATATATATATATATATATATATATATATATATATAATGAAACTTACTTGATCTTGTTTTGCATGTATCGACTATAAATATAATTGTACTGAATCAAAATTTTGTTAAAACAGATCTAATTTTTGCATTAAATCTGAAAACTTTCAACCATGTAATATTTTTGGTTCCATTAGCCAAAATTTTTGCACATCTCAATTGGAGGGAGGAGGAGGGGAAGGGGGCAAGGTGAGATGAGGTAAACTTTTCACTGTTTTGGGTGTGAAATTTACTAGCGGTTAGTAAACCGTTTAGTGCGAGTGTGTGGTATGGGACACACGTTAACACTGTTCGGGTTCCTATCCGAAAGTTTGTTACACATTTGTCTAAGAGACGAATTTTCCAGTACTGAACCTTCGGATCATTTGTCCTTGGGGACGTTTATCTAAGAGACGTGTGTGTGTGTACGATGATCTACCGTTCTCTGATCTGTTTTGCATTCGAGTTATTGTATTTTATTCTGATAGATCCTATAGCCACCTATGCCTTTGTATTAAGTATTTATTGGATATGTCGATCCAATTGAGATGGAAGAAAAATATGACATTTGTCGACATATTCAATAGATATTTAAGATAAGGCTATAGATGGTCGCTCATATCCAGCTCTATTCTCTGCATTAGTATATAATATCATCCAATAATATTCTTTATTAATGTGGGTCTCGGGATGGGCGTCAGCTGAGCAAGCTGTGACGCCCCATACCACGTGTTTTACTGAATCGTTTCATTCTCCTTCTCATTCGTTCGAATAGTGCAAAAACGTGTATTTTTATATAGAAAACAAGCTTTCAAAAGTTACTTTTCGAAATCTTCGAATCATTTTTCCAATTTAATTCGATAGATTTTCTTAGCATGATAATGCGTATATACAATAACCACATGTAAACAAAACATTTTTCTGCTAAAAATACCTTTCGTAGAAACTGCCTAAAAGCAAGTAAATGTTAAATTTTATATGATAAATCAAAGAAATGTTGTTGTTAATCATCCCAAATGTGCAAGTTTCATGACACATTGCTTTAGGAAGTTTAAAAAAGAATGATACTTGGAAAATGCTTTAAAGGCATTGTTATAAGAACTTCATTTTTGTTATAATAAATTTATGAGAAGAAAAATTCAACAAAGACAATCGAACTGCATTTTTTTTACACAACGTTCAACATATTCTATCGATAAACTCTTTCAAATTTTGTAGAATTACTTAAAGTTTGTAGGTAAATGTGGCAAAACTCAAATTCAACGGAAAAAACCACACTTAATTACTAATAAGTAAAATTTACATATAAGTTTAGTAAGTAAAATTTACATATAAGTTGACATGTGAACCCTGCAGTACCAGCACCCGCACTCGAGTGGATTTCACACCTACTAACCTTTTGTAAGTCAGATTTACCTAAAAATTTGTTGGAAAAAACCCTTACTTGCTAACTTGCAAGTAAAATTTACTTACAAGATAAAAATATAAATAGGCCTATGAACTCCACAACATATGTGTGTTCTACACACCTATTTATTTTTTGTAAGACTTGAACAAAAGTTTGTAACCAAGCGTAGCAAAACTCAAATAACTGCCCAATCAAACCGACGCCGCAATTAACACTTATCTTTAACAAGTAGCCCAGTCGCATTGCTAACCAAAATATGAAACCGATAAAAATAAAATTTCAAGCACGTGCATTGCCCGTGTTCGTATAACCTCTGAAAACCCCAATCCTCCTCCTGCAAACAACGTCTCGATTAAATTAAATCAAGAGAAAACAAAGCTAATTCCAATAAAACATGGATCTCGAGCAAGAGCACGAGGTCTATGGCGGTGATATCCCAGACGAAGAAGCAGAAATGGAAGCCGACGACGATATGGCCGCCGCTGACCAGGACCCCCAATCGTCGAAAGAGGTTTCCTTTTCAAAACCCTATCTCTTATTTCAGTTCAGTCGTTTTTATTTCTTGATTCTGGGGTTTTATTGGATGGCTCTATGGTTAGAATTTGGAGGAGATGAAGAAGAGGCTGAAGGAGATTGAAGAAGAAGCTGGTGCGCTTCGTGAGATGCAGGCGAAAGTTGAGAAGGAAATGTCTGCCGTGCAAGGTAGAATCATTTTTTCTAATTAAAGGTTTCGTATAATTATTATGAATGCTGGCTTTTTTTTGAACTTACCGTGTTTGTTTTTAATCAGAAGCTCTGAATTCAATTTCTGATTTATAAACCATAACCTTCTACGCTGTTTTTTTTTAGTGTTCTGAATAAGCCATCTATTCGTACAAAATTATTCAGAACCTTTTACTTTTTTTTAAAAAAAAAAATGCTTAATGATGATTTTTAATAAGAAGTTCTGAATCCAAGTTTTGATTTAAAAATTAGAACTTTCTACTTGTTTGTTTTTATCAGTGTTAAAGTCATAATTCAGAACTTTTTTAGTGCTTATTTTTTGCCCTGAATGTTGTTTTTTATTTTGATTGCTGAACGCAAACAAACAAGTACGTCATTGTTCAACATTCAGACTTCAACATTCAACAATCAGAATTCAAAATTTAGCATTTTAAACAAACGGAGCCTGATTATTCAGAATTTAACATTCAACAATCATCATTCACACTTCAGCAATCAGAATTCAGAGTTCCACCAATAACCCTTTTTTATAAGGGTAGTTCTCAACATGACTAGTTTTCTAATTTTCCTAGGCTTGCTAATGTTTTAATTTGAATTCGATGATACTCTGAACACACATTGACCTCTGATTATATAGAATTAGACTTATCAATCATCAGAGTGTTAAAAAATGACAAGATTTAAAGACGATCTTTTCATATCCTATTATTCCGATTCAAGCGATTAAGCTCCATGCAACATGTTAATTGTATTAAAGTTACTAATTACTCGGTAGCTGATGAATTATATGTCAAATAGAACTTAAAATATCTGCTACAATTTCTTGATATGCCATTTCGTATGCAAATTGAGTTATTTACATACATGATATAGCCTGTCCCTTTCGATGCAAGTTTTATTTTGTACAATTTCATAATAAGCTATATTGAAAATTGAGTTTGAGATAATTTAGTTTTTTGGTGGTTGAAGTATCGACAAATTCTTCGAGTCAACCGTCATGCTGTATAAAACTAATGTTGGATTAGTAAATTGATGAACTAATGTATTTGTGCTGAATTGTTGATATGCATGGTAATTCATTATTCTCCTAAATTTCATATATTTGGGAACATATCCTTCTAATTTACTTACTATCAATTGGATATATAAGAATGAACCAAAACCTACTATTTGGTTATTCATTTCAGACTGTTTCTGATTGTATGTTTGGTGTTTAAGTCAAGTTAACATAATTTTATTATTATAAAATGCTGATGAACTCTGCCGATGTGTAAGTAGTACAGATTGTGTATATTATTTTGTGATTTGTTATACTATCTGAATAAATCTACTCGTGAAATGGCTTGTTTACTCCATTTAGCATCATACCCATACTTATTTACATATTCAAGTTCCTTGCTGATTGGAATACTAATATTGATATTGTGACGATCTTCATTTCTACGAGATCTGTAATGTTATCTTTCTTTTCATGTTTTTAGCAGAAGATTCATCTGGTACTGATGTTTCACAAGCTGAGAAGGAGGAAGTGGATTCCAGATCAATATATGTTGGTAATGTAAGGTTTCTGTCATTTTTGTGTAGGAATTCAACTTTTTGTGCTTTCAGTATATCACCACAATTGTCTGTAAATTTTGGATTGTTGACTGAAGGGTAATGCACATATAATGATATCATGTTTTTATTATTGATGAGACACACATAGGGAAGAGTTCCACTACGCCCCTCTCCGCTACACCGCATCTACACCCCAACAATATTTTGAGCTGCACTATTCTAAATCGTATTGGCCATTGAATTTCATAAATCAACGGGCGAAGTTGATGTTAATAGTCAACTCAAAGTTGATGTTAATAGTCAACTCGCTCTCATAATTTATTGTTTCTGGTTTCTTTTACGTCATCATCCAATCCATCCACTAATTTATTAAATCTGATAGACAATATGAAGATGTTACAAATGGACTATAGAGATATCCACATGAAGTACTATAATGTAAATAGTTGATGACACACAAACACATACACATTAATGTCCTATGATTACTCTGTTTATCTACAATTGTATGTACTATGTATCCACATGAAGTTGTCATTAATTAATGTCCTATGATTACTCTGTTTATCTACTGTTACACACACAACTTAGTCGAGCATTTGAACCGTGTTTATGCTTTAAGTTTTCATAACAGCTCATGTTATCTTATTCTCAATACTTGATAACAGCAGAAAATTGGCAGGAGTCTCTAGTTACATTGCCAATGTTTAAACCCAAGTAACATGTAGCCTGGAAATACTGTTGCTTCATAAAGTTGACACATAGCCTGAAGTCCATTGAGTTGAATGTTTTGTCACTCAGTTTTAATGTTCATTGTCGTTCTAATAAACATATTTACATTTTAATACACGTTCAAGATTTTCCTTCTCCTTCAAATTGTACTTAATGTCATCAGCATAAACGATTCAAGTAGTATAGAGATATCCTTTCGTATTGCATATTGTGATGGTCATGCCACCAGTAATTTATCAGGTTATTAACTGCCCCCTTCCTTACAGGTTGACTATGCTTGCACACCTGAGGAAGTGCAACAACATTTTCAGTCCTGTGGGACAGTAAACAGAGTAACGATTTTGACCGATAAATTTGGTCAACCAAAAGGATTTGCATATGTTGAATTTGTTGAAGTAGAGGCTGTGCAGAATGCTATATTGTTAAATGAGTCAGAACTACATGGCCGCCAATTGAAGGTTTGTATTTTTTTCTCCAACTGTTGTGAAGAAACTGTTGAAATTGAATATCATATTCATCAGCTTCATTTTTTATGTTCTTCTTAAATTTATATACATGTATAACACACACACACACGCAACTCACAGGCAAACTGTTTTCCTTATGGTGCAGGTTTCTGCAAAAAGGACCAATGTACCAGGATTGAAGCAGTTTCGAGGTCGTCGACCTAACCCATATATGCCATTTCGAGCTCGTAGGCCTTACATGCCATCCCCTTTCTTTTCTCCATTTGGATATGGGTATGCTTTTCTGTCCATACTTCAATTGTTATTTCTCCTAGTAAATGATTAATGATACAATTGGTGTATGCAAATTAGTTTACACGTTCCGTAAACGTTACATGTATATCAAGTCATATTTATACACCACATCTCCAAGTTATTAGCCAATGCGAGACAAGCCTAACGGGCATGCAAAATTGTCTTTTGTTTACACGTTCCGTAAATTAATTTATACACCATATTAATTTATACACCATATTAATTTATACACCATATTAAAATTGTCTCCAAGTTTACACGTTCCGTAAATTAATTTATACACCATATTAATTTTACTGCTGCACGAAATATCAAATTATTGTGTTACACATCAAGCTTATATTCATGGGCATGCAAAATGATTTTTTTTTTTAATCTCAATTTTCTGATGTAAATGTACAGGTAGTTCAGTTGGTTAAAGTTCTAGTTTTATAATAGGTTGTTTAACATGGATTTCTCTAGGTCATTTGTAATGGATATAACATTGATTAACGAGTATAAAGGTGTTGTGTTGGACTCTTTTTTGGCTTGTGAAGGTTACAACAAAAAAGTTGTATTACTTGGAACTGGATCTGGAACTTTTTAATAGTAAACAAAAAACAAAAGGAGGTCAGAGTATTACTCAATCGGTCAAGCATCAACCCTTTTCGAAGTTTGAGCTCAGTTAAGTTTGGATTACATTCGCAGTTGACAAACTTTAAGAAGTAAACCTTAATTTTGAGGGCAAGAGGTGAAACAATATGATATTTTTTCCTCAATACATGCAACATTTAAACACTAGTACAACCGTTAGAAAATCAACCATTCGATTGCATAATTTTCAAAAAAAATAAAATATATGTAGAATTAATTTTAGTTAAACATCATATGATAATATGATGGAAAAAATTTAGAATTAGAGAGATTAAAGAAACATTAGTGGAGAGAACAAAGTAAATATAATTGAAAAGATTTAAACACATGTTAAAAACAGGTTCTTTATTTATTTTTTGTTTCACGTAATTTGGTTTTGCAAGTCTATAATGGACAAACCTTCTCAATGGTGGGCTTGATTATACTTTTTTTTTTACTCAATATAGTCCCTCTTTTACTTCTCAATGGTCGGTTTGATTATACTTTATTCTTCCTCAATATTGTCACTCTTTTAACCCTTGATCGGTGGTTTTTGACACTAAAAACTTTTCAAGGACACAGCTTCGTATTTCAATTGTCATTATTTATGTTTAATGCTGGTAGCAATATCGAAACTCATTTCTTCATTGTAGACTCGAGCTTAAATATAAAGAGGCGTAGGTAGCAAGGAATAGATGCTTGTTGTTTTTGTCCATTTTATATTATTAAGCTTAGGAATTTATGCTGTCATATTTATGTGTTGCTTTTAATGATGTTCATCTTTATATACGTATAAAACAGGAAAGCTCCAAGGGGTAGAAGGCCAATGCGGTACAGGCCATACTACTAAAGCATATGCTGCTTCAATCGCTCCCAAGCTATATTGTTTGGGCGCTAGAGAAGAAAAGGCCTCTTAATCAGAAGTTTCAGCGCTTTGACTACTTTTTTCCCCATTTACATTTGTACTATTAAACCGTAGAAAGGTTATGCAATGGAAATCTGCAACAGTTTCTTTGGCCTAACCCTTCATTAGATACGATGTTTGTGTTAAGTTTCGTTTCATTAGAGACGCATGCTTCCAACTTTATAATTTATTAGTTGTATTTTTACAAATGAAGTATTTAAATTACACGTATAAAAGTTGCTGGCTTGTTTGATGTTCTTCCGTACATTATCAGTTCGATTTATTTATCATTCGTAGATAAATAATCTCTTATATTCCTTTTTTGTAACGGACTTGGTATTGCAAGTAGTACATTTGCATGCAAACAAACTAGGCCCATAGAGCTGCGTGCATTCAAAACACGAGGGAGTGCTGGTTTTGTAATGCATTGCAGCATGTATCTTCATTCACATTTTGTTGGTGAATCATAGTACTTTTCAATGGACGTAAAAAATTATACTACAAGATCTGGTCTAGTATAATAGAACATCACGAATTTTCAAAATAAAATTCGTACATTTGATTGGTTACTTCGCTGGTCACAAGACTCTTTGCATGTTGATATCCATTACATAAACAAGAAAACAGAACTAAATACTGCATCTTCTATCCTATGTTTAATAAAATTGAATAGGTTACCGTTAAATTTTTTGCAGTCTTACTCAAGCCGATAGATTGGACTAAAGGAAAGATGAAAGAATAACTCCGAAGACTTGAAGATTATCGAGAAATACAAGAAGTTTTGCGGAGTTCCGAGCCTACAATTCAGATGGTACGGATTTGAATTGACAACCCCCGACTTGAATTTGATGCTTGAAATGGAAAGAGGTCGGTGAGAGAAGCTAAGACATGAAGGAAAAACATGCTAGAGACACTCAAATTCAGGTCGGTACCGACCTGAGTTTCTTCATGGGACTGATGTAGATTGACTAGTCTTTTATGTCTGGATGTTCGAATTTGGAAATGGAGACTTGTTCTAACATGAAAGGCGAGAAATGTGCTGGAATTCGCTTATAAATAGAAAACTTGGAGCCATTGGAAGGGCACTTTGGAGGCTTTGGTTCTTTTCCGTCATCTTCTTCCCCAAACACTCACAAATCCGAGATCTACTAGATTGTGGTCAGATTTGAGTGGTAATCATTGTATTTCAGAGAGAATCAATCAAATAATAAGACAGAAGTGAACAGAGGGAGTATTTACTGAACCACTAAAAGTGTTTATATATTCTTATTTCTATTGATTATTCTGATACATTTACACATCTTTATTGTTTTCGTTTGATATCGGGATGTTGTGCCATTTTTTGGCGCAACTTTTTGTGTGCTTTCACTGGGATGGTATGCCGAGAGCAGACGACGCTGAAGCTGGAGATGCAAATCAGAATGCAAATACATAACCAGAGGAGTATGTGCTAGGATTTCCCTTTGGGAATAGGGGATAGAATGTAGTTATGGATCAGAGATCTCCGTTAGATGACAATAACCGAATAGCTGAAATGGTCAGAAGAATAGTGAGAAGTGGACCTTCAGATCAAATGTTGAAGGACGTGAATAGGAATCCATTCACCCATAACATTTGGTACGCAAGGAATCCACACGATTTCAAACTGTCAACGCTGTAACTACAATGGGAGGATATATCCGACCGTTCATCTTGTGAGATATATCCAGCATATGGAGGTGTTGGTTGCTTCTGAGGAAGTAATGGGATGTTGTTTACCATTGTACTTGACAGAGTTAGGTTCGGGCAATTAGAGAATTGTTCTATAAGCATGTGAGCCAGATTGGTAGGAAAATTCTTGAGACAATTTAGAGTTCACATTTCTCGACAAAAGAATGCGGCGACGCTTTCAAGCGTGAAGTAGAGGGAATGAGAGACCCCAAAGAAGTTACTTGACTAGGTTTAACGCGGCAACCGCTGTGGTTCATAAGTCGGATACATCAATTGTTCTGATGGCTACAGTATTTGGAGTTGCAAATAAGCCTGACTTCAGAATTGCTTTGGAAAGGGATCCATCGATGGATCTTACAGAGTTTTACCACAAGGTTTAGAGATACTTGCGTCAAGTGAATGTTGAAGCTAAGACTGTTGAAGTTAATACCGTGGATGATGGAGGACTGTCCGGAGAAGGGTACAGTAAAGGCAAAAGAAAGCGGAAAGCTGAAGATAGCTTTGAAGGACAGAAGCGGAGAGCAGGAAACCAAAATTATCTTCTTAGCCCACTTAGTTGAAACCCCGGGGAGGATATACTTAGATACTAGGGGGCAGCTCTCCTACCAGAAGCTAGCTAAGAGGGAACTTATAGATCAAGAGAAAATGTTTGGAAGATTTTGCTTTTTCCATGGGATGGATGGCATGAGGCGAACGAGTGCCGACACCTTCGTAATTTGATAAAAGAGTTAGTTCAAGTAACCAACTGTAACCATTCGTAAAGAACTAAACTGCAATGGTGTAGCCGGAGCAGCCACCGTCTGCAGCGAATCCATCAAAACACAACCATGGATTTGGGTCAAGATTCGTAATCCCATGATCGGGGTAGACGTGAGTTAGGTTCGGTTCCCACGTTTGCTTTTTGTTTGGAATAAATAAGACAATAACGACTTTAGGCCGCTTACACGTGTGCGAGACGTCGATTGGTGTCTTGGCACGCTCTAAGTTGGATGTCTGAGATGAATGTTTAGTATATTTGTTTGATTAGGATATTTGATTTTTGAAATTGAACAAGATGAATGGTATTGATTGAACATCGTAGTCATTTACAAAGAGATAGAGCGATGACCATAAGGTGCAATTCCCCTTGCCAAAGAGCAAGTGGATTGGGCTTGTACGAGAGTAAGTCCTGCTACCGGAGAGTGAGTGGATGTATTTGCTTGGACGTTGAGTCACCTCTTCGGAGAGCGAGCAAATTGCACTTAGCTAGGATCTAGAGAGATTAAATCCTAAATTGGATGTTGAACGATCCAGAGAGATCGAACTCTAGATTGGATGTTGAACGATCCAAGAAGATCAAACCCTAGATTGGATGTTGAATGATCCAATCCGACCCTAGGTTGGATGTTGAGTGATCTGGAGAGATCTAACCCTAGATTAAACATTGAATTGTGATCCATTGAGATCCGACTTGGCCTTAGTATTTGAATTCCTTATGATTTGATAATTATAACTTATTGACTAATGGTTGTCATTGCCTCAATTTTGTTGGACTTACTTACAATGTGATGATAAACGATACTAGACGATTTACAGTTAACGTTCCAATTTGTGGCAATGCAATGCTATAATTTACCTAAAAACAAATCCTGAGTGGACATATGATGGCTTAACTAGTGATATATCTGATATGATAACTCTGGATGAATACAGAATGATTACGATTTTTAAGCAAGGGCTAGAGTTCTTAGCTATAATGGTCTATAACGACCTTTGATTTGTAGGAGAATCCGAAGGAACTGAATGAATTTGAGTTGATGGATAGCCGAAGAGCTCGACTACCAATGAGTGATCGCTCTTGGAACTTGTTCTTAAGCAAAGCACACCTTACATTGGTAAGGCGTACTTTGCGAGGGCAAGTGTTGTAGCCAAAATTTTCATAGCCTTGGAACAGACTCAAACTGATAGAATGGACTAAATAAATGATGAAAGAATAACTCCATATACTTGGAGATTATCGAGGGGAAGAAATGAAGGAATATAAGAAACTTTATGGAGTTCAAAGCCTAAAATTCAAGTCGGTACCGAGCTGAATTGACAAACCCCAACCATAATTTGATGCTTAAAATGGAAAAAGGTCGGTGAGAGAAGCTAAGACATGAAGGAAAAAAATAGCTAGAGACACTCAAATTCAAGTTGGCATCGATCTAAATTCAGGTCGGTACCAACCTGATTTTCTCCTCAGGACCGATATGGTATGTCCCCGTCTTCATGCCTGGATGTTTAGATTTGAAAATGAGGACTTGCTCTTACCTAAAAGATGATATCTATGCTAGAATTTGCCTATAAATAGAAGACTTAGAGCAATTGGAAGGGGACTATGGTGATTTTGTGTAACACCCCATAAAAATTAATAATAAATAAATTAGATATATTAATTAAATAGGACATGGTTAAAAATGAAAACTTTGCAAAAGTCATAATTTGACTATGAAAGTCATGCCATTGTATTCATAGTGAAATACTGTTCAATTTTCAAATATAATACGTTGAAAACGAAGCTCGGACGAAAAAGTTATGGATGTTTGAAGTTTTTAGATTCAAAATGATTTAAATGAATTTCAAATTCAAATAATTAAATGAACCTTAAATTTGAATATGAAAGTTAACAGTAATTAGACTTGGGAGTAACGTAATCGGTGAAATTAACGTTAATGTTAAAAATAAAGTAATCGTTGAAATTAACGTTAATGTTTTTAAGGAATAAAATAAATTAAACAACATCAAAAAATTAATGTTCCCAGAAGAAAAGGACTGGTCGACCGCTAGCTGTAACAACCCCCACCTTAATGGGCTTAAATTTCGACAAAATTCAAAACCCAAGTCCATCAGAACACAAATCGATTGATTTGGTACCTGCAAATAGTATGATTATTATCAGAGATTGATAGAAATCTAAACTCACCGCAGAAGCAATAATAGAATAAGAATACTGACTATGACTACTACCTTAGAATTAATTGTATTCCTTGGATAGCAGATTGTCACATCAGCTTAAGCATGAGAGAAAAAGACTCTTCAATAACAAAACACTTTAGTGACATGTTCCTCTAAATCTATCATGTGGATTGTAATAAGAAGGGGGGAGGGGGTTAGAACAACGTTCTGGTGACTGAAAAAATATAAACTGTCCATAATATAAACTTATACCGATAGATTTCAATTTCGATTGTATGTCCATCAAAGTTACCAATTCTAATCTAACCTTGCATTGCACATACGATTACATGCTTATTCTTTCCCAAAGTATGAAATGAAGCTATATCAACCATTCAATACTTTCAAATCCATTATCCACTTAATACTTCTGAATATGAAGCGGACTTCTATAATAATTTTAAAGAAGAAATAGGTAGACTCTGCCATTTATGAGCTTAATTGAGGTAGACCCCATCATTTAAGACCTATTTCCAAGGTGGTTTCCTATCAATGTTGCTAATGGTCATTGGGTCCTAGCTACAATACCTCTAACCACTATTTAAGGATAACATTTAGTGTCCAACTATTACCGCAGTTATCATCGATAAAATCGTAGTCATATAATGAACATTACCCAAGCTACTTAATACATTTTATTAGAAAATAGGTAGATTCTGGTCATTTAAGACCTTAAGTAAGGCAGACCCCATCATTTAGTCTTAGTCCCATGGTGTATTCCTAAATGGTACTATTATTGTTTTGCGCAATGTAAAAGACGGTACCCAAACCACTTAATACTTCCCAGTGGAAAATAGGCAGCCCCCGTTATTTAAGACCTAATTCCAGAAGCGTGCTCCTCAATGGTACTATCTAGCCGTCATTGCTTGAAAATATCATTGGGCTACTTAATACTTCTTTTACAGGAAAGAGGAGGGCTTTGTAGTTGCTTAATAACCCAAACCTGAAGTGTACCTGTAACGACCCGGAATTTTCGATCACGAAATTTCTAGATAGTTAGGAAAAGAAGAAAAGAGAGAGAAGAAAAGAAGAAACAGAAACACCAACATCTCACTTTCGCAGTGGATAAAATATAATATCAAATAATATTCTTTACACAAAGAAAGCCGAATCAGTCAATTACATTTTAATACATCAGAGTTACAATATTTCACAATCACTGGGCAAGTAAAATAACCTGTCCCAGAATTACATACAATACATCACGGCGGAATACATTCCATATGCTCCTGCCATCCAGCCCGCATCCTGAGCTCCAGAACGTCCTTACCTGGAAATCTATAATACTCGGTCTGACCTAAGCATTACATCAAAGTAACACCCGGGTCAGGCTGGAAACCAGCGTAAGTAAACCCACATAATATGAAATACCAAACCATAACACATGAAAATATCAAGGTAACTCGTACCCTTTTACGAGTTCTCTTAGTCAACATTTATTACACAACAGTTTCAAATTAAATATCCATATTACACAATTCATTCCATTCCAGCCTATTTAATACCACATATCCAATGTAAAGAATTTTGTAGATTACAAATCGAAGTGGTTCCGGGTATTTATTGATACCCGGCTCCGGTCTCTTCGAATCCAATGTCATATTAGCCCAAGTTATTCAAGTGAAATACAATTCAACTTTAAATACAAGGTGTCATTTTTCACAGCAATTCATCATCGATAGATAATCACATTATCACTGTCCACTCAAACATATCATACCATAAAACATTTCATATCAGAGATATCAACCATTTCAAGGCATTTCACATCATTCAATCATTCATAAGCAAGATTGATCACTTTTCAAACATTAATTTAATTTATCTCTAATTAAATCAATTACTAATCTTAATCACTTAGATTGCCTTTACTTAATATTAATCAATTACAACCAATTAACTAATCATTCTTTAATTATCCATAATTACCAATTAATCAATCCTTAATTACCATTTGATTAATCCTTTATTGCCCTTGATTAATCTTTAATTAGAGACTAATCATCCTTTAAGTATTAATTAATAACTCCTAGTTATTAGTTAATAAAACATAATTCCACTCAGAAATTAACTATTCTTAATTACTTCATTAATTATACCAACTCCTTGATTAATTACATCAATTAATCCTTTAATTATACTGAGTAATTAACACTTAATTACTTCCACTAGGTAATTTTCCTTTAATTACTATTCATCAAGTTATTTACCTTAATTAATTACATCCAGTAATTATCCATTACTTCACTAAGTAATTACACTTCATTAATTACATTAAGTAATTATACTTAACCCATCATCATGTAGTTTTCTTTAATTAATTACTTAATTAACTAACTAATACTAACCACATTAACTTAATTAATTACACTAAGTAATTAATTCTTAATTACTTCCATTAAGTAATTCCATTGATTAATTATCCTCAATTAAATCTCTAATTATTAATTTATTAATTAGTTAACCCTAACAAATTGATCCTTTATTCTCTTATATTAAGTATCATTTGGGTAATTAGTCTCTAATTATTAAATGTTGGAGTACAAAATCACTTAAGTTCCTATAAAATTAAAATTCAATACACTTAATTAATCATATATTTACAAATCAAATCAGCTTAATCACATTTGACTTAATAAATTAAGTTTGAACTTGTTTACAAATTTGGTCAATGCCTTATTTAAAACGTGTAAAGGCAAAATTTGCTTTGAAACCTTCGTTTGAAAATTTTGCTTTGTCTTGCTTTAAAACTTGGTTCAACTTCCTATTTTAAGTTATCATTTTAGCTCTTAATTCTGATAATACCTTTACTGCCCATATCAAAAACTTGATGCATATACAAACATCCCGTGGCCATCCCAAATTAACCCGAGCCACAAATGAAAATTCCCGAGTCAAAAACACGATCCACAACCACACTTCTCACTGATTACCACATGAACAACCTAGCCTTCTTCCTTTCAAAACTCGCGTTCGCATACGAGAAAACCCACATCCTCCCTGAAGCCCTCAAATCTTACAACAAACTCCTGATACCAAGCAAGCTTGTGCACTGGTGCATGTGTACCACCCCATGGCGGCGCTCCGGCCTACTCGATCATCATTGACAAGACGACATTGACCAACTCTATCGATCCGGACCACCAATCTCCCAAAATAAAAACGAAATTGCGAATCAACATGGTCGAACCCACTGGAACACATCACCCTGACCAAGGACAGCTTCGTCCAGTCTCCTCTGACCACCAGAGGTCACGAGACTTCACCCAGAGCTTCACCGACATACCATGCTCCTTTTCCCTTATGACCGACCTCCTCTGGTGCTCCGACGACGAAGCAGCAACCAAAACTTCGACCTTGACTTCGAACCCCCCCCAAACCCTAGTTCCGCCTTGACTGCCCACCATGGGAAACCAGAATTTTTCCAACTATTTTTGCTGATGTCGTTGATTACCAGACCTTCTCTAGTAGTAACCTCGATTCCCAAAACTTCACCGATCAACAGAAATCGTACGAAACACATTATTCGTTCATCTACTAATCTCTCATGATTAACAACATTAAAAATCAGGATTTTATTTTTAAAAATCCTATAATTTGATAAGTAATCAGATTATAATCTTGAAACAGTAAATTTAATATGTCGAGATTTTAGAAATGCAACCGTTCTTCTTCCTTCTTATTAAACCAGCTTCGAATTTTTCCAAAAAAATTTAAAATCCGTACCTTATTATCATTACCAGATTTTATTTATAAATTGATGGCTAAAGAGATTCAGGGAAGAAGAAATTTAAATTTATCAAATTTTTGAAGTTAGTAAATGAAGAACAGAGCCAAAGTTTTGAAAACACAGACATGCACCCAAGTATCAACAGATATACATACATTCATACATAATAACCAACATGCAAAACATATTTTAACTCATGCAACCAACTGACACATCAATCATTCATATGCATCAGATTTAAACAGTTTAAGCTAGGTTTACTCACCTTTGAAAGTTTAAACAGAGAGCCTGTACATTGCTTTTGAACAGAAATCTTGAATTTGAACCGCTTTGCTGAGTTGAATTCTAGCTTGAACTTGATTTGAATGATCTTAAAATTGATCAGTTATTTGTTTGCTTTGCATTTAAACTCTCTGATTTTGGGTTGCTTCAGGTTTTAATCTTTGATTTTAAAGTTTTCTGGTTTGAAAATTGTTTTTTTTCCTTCAGGTTTATATTTCGAAATGTGAAAGAAAATGATAGAGATGAGAGCAAGGATATTATAAAATCTCATTTTCTTTTTATTAGATTTTTTGTAAAAATAAGTGACACTTGTTTTAAATGTATATTATAATTGTTACACTTATCTATTTCTATGCTTAAAGACTTGCATTTGTTAATCTTGTATTATATATGATTTACATTCGTAATTTCCATGTTTTAGTATGTTCTAATATGCATTTATATAATATTTCAATTTAGTTTTATATTTATAAATGTCTTAATTGTTTCAATATTCAAACTTCTTCTTTATTTATCTTAAATAAAATTTGAAAGGAAATGAAATAAATTAAAGAAAGAAAAAAAACCCAATTATATACTTAATTAATAACCAAATATCTATACATACTAGTTATAATTTTCTCAAGATATTACTTTGAATTTCTAATCCAAGTTTCACTTATATTCATAAATGTATGTATGTAAAAAAATAGTTATTATATGATAAGTTTTGCATATTTATTTATTTACTAAAAAGATTAATTATTTTAATTAAATTATTATTATAGTTTCAAATTCACTTATATACATCCAAAAATCTTTATTTATCACATTTTATTTGTTCAACCGAATAAAACCAGTTAATTAATTCAATTATCAGATATCAAAAATCCGGGTTATCACAGTAACTTCACGAGATATCCACTCTCACTCTTTAATTATGAATATGGCAACCCATTAGGTTAATACTTTCGGTAGGGAGGCGGACCCTTCAGCCACTTAAAATATGAACACTGAAGTAAACCCGTTTTAAAGACATCCTTATTTGTTTCTTAGAAGCTCATCAGGTTACTTTATACTTCCATTTAGGAGAGCGGCGAACCCTTCAGCCATTTAAGACCTCAAAACAGAAGCAAACCCCTATAGAGATATCTCTCACCGCTCCTAATTTCAAATTTGGACCATTTAATACTTTCTAATTAAGAAAGCAAGCTCAATCCCTCGCGTCGTCATGAGTCATTGAATTAGTGATAACTCACATCAGCAGTAGTACACCCGACTGCCGGTAGCCTCAAAGAGAAGGGCAGTCTTCTGTCGAGTGACTAAACTGACCTCGCATCACAAACCCACTAAGTCCAATTAACCATCGTAAGTCATCATTTATATTATCTTAGGTAGACATTGGACTTAACTTACTAATTCCCTTTTTATTTAAGGCAATAAGATTTACCTTAAGTATTTATCTATCCATAAATCTCCGTTTAATGAGCATCAATGTCAATTTGTCCATAATATCCTAACGGGCGTTTTCTAAGACATTTATGTATGATTACTAATTTCAAATTAGTAACCTTTTATATCTATACTATTTTTATCAGTCTCATTAATTCATTTGCCTTATTAATTTATTGTAACTTCCATATTTATTACCATTAATTGGAGTTACAAGAAGGGCTGTTAATTTTTTATGAGTGTCCGATGTCCATTCATATCCGTAACCGAAATATATCCATCCGAGTCCGTTCGATTTTCATTTATGACACGAGGTAGGACAACCAAATTTGTACGAGCAAAAATATCGTCCAGTCCGAGTTTTTTCGAATTCGTTCGAGTTTCTTATAGTTTAGTATATCTGATGCAACATAAAATTTTATATAAATGGAAATGTCTGTCCGTGTCCGTTCGAGTCCATGTCCGGCAAATGTATGTACGAGTCTGTCCAAATTCATTTAAGGCATGATTCAGGACAAAAAAATTTGTACGAACATAAATCTCATTCGGTCCATGTCCGGACCGATTTTATTTAGGACATAAACCGAACACACCTCCGTCTGGTCTAGTCCGACCGATTTAGACCCCTAGTTACAACCTTTTAAAATTCTTTTCTTATTAGTTGATTATCCTAAATGTGATACTACGCGCAAGCGTCATTATTAGCTTTTTATTTAATTATTATAAGCGCATTAATTACGTACATATATTTACTTTTATCAAATATGTTCTAGTTATATATCTTCACTAGAATATACTTTTTCACACTAAATTGATGAAATCATATCTAAAAAAATTATCTGTTATAATTTCCATAAATTAGTATAAAATAATTGATTTAACTTTAAAATATAAAAGATTGCATCGTTTGAAATTATAAGGAATAATCATTTACTTTTATTACCGAAACAGACAGCGTTAAATACAATGAATTCATACTTTACACATCACTTTCTCTTTCAATTTGCATATATTCCTTGTTAGATCAAACGCTGTATCTTTCTAAAAGGGAAAGAAATCAAAGTAATTTATAAATATTAAATGGATCTAAATTCCTGCAATTCAAAATAGAAAAGTTTATATTCTAACAAGATTAGGGTAATAATCCAAATTTATAACATTCTTATACAACCTATTTTAGATCTGAAATATATTTCTTTAAGTTAATATTCTAAATTAAGTTAATATTTTAAATTCGTACTTTTGGAACTGATTTCCAAATCAGGTGGTATACAACGCTAAATCAATTTGTAAACAAGAATATGTAGGCGATATTTATTATATTTAGATTGTTTTCAGTTCATTGCCTACAACTCATATATAATTATCCAATTAGGCATAAAAATCAAATAAACACCAATTGGATAATTTTCGTATTATAAAAATCTAGAAAAATTCCACTCACCTTTTAACTGAAGTGGAACCTTTGATTCATCCCCAAATCCTTTTTAATCTAAGAGATTGTATAAAAAGTGTGTGTGTGTGTGTATTAGAATTACATATCCGAGAAGAGATTTGAGATAGGGAGAGCAAATAAATGCAAATACAAATATATAAATTACCTCAATACGCATATGGTTGATTCTCTTCTCTTCTTCTTTTTATTTGATTTCTGCTCTTCTCCTATTTGTATGAATATAGATAAATACCTTACCTTTATTATTTAGAAAGAAAGTGGAGAAGAAGAAATGACAGAGCTACGCTACTGGCTCTACAAAAGTACGAGAAAAGAAGAGAGGGTTAGACCTAAATTTGTAGGTGCTGGAATCAAGCAGAACCGTTAGGTTGAAATATATTAAATCCGGGCCATTGCGGCCTTGATTTACTAGAGCCTTTACGAACGAAGCGATCGACCACCCCTTCCTAAGGGTCGATCGCCCCTGGTTGACCGCTCCAATACGCAGGTCAACCTTTAGGCCCCAACTAATTAATTATAAATATTAATTAATTTTTTATTTAATCATTTTCATTTCGAGTTTGTTTTTTGTCCGTAACTTCTTCGTTTGGACTCCAATCACAAAACTCAAAATATAAATGTTGTCAGAATTTCACTACGAATGTAGAGGTACAAGTTTCATGATCAAATTTCATCGTTTGCAAAAAATATATTTTTGAAGCCTAATTAACCAACTAACTAATTAAATAACTAAAGCTAAATTACGGGTGTTGTATTCTTCCCTCCTTAAAAAGAATTTCATCCTTGAAATTTTATCAATGACCAAGTCAAGATTTTGGCTCCTAATTACCCTTAACTACACAACCAGTAAGTATACAACTAATTTTTGCAACCAAAAGTGCATAAGTGTATAGTGTATTACTGTATCACCACACAGAAAACATGTATGCAGTATGATTGTAAATATGATCCTCTTATATGAATGCATTTCTTTTGAAATCATTTTTGATAAATATGACGCAAATAACCTACATATATAATGACAGTTCTATATGTATGCAGCATTTTGAAAGATATTTTCAACCAAAGCCTCCATAATTCTACAGATAGAAGTATGAAGCAACCAATTTTCCATCCACTTCAAACCATCCAATAATCTAATGCATTAAAAAATCGCTTTCTAAACTTTACTCGTACGTTGGAAAAAAGAATTTAGACGGAGAATCTAACATTTTTACCACACTATAATCTTTATATTCCCATATTACAGTGGAAATTCCTTTGCCGCTTCGCTTATTTAAATTTTCCACGTATAAAACACATAGGGAGACGTATTTTCAAGCTCCAAAACAGAATTAAGTCTGAAAAAGACTCGCGCGCATCATCAACGTGGTATATAAATAGAAATTTTAAGGCTAAAACAGCTTTTCCCCTGTTATCGCTTGCATTAATCGCATCGCTGACCTTAATGCACAACTAAATTCATAAATTCTAATTCTATTTATCTTCCCTATGCCTAACATGTGGCCTTCAAAATCAAAGTTTTAAAAAAAAGCTTTCTTACTTTTCAAATTTGTACATCATTTGAAAAATGAAATCTTAAAATATTTGGACACTCATTTTTCCTTGAAATAAAATTTTAAACAACTAAAAATAATTTAAGAGCAAAAAATAACTAAAACACAAAACTTTTTCTTACCTTTTATTACGAAAGGAAACTTTTCAAATCAAAGGGAAATTTGTTAGAATATGTTCTTTCTCAAAAATTTTGATAAACCAAGCCATAATTTTGGCGTAGTTGGAAGTTGGTTATGTGCCAAACCCATAAACTAGATTCAAGAATTCTACAACTAACCTCTAACTAAAAACTTAACATTTTATTTAAAATGTCAACATATCTTTTATACAAAAATTTTAGCTTTTAAGGAGGAACTTGAGTAATGGCCCATGATATCAAAACAACTTTGTCATGTACTTCGCTAAATTTCCAATCTTATATTGTATTTACTTTTAGTTAATTGTCTTAATGAGATTTCCATACTTATTATTTCTCTATTATGCGTATATAAAAGAGCAGTTCACATATCTAGAAACAATAATACAGAAAATGACTAGGAACTCATAATATCATGCGTGCCTTTTATAAGGGACATCTAACAATTTTACAACCTAATAACCTAAAAGAAAAGAACAAATGCTAGAAGGGAAAATACAACAACACCATAACTTCTAAAATAATGCCTACCGACTATGAGATGCCTTGCGCTGTGGCTAGAGCTTGATCTATTACTGCGACCCTTGAATGGTGGTAGCATGGTGGCTACACACCCAATATCGTGCCGCTGGCACTGTTGGTGTTGTTGACGACTTAGAAATTGCGTTCTTCCTAAGAAAGGATCCTATGATGGCAAAATGAACCTTCTACTAAACTGCCTCTCCATAGAAGTTCACCCATATTACCTAAAGTTAAGAGTAGATAGGTGAAAATATGAAAGGTGATTCTATAGAGAGCTAACCCTTGATCAAAAAATTTAATCAAAAGGATGCAGGTCCAATTGACAACAATGTTTCCAATACTAGCATAAATGGTCTTCCACACCAAGGGATAAATATTGTTGTAACTTCCGTCTTAAGGATGACATTGTGCTGAATGATGCATATAATCAGACGGCTAGTCGGATGTAGATTATCCAACTCCCAAACACCAACATCTTAAGAAAAGGTCTACCGCAAAATCTTTGAGTCGGTTACTTCAAAATCATCCAAGTTCGCGTCGTTCATGGAGGACCCCATTGAAATTTTGCGCCAACAGGACATTGAAAAGATAGATGCAACATGGGTAACATTACGGCTCAAAGATCTTGAAGTAGAGGATCAGTGCATATCCTACCGCGACGAATAGCTCTTCCAGCCCAAAAGTTGGTGAAACCTTTTTCTCATTCCGGTACAACCAAGTGCCCTCTTGAGAGTTGAGACCATAATAGTGCGAGGAAAAGCTGATAGTGCAGAAAGACGTCTTGAGTTAAGAAGTGGTCGGAAGGAGGAAATAGTGTTTAGATCTGGAGTGATGGCAAGATGAGATCTAACATGCAAAACCAGCACAAGGAGGAAACGAGGTTGCTGCTCCTAGGAGAGGGATAAAATGGCATCGCCTAAAGAAGGAACAGAGGAGAGAGAGTTTCTACTTGGATAGGGAGGCGAATGGAGATTGGGTTCGGCTTGTTGAGGAAGGAGGAACGACAGAAGGCAACCGCAGGAATTTAGATGCGACTTTAATAGTCGTGTTCTAGGTTCAAGTTGTGCTAAAACTCGTTAACTAGTAGACCTATCTAGGTTTACTACTAAGTGGTCAACCGATAGACGGGCTTTGGAGGTTATTTGAACCTAGACCAAATTAGGGTCTGATATAATAATAATCGTTTCACGTCGTCTCTTTCGATTCGACACGATCATAAAAGTTCCTATCCTCATACGGTGGTGTCAAAGCCAACCGTCTAGTCCCGAACCATGCTCCAGTACTTCATAGCAGTCCCAACAAAACTGCTGTGACCAACAAAAATTTCAAAAACCTAAAAATATTCCAGCTGCTATTTTTTGCCTACTTCACACGAAAATATTTCTTCCAATAGCTGGTGGGTATAAAAACACTTCAAACTACATACCCCAAAAAAGAAGAGAAAATATAAAACCCTCGATTTTATTAGTCTTTTATAAACTAAAAATCTCTTAACACGACCAACTTAGTGGTATATGCATCTCTTTAAAAATTAAAATTCCAAAATTTCCTCAAAATAAAACTTCCTAAAGAAACCTTTGGTAAAAGAAATCCTTTGAACACCCCTTTTTCAAAAATCTAAGGCATTTCCAAAATATACTATATAAAAATTCTCTCATAGGTTTTAAACTAAGGAATTGACGTTAATTATTCAAATAAAAATCCTTTTGTGACGACCCTACTTCCTACCACAGAAAATCGCATCAATTTTAAGAAAGAAAGGGATAGAAAATAGAAAGAAAGAGAAGAAGAAAGAGACAACACATTAGAATCTAAACAGCGGAACGAATAAATTATATTAATAACATAAATATTACATAGTTTACAACAAATATCAGAGTTACACAGATATACAACACATAATAGACAGTTATAAACACCTGTCTAGTTATACAACTCGATTCAACACAAGAGACAACTCAGAGAAATCTACACAGCTGAGACGACCCGACTTTCCTACCACAAAAAATACATCATCTTTAAGAAAGAAAGGGATAGAAAAGAGAATAGAAAGAAGAGTAGAAAGAAAACAACACATCAGAATCTAACAGCGGAACGAATAAACTATATGAATAACATAAATATTACATAGTTTACTACCATTATCAGAGATACACAGCTAAAACAACACATACTAGACAGTTATAAACACTTGTCTAGTTATACAATCTCAATACAACAACTCAGAGAACACACAGCGGAATACTATATATACTACACGCAGAAGCCTCCTGCTCCATTGCTCCTCCACAATTCGTCAAAGCTAACCTGAATCCTAACCTAAATTCCCTTGACTACTCATAAAAATTTGAGTACCCAAGAGTTCTGGTGTGAGTAACAGGTTAAAGTTGCTTAACTTTTAAAAACCTTTTGAAAAGAAAGGTTTCACGTAAGACTTCCCACACATAAACATGGAAAAGTTTTTACCTTACGCTAACCAAAACATTTGATAGGAAATCTGATGATATTATAATAGTGTCTAGGGTTTTCAAATAAATAAGAAATAGCCGAAATTGTTACATTATTAAATTCCAGCTGCTAGCCACAAAAGTGGGTAATACAATCAAAACCGTTGGCACTTATTGGATTTTGGATTCCATACAACGGCAGGGCCACTGGGGTACCGCCCGTCACAGTACGTGGCCTAGATCAACGTACCGAGGATCACTCCCGACCCCCTGCAACACAAAGCCGGACCCATTCCTTACTGAATAGTTCCGAACAAGACAACCCCGTGGTTGTAGCAAGCAACCACCCACACAGCCGAATATAAAGGAACTTCTAGACAGGGATAAATCTTGCTCTTCAGTGGGTGCGACCCACGAAGCCTTGCTGCACCTCCCCTGTTTTAGCCATTCCCGGTTGATGAGGCTTGAAGCTACGATTACCTTTATAGGACATATCACTTAGAATGCTCATCGTCCACCTGACGATGTTCTGAAAGCATTCAATCCATACAAGTTCGTTCCGGGTTCAAACGAAACCGAAGGCATTATCTCGTTACACTCGTTTTGGAATCACCCTCAGAGTTAACGACAATAACCCTTGCACTCTAAACCACCATCTCGAATCTATAAGAACTAATTCCGTCAACTCATTACGGAATCACCCACAGAGTTATACCGACTCATAGTCCTTACACCTCGAGTCTTCACAAAGCTCCAATTTGATTCACGACCTAACGTTATTTGGAATCGATGTGGTTTTCGGATATCCAAATATGGAAACCCGATCCCGGTCTCATCAAAAACCAAAGCGTGTCTTTTAGGGTCCAAGTTGTTTTAAAGGTTTAAAACAATTAAATCATAGTATCTATATACACACAGATAGATAACTCACAATTGATAATCAACATTATCACATAACAGGTAATCCACATTATCAATATCAAATAGATATACCATATATCACCATCACAATAGATAACCTATGTTATCATCACAATACAATCAAACATCCATACCACACAATAATATTTATCTCATTACTGAGACCACAAAGCATCCAAGACAATCAATGACATCCATTCATACATAAGCAAAGATTTACTCGTCATTATATAATTAATTTAAAATGAATTAAATTAACTATCTCTATCACTAATTAATTTAAAATGAATTAAATAAATTACTCATCTTTAATTAATTTAAAATAAATTAAATTAATTACTTCATCAATATAAATCTTGCTTACTCAATCATTTAATTGATTACAATCAATAAATCAATCATAAATTACTTTAATTAATCACTCTTGATTAATTACCCTTAATTACATTCATGTAATTATCCTAAATTAATTTTACAAATTAATTAACCTCAAACAAAACAGTAATTAACCTTTAATTACTTTAATTAATTAATTAATCATAATTAATTACATTAATCCTTAATTAATTAATTACCTTTTATTATCTATTATTGATTAATTACTCATAATTAATCAACTTTATTTACATCATTAATTAAAATAATTAATGATCCCCTTTTATTAATTACCTTAAGTAATTAACTTATAATTATTAATCATTCCAGATTAAATACATTTAGTAATTAACTAACTTAATTACTATATTAAAACAAATTAATTATCCTTTAATTTATTACATAATTAATCCCTTGATTAATTATTAAATAATTAAACCAAATTACCTCACACTTAAACATCTTCACTTAATTACAATCATGTAATTATTAATTAATTACTTAACTAAGTAATTTCCAAATCATTAATTACATAAAGTAATTATTTATAAAACCCAAGTGTTTAGAATTAATTAAACTTAATTAATTAAAATAAACAATCTCATTAAACTAAATTAATTACATTAAGTAGTTAATTTCTTAATTAATTACCAAGTAATTATACTCAAACCATTTACAATTGATTATTATTAAATTAATTAATCTAATTAATTATAAAAATTAATCATATTAATTAATTGTTAAATAATCCTGATTAATGACCTTCATTAACCATACTCTAATCATTTTATAAAGTAATTAACTTAAATTAATTACAATTTAAATTATCTTTAATCATTCATTAATTAAAGTTAATTATTAAATTTATTAACCTTGATTATAAACATAATTACATAATTAATATCTATTCATCATTAATTAAAAATTTAATTAATGATCTTAATTATAAATTGATTAATCAATAATCACTTATTAATTCCAAATTTAATTAATGAATTAAATTAATTCATTAATCTTAATTACCTTATTAATTAAATTAATCCTGAAATCTTAATCTTCAAGATAAAACATAACTTAATTATGTTTAAACAATTTAATTCAAAATAAAATACTTATGAAATCCTTTTAAACTTTTATTTTAAAAAAACAAGTTTAAATTAAAAGTAATTTAAACTTATCAAAGTTTTAAAATTTTTAAACTTATTTAAATTTCGAAACAAAACAAAAGTTTATCTTCAAAATGAAATCATAAAAATTTGAAATTAAATTCATTTTAAAATTTTAGAAATTCAATTCATTCTTAGTTTAAAACTTTCAAATTTAAATCTTCTTTTAAATTTAAACTGAACTTCATTTTAAAACTTAGATTTCCAAATTTTTAAATAAACTTCAAATCCATTCATATTTTTAAAATCATATTATTAAAAGCTTTAACTATTTCCAAAATGAAATAGTTAATTAAGTCAAATTTTGAAACTTTTATTTAATTTAAAAACTGGGATTTGAATTTAATTCAGAAATTCAAACTTGCATTTGATTAACCTAAGCCTTAGTTTAAACCTAAACTACAGATTATAAAAGTTTTAAAACCCATATTTTTAAAAACAACACAGTTTTACTGTGAAACCTGGAATTATGCAGTTTAACACGAGAAACCAATTTTACTTCGAGTTAAATGCCTCTCCACTCCGAGTTTCCTACTTACCTGCTTCGAGTCATTCTCCCATTTACTCCGAGCAACTCAACCTTCCCCTGAAACATTCCCAAACCAATAGTTCACCAGAGAACTCATCGCCGCCACCTCTGCCGATCATCTCAGGTGATCAAGCCACAACCTGAAACCCACCACAACTTCAAACATCAACGCAGATCAAGAAATTAAACAAGAATTCAAAAATTAAGTTCAGAAACCCCGAATTCCAAAACCTGGAAAAAGTATTACAGGTTTATGCTCAAACCTGTCAACGGCCACATTTCTCACCTCCGACCACCTGACATCCAACCTCTCCGGCCACGAATGCTTCTACACACCAACTACCCACACACCAAAAACCAAATCACTCGATCCATCCATTACCTCACACTGACTCAATATTTAACCCTATTCCAAAACTAGGGTTCATACTGAAAAATCAAAATTGCATCTTCCCTAAACAATTATACTCATATTTCTGATTTTACTAAGAATCTATTGTCCTTTTACTATATCTAAGGAGAATTTTATGATTCCTCAAGTATCAGATTGCAAGTATTGCTAAACTCATCTTTTTGGTTTAAGAACAAACTGCTACTCTATCAAACACCTAGAAATATTAATACTTGATTTAAAAATCAAGTTACAGTTTAGATATTTGATTTATACTACTAAATTACCATATCCATTTGATTGAGTTTTGATAAAAATAAGCATGCATGATGCTTTTCCCTGTTTCCAGAGTCAACTCATAATTTTAACTTTCTTGACACTTTTAAACATGAACTTATGAAAATAATACAACTTTACTTTGCATCTAAACATGGATTAGATCTTGAGTTCATGAAATTTTGAATTATATCTAAAGTCTGGAATCTAGAACAAGAAGGAATTCATCACAGCAAGCAAATATTCAAGCTCATACATATATACAGACATTTTATGATACTCATCAGTAAACAATTCAAGCAACTATATAAATTTAAATTAGTTTTTAAAATAAATTGTTACTCACCTTTTTTTTTTACCAATGCAGAGCTCGGTTGAATTTTGCAGAAAAGAATGCAGACTTTATAAAATGCAGGTGTGCTTCCTCTGTTGAAATCCTGATTAAATGCTCATGATCCCTTCCTAATTACTTGCATGTAGATGTAGATGCAATAGCTAAACTTCCCATATGCATGCATATGTAGATTAAGTTGCTAAATCTTCACATGTAGGCAGATGCTAGTTGTAATTACTCATTCCTTAAATGCATGCTAACATTCCCAGTTCAAACAGAGTGCAGAAAAAATGCAGGCTTCACTTTGCTTTTTAGGAAATGCAGATTTGATCTTTGAGTAATATGCAGATGAAGGATTTGAGGATGCAGGTTTATGAAAGATTTAGTTTTGATGAGGAGTTACAGGAATTTGCGGATTTGTGTATTTGAATATGCAGATTAGAACATGGTTTTGGTGAATTTGTATATGTAGATTTTTGAGGAATGTTGTAAATTTTGAAGATGAGTTCATGATTTCTCCTTTGATTAAGGAAAATAAAAGTGAAATATGAATGAATGAAAATGCAAGTTTGTACTAGATATATTTCAGATTTAATGTAATAAAGGAAAATAAAAACTAAAATTTACACTTGTCAATTTTTTTACAACACTTGTCAATTTGAATGCATATGAATCTAACACATGTATTTCCTTTAAAGGTAATTAGTATTTATTTACAAGTTAATGCATGTATTAGCTTAGTTTCAATTTGTTAATTTAAATTTTGAATGTGTGTATAAATTTATAAATGAAAACAAACCATGTTTACAAATGAAACTTATACATATTAAAAATTAAAACAATTAAAATTTTATACTTGGGAATTTAAATTCAAAATAAATTCAAAATCAAATATTTTTAAATCAAGTTATAAATATAAATTCAGTTTGAAATAAAAATTACAAATCTTATTTAAAACTTATTTATAAAGATAATACAATATTAATATTGCTTTTATAAATCTCTTTTTATTAAATTAAAATCATTTTACAAGAAATTATACTTTTATTAAATAAATAATCCATTTTATTAAGTCATAAAACCATTTGTTTGTTTATTCTAAATTTAAAACTTAATCTAATTTAATTTAAACACTTTAATATTTTCCTTATCAATTTTTAAAATCATATTTTTATTTATGAAATAGTTTTAAAACTCAATACTAATTTAAAACAAAATTTTCCCAAATTAAAATGTCTATATTAGAATTTTAAAACATGATTTAATTATTAAATTTAAACCAAAATCATTTATTTAATTTTTAAAAGCTTTGAATATTAAATAAAACAAAATTTCCAAATTACTATAAATAATAAAACTAGAAAATATGCTTTACTTATTAAAATTAAAAAAATACCAATCAATTTAAAATATAAACCAAATATTTATATTGTAAATAGAAATCATTTATATCATTTAAAAGATAAAATAACCAATTTAAATATTTATTGAAGAAGATTATTAAATTTATTTGAATAATTATTAACAGAATATCAATATCAATTTAATTTTAACTATAGATTATTAAATTGATATTGCTAAAAATTCCGGGATATTACAACAGCGGAATACTATATATATATATATATATATATATATATATATATATATATATCTAATCGCAGAAGCCTCCTGCTCCTTTTGCTCCTCCACAATTAGTCAAAGCTAATCCTGAATCCCTTGGCTACTCGTAAAAATTTGAGTACCCAAGAGTTTAAGAAAACAGAAGATAAACTCCGGGTCAGATATGGGTCTGGTGTGAGTAACAGGTTAAAGTTGCTTAACTTAAAAAAACTTTTTTTGAAAAGAAAGGCATCACGTAAGACTTCCCACACATAAACATGGAAAAGTTTTTACCTTACCCTAACCAAAATATTTGATAGGAAATCCGATGATATTATAATAGTCTAGGGTTTTCAAATAAATATGAAATAGCCGAAGTTGTTACATCCATTGAATTCCAGCTACTAGCCACAAAAGTGGGTAATACAATCAAAACCGTTGGCACTTATTGGATTTTGGATTCCATACAATGGCAGGGCTCCTGGGGTACTGCCCGTCACAGTACATGGCCTAGATCAACTACCGAGGAGTACGCCCGCTCCCCTACAACACAAGGCCGGACCCATTCCTTACTGAACAGTTCCGAACAAGACAACCCCGTGGTTGTAGCTAGCAACCACCCACACAACCGAATATAAAGGGACTTCTAGACAGGGGTAAATCTTGCTCTCAAGTGGGGGCTACCCACGAAGCCTTGCTGCACCTCCCCCGTTTTAGCCATTCCCGGTTGATGAGGCTTGAGGCTACGATTACCTTTAAAGGATATATCATCTTAGAATGCTCATCGTCCACCTGACGATGTTCTGAAAGCATTCAATCCATACAAGTTCGTTTCGGGTTCGAACGAAACCGAAGGCATTATCTCGTTACACTCGTTTTGGAATCACCCTCAGAGTTAACGACAATAACCCTTGCATTCTGAATCACCATCTCGAATCTATAAGAACTAATATGTCAAACTCATCACGGAATCACCCACAGAGTTATACAGACGTATAGTCCTTATACCTCGAGTCTTCACAAAGCTCCACTTTGATTCACGACCTAACATTAATTTGGATCGATGTGGTTTTCAGATATCCAAATATGGAAACCCGATCCCGGTCTCATCGAAATCCAAAGCGTGTCTTTTAGGTCTAAGTTGTTTTAAAGGTTTAAAATAATTAAATACAGTATCTATGTACACATAGATAGATAACTCACAAATCACAATTGATACTCTACATTATCAAATAACAGGTAATCCATATTATCAATATCAACATAGGTAATCTATATATCACCATCACAACAGATAATCTAAGTTATCATCACAATGCAACCAAGCATTCATACTACACAATAATACTTATCTCATTACTGAGATCACAAAGCATCCATGACAATCAATGTCATATATATATATATATATATATATATATATATAAGCAATGAATTACTCATCACAATATAATTAATTTAAAATTAATTAAATTAACTATGTGTAATATCTAATAAATTAAAGTGAACTAAATTAATCACTTCATCTTTAATTAATTTAAATTAATTAAATTAATTACTTCATCAAAATATATTTCGCATACTCAACCATTTAATTGAT
Source organism: Allium cepa (assembly GCA_030765085.1). Taxonomy (NCBI): domain Eukaryota; kingdom Viridiplantae; phylum Streptophyta; class Magnoliopsida; order Asparagales; family Amaryllidaceae; genus Allium; species Allium cepa. Next base: position 968,965,522 of record CM060932.1, on the reverse strand, counting down.
TAGAATCAATTAATCATTCATTATTAATCACCTTAATTAATCACTCTTGATTAATTATCCTTAATTACATTCATATAATTATCCTTAATTAATTTCACAAATTAATTATTCTCAACCAAATAGTAATTAACCATTGAATACTTCAATAAATAAATCAATCATAATTAATTACATTAATTCTTAATTAATTATATTAATTAATTACCTTTAATTATTTATCATTGATTAATTAATCATAATTAATCATCTTTAATTACATCATTAATTATAATAATTAATGATTCTTAATATTATTTAATAAAATTATCTTCCTAAATTAATTACCTTAAGTAATTAACTCATAATTATTAATCATCCCAGATTAATTACATTTAGTAATTAACAAACTTAATTACTATATTAAAATAATTAATTATCCTTAATTAATTCCTTAATTAATCCTTTGATTAATTACCAAGTAATTTACTACAAATTACTTCATTCTTAAACATCTCCCCTTAATTACAACATGTAATTATTAATCAATTACTTAACTAGTAATTTCCAAATCATTAATTACATACAGTAATTATTTTTAAAAATCAAGTGTTTAAAATTAATTAAACTTAATTAATTAAAATAAACAATCATATTCAACCGAATTAATTACATTAAGTAATTAATTTCTTAATTACTTCATAAAGTAGTTATACTCAAACCATTCATAAATGATTATTATTAAATTAATTAATCTAATTAATTATTGAAAATTTAACCAAATTAATTAATTGTTTAATCCTGTTAATGACCTTTATTAAACATTCTCTAATTATTTCATTAAGTAAATAACTTAAATTAATTAAAATTTAAATTATTTTAATTACCTGTTAAATAAAGTTAATTATTAAATTAATTAACCTTGATTAAAACTTAATTACATAATTAATAATATTCATTCATCATTATTTAATAATCTAATTAATGATCTTAATTATAGTTATTAATTCCAAATTCAATTAATTAATTAAATTAATTAATTAATCTTAATTACCTTATTAATTAAATTAATTCTAAACATAAATCTTAATTTAATTTCAAGATAAAACATAACTTAATTATGTTTAAAACAATTTATTTGAAACAAAGTACTTTTTGAACTACTTTTAAATTTTCATTTTAAATACAAGTTTTAAAATAGAATAATTTAAACTTATCACTTGCATGATCCCTTCCTATAATCACTTGCATGTAGAGAGTGGATGCAGTTGCTAATTTTCCAAATTCATGCATATGATTATCATTCCCAGGTGATATGAAAATTCATTTCAGATGTGGAAAAACAGTATGCAGGCTTATTTGATTTTGAGGAAGTGGAATATGCAGGTATGTTTACAGATTTAGTTTTGATGAGGAGTTTTGATTTTTGAGTATGGTTGAATATGCAGGGTTTCTTGATAAAGGATTTTTAGGAAGTGCAGAGAAAAATGCAGACAAACTTGATTTGAGAAAGTGTTTCTGATTTTAGAAATTTTGAAGAAGAGTTTATAATTTCTCTTTTGATTAAGGAAAATGAAAAAGCAACATGAATGAAGATGCAAGCTTACACAAATGAAATTTTCAGATTTAATAAAAGAAAAGAAAAATAAAAACTAAAATTTAACACTTGTACAAATTTATACAACACTTGTCAACTTTATGTAAATTTTGAACATTTGTTAAAAGAATGAAACACTTGTTTCTTTAAAAATGATTAGTATTAAGTTTACAAATTAATGTGTGTGTTAATTTAATTTAATTTGTAAGTTTATATTTAATTATGTGTATAAATTCATAAAGAAGAAATAAGAACAATCATGTTTATAAATGAATATTAAACAGTTAAGATTTTATACTTTGAAATTTCAAATTCAAATTAAATTCAAAATCAAATATTTCAAATCAAGTTATACATATAAATTCAATTTGAAATAAAAATTACAAATTCTACTCAAAACATATTTATAAAGACAATATAATATTAATATTGCTTTTTATAAATATCTTGTTATTAAATTAAATCATTTTAAAAGAAATTAAAATATCTATTTTATTAAGCCATAAAACCTTTTTGTTTGTTTATTCTAAATTTAAAACTCAAGCCAATTTAATTTTAACATTTTAATATTCTTCTTATCAATTTTAAAATCATTTATTTATTTATTTATTATATAATTTATTATATAGTTTTAAAAACTCAATACTAATTTAAAACAAAATTTTCCCAAATTAAAATGTCTGTACTAGAATTTTAAAACATGATTTAATTATTAAATTTAAACCAAAATCATTTATTCAATAACTTTAAAAAGCTAATATTAAATAAAAACAAATTTTCAAATTACTACAAATATTAAAATTAGAAAAATATGCTTTATTTATTAAAATTAAAACAATGCTAATTCTATTTAAAATATAAACCATATATTTATATTGTAAATAGAAATCAATTTATTATTTTTAAAAGATAAAATAACCAATTTAAATATATATTAAAGATGATTATTAAATCAGTCTGAATTATGATTAACAAAATATCAATATCAGTTTAATTTTTACTACAGATTATTAAATTGATATTGTTAAAAATTCTAAGATATTACAATCCTCCTCCCTTAAAAGAATTTCGTCCCCGAAATTTAAAACAAAGTTAATTTAATAATCTCATTAAAGATTTAAATTTAAAACACAAGCATATATCAAACATATGCTAATAATCAAAACAACCAATTCAACCAATCAAACAAATCTAATTATCCAGACAAAATTCTGGATAAAATTTCTTCGAGTTTCCCCAAGTATATATACATACCGGGATACTCGCTCTAGAGAATCCAAACAATCAATACTATGAAGCTATAAAAGCTCTTATTCAATTACATCTATAACGCTAGACAAGATATCAGACTACAGACGAGTCTGGCTCAACAACCAAAACTCCAGAACTGCTGGTTCCAAAACCAGAAATAGATCATACATGTACTCCCTCAAAGATACGTGAAACTCATCGAATCCCAGTTATCCAAACTGGCAATCCAATCCTGTAGATCAATCACTCATTCTCCTAGATCACAGAAAAGATCCAAAACACTTTAGAGCTAACTTCTCAGACTTACCCAAACTTATAGCTCACTTTTGATCGGAGAAAACTTATCCAAAATTAAATCTCCGACTTCGGAATCCAATTTCCTCCGTTTCTTATCCGCAAAATCTCTTCGGAAAATCCTGGGCTGTCTACAAACTTACTGATCGGCTCAGCCTTTGTTGATGCTTCTAGAAACAAACTAGACCAATCAACTCAACAAAATGATCTCCTCAAGATTAACCAAAACCAGGAACTCAAATCCTACTCCTCAACATCAGAAGACAACAACTCACTTCTCCTATCCGGGAAAAGAAAAGCAGATGCACTTCCAAACTGCTTCCGCTGCTCAACTCTGATCCGAAATAGAAGAGAATGCTTGAAGAAGAACGCAAGCACAAACATGACAACACACCCCAGAGATATGGTTCAACAAATCCATAAGGAAAAATTCAGAAGTTCCTCCAAAACTTTGAGCTGCTACACCAACTCAATTTCTAGGATCTATTCTTTTAAAAAGCTGAACCACCGGTACCACTTCTGGAATTCTAGTCGATAAGGAAACTCAACTTCCAGATGCGGACAAAACTCAGACTTCCCTGAAGACATCCAGAAAAACTCAAATAACCCAAGAGAACACTCAAACAATCGCAAGTCACTTTTGCGATCAATCCAAACCATATCCAAGGAAAAAACTGTTCTTCCTTAGCCAAACAGAACAGCTTAAACTTAACTAGCCAACTTATCGAAGAAACAGGTCCACTTAACTGCTTCTGAACTCCACTCCAGAAAAACTGCTAAGCCAGAAGATCCCTTGCCAACACCGAGAACACTCCAAGCTACACTACCGCCACAGATGCCAAAGAATTTCCAATCAAAGCTCTTCGAGAAACTCGAATCCCAAAGCAACAGAAACACCGGCTGAACACAGCTACAACGCTGAAGCAGACTCACCTCCTTAACTTGTTCCAAAGAAAGCATCTTCAGGAACATCCATAGTCACTGCATCTCATCACGCAGCTACTATTTCCTGAGGTATCAAAATACCATCACTCACTTCCACCCGGCCAATAGATCCAAACTCTACTCATCCAACTTCAGAAATTAACTCCGAACCTTAACAGGTTACCTTCAGGGATCAATGAAATCCTTCATCACTACAGAACTTACTCGAGACGGTATTAGGTTTACAGTCTCGACAGATACACTTCCAACCTCAAATATTCAAACTCCGAACAATGGTAGTCATGTTACACACACTACTACCCCATCTACCTTTATAACTTATATTGAAAAACCTGAACAGGTAACCCAACAGATAGGTAGAAAATATATATATATATATATATATTAAAAATTACAAATACGCTCTCTCAAGAAAGACACCACTACAGAGCATAGGTTTTCACTCAACCTAATGCTCTGATACCAAATGTGACGACCCGACTTCCTACCACAGAAAATCGCATCATTTTTAAGAAAGAAAGGGTTAGAAAAATAGAAAGAAAGAGAATAAGAAAGAGACAACACATCAGAATCTAAACAGTGGAACGAATAAATAATATTAATAACATAAATATTACATAGTTTACAACAAATATCAGAGTTACACAGATATACAACACATAATAGACAGTTATAAACACCTGTCTAGTTATACAACTCGATTCAACACAAGAGACAACTCAGAGAAATCTACACAGCGGAATACTATATATATATCTACTCGCAGAAGCCTCCTGCTACTTTTTCTCCTCCACAATTCGTCAAAGCTAATCCTGAATCCCTTGGCTACTCGTAAAAATTTGAGTACCCAAGAGTTTGAGAAAACAGAAGATAAACTCCAGGTCAGACATGGGTCTGGTATGAGTAACAGGTTAAGGTTGCTTAACTTTAAAAAAACTTTTTTGAAAAGAAAGGTATCACGTAAGACTTTCCACACATAAACTTGGAAAAGTTTTTACCTTACGCTAACCAAAACATTTGATAGGAAATCCGATGATATTATAATAGGTCTAATGTTTTCAAATAAATATGAAATAGCCGAAATTGTTACATTCATTAAATTCCAGCTACTAGCCACAAAAGTGGGTAATACAATCAAAACCGTTGGTACTTATTGGATTTTGGATTCCATACAATGGCAAGGCTACTGGGATACCGCCCGTCACAGTACGTTGTCAAGATCAACGTACCGAGGAGTATGCCCGCTTCCCTGCAACACAAGGCCGGACCCATTCCTTACTGAACAGTTCCGAACAAGACAACCCCATGGTTGTAGCTAGCAACCACCCACACAACCGAATATAAAGGGACTTCTAGACAGGGGTAAATCTTGCTCTCAAGTGGGGTCTACCCACGAAGCCTTGCTGCACCTCCCCTGTTTTAGCCGTTCCCGGTTCATGAGGCTTGAGGCTACGATTACCTTTAAAGGATATATCATCTTAGAATGCTCATCGTCCACCTGACGATGTTTTGAAAGCATTCAATCCATACAAGTTCGTTTCGGGTTCGAACGAAACCGAATACATTATCTCATTACACTCGTTTTGGAATCACCCTCAGAGTTAACGACAATAACCCTTGCAATCCGAATCACCATCTCGAATCTATAAGAACTAGTCCGTTAAACTCATCACGGAATCACCCACAGAGTTATACTAACGTATAGTCCTTATACCTCGAGTCTTCACAAAGCTCCACTTTGATTCACGACCTAACGTTAATTTGGATCGATGTGGTTTTCAGATATCCAAATATGGAAACCTGATACTGGTCTCATCGAAATCCAAAGCGTGTCTTTTAGGTCTAAGTTGTTTTAAAGGTTTAAAATAATTCAATACAGTATCTATATACACATAGATAGATAACTCACAAATCACACTACATTATCAAATAACAGGTAATCCATATTATCAATATCAACATAGGTAATCCGTATATCCCCATCACAACAGATAATCTAAGTTATCATCACAATGCAACCAAGCATTCATATTACACAATAATACTTATCTCATTACTAAGATCACAAAGCATCCAAGACAATCAATGTCATCCATATATTTATATAAGCAATGAATTGCTCATCACAATATAATTAATTTAAAATGAATTAAATTAACTATCTCTAATCTCTAATTAATTTAAAGTGAATTAAATTAATTACTTCATCTTTAATTAATTTAAATTAATTAAATTAATTACTTCATCAAAATATGTCTCGTGTAATCAACCATTTAATTGATTACAATCAATTAATCATTCATTATTAATCACCTTAATTAATCACTATTGATTAATTATCCTTAACTACATTCATGTAATATCCTAATTAATTTCACAAATTAATTATTCTCAACCAAATAGTAATTAACTTTTGATTACTTCAATAAATAAATCAATCATAATTAATTACATTAATTCTTAATTAATTATATTAATTAATTACCTTTAATTATTTATCATTGATTAATTAATCATAATTAATCATCTTTAATTACATCATTAATTATAATAATTAATGATCCTTAATATTATTTAACAAAATTATCTTCCTAAATTAATTACCTTAAGTAATTAACTCATAATTATTAATCATCCCAGATTAATTACATTTAGTAATTAACAAATTTAATTACTATATTAAAACAAATTAATTATCCTTAATTAATTCCTTAATTAAACCTTTGATTAATTACCAAGTAATTTACTCCAAATTACTTCATTCTTAAACATCCCCCCTTAATTACAACCTGTAACTATTAATCAATTACTTAACTAAGTAATTTCCAAATCATTAATTACATACAGTAATTATTTTTAAAACTCATGTGTTTAAAATTAATTAAACTTAATTAATTAAAATAAACAATCATATTCAACTGAATTAATTACATTAAGTAATTAATTTCTTAATTACTTCATAAAGTAATTATACTCAAACCATTCATAAATGATTATTATTAAATTAATTAATCTAATTAATTATTAAAAATTTAACCAAATTAACTAATTGTTAAATCCTGGTTATGACCTTTATTAACTATTCTCTAATTATTTCATTAAGTAAATAACTTAAATTAATTAAAATTTAAATTATTTTAATTACCTATTAATTAAAGTTAATTATTAAATTAATTAACCTTGATTAAAACTTAATTACATAATTAATAATATTCATTCACCATTAATTAATAATCTAATTAATGATCTTAATTATAGATTGATTAATCATTAATCAATTATTAATTCCAAATTCAATTAATTAATTAAATTAATTAATTAATCTTAATTACCTTATTAATTAAATTAATTCTAAAACATAAATCTTAATTTAATTTCAAGATAAAACACAACTTAATTATGTTTAAAACAATTTATTTGAAACAAAGTACTTTTTGAACTACTTTTAAATTTTCATTTTAAATATAAGTTTTAAAATAGAATAATTTAAACTTATCAAAGTTTAAATAATTTAAAACTTTTTAAATTTTCGAGACAAAACAAAAGTTTGTCTTAGAAATGAAATCATAAAAATTTGAAGTTTAATTCATTTCAAAGTTCAGTAATTTCAATTCATCTTTAGATTAAAACTTTCAAATTTAAATCTTCTTTTAAATTTAAAAACTGAAGTTCATTTTTAAATTTAAGATTTTAAACTTCATTTAAACCAGTTTCTATTCTCACAAGAACTTAATTTTAAAAAGATTCAACTACATTAATAAAGTAAAGTAGTTAGTTAAATTAAAATTTTAAAACTTTATTTAAAATATGAGATTTTAAATTTGAACTTAAATTCAAAAATTCAAACTTTGAATTTAAAACTTAGATTCAATTTAAACTTGAATTTGATTTAAATCTTCTCTTCAAAATTTTCAGATTTAAATAAAAATAAACCTGAAATACAGGTTTCTGAGAAACCTGGAAACACAAATAATCAACCCGAGACTTCCCAAAAACCACTTCGAGTTAAATGCTGGCCTACTCCGAGTCACCCACCCATCTGCTTCGAACAAACCTCAAACCTTCCCCTGTTCCACAAACAAACCCAACATCACCATCAGTAACTCATCGCCGTGCATATGCACGGCGATCCTCGCCTTCTCTGATCATCAGAGACGATCAAACCTCAACCAGAAACACCTCTACACCAAATTGACAACATCAGATAGAACCATAAATCAAAGAATCGAAATTGAGTGAATTTCCCAAACCTGAAAACAAGAATCAGGTTTCTGACCAAACCTGTCAACGACAACCATACGCCGCTCCGACCACCTGAGGTCCACCCACTCCGGCCTCGAACTCTTCTACACACCAACTACTCATTCACCAAATATCATAGCTCTCGGTCAATTGATCAGATCAAAATGACCCAATTCATAAATCCATCAAAAACTAGGGTTTAAACAAAGATTTTCAAACTTCATCCAATCTAACAAATTTTAAACCAAATCATGATTTTTCTGAGCATCTCCTATACTTCCTCTATTACTCAGAAGAATCCCAAAGCTTCTCAAGTCATATATCTCCATGATTTGATTAAAACCCATTTTTAGTTCAATTTTAAACTATCACTTGAATTAACACCCTATAATACAAATTATTAATTTAAAAATCATGTTTTTGTAATTACTTTTGTTTTATAATGCTGCATTACAAGTTTAACATGTTTAAGTTTTGTTAAAGATCACATGATGTTACCTGTGTTTACAGATATAACATCTTGTATATTTCTTTTTACTTACTTAAGTTTTAATGAAAACTTCAGGCAGCCAAATACTTCACTTCATAACTTTTAAATTATAATCTATGATAAGAAAACCCTTTCTTTTTTATATATTTTAAAACCCAGATACTATCTCAAATTAAATTAATTGTAGGAGATTCTTTTAAATAGGATGATGAATCTGGGAACACAGCAAAGCAAAATCAACATGCATACACAATCATAATTACATCACACTTTTTATAAGCACACAAACATATTTTTATCTTAAACATTTAACATGCAACCTAATTACAGTTTAAGATTTAAATGTTACTCACCTTATTTAAATGCAGAGCTCTGTTGTTCTTGCTTTTGAATTTTGCAGAAAAGAAAATGCAGGCATGCTTTTTTTTAAAATCTGAGTTGCAATTATGTTGAAATGCTCATGATCCCTTCCTATAATCACTTGCATGCAGAGAGTAGACGCAGTTGCTAATTTTCCAAATGCATGCAGATGCTTATCATTCCCAGGTGATATGAAAATTCATTTCAGATTGTGGAAAAACAGTGTGCAGGCTTATTTGATTTTGAGGAAGTGGAATATGCAGGTATGTTTACAGATTTAGTTTTGACGAGGAGTTTTGATTTTTGAGTATGGTTGAATATGCAGGGTTTCTTGATAAAGGATTTTTAGGAAGTGCAGAGAAAAATGCAGACAGACTTGATTTTGAGAAAGTGTTTCTGATTTTAGAAATTTTGAAGAAGAGTTTATAATTTCTCTTTTAATTAAGGAAAATGAAAAGGCAATATGAGTGAAGATGCAAGGTTATATAAATGAAATTTTCAGATTTAATAAAAGAAAAATAAAAACTAAAATTTAACACTTGTACAAATTTATACAACACTTGTCAACTTTATGTAAATTTTGAACACTTGTTAAAAGAATGAAACACTTGTTTCTTTAAAAATGATTAGTATTAAATTTACAAATTAATGTGTGTGTTAATATAATTTAATTTGTAAGTTTATGTTTAAATATGTATAAATTCATAAAGAAGAAATAAGAACAATCATATTTATAAATGAAAATTAAACAGTTAAGATTTTATACTTTGAAATTTTAAATTCAAATTAAATTCAAAATCAAATATTTCAAATCAAGTTATATATATAAATTCAATTTGAAATAAAAATTACAAATTCTACTCAAAACTTATTTATAAAGACAATATAATATTAATATTGCTTTTTATAAATATCTTATGATTAAATTAAAATCATTTGAAAAGAAATTAAAACATCTATTTTATTAAGCCATAAAACCTTTTGTTTGTTTATTCTAAATTTAAAACTCAAGCCAATTTAATTTAAACATTTTAATATTCTTCTTATCAATTTTAAAATCATATATTTATTTATTATATAATTTATTATATAGTTTTAAAAACTAAATACTAATTTAAAACAAAATTTTCCCAAATTAGAATGTCTATATTAGAATTTTAAAACATGATTTAATTATTAAATTTAAACCAAAATCATTTATTCAATAAATTTAAAAAGCTAATATTAAATAAAAACAAAATTTCAAATTACTACAAATATTAAAATTAGAAAAATATGCTTTATTTATTAAAATTAAAACAATGCTAATTCTATTTAAAATATAAACCATATATTTATATTGTAAATAGAAATCAATTTATTATTTTTAAAAGATAAAATAACCAATTTAAATATATATTGAAGATGATTATTTAATCAATCTGAATTATGATTAACAAAATATCAACATCAGTTTAATTTTTACTACAGATTGTTAAATTGATATTGTTAAAAATTCCGGGATATTACACCTTTTTTCCATTAAAGAGTGATCAATGAATGCACCATAGCAAAGACTTGCTTCCAGATAATTGCGACATACATAATCTAATTTCCTATCCATCTGGAATAATTGTGTGTCTCCAATTAGAACTCAAAATCCAAAATCACTAGGTAACTAGAACCTCAATCTTCAAGTCGAATACCTCCAATCTCCGGGATTCATCCATATGTCGTATTCACGCTCTTCATCAACATTGCTTTATGCATCGCCAGAACTCCATGGGGTACTTCAAATTCGACATGAAATTCTTAGCACTAAGACATTTCCAATTTATAGTTGCTTTGCCAATTTCTTTGGAGTGGATCTTCAATTACTTCCATAGTCGGAACTCTTAGAATCTAGCGTAAAAATATAATATTACTAGATTGGAAAGTACAAATATATTCACTCAATTTATCCAAATCTCTCTGATCTACTAATCTAGAGCTTTGATACCAAATGTAACAAACTGCACCTTAATGGGTCCAAATGTCATGAAAAATCAAAACCCAAGTCCATCAGAGCATGTATCGTTGTTGGTACCTACAAATAAGCATGAGTATTACCAGAGATTGATAGAAATTTAAACTCAAAGCAGAAACAATAAGAGAATATGATACCGACTATAACTATGATCTTGGAATAAATGGTATTTCTTAGATAGCAGATTGTCACATCAGCATCGAGCATGAGAGAAAGAAGACTCTCTAACAATAAAGCACATCCAGCTTCATTGACTTGCTCTTCTAAATCTATCTTATGGGTTGTAATGAGGAGAGGGTCAGAACAATGTTCTGGTGACTGGAAAAATATAAACTGTCCATAACATAAACTTATACCGATACGTTTCATTTAATTATTATGCCCATCAAAGTTAGCAATTCTAATCTAATCTCGCATTGCACCACAATTGCATTCTTATCCATTCCTAAGGTACAAAATATTAATGAAGCCATATCAACCACCCAATACTTCCAAATCCATTAGCCACTTAATACTTCTAAATATGAAGGGGGTTTCTATAATACTTTTAAAGGAGAAATAGGTAGACTCTATCATGTATTACCTTAATTGATGTAGACCCCATTATTTAAGACCCATTTTCAAGGTGGTTTTCTATCAATGTTGTCAATGGTTAGTAGGTCCTAGCTACAAGACCTCTAACCACAATTTAAGGCTGTTGACATTTAATGTCCAACTATTACCGCATTTATCGTCGATAAAATCATAGTCATATAATAAATAGTACCCAAGCCACTTAATGCCTTTTATTAGAAAATAGGTAGACTCTGGTCATTTAAGACCTTAACTAAGGCAGCTCCCATCATTTAAGACCTATCCCCAAGGCGTGCTCCTAAATGGTACAACTATTATTTCGGCTTAAGCAATGTAAGAGAATGTACCCAAGCCACTTAATACTTCCTAGTGGAAAATAGGTAGTCTCGTCATTTAAGACCTAATTTCAAAAGCATGTTCCTCAATGGTACTATCTAGTTGTCGTTGCTTGGAAATTTCATTGGGCTACTTAATACTTCATTCACGGGAAAGATGAGGACTTTATAGTCCCATAAGACCCCAAACCTAAAGTGAACCCTTCCCGAGATATCCATTCTCACTCTTTAATTATAAATATGGCATCTCATTAGGTTGCTACTTTCGGTAGGAAGGCGGACCCTTCAACCACTTAAGACCTCAACACTGAAGTAAACCCTTTTTAGAGACATCCTTATTTATTTATTTGAAAGCTTACTAGGTTACTTAATGCTTCCATTTAGGAGTGAGGCGGACCCTTCAGCCACTTAAGACCTCAAACCAGCAGCGAACCTCTGTGGAGATATACCTCACGTTACTATTTCAAATTTAGACCATTTAATACTTTCCAATTAAGAAAGCAAGCCCAATCTCTCACATCGTCATGGTTCATTCGATTAGAGATATCTCACATCAGTAGCAAGTTCCACAAATCTCCGTTTAAGGCTTACAAATGTCAATTGTCCATAAAATCCTAACGGATATTTCCTAAGACATTTATGTATGATTGCTAATTTCAAATTAGTAACATTTTATATCTCTTTAATTTTTATCAGTTCCATTAATCCATTTACCATATTAATTTATTGCAACTTCCACATTATTATCATTTATTGGAGCTACAATCTTTTTAATTCTTTTCTTATTAGTTGATTATCCCAAATGTGAATATTACGCGCAAGCGTCATTATTAGCTTTTTACTTAATTATTATAAGCACAATAATTACATATAAATATATACTTTTATCAAATATGTTCTAGTTATATATCTTCACTAGAACATACTTTTCCATGTTAAATTGCTGGAATCATATCTAAAAGATTATCCATTATAATTTCCAAAAATTAGTCCAAAATAAAGATTTAACTTCAAAATCTAAAAGGCTGCATCGTTCGAAATTACATGGAATAATCATTTCTTTTTGTTATTGAAATAGACGGTGTAAAATATAATGAATTCATATTTTACACATCCTTTTCTCTTTCTATCTGCATATATTCTTTATTAGGTCAAACGCTGTATCTTTCTAAAGAGGAAAGAAATCAAACTAATTTACAAATATTAAAGGAGTCTAAATTCCAATAACTCTAAATATAGAAAAGTTTACGTTCTATTAAGATTAGGGTAATAATCTAAATTTATAACATTCTTATACAACCTATTTCAGATATAAAATAAATTGCATTTAAATTAATATTCTAAATTCATACTTTTGGGACTGATTTCCAAATCAGGTTGTATACAATGCTAAATCAATTTATAAACTAGAATACTTATGCGATATTTGTTATATTCAGACCGTATACAATTCGTTGCCTACAACTTATATACAATTATCTAATTAGAAAAATCAAATAAACACCAACTGGATAACTTTCATCTTATAACAGTGTATAAAAATTCCAACTCACGTTTTAAAGGCAATCCAAATCTCCAGATCTAAAGTACAACCGTTGATTCATCTCCAAATCATTTTTAATTCAAGAGATATGTATAAAAGGGTATATATACACATTAGAATTATAGATCTAAGAAGAGATTTAGGATCGAAAGAGAAAATAGATAGAAATATAAATATACAAATTACCTTAAATATGCATATGTTTGATTCTCTTCTTTTCTCCTTTTTATTAGATTTCTACTTTTCTCTGTTTTGTATGAATATAGGTATAAATACCTAACCTTTATAATTTAGAAAGAAAGCGGAGAAGAATAAATGGTAGAGCTTCGCTACCGCCTCCATAAAAATATGAGAAGAGAAGTGAGAGTTAGGCCTGAATTTATAGACGCTAGAATCAATCGGAAGCATTAGATTGAAATATATTAAATCTATGCCATTGCGGCCTAAATTTACTTGAGCCATTATGAATGAAGCTGTCGATCGCCCCCTTCCTAGGGATCGACCACTTCAATATGCGGGTCGACCCTTGGGCCCTAGCTAATTAATTATAAACATTAATTATTTCTTATTTAATTATTTTCAATTTAAATCAATTTTTCATCCGTAACCTCTTTGTTTTGGACTCCGGTCGCAAAACTCCAAATATGGAAGTTTCTTAGAATTTTGCCACGGAAGCAATTTCGTGGTCAAATCTTCATTTGCACAAATTCCAATCTTAGAGGCTAATTAATTAACAAACTAACTAATTAAATAACTAGCACCAAATTACTGGGTATTGCACTCGTGATCGACTGACGGGAAAAGGTGGTCGACTGGTGAAGGTTGTAGTGGCTTGGGTTTTCTACAACAGTAAACATCCAAATTCTTATCATTTTAAACCGACTTAAATTTGATGGTTCTGTGCATTTCAACTACTATAAATAAGAGCCCAGGCATCTCACTTTTATTCATAATTTTTTTTGGAAACCGAGCGTAGCTCTATCTGTTCATCTCTTTCAAGATTCAGAAAACTTATTTAGGGTTTCATGTTAGAAACCATACATGTTTATTGTTTATTTTCTAAACCTTTTCTCAATCAAACCTTTAAATTTTTGAACCCAATGTATACACAAATCCCTTATTGTATATATGAAAAAGAAGAGATCTAAGAGAGATCCTTGAAGGTGTGTCAAATCCAAAATTAGGCAATGCTAAGGACCTATGGTGAGCACAAACCTTAGTCTTTCTATTTTAGTAATTGATTAGTATAGTTCGATTTGAAATACGCATTGAGGAGTTATGGTTTATGAAAACATTATATTAAAAATCTTTTAAATTCTCCTAAAGCGAAATGTCAATTTTGGGTTGGAATCTCAATTGTTTATATTAAAATAATGGAATTGTGTAGATTTACAATTTTAGTGTTTTTACCTTCTACCTTCTTCTTCTTTTTCTTTGGATTTAATTAAGGATTTTGATTACGAATTGGTGTGTAAGATACGAATTTTTATTCGTAGTTTGCACATTTATTTCTAAAATAAAAATTCCTATTATCTAATTTCATGTAAAAAGAATTTGAATAGAGCATAAAAATTAATTGAAATAGTAAGTTAATTGATTTATTCTATTATTTTAATATTATAGGCTTAGTTTGATTTTATTTGTATGCAAGTGTGTTGATTGGATTTTTGGATATTGGATGTGTATGTGTAGCGCAAATGTTGTATAATTATAATGTATTAACTGCATAGTTGATAGGCTATTAATTATCGATAAATCCCCCTTAGGAAAGTAATTAATGGTAGAGGAGAAATAAGAATAATTTCTTATAAGGTCTTAATAATAGATGTGAGATGTGTGATAATATATGTAGAGAGTGTTATAGATTATGACTAAGTTATTGGAATACGAGGTTAGTCAAAAACACACGAAAGTCTGCTAGCTAATCTGGCTACAAGTAATGTAACTTCGGGACTGATGTGAGACAATACCTATAATAAGTATATGGATTACGCAAGGTTATCCCCAAATTATGTAGGGTAAATCTGCCCAGCTAATCTAGCAACCTGTAACAACCTGACTTTTCGATCGTCAAATGCCGACACTAAGCAAATCTACGGTGTTCGTGTGCCGAACACCCAAGTGCTGGAAAGACAGAAAGTTTGGATGAAAAAAGAATAGAATAAGAAAGGGATAACAAAGCATTAGAATCTCATAATGGAACAATTATATATAACATCAAAAGATGGTTACTCTGAATAAAGAAATTTCAGAGTTAAAATCCTAAGTACTATCATTAGCCTGGACAGTTATCACTGACTGTTCTCATAATGTTTATATATACAATACACTAATGTAGTGGAAATTAGGATACTTTGGTAGATAATCACTAGCCCTTCTCCATAATCTCCAAAGCGTCCATAGCTAAATCTAAAAATATACATGGAGCTAACCTGAATATTATAAGAAAATAATACTCCGACCAGTCTAGTAAACCAGCATAAAAAACTCAAGGAATATATATGACAAGTAGTAGTAACCATTGAGACCGTATGGATCCTCGTAATGATTTTCCCCTTAAAGAAAGCAACTATTTATTAAGTTTAATATAGTAATATAATATGTAACGTCTAGAGTGTAGAATAGAAATCATATCAAATAGTTGAAATGGTTACATTCAACAATATTAGAGATTGTAATCAAAGCTGCTAAGGTAGATCCACGTAGTTTCTATAGGGACACTTCTAGTAAACTGAAATGGATCTCCATCACAAGGATCAAAAACTACCATCCAAGCATCATAAATCTCTAGATAAGATATACCATAAGGTAAACTCAACCTGCCCATCGTCAGATCATTGTATGAACTGCATGGAATGAAGCACCTACCGTGAGTCAGCGGAATAGGGATCTTGAGGCTAAATTACACTAGAAGGGGGAGGGTGAATAGCGTTTATTGGATTATATGAATATTTTTTAAAGTTTTTAAGATTTTACTTGGAAGTGTAATCTGCATGGAATGAAGCACCAACTATGAGTCAGCGGAATATGGATCTTGATGCTAAATTACACTAGAAAGGGGAGGGGTGAATAGCGTTTATTGGATTATATGAATATTTTTCAATTTTTTAAGATTTTACTTGGAATGATGTAATTAACAATCCCAGAAACAATCAAAGAATCAAAGTATAGATAAAAGTACATGCATTAAAAGTAAAAAGTAAAGAGCATACCAGGATTTTAAACTGGTTTAGAGTTACTCTACATCTAGTCCCACACAATTCCTTATATAGATTTATTTTCAACTAGTAAATGCAAATACAATTTTGATTTCAAGGCTATGAGACACACCCTCTAGAATCCCGACTTCTGGGTAGAATCACTTGATCTTTGGGCTACAAGCAAACCCACTAAATTTACAGGCTACTAAGTATGCTGAATTGATTTTACAGTCTACAATCACACCTACTTGGATTATTGGGATACCAAGCACACCAGAGAGTATAACAGTATGATTTGGTTGAGTTTACAGACTCAGATCTTTGATCTTGATTACAATTAATCTTATAACTCTTGAATAACACTTTGATTTTGAAAGAGACGAGAGAAATTAGAGAGTATATAGAAGAGAATCAAACTAGTAATGATTGAATTTGATTCTGGTTGAATTTCGGTAGAGTTTCGATGGAAATTAGTTTAGAAGTCAAGAGAGTGAAAAAAGGAGAGAAAAATGAAAAAGATGTTAATGAAAATTTGTTTGGAAGTCTGGTATATATTGAGAAACAACGGCCATGTACATTCACAAAGAGATATGATGAAAAGATACTTCCATTCTAAATTGACTTTTGAATTTTATGGCTAATACATCGACATATATGGACAGGATATGTCAACATATCTTTTTATATTTTGAATAACACTTTAAAATATATTATTTTCAAAATCCGTTGCTTTGTAAAATAATTTAATACTTTGTAGAATCATTTAAATATAGTATATACACATTTTAATCAAAATATAACTTAATAAAAATTTATAAAATAATTTTGAAATATGTAATAAAAATATTCAATAATATATATAAAAACCAATATAATTATAACTTACTAAAATATAAACAAAAATTCAATACATATAAAACTAAAAACACTAAAATGATATCTTTATTGAAAATCATTTTGGGAAATATTTCTGAAAATATTATTTTAAAACCAAAATATTTGAAAACAATTTAAAACAAAATTTAAAGAGTGCGAAAGAGATCAGGAAACTGTTATCAGAGTTTTAACATTAATTCAATGACTCTGTAACTTAGCTAGAATATCTTGAAACTCTATATCAGCATCTTGAATCTACTTATGATACTGTACAGTCTACTTAATCAACACCTGTCTAATATCCTGCACTATAATATATGTCTTGATAAAATATTAGTATCTGTATTTTATATAATGTCCTATAGTTGTTATCATCAAAACCATTGCCTAAGATACTAACAATCTCCCCATTTTTGATGATGGCAACTCTGTATAAAAAATATAATATAACTCCCCCTGAATTACAAAACTCCCCTTATTCTATGCCTGAATTTTACATATTTCTCCCCCTTTGCCATCAACAAAAATAATTACCTAAAACTATAACTCTAACACTAACTTTTTGATTCTAACTCTGACTCCCTCTAAATAAAATACCAATCAATATATATAAGAATTATATATAATGATGATGAGAAAGATTATGCAAAAACAATAAGTGATGTGTAAAATTAGACAATCATGAAATGATCAATCCAAATATGCATCCAATCAAACAAAGTTTATGTTACGCAGGATTCGAACAAATCCACACAAAGCAAACCAATCAAATCTAAATAAAATCAAGTATTATTATTTATATACAATCTAACCTATTTAAGCTAGACATTTTGAGGAACTTCAACCCATCCATTAGTGCCAAGGACTAGATCCACTTTGATAACATCCCTATCTTCATCATCTTTGTTAATGGCACACTGTGGATTGGTGGTTGGTCCTTCTTTGTTCAAGGTAGAAATAATCCACCAAATTGCGTCGAAATGCCTTTCTTGCTCCTTGATCATCTGCATTTGACTCAATTCTAAGTGCAATTGGTTTCTTAGGATGAAAGCAAGAATGTTCTAGAATGATTCAAGAGTTTGTTCGAGGTTTTTGGTTAATTTTAGGACAGGAGAAGCCATCATTTTGGTTTTAGAGTTTAGGAATGCAAAGGAAGAAGAAAGAGAGTAGAAAATAATGATTCTCTAGTCTCAACATGTGTTTCAAGGGGTGAAAATTCATTGGAAATAAATAGTCATTTACTGTTTATTCAATTTTCAAAGTTAAATTTTTCTGAAAAATTACCATTGTATGTCGTATACAAATGTAGGGAATGTCGACATATATGCAGAAATTTTCAAAATAACTTTATTTTGATATTCTAATGTATTTACCTTATACTATTATACTTGTTAGTTTTTTAGAGATGATAACTATATATAATTGCAATGAAACATATTTTTCATTAATACTTAGACAGAGATTACACAGAACACAAAGAAATGAAAAGATACATAAGTTCAAACCAAATTCAGACTACAACACACTCATAAGAAACTAGATAAGAAGCTAAAAAGATGTAGATAAGGAAGATGGTGAAGATACCCCAAGCTTGCGTTTCACTTTCCCAAGGAACTTGTCTGTTTTGTTGGAAATAATGTTTAATTTTTTACTAACCGAACGCTTGAGACTCTTTTGGTTTTCAACAATCTTCTTTTGATTATTGAGAAAGTCTTGATTGATTGGTCGGAGTGGAAAGTCAATGCTTTCTAAAAAGGTTTCCTCCTCCTCTTCTTCTTCTTCTTCAATATCCATACTTTCTCCTTCTTCCTCTTTCTCCTCTTCTTGAATTTCTTCCTCCCCTTCATAAGCTAATCTTTCTTCTTTCTCTGATAGAGTTTCACATGGCTCAAAAAAGGGTGGAATTTTCATAAGCGTAATGATGGCTTGATTAAAGACTTTATGGGAGACAAGTTCTTCTCCTTAAAAGTCAACACCGAAATGATTGAATATACGGGAAAGATACACACTATAAAATAGCGTGTTTTCATGATTGGAAAAACTTTTGGGATAAAATTCATCCAAAATAACTTAAGCCCAATTTATATCATGTTGACCATAATTGGCAAAAGGGGCTTTACAAACTTTTTGAGTTGGATTATTAAAATTTCTCGATTAAGGAGTGATAGCATGTTGTAAGAGAGGGTTTAGAATTCTTGCTTTTGGATGAAAGTTTCGGTTTTTAAACTCAAAATTATCACAATTTTGATCATTAATTTTGAAAGATGTAAGGTCCATTCTTGCATATTTACATCCCAGAATGGTACCCAAAAGTTCACAATTTAAAAAAGTTAAAGTTCCCTTTACACTACTCCATACTTCTCCTTCTGTTCCATCATGAAATTTTCCTTTCAAGTTTGCATAAAATATTTTGGCCACGTATGAATAACAAACAAAACCATTTTGAGAAGCAACAATTAAACGGAGAATCCCAGTTTTTAAATAAAGAGAATCAAGTTTTATAAGTAGAAAAATCATTGAAATGAGCAAACTTTCCTGTAGAAACCTTTCCATAATTCATATAACTAATATATGCTTTCATAGCTTCTTAATCAAGGAAGAGAAAATTCTTGATACTTTTGGAAAATCTCATTGATATAGGAGTGTTTGAGGAAGCCTATAATGAAGAGTTTTGAAGAGATAAGAGAGTTAATGAAATTTTGAATTTTGAAATGAAAGTGGGGAACGAATGGATGAAGATAGAGTAAGTAAATAGAGAATCAAAGGACACACTCTCAGATCAAATGGCAACTTTTCAGAACATAGGAGTTGGCAAACGGGGGAGGGAAATTCAAATTTTGAATTTTAAATTGAAATTCAAAATATATCTACATATGTCGACATATAGGTCAAAATTTTCAAAATGATTTTTTTTTAACTATATCCTATTTTATTATATATATCTATTTATAATTATTTTATTTTCATAAAATGTATATTAAAATAATTTTAAATATATTTTATATTATTATTTTATTATTATAATATATAAAATATTTATATTTAAAATATAATCACACAGTATTCAACCAATATTATTATTATGCTATGGGACATTCCTAAAAACCACTAAAACAACAAAAATAAAAGAAAAATTCATTCAAGAAATTAATTTTTTTTGATATATTAAAAGCATAGCTTTTCATGATCCATTTCACCATTTTGTTCCAAATTATGTATTGTTGCGAAGCACATGTTAGCAATTTTTGTATCTGATTCATTTTCACTTAAGGATGTATCTAAATTGTCTAATGTTGCCATATACTCATTTTTCCATTTTCTTGATGAAGCACTGTTTGGTGTAGCTTTCAGTTTATCAGGATGTGGATAGTCTTTTTTTCAAGGGCTAGGGTCATCACAGTTATAACTTCTAATGCCATTTTCATTTCCACTTCTGCTTTCTAAGTTTTCTTTGTCATCTTTTAAAATTGTTTATCTCCCTATTTTTTAGAAATTTTCTGAAATTCCTTGTCATGAAAACAATTTCTTCATCGTCATTGCTGTATAAATGGAAATTATCCATCATTGCATTAAAAGCTATAGATTTCTTCTCTATTGCTTTGCTTTCTCTCATGCCTTGCATTTGTGCTTCAAAATACATTAAATTGCCAATTAACTCTTTAATTTTTAGAGTGCCAATGTCATTAAAATCTTCGATTGTAGGAGTCTTTTGATCCCATTAGTAGTAAGTGAATTGAGGATTTTTCTAACTTGATCCTCTGCAGAAAACTTTTACCTAGTTCAATAAGCGAGTGTACTATATCTTGGAATCTACTATACATATCAGATATGGATTCATTTGGACTCATTTTTGAATAATTGAAACTGGTTTGTTAACATGGAAATTTTGGTCTATTTGACCTTACTAGCCTTTTCACGTGTAACGTGCAAAGTTCTCCAAATTTAAAATGCAGACTCACATATGGATATTCTATTACATTCATTTCTATCTAGTGAACAAAATAATTTATTCATAGCCTTAGAATTACTTTGTGCAACTGCTTTTTGGTTAGTATTGCACTGTGCAAAATTGATCTCGGGTTGCGTGTACTCAGTTTGTGTGATATTCCATGTGTCTAAACCAATTGTCTATAAATAAATTTTCATTCCACATAACCAATACGTGTAATTACTGCCACTAAAAAGTGGGTCTAGCGGTGGATTGTCCTTCGATAAATGAGTTACTAACAAGTGTATTAGCAGCGTTACTAGCAATTCTATTACCAGTGTTGGTAGTCATTTAAACTTTTTCAAAAATAAGACAATGAATACTTTGAAAAGCAATGCTCTGATCAAAATGTGAGTTAGCAAAATAGAGATCTTAAGGCTAAGTTAACGCTAGATGGGGATGAATAGAATGTTATGGTTTATATGAATATTTTTCAAATTCTTTAAGATTTTACTTGGAATGATGTAATTAACAATCACAGAAACAATCAAAGTACAAACAAAAGTAAATGCGGTAAAAGTAAAAATGAAAGAGCACACTGGGATATTATACTGATTTGGAGTTACCTTATATCTAGTCCTGCATAATTCCTTGTACATATTCTTTTCAACTAATAAATGAAAATATAATCTCGATTTCGAGGTTATGGACACGTTCTCTAAAATCCTAACCTTTGGGTAGAGTTATTTGATTTTCGGGCTACAAGCACACCCACTAGATTTACGGGCTACTAAGTGCACCCAATTGATTTTACAGGGTACGATCGTAGCTACTTAGATTTCAGGGATACCAAGCACACCACAGAGTATAAGAGTATGATTTGTAGACTTTACAGACTTGGATCTTTGACCTTGATTACAATTGAACCTATAACTCTTGAATAACACTTTGACCTTGAGAGAGATGAGAGAAATTAGAGAGCATATGAAAGTGAATCAAGCTAGTAATGATTGAATTTAATTCTAGTTGAATTTCGGAAAAGTTCTTTTAGAAATTGATTTAGAAATTAAGAGAGTTAAAAGTGGAGTGAAAATTAAGAAAGCAGTTAGTGAAAATTCGTTTGAAAGTCTGGTATATATAGGGAAACAACGGTCGTGTCCATTCATGAAGAGATATGATGAAAATGCACTTCCATTCAAAATTGAATTTTGAATTTTATGGCCACTTTGTCGACGTACATGGATATGATATGTCGACATATCCCTTTATATTTTGAATAAAACTTTAGAAATATTATTTTGAAAAACCATTGCTTTGTAAAATAATTTGCTACTTTATAGAATTATTTAAATATAGGATATACACATTTTAATCAAAATAGAATTTAATAAAACTTTATAAAATAATTTTGAACGATTTAATAAAAATATTCTATAATATTTATAAAAATAAATATAATTATAACTTATTAATATATAAGCAAAAATTCAATATATATATATATATATATATCGTTTGATAACGGCAGATTTTCTATCTGTTAGAAAGTCGTCGAAAAATGTAATAAAAATAAACGTAAGCGCACGACGTACAATTTTAGTATGTGACGAGTACTGGTCCATCCGTAGAGAATTGAATTAATTTAAATTCTATTCAATCAAATTAACCCAAGCATTTGAGTTTGTTTTAAAACTAAGAAAAATAGCAAAAATTGTACTACAACAAAAGTGATTAAAAATACGAGATTAAAAGACAATTTAAAGGCAAATCCACTCTCATATTCTTACATAAATCAACATAAAATAAATCTATGATCTCTCGTATTAATCTAAGTAGAACTAGTGGTGTATTTATCATAAGTATGTTCTATTTATGTTATTAATTGATATAACTTAAACCATCAAACTTTAATACAACAACTAAAACCACTTTGTTAAATGTCATGAAAATGATTATGAAACCAAAACAAAATCTATTTTAAGCATGATATTTTTTTTTTTGATTAGTAACATAGAATATCAAATGTAGATTCCATTTTAATTCCATGATCAAAATCACTCAGTTAGATGTTAAAATAAATTGTGTTTATATTTGAGTAAAAATAGCCTATTTGTAATAAACAACATAGGCTATCAAATTCACTAATAAGCGTACATTAAAAACTAACTATCCATGAAGCATAAAAAGAGATCATAAATAATAAAATATGTTGAATTTACATAATTTAAGAGAGCTTCATTACCCCTAAATTGAAGAGGTTTAGCCTTTTGTGTTATCTTTCAACACATTTTAATTTCAAGATAGAAAAGAAAGGAAGTGCAAGTTAATTACAATAAAAGAGAACTAAACTACTTGTATAAAAATAAAACTAATTGCAATGAAAAGGAAGCTAATCTACTAACATGTGATAGAAGAAAGAGAGCATGTAAATAAAAATGTGTATAAAATAAAATAAAAGCATGTAAGAACAAAGAAGAAGAAGCTTAGAAAGCTATTTTATTTCATTTAATTTTGTGGCCATAATGCAAATAATATGATAAGAAGATTAAAAACTTCATTATATGAACATAAGAGGGTTTACATGCCTAAAACTCTAATCCATATGTTAGGGAGCTACCCAAATTGCCCTTTAGAAAATGTAATCTCCAAGTAATCATTAGTGTGAAATGAATACTCCACTAAATGTGAATATGACTTTAATCCCCATTAACATATGCATTGGCTCTTAATTGTAGCTCATGGTTAGTGGGTTGGTGGCGTCCTCCATGATTTCATGAATTCTTTTATTTCTTCATTCCTTTGTCTTCCAACCTTTGTGCATGCATACATTCATGAAGCCTCTTCCATTTTCCATCCAAATTCCTATAAATAGAAATAAAATGTGCAAATGAATTTTTTCAAATTAAATCATACACAAAATTACCATTTTACCCCCAAATGAAGATGAATAAATGTTGATTTGAAAGCACTTTTGAATTTTGGTTTTGAAATGTAAAAAACCCAATTATGACATTTATTTTACTAAAATGAGATTAAGTGTGTGAGTATAAATATATATTTTTACATGCACATCGAATACCCCTACACTTATCTTTATATTCGTCATCGAATAAAGTAAAACTAAGATAAATCTATTTTCGTAGGGAGCATGATTACATTGAATGTATGCAACAAGCCTTTAAACTTATAGGTGTCCCTAGTAGGACAAGTGTTGTCTCGTAAGAGTTTTCAGCCGATACTAACCAAAAATCCAAATGCAACATGAAAAATTCCTAAATGCAAGATTTATCTACATAAATATGAATGCAAGTTTTTGAATTTTTTTACAAATGAAGATTTTACTTTTAAATTGACATGAATAAGTTAAATATAAGTTTTGGTCATTATCAAGAAATTTAAGTGCTTTTACTCGTCAAAACTTCTAACAAAAGTTAAGTTATCCTCACAATTAAACTCTAGTTTGACTAATTGTTTCAGTTGATAACATAGTGCAACTATGAAATGGATCATTAGTTGATTATCAAAGTTTTTCAAAGTGGTATTTTTATTTCTTTTGAATAACAAGTCGAATCAACTAAGTGAAAATTGTGTTTCGATTTCAATTGCTTGCTCTCTCTATTTTTGAAAAGTATTAACATTATTATTATTTACACAGCTGATTCAGATAAACTGAGGCCAGATATACCGATCATGCACTGCCTTTCGGACTTACGTGAGAAGATTATAGAGCATAGCGAGTGCACATACTTGCGTATGAACACATGACTCAAGGTGGTTATTTTTATAAATTTTTTATTTACATACACCTAACACAGATAAACTGAGTGCAGATATACCGATCACGCGCTGCCTTTCGGACTGACATGAGAAAGGTACAGAGCATGACAAGTGTATACATTTGCATGTGAACACATGATTATAGGTGTTTCTTATTTTCACAAAAACCATTTTTTTTTTCATTTTTTTCATTTTTTTAAAGAGAGAAAGTTATGCAAAATCATCTTAGCGCCACTTAAAAGGTTTAAAATGTTATCGCGTTTACTTAAATCAACCACTCTTTTAAACAAAGATTACAATTAGGATATACTTCATAATTATTACCTATAAACCTTTTTATATACTAGTTAAACCATAGTTACTTGTAATCAAACTTTATTTTAATTTTTGTTGAGACAAATAAATTTTCAAATTTTTTAATTCAATAACCAAAACATATACTCATCCTCTAGTGTTTCTTCAAAAGTAACACAATATGCTAAAATGATTTTTTTGTTGTTGAGATTTTTTGTTTTTGTTTTTTATGTTATTGAGTATTGGAAAGAAAATGCAAAAAATAAACCTTGAAAAAACATAAATGAAAATGAGACTCCCCCCCACACTTAATTTCAACTATGTCTCCACAATTAATGCATGATATAATGAGTGTAACAGGGAAAAATATGTACATATTTACAAAAGAGGGTTAACATTTCTTACTAG
Organism: Allium cepa; assembly: GCA_030765085.1. Lineage (NCBI taxonomy): Eukaryota > Viridiplantae > Streptophyta > Magnoliopsida > Asparagales > Amaryllidaceae > Allium > Allium cepa. The sequence goes on along the minus strand of CM060932.1, from coordinate 968,939,428 downwards.
ACGTAGTTTGCCTCATGTAGAATCATGAGCTCCTCCTCTCGATTACATGCCAACTCTAGGTAAGGCTTTAGACGATGACCATTGACTTTAAAGTCGAACCATCCCTAAGGTTTTCTATTTCAATAGCACCGTGTGGAAAAATAGTACTTACAATATATGGTCTGGTCCATCTTGATTTTAATTTCCCAGGGAATAAGAGAAGTGTAGAGTCATATAAAAGAACTTTTTAGTTTAGCAAAACCTTTTTATTAGGATAGACTTGTCATGAAAAACCTTTGTTCTTTCTTTTTAATTTTCTCATTTTCATACGCATCATTCCTAATTTCCTCTAACTCGTTGAGTTGCAATTTTGTATTTTCACCATCTTTTTCAAGATCAAAGTTTAAGTTCTTCACTACCCAAAATGCTTATGTTCGATTACAACAGGTAAATGGCATGCTTTCTCTTAAAATAAATGAAATGGGGACATCCTAAGGTTAGTATTAAAAGCGGTATGGTAAGCCAAAGCACGTCAGTCAATTTCTGGGACCAATCTTTTCGATTTTTACTAACAGCTTCCCCAAAATTTGTTTTATTTGTCAATTTGAAACTTCAACTTAACCGCAAGTTTGAGGATGATATGGAGTGGATAACTTGTGGGTTATCGAGTATTTCTTCATTAGAGTTTCAAATGATCGATTGCAAAAATGGGTTTCATTATCATTTATTATTGTGCGAGGTGTACCGGACCTCGTAAAGATGTCCTCTTTAAGGAATTTCATAACAATTCTATGGTTGTTGGTTTTACATGGAATGACTTCAACCCATTTGGACATGTAATCAACGATAAGGAGAATGTATAGATTTCCAAAAGAGTTTAGGTATGGTCCCATAAAGTCAATACCCCAAACATCAAAGATTTCGATCATAAGAATGGGGTTCAAAAATATCATGTTTCGTCGAGAGATTCTTCCTAACATTTGGCAGCGATCACAAGTTTTACAAAACTGAAATGCTTCTTTAAAAGCACAGGCCAGTAAAACCACATTGAAGCACCTTTTTTGCGATTTTCTTTGGACCGAAGTGACCACCACAAGCTTGGTCATGACAAAACGAAAGGACACTCTTCATTTCACAATGTAGGATGCAACGTCGAATGATTTGGTCAAAATAGTATTTAAAAAAGTTCTGGATCATCCCAACAGAAATACTTGACTTGGGAAAGAAATTCATATTTATCTTGTTTCGACCTAAATGAAGGAGTTTCCTTAGTGACTAGATAGTTCATTATGTCGGCATACCATGGATCAATAGAAATAGAAAAGAGTTGTTTAGCGGGGAAGTTCTCGTTGATGGTAAAGACGATGGTGCATTTTGAAGATGAAACAAATGATCAGTAATGATGTTATTGGATCTTTTTTGTCTTTGATCGTAAGGCCAAATTCTTAGAGTAGAAGGATCCAATTGATCAAACGAGAAATAACATATTTTTAGCGAAAAGGTACCTAAGAGCATACTAGTCAGTATAAACCGTAATGTATGAGCCAATGAAATAAGATTGGAATTTTTTAAGCGCAAAGACTACTGCTAGAAGCTCTTTTTCAATGGCCGTGTAATTGATTTGAGCATCATTTAGAGTCATACTAGCGTAGTAGATAACCTGAAGAATTTTGTTGATGTGTTGTCTTAAGATAGCATTAATGATAAAGTTAGAAGCGTCATACATTATTTCAAAAGGAAGATCCTAATTGGGTTAGCAAATGATGGGAGACGAAATGAGTTCATTTTTGAGACGTTCGAAAGTGGAAAATGGATCAGAATTGAAGTCAAATGAAATGCCTTTTCCAAGAAGAGTCGTAAGAGTCAAGCAATTTTACTGAAGCCTTTCGCAAAACGTCGTAGAAACCAATGTGTCAACGGAATGAATGAATGTCTTTGATAGATTTGGGGAGGGTGGATTTGCAATTATGTCGACTTTTGTTTTATCTACCTCAATGCCTATGTTTGAAATGACATTCCAAAAGACAATGCCGTGTTTGATGAAATGGTATTTTTTCCAATTTAACGTTAAGTGTTTGTCCCAGCATCGTTTAAGAACCAACTCAAGATGGTGTAAGCACTCGGAAAAAGAGTTTAAGAACCAACTCAAGAAAGCGTCCGATCGTATCAGAAAAGATGCCGACCATGCATCTTTAAAACGTAGCGGGAGCACTACAAAGTACAAATGGCATATGTTGATACACAAAAGTGCCAAAGGGACACATGAAAGTCATTTTCTCTTGATCTTCGAGAGCGATTGAAATTTGGTTATAACTGGAATAACCATCAAGAAAGCAATAGAATTCATGGTCGGCTAAACGTTTAAGCATTTAGTCGATGAAAGGAAGAGGGAAGTGATCCTTCTATGTTGCAGCATTTAATTTTCGATAATCAATGCAAATACGCCAACTAGTTTGAGTACGAGTTGGAATGAGTTCATTAGAATCGTTCTTGATAACAGTAAGTCCAGACATTTTTGGCACAACATAAATTGGGCTAACCCATGAACTATCAGAGATTGGATATATGATTCCGTTATCGAGAAGTTTAAGAATTTTGTCATGAACCGCACCATTCATTTTTGGGTTAAGCCTTCGTTGCATGTCACGAACAGGCTTGGCATCATCAATTTAATTGATGCTATGTTGAACAAGAGCGGGACTAATTCCCTTTATAACGTTGATCGACCATCCAATTGCTTCCTTGACTTTCGATTGAATTAAAAGCAAGGAAGCTTCTTGATCAAGAGAGAGATTGAGAGATTATGATGGGAAACATTTTGTTGTCACCTAATTATGCATACTTAAGTTGATTGGGAAGGGGTTTGAGGTCCAACTTCGGGGGTTACTCAATTAACGAATTCGGTTGAAGTTTAGATTTAACGGTAAGGGGTTCAAACAGAAGCACATTTTCAATTTCTATAGGCTCATCTTGAAAAAGTTGTTCGTATTCGGTCTCACATTCATGGTTTAGGTCAACTATTTCATTGTCGAAATTTTCTTGAATGGAGCTAGCTTCCAACGTTTGGTCATGTGGTTCTTTCGGTCGATTTTCAGGATTGAAAATGTAAAGATCCAAATTCATGTTTCCAAAAGATATTTTTTATCGAACCATTTCGACAATTGATTAAAGCATTTGAAGTAGCCATGAAAGGTCGGTCTAAAATCAATGGAATTTGACTCATTGGATTATTCATGGGTTGAGTCTCCAAAATAATGTAATCGATGAGGAATATAAATTAACCAATTTTGATGAGCATGTCCTCCATTTCTTCCACGGGTTTCTTTATCGAACGATCGATAAATTAAAGAGTTACTTTCATCGATTTTAGTTCACCCAAGCCAAGTTGCTAGTAAAGTGAATAAGGAATTAAATTGACACTCGCACCTAAATCGAGTAAACATTTATTAATCATTTTGTCTCCTATCATGCACGAGATCGTTGGACAGCAAGGATCTTTGTATTTAACAGGAATTGATTGGGACAAAACTTGGCTAAGTCTAGCAGCTAAGAAAATTTTCTTAGGTACACGAGTGTGTCAGTTTTAGTAAACAAGTCCTTGATAGATTTAGCATAAGTTGGGACTTGTTGAACGATATCAAGAAGTAGGATGTTAACTTTGATTTGTTTGAAAAGTTCCAACATCTTTTCCATTTGGTCAGAGTGTTTCTTGGGAGAAGAAGATGAGGAAATGAAACACGATATTTAGTAGGTTGATCTACTTGAGTAGAAGAAGAATTTGGGTTGGAGTTCGGTTCTATGTTTGGCTCAATATTTTGTTCAGATTCACTTGTTTTTTAAGTGTTGGGAGGATTTTCGGGTAAATCATTTGGGTTAGCAACTTAATTATCGATTTGTTTACTGGAACACAAAGTCATGTTAACATTCATTTGGGTTGCATTTCTATCTTGAACAACATGGGCTTGATTCAAATTCGTGTTTGGATTTCTAGGATTCAGGATTGGATGACTTAGAAATGTGCCTCATTCGCATTAACTCACAAACGTGGCTAATTAACTCGTTTGCATTTTAAGTTTAGCAATCGATTGACTCGTATTCTACATGTACGAAGTTGACAAATTTTGAAACTTATTGTTTGATTAGAGGCTTTGAGTGGTTACCTTAGCCAAAGTTTTAAGACTTTTCTCAAGTGAACTCAATCGTTTATCGTCTTGGAGAGCAAAGGATTATTGCGGTTGATTTTGAGACGGAATCTACAAAATTTTACTGAAAATGATTGGGTTGAAAGGGAGGATTCGAAGCATTATTCGAAAATTCTTGGAAATTGGGACGAACCAAATTCATGTTGGGATTAATCTGGTTCTAAGCAAAGTTCAGATGATTTCTCCAACCAGTATTGTGCATTGGAGAAAATGGGTCATTATTAACCTTATTGAAAGCATTGAATTGTTCGCTTGAATTAGGGCACTGATCGACTATATGATTCGGTATGTTACATTTATAACACATGGGTTGGGAAGCTTGGTTCATTTTGTTGGATGAGAAAACGTTGTCGAATTTACTAATCATCACATCGATCTTAGTTTCCAAAGAAAAAGACGATCCTACTTAGTGTGCACTCGATCATGATAAATTAATTTTTCGTTAGAACGTTCCCATTGTTATGACTTTTTGGCTAGGTTTTCAAGATATTGCCAAGCATCATCGTGATGTTAGGCGAGAAAGTTGCCTTGGCACATCGATTTAAGCATGGTTCGTGAGCTATTTTGAAGTCCATCATGTAAGATTTGGCAAAGGGCCCATTTCTCAAAATTATGGTATGGACATTTTATCAAATGCTATTTAAACCTTTCAAAATATTTTTTGAATGATTCACCCCCTGAATTGATGAAAATTCACAATTTCGTTTTGGATTTTAGTTATTTTTTCCAAGGAGTAGAAATTTTAAAGTATACTTCAACGAATTATCCTCAAGTTTTGATCGAGTTTGAAGGTAAGATGTACAACCATTTTTTAGCGTAATCAGTAAGGGCGAATGAAATCAATCGATGTTTGATTCCATCATCACAAAGTTGTTGGAGTTTAATGTTTGTGCAAACTTGTTCGAATTTTGTCAAGAAAATGTATGGGTCATCTTGTTCAAAATTGCCAAATTTCGGAAGCATGGCAATATGGTTTGGATGAATTTTGAAATTGTTACCCATTGGGTTGGGTAAAGTGATACAAGAAGGAATAGGAACTCTACTGGGAAAGATTCTATCCATGAGAGTTTGCAGGGCATTTTCGTTTGCCATTGCTGGAGGATCATTTTTTCGAGTCAAACGATTCATTGTTGCGTCACGAGTCCAAGTATTTGTTACTGTATCATGAGTCTAAGTATTCATGCGCAAGTAAAAGTCAAGAAGAGAAAGTAATGAGAGAGTTTAAGAGAAAGAAGTAGGGTTTAGAAAATGAAGTGAAAAGTTGTTTTTTATATATTTTTTTAAAAGGAAAAATATATACCAAAAAAGATTTATTTTTTGAAAGAAAGATTGCTCTTGGATTTTGCATATTTAATTTTTTTTCGTTTTTTATATGTTTTTGCTTTTTTTGTTTTTTTAAAACTTGTTTTTGGATTTTTGATTTCGTTTGAAACTTTTTTCTTTTTTTTATAAAGGAAAATATTTAAAAAGAATTTTTTCTTTTTTTAAATATGCATGAACTAATGCAACAAAATGAATGCGAGAGATTGATTATGATTTTTTTCCTTAGTAGCTCCTTACCCAAAATTGTATAATCACACATTGTCTTAATCCAACACTATTTCTTAGCCAGGTAACAGACATGATTTATCGGTGCACCAGAAATCACCGTAGCAACGCAGCCGATGGTTTAAGTACCATTAAAGAAATAATTACTATAATATTTATGAATCACCATAATATTTATATATGATTATTGCTCTACCATAGCCTAGACACCAAGAAAATAAATTATTCAGAGATGGCAACTCATCAAGGTACAAGTAAGCCCTAGGTGAGCTCATGACACCCATAAGTCTGATGTCTAACCATTATTATTAGCAACTTCTAAGATGAAATGCAATTTGTGGGCTAAGAAAGGGGTGCTAAAATCCTCCACCTTATGTGGATTTGGGTGTTGCCCTTAAAAAAAAGACGAGATGAATGCATAACCGAAATTAAATGTGATTTTAAAAATGTATCTACGAATGGATTTTTGTTTGTTTTTGAAATTTTTTCATAATGCAAGCAACAACATTGCAACGAAAATAAAAACAAGAGATAATGGCATGATAGCAGAGCGTGTAGAATTATTAACAATTTATTTTTTAGCGGCAATTTTTTTATAAGCATGCAAGCAGTGCAGTAATTTAGCAAGCAGAGCAGTGCAATTTGTCTGCTTCTGCTTTACAGCCTGAAAAAAATGGTGAAAACAAATTTTTTTAAAGGATTAAATGAGAACACTAGCAAATGAATTTACAATGAAAAAATTTATAAATTATTTTTTGTTTTGTAAAGCCTTTTTTTAGATTTTTGTTTTTTAAATCGTTTCTTTAAAATAAATGAATTTACTCTTATAAAAGCACATACAACACTCAAAACAAAACAACTCACAACACATACTTCAATCACAATTCGTAAAATAGATTTATATCCCGAAATTACAACAACCGAAAAATCAAAATCAAATTCAAGACCACAAACTTGTTTAGATTTGAATACGGTGTTGTGGAAGTTGCGGTTGGTTCAGGTTGTTTAAATGTCGACAATTGATTTCAACGATTTGTGGGTGAAGTGTAGGAATGGCAATGGGATGGGTTTTTAGTGCCCCATACCTATCCCAGATTTTTTCGACCTCGCCCCATACCCGCCCCGTAGACCCGGTGCGGGTCTGGAATTTTGCCCCGTACCCGGGACCCATACGGGTTAGGGTAGACCCAACCAGCCCCAAGACCTAATGAGTCTCATGTATTGATTCAAAATTGTGCACCAACTTATATATTTATTTGTTTATACTCGTTATCACCAAATAATACATGAAATACAAATAACAACGTGTCTAAAGAAAGTTAGTAAAAATGATGTGTACAATAACAATTCAGAAAATATATACATATGTCATTATATAATTATCAATGACGCAACTTAATACTCTAATTTTTTATATAGATTATTTATTGGAACATTTTAATATCCATGCTAGAATCACTTATATCTAAGAAGATTAATAAATCATTATAGTAATAAAGCAGTTTCATGAGATGTTAGTAGTGCTGGTCGGGTTGGGGCGGGTCAACCGAGCCTCGACCCGAACCTAGACCCGGTGCACTCAAGAACGGGTCACGGGTCTACCCGCCCCAATGACCCAATGGGGCGGGTTTGGACGGGCCAAAACAGGGGCGGGTCGATCGGGTTTGGACCCTAGACTCGCCCCATTGCCATCCCTAGTGAAGTGGCAGAGGAGACTGAAGTGCGGCGCAGGTTTAGGCCGTACAGATGCAAGAGATATGCATTGGTTGCTGGTTCGTGAATTGCGGTGGTCTATTTGGCAGAGGTGCATTGTAGTGAAGTGGAGGAAGTTATGGTGTATTTTTTTGAGATGCGTGAGTTGTATTTGTGAAGGAGGCAGGGGTGTTTATGGTCGCGGATGGAGTTTGGGAAATTGATGCAAATTTAGGCAGCAAGGTGATTGTTTGGGCTTTGGTAGAGGACGATTGAAGGTGTGGTTATAGGTAAGTGGGTTGTGACTTGCTGCGGTGCTTATGTGAGAATGGATGGAGGGTTTTGTGAAGAAGCAGGCAGAGGTGATTTGTGTGGTTTGAGGTGAAGCAGATTCTGGTCAGAGGCAGTGATGAAGCAGAGGTGAAGTAGATGTATAATTTGGGAATTGAAGTGTTGAAGTGCTATATTTTATAGGCAGTATTGTATGTTGTAAGAGAAGAAAGGCAATGGGTTGAGAAATGGTGAGCAAGGCAGTGGACATTATGATGTGCACAGTGGAAGTTTGATGCAGTGGCATGAAAAAGTGGAGATGAAGCTACTGGAAGTTGAAGTGTGGTTGTAGGATGGTGACGTGTAGGCAGTAGTGATGATGGGGCAGAAGTAATATAGGGGTTATGTGCACAGAGATGCACAGCAAGGAGGTTATTTTTTTGGTGTGTGCACTTGTGGAAGCAGGGTGAAGGTGGCGATGAAGTGAGTGGTTGCCGTTTTAGGTTGTAAGGCTGTGGTTGTGTGCAGTGGAGATGTTGGAAGGTGTTTGGTGAGAGGGTGTGTAGTGTAGCAGTACAGTTGTTTGGGGTAGATGAAGGTAGTTTGATATGGTGAAGGAGGAAGTGGTCGTGGCATAATGCAGTTGAGCAGTGGGATGGTCGCAGCAGTGAAGGGTAAGTAGTTGGAGATGATTGTTTGAAGGAAGGAAGTGAGATAAAGGATTTGTTGATGTTGATGTGAGGAAACGAGTGTGCAGGTTGAGGTGGATTGTTTGAAGTAGGATGGTATATGAAAGATGGATGGTTATTTGGAGAAGAGTGTTAGAAGTTGAAGGGTGGTGGGTGGTTGAAGGTAGCAAAGAGGTTTTGATATGTGATATGGCAGAGTAGAAGTTGATGACCGTGCAGGCTATGATGGTTGTCATTGTGAGGTAGTTTGGTGATGAGAAGTGCAGTGTGGTAGGCAATAATGTTTGTGATGTTGAAGTAGATGGCAGTGGTACAGGGAGGAAGTACTGTTATTGGCTGGAGAGGATGTTGGAAGAGTGGTAGATGGTGAAGTGTTATATTTAGGTTTGAATGTTAATATTGTTTGTTGTGGTATGAAGTAGTTTGAGGAGGAGGTTGCTGGCCAGTTGTGATGGGTTTGCTGAAGTGTTTGAAGTGTGGCATTTCGCTTGATGGTGTAAGACAGTGGGATGGTGATGTACTGGTTTGGGTGTTTTTGGTGAATGGAAGAATGCAGGCTGTTGAGAAAGGATAAGCACAATGAAATGAAATAGAGAATAACACAGAGCAATGTGAAAAATGCAATTTAAAGAACAGAGAGCAGAAGTAAAGAGCATGCAATGTAGCAGCAACTAGAATGCACAATTGAAATGTAACAGGGAATGTAAAATAATAGTGAACGAAATGCAAATATAATTTTTTTTCTTTTTTATGCGAAAATAACTGAACAAAATTAACAGCAAAAGATAGAATTAAACAAGTGAACTACCAATGCAAAAGTGAACAGTAATAGATAGAACAAAATGTTTCAAATACAATGTAACGATCCGTAAATTTTAGTGGTTTTATTTATTTAATTAACTGAATTTTTATGAAATTTTAAATAATAATATTATGAAATAAAAATTGGATATTTGGAATACGTCTACTCTAACATAGTAAATGGTAAATTTTCATCAGATAATATGGAAGTTTATTTTTATTGTGTAATTTCATTTCAATTCAAATCAGTTAATATTAGATGATAAAAATGTTTTTCAAACATGAATATTTTTATACAATAAATTTTTAAATCATCTTCTGAGTGAGACTTCACATTTCATTTCGTCAAATTTGAACCGTTATTGCTCCATTTATCTTATTTTCTATGAATTTACAGGATTTTTGATACCGAATATCGACTTTTGATAGGATGATCCTATAACTGATATCTGTGTACTGTTTTGATCGTCTCGTTGTGCTGATCTTTGCAGTATATTCAATTATGTATTTTGAAGTGCGGTACGCGACGAAACCGTGCAACAGTTCACCGTATAAGTACGTTTTGATCCTTTTGAATCCTCTTCACATTCAGTTGACTAATGGTCGAATTTCGAATGGTCATTTCCTTTATCATTCCCTGGAATCTTATGCTTGACCTTTTCCATACCCACCACTTTGTATTTATGTAGGTACATTTGCTCTGCCTTTTTCTTTTCACTGGTACTGCCATATTTTATATATATTCAACATTCTTTTGTCTGCTTGAAATCGTGCCGTTCGTTCTTCTCCTTGTTCTTCTTGTCTTCATATGTTTTTCCCTCCACCATGCAATCACTACAACTTTCCTCCCACTGCTTCACGTCTCTTCGCTACTTTCCACCTCTCCTCCTTGATCGCCTCTGGACCGGCCTCTGCAGCAGCCACCATCGACCCACCCACGTCGGCCTCACTTCGCCGCCCTCACCACTGAGGCTCGGCTAGCTTCCCACTTTCCTGTGCCACCTAACAGCAGCCTCAGCCTCCCCTAGTACAACCACCATCGTGCGCTCCTATCCCCATGAGCCGCTCGCAACACCCAAGCCGCCTGAGCCTACCTCCACCGAGCCACCAACTTGTTTTTCCCCCTCTTCATTGTATATATAGGTAAATTATATTGTTGATATATATATATATATATATATATATATATATATATATATATATTAGGCTGTTTGAGTATGTTAGTTATATATTTGTTTAATATACATAGGAAGTCTGTTGTTTTTTTTTAAATAAGGTTATTTATATATGTTAATTTATGTATATACTCATATATGAGTCTGCATATTTTATATTAAAAGTATCATTATATATATATATATATCATACTATAAGCTTGGCTGTTGGATATGTTCTTATAAGTCATTGTATACTTAAAGATTTATTTTATATAAGTTGTAACTTGATATTATATATATATATATATATCTGTGTGTGTGTATATAGATTTCTATATGTCTGAGACTATGCCATTTTTCATTTATATATTGGCTGTAATAAGTATATGATTGAGATTTCATAACCGAGGTGAGAATATCAAGTTTTTTCTATATTGTTAGTGTATATATTTTGAATGGGACAGAGAATATATATATATATACGCATTGCTATTTATGATAGTATATAAGTTGTTATGATACGTTGTTTTAAGTATTATATAGATTACTGTATTTTATTGTAGTGACATATATAGGGATAAAGTACTTTTATAAAACTGGTTTCTGATATATATATATATATATATATATATATATATATATATATATATAAGTACATTTGATAATAGATAGGGTCTGCACATATTTATCTACAAGCATTGATTTTGCATAGATATGTTTATATATATAATATGTTGTTTGGTTGCTAGAAAAGAAAAATATATAGTAATATATATATATATAAACTGTATTTTTATATGTGTTTAAAATTTATATTTGATTTCAGAATATAATATGTATGTGAAGTTTATATATATATATATATTAGTTTGGATATAATAGTTCTATACATAAGTATACATGAGTTGGTTTCAAGTATATAGGGGTTTATGTATTAATCTATATATATAAATATACATGTGCTGGATTTCCAAATTATATATATGTATGTGATATAAAAGAGATGTATATATATGTTTGAAAGTATACTTTAGGTTGCATTTTGCTATTTTATATACATACAGGTTACAGAGTTTGCATATATATGTGTGTGTTAAATATTGAAACTTTTGAACTGTGTATATATATAATCTATGGTTACAGTGCTTATTACCAGCTGGGTCAATATTGCATAATATTTTAAAAGGAATATATATGTATTGTTTAAAGATATATATATATATATATATATATATATATATATTATTCAGATATGTTAAATGGATTTTTAGTACTAGCTTCAATATATATAATAAGTTATATATATTAGTTATGTATATAATAAGTTAATTTATTTACTCAAGTTACAGTTATACATCAAGCAGTTTATATATTATAAAGTATATGAGAGTTGTATATCAAGCAGTTTATACAATATGTTATTTGTGTTTTTAAATTAATATTGGTTTAAGGAAATAATATATAAAATAGTATATATATTTCGTTTCATTTTATATCAAAATTGATTCTGACTAGTTCTCATCGTTTTTCCATTTATCAGCTTTGTCAGTCATGCCTATTTTCTTCATCAAATCATGTCCATCTAGCGTTGCCTTGGAATTCATAGCTCATTTCTTTGTCAAGTCTATCTAGCCTCGAAAGGTGAGCAATCACTCACGATTAACGTTCTTATATTTATTAAATTTGATTTCAATTGAAACGATAATCAAAATACGCTGCTATTAGCTATTTAATTGATATATATATATATATATATATATATATATATATATGCTATTATATGTACCAATTTTCCAGTGACATCTGACACCATTATATGTTATTTATATTGATGATATATGCCTATTATATTATTGTCATATTGTTATCACTCTGCAAGTTCTTTATTAGTATAGAATTCCCTATGGGTTGAAATGATACATACCCGAACGATTTGTAGAATAGGGGAAAATCCTTATGGGTTGAAATGATAAACCCAAGCGATTTTCATTGAACTGAATTTGGGATTGCAGTTTGAAATGATATATACTCGTATATATATATATTTAAATTGCGGATTGAAATGATAAATATCCGTATCACTTGACCATAGGATATAAAATTATATACAGACACTGTTGGTCTATAATATATATTAAAATGATTTCCCATAGTTTTAAAAAGGAAATATATATGGATTTATATAAACATTGATTTTAAAATATTATATATATAAATGTTATTTTATATATGTTTAAAATTCTTGATTTTTAATTTTATTATTTTAAGTTTAATAATAATATTTAATATAGAAATTTTATTTGAATAATGATATTTAATTAATAAAGTTTGATTCAAATTAATATATAATATGTTTAAGTATTTATTTAAAAATTTATTTTAAAATAGAATTTTATGATGATTTTATAAGTTAAGGTTGGGAAGATAAAATTGGATTTATTTGAAAATTTTGTTTAACTAAGAATTTTATTTAATTAAATCGATTTGATATTTTTTGAATTTGAGATTTTTAAAGGATATGATTTTATAACTTGATTTTGGTTTAAGGTGATTTAATGAATATTTCAAGTTTAAATGAAATATTTAGTGATTTGAAATTTGAGGTTTATTTAAATGATATTGGATTTATTAAGTGAATATTTCAAAACAAAAGATAATGAAGTTAAATTAAGATATATATGAAATATCCAATTTAGTTTTGGAAATGTGGAATATTTAAAGCTTTGAAATATATTGGAATTGAAATGGTTTATTTTGTGGTTCAAATCTGTATTTGAGATCAATATAATTTGAAATAGTTTATTGAGAAACTGAATTGAGTTGAAATTTATGAATTGAGATTGAACTAAATTTGAATTTTGAAATTCGAGTTGATTTGAATTGATTTGTGAAATTTGAGGAAACTATTTTATTATATAAAATATTTCTAAATTATATTTAAAACTTTTTGAATATTTTAATATAAATCATTTTTAATGTAAACTATTTTTAATATACTAACTATTTTATTATGAACTATTTTAACTTATAACTACTTGTATATAAAATATTTTATTTTATAAACTATTTTATTATATATACTATTATTATTATCTAAACAGTTTAAAGGAAGGAGTTATGATTCCAAAGTGTTATGATTTCCAAAGTGCTATCATTTCAAAATGTTATGATTTCCAAAGTGTTATAATTTTAAGTGTTTTAGTGTCAAAAGTGTTATAACTTTGAAAGTACTATGATTTGGAAGTGAAAATGTTTGAAGTGAAAAATGATATCGTATTGATGTGGTTTTGAAATGGAAATGATATTTTGGGTTTTGAAGTATAAACTATTTTGAAATGACCGCGGTGTTATAATAATGGTTGATTATTAAAGAGACCAGGATCAGTTATTGTCATACTATCTGCCAATGCCGAAAACAATTTTAACAATCATGTACGTGGTGGAGATTCCAGAATGAAGTAGGATGATGGCAATGATCCTATATGAGGTATATACGTGGACCCGACTCCCGTGAGTTGGCTTAAGGTGGTTAAGATAGGAGCAATCGATGGGCCAAGTGAGGTCATTCCTCCGACCGGGCATATACCTTCAATGCTATATTCTGACTTTGTGATTCATTTGGTGGCCACCCTTGATTTTGATTTAGGAATGTTTTTGGAGGTGGGCGATAGTGGCTGCTATGCGTTACCACCAGCCCGAAAGTGTAATTGATATATCTAACCTTGCATTGCCTAGATGTGTCGTATCACCTACCATATCGAGACCACTACGAGTTTCTTTTGTGTCGTACCTATGGAGTGCCCTCTAGTAGCTTCCCGATCAGAAGGTATTACGGTACTGTATGGACTATGGCATTATAAAATGTGTTAAGGGGATATGAGTAATGCCTTAATGCTATTTTAATAGTTTACTTTACTATAGACATTATTATAATAGCGTATATTACTACATTGTAGATAGTTTCATGGATCCTTAGAGGATAGTTATCCCAAACATCCTTTGAGTTACTTGTATTTCGGTTGATATTTCACTTGAGTTGGATTTATTGATATAAGAATGTTAATCTTGACTCGAGTGTTTTATGTTTTGCTTTACGCTAGGGTCAGATTGAGTGTCATAACATTCAAGACTTACCTTTGGAGTTGGAGCTTCGCTTGGAGATCCTTCTATATCTTTTCAGCATTCAACCATTCAATTGATTCCAGTGAAACATTCAGATTTCGTATTTGACTATTGTGTTGAGACATCTATGTATTCGAGACTTCTGTTGTATCTTGTTTTAACTTTGATATATGTATAGTAGCTTCATGAACTACTATTCTTTATTTTTGTTGCTTATTGTTATATTACTCTGTATCTGTGGTTCTATGATTTATTTATTTACTGTATATGATGATTTTTGACAAATTTTAAATTAACAATTTGATATTTTGAACAATTCAAGTCTGATATGTACGGATGCGAATGGTTGAAAATATTGGGTTGTTACAATTGGTATTAGAGCTCTGGTTTTAGGCAAAACTTAGCATATAAGGTAAATTTAATTACGGAATCACTTTCGTTCGAGCTTGAATCTCTTCCTCTTTGACTCGGTTTTCTTTGAATTTTGGAACTTCCCTTTCATTCTAAAATTCATTCTTGTCTCATCCTATTTGTATTTTTTTTGATTTTGGAGTATCCCATAGCTCCACTGTATGAATTGTAAAGGAGCGAAACTCCTTTATAGTAGGCATTGATTTTTCGAAGATTTCTATATCCTCGGTTTACGATGCTGTCATCTCTTGCTATACCCGAATTCTATCTCTTGTGATCTGATGTCGATTTGCCTCAGAGTTCCGCATTTGATCTCATTCTTGAAGTCACGGTTAACCCAGTTAAGGTTGCTCATGATTTATATCAGTCTATCCACCTTTTCTCTTTTGTTATTTAATCATATTATCTTCGTCTCGAGCTTATCTTCCAGTTAGAATTCTCTTTGACTAGGGTCCATCTAAATTTGAATCTCTATCCTTGTTTTGAAATCCATTATGGAATTATCGAGTGAGGGAGTGTATTTGTAACTAATATAAATTTTTTTATAATGTGTTGTTTGAGTTGTTAAGTTTAAATTTTGGGTTTCGCTCGATTCGTCTGATCAACGTTATCGATAGAAATTCCAAAACACTTGAGCAGAGCAAACTGACACAATATTATTTCCAAATTTGGTAAATGAAATAAGTTTTGTATGATAATATTACATATATAAGTATAATTTTTCTGAAATTAAATAGGTTAATTAAATTGGTTATAGAAATGATAATATTTGATTTTCATTTATTGTTCTATAAATGAAATTTTTAAACATGGTTTATAAACTAATTTGGAGTTGAAATGAATTTAAATTAAGAATATGAGAATTTTAATTTTCGGTGATTTCAAACTTTGGTTTTATAGTTTTAAAAGGTATATTATTTGAAAGTATTTTCGAACAGATTTCGTTTTCAAAGAATTTTTATGGTTTTAAATCAGTACTCTTCTCTATTGTCACTGGAAAATAATTTCGGTGATGACGGCCGCATCATCGGCATTCATTTTCGAGTTTCAGAGTGGAGAGACCATTCTGTAGCTTTGCTACACTTTTGTTTTGGAAATTAAATTGATTGGATTTCTTTATATATATTATATATATGTATATGATAATAGATTTGGTTTGTTATACATAGAATATATATATATATAAATGGTTTGAAAGTAATCGAAAATTTAATTCTTAAATTTATGTTAAGGGGTGATTTCAATTATAAATGAAGCCAATTTTTGAATAAATGTTTAAAATTGAAATAATTTCTTTATATATTATATATAAGTATATGATAATAGCATACATTACTACATAGTAGATAGTTTCATGGATCCTTAGATGATGGTTATGCCAAACAACCTTTGAGTTACTTGTATTTCAGTTGATATTTCACTTGAGTTAGATTTATTGATATAAGAATGTTAATCCTAACTCGAGTGTTTTGTATTTTTCTTTACGCTCGGATCAGACTGAGTGCCACAACATTCGAGACCTACCTTTGGGGTTGGAGCTTCACTTGGAGATCCATCTACATCTTTTCAGCATTCACCTATTCAGTTTATTCCAGTGATATATTCAGATTTTGTATTCGACTGTTGTATTGAGACCTCTATGTATTCGAGACTTCTGTTGTATCGTGTTTTAACTCTGATATATATAGTAGCTTCATGAACTACTATTCTTAGTTCCGCTGCTTATTGTTATATTACTCTGTGTTTGCGATTCTGTGATTTATTTATTTACTGTATATGCTGAGTTTTTCCAAATTTATTTTAACAATCTGGTATTTTGAAAAATTCAAGTCAAAATATCGGGCTGTTACATGCAATATAGATTTTTTTTTAAATACAACTCAACACACAAAATGAAAATAAATTAAAATAGAACAAAATAATTCAAAGAGTAAAACTGATATTAAATTTCTAATCCTCGACAATAGTGCCAAAAATTTATTTGATAGCGGTGGATTTTCTAACGGTTAGAAAATCACTGAAAAATGTAATAAAAATAACTCAAGCGCACGTCGTACAATTTTAGTACATGGCGAGTACGGGTTGATCTATAGGGAATTGAATTAATTTTAAATTCTACTCAATCAAATTAACCTAAGTGTTCATGTATATTTTAAAACTAAGAAAAATAGCAAAAATTAAACTACAACAAAAGTGATTAAAAATACGAGATTAAAAGACAATTTAGAGGCAAATCCACCCTTATATTCTTACATAAATCAACATAAAATCAACCTATGTTCTTTCATTTTAATTTAAGTAGAATTAGTGATGTATTTATCATAAGTATGGTCTATTTATGTTATTAATTAACATAACTTAAACAATCAAACTTTAATACAACAACTAAAACCACTTTGTTAAATGTCATGAAAATGAATATGAACTAAAACAAAAATCTATTTTAAGCATGATTTATTTACTATTTTTGATTAGTACCAAAGGTCATCAAATTTTAATTTTATTTTCATTCCAGGATCAAAATCACTTAGTTATATGTTAATGTAAATTGTGTTCATATTTTAGTAAGAATAGCCTATTTGTGATAAACAACATAGGCTATCAAATTCACTAATAAGCTTACATTAACAACTAACTATCCGTGAAACATAAAAAGAGATCATGAATAATAAAATATGTTGAATTTACATAATTTAAAAGAGCTTCATTACCCCTAAATTAAAGGGGTTTAGCTTCTCTTTTGTATTATCATTTCAACACATGTAAATTTCAACATAGAAAAGAAAGGAAAGTGCAAGCTAATTAAAATAAAAGAGAACTAAACTACTTGCATAAAAATAAAAATAATTGCAATGAAAAGGAAGCTAATCTACTAATATGAAATAGAAGAAAGACAACATATAAATAAAAAAGAGCATAAAATAAAATAAAAGCATGTAATAACAAAAAAGAAGAAAAGGCTTAGGAAGCTATTTTATTTTTCATTTAATTTTCTGGCTACAACTCATATAATACGATAAGAAGATTAAAAAATTCAATGTATGAACATAAGAGGGTTATTTATACATGCCTAAAACCCTAATCCATATTTTAGGGTGCTATCCAAATTGCCCTTTAGGAAATGTAACCTCCAAGTAATCATTAGCATGAAATTAAACCTCCATTAAATGTATATATGACTTTAACCCCCACTAATATGTGCATTAGCTCTTAATTATAGTTCATGGTTAGTGGTTAGGTGGGGTCCTCTAGGATTTCGTGAATTCTTTTATTTCTTCATTTCTTTGTCTTCCAATCTTTATGCATGCAAACATACATGAAGCCTCTTCCATGTTCCATAAAAATTCCTACAAATAAAAATAAAATGTGCAAATGAATTTTCTCAAATTCAATCATACATAAAATTACCATTTTACCTCCCAAATGATGGTGAAAAATGATGATCTAAAAGCATTTTTGAAATTTGGTTTTAAACATGTAAAAATATCTAATGATGACATTTATTTTACTAAAATAAGATTAAGTGTGTGAGTTAAAATATATATTTTTACATGCACATTGAATACCCCCACACTTATCTATTTATTCGTCCTCGAATAAAAAATATAAGATAAATCCACTTTTGTAGGGAGCACGATTACATTGAGCATATGCAACAAGTCGTTAAACCTCTACGTGTCCGTATTAGGATGAGCGTTGTCTTGTGAGGATTTTCAACAGATACTACCCACAAAATCCAAATGCAACATGAGAAATTCCTAATGTAAGATTTATTTACAAAGATACGAATATAAGTTTTTGAAAATTTTACAAATAAAGAATATACTTTTAAATTGATACGAATAAGTTAAATATAATTTTTGGTCATTATCAAGAAATTTAAGTGCTTTTATTCGTCAAAACTTCCAATCAAAATTTAGTTATCCTTATAAATAAACTCTATGTTTCGATTGATAACATAGTGCAACTATGAAATCGATACTTGGCTAATTATCAAAGTTTTTCAAAGCGGTATTTTTATTTCTTTTGAATAACAATTCGAATCATCTGAGTGTAAATATCTCTTGGATTTCAATTGCTTGCTCTCTTTATTTTTAAAAAGTATCGACATATATGCAGAAATTTTCAAAATAACTTTGTTTTGTTATTCTAATGTATTTACCGTACACTATTATACTTGTTATGTTTTTCAGAGATGATAACAATGTATAATAGCAATGAAATTGATTTTCCATTAATACTTTGACAGAGAGTACATAGAATACAAAGAAATGAAAAGATACATAAGTTCAAACCAAATTTTAACTACAACACACTCATAAGCATCTAGATAAGAAGATAAAAAGATGTAGATGATGAAGATATCCTAGGCTTGCGTTTCACTTTACCAAAGAACTTTTCTATTTTATTGGAAATAGTGTTTAGTTTCTTACTAACTGAACGCTTGAGAATCTTTTGGTTTTCAAAAATCTTCTTTTGATTGTTAAGAAGGTCTTGATTGGTTGATCAGAGTGGAAAGTCAATGCTTTCTAAGGAGGTTTCCTCCTCCTCTCTTCTTCTTCTTCAATATCCATATCTTCTCCTTCTTCCACTTCCCCCTCTTCTTGAATTTCTTCCTCCTCTTCATAAGCTCACCTTTCTTCTTTCTCTACAAGTGTTTCATATGGCTTGAAAAAGGGTGCAATTTTCTAAGAGCGGTTTTGGCTTGATTAAAGAATTTACGAGAAATAACTTCTTCTCCTTAAAGTCAACAATGAAGTAACTGAATATTCGAGTAAGATATACACCATAAAATAGCATGTTTTCATGATTGGAAAGAATTTTTGATAAAATTCATCTAAAATAACTTGAGCCCATTTTATATCATATTGACCATAAATGGAAAAAAGGGCTTTACATACTTTTAGAGTTGGATTGTTAAAATTTTCCGATCGAGGAGTGATAGTATGTTGTAAAAGAAGATTTATAATTCTTGCTTTCGGATGAAAGTTTCGATTTTTAAACTCAAAAATATCACCACCTTCAAAAATTTTGTAAAATACTTCACTATTTTGATAATCAATTTTGAAAGATGTAAGGTCCATTCCGATAGATTTATATCCAAGAGTAGTAACCAAAAGTTCATAATTAAAAAAGTAAAGTTCCTTTTACACCACTCCATACTTCTCCTTCTCTTCCATCTTGAAATTTTCCTTTCAAATTTTCATAAAACATTTTGACTAAGTGCGGATAGCAAATAAAATCTTTTTGAGAAGCATCAATTAAACCGCGAATCCCATTTTGTAAATAAAGAGAATCAAGTTCATATGTAGAAAATCATTCAAAATAGCAAACTTTCCCGTAGAAACCTTCCCATAATTCATATAACTTATATATGCTTTCACTGCCTCTTAATCATGGAAGACAAAATTCATGATACATTTGGAAAGTTTCATAGATGTAGGAGTGCTTGAGGAAGCCATTGATGAAGAGTTTTGAAGAGATAAGAGAGTTAACAAAATTTTGAATTTTGAAATGAAAGTGAGAAATGAATGGATGGAGATAAAGTAAGTAAATGGAGAATCAAAGGACATGTTCTCTACTCGAAAGGCAACTTTTCAGAACATAGGAGTTGGTGAAAAGGTGGAGAGAAATTCAATTTTTGAAATTGAAATTCAAATTCTATCTACATATGTTGACGTATGCTCGTTGGATTTGTCGACATATAAGTCGAAATTTTCAAAAATGTTTTTTGTTTAACTATGTACGATTTATTTACATAGATATATTTGTAGTTATTCTATTTTTAGAAAAATAATTTTAAATATATTTTATATTATTGTTTTATTATTAGAATATATGAAATATTTATATTTAAAATATAACCACACAATATACAGCCAATATTATTATTAAGCTATAGGATATTCCTAACAACCAATAAAGCACCAGAAGAAAAGAAAATTAATTCAAGAAATCAAAAACTTTTCATATATTAAAAGCGTACCTTTTCCTGATCCATTTTACCATTTGTTTTGAATTATGTATTGATGTGTAGCACATGTTAGCAATTTCCCTATCTGATTCGTTATTACTTGAAGATGTATCTGAATTGTCTAATGTTGCCGTGTATGCTTTTTCTGTTTTCTTGATGAAGCAGTATTTGCTGTAGCTTTCAGTTTATCAGGATGTGGATAGTCTTGTTTTAAATGGCTAGGGTCATCGCAGTTATATCATCTTATGCCTTTTTCGTTTCCACTTTCGCTTCCGAGATTTTCTTTGTCATTTCTTTTGAAATTGTTCATATTCCTATTTTTTTATAATTTTTCTCAAATTCCTTGTCATGAAAGCAATTTCTTCGCTGTCATCATTGTAGAAATGTAAATTATCCATCATTACATTAAAAGCTATAGATTTCTTCTCTATTTCTTTGCTTTCTCTCCTACCCTGCATTTATGCTTCAAAAGAAATTAATTACCAATCAACTCTTCAATTTTTTGAGTGCTAATTTCATTAGCCTCTTCGATTGCAAGAGTCTTTTGATCCCATTCAGGAGTAAGCGAATTAATGATTTTTTTAACTTGATCCTCTATAGAATTTTTTTTACCCATTTCAATAAGTGAGGGTACTATATCTTGGAATCTACTATACATATAGGATTCATTTTGAATCATTTTTGAATAATTGAAATTGGTTTGTTGACATGGAAATTTTGGTCTGTTTGAGCATACTTGTCCCTTCGTGTGTAACTTGCAAAGTTCTCTAAATTTCAAATGCAGACTTACATATAGATACTCTACTAAATTCATTTCTATCTAGTGAACACAATAATATATTCATAGCCTTAGAGTTACTTTGTGAAACAACTCTTTTGGTCAGTAGTCCACTATGAAAAATTAGTCTTGGATTTAGTGTACTCGGTTTGTGTGATATTTCAAATGTCTAAACGAATTGACTGCAAGTAAATTTTCATTCTACATGAATAATATGCATAATTACTGCAATTGAAAAGTGGAGGTTTAGCAGTGGATTATCTTTTGACAAATGAGTTTTACTCCTCTTTTTGATGATGATACCTATGTAAGTCTAAATATTAAAAAAAAATATAAAAGAAATTCAAACTCCCCCTGAATGAATGGACTACCTGCTGAGCATCTTATACTTCTCCCTCTTTGTCATCTACAAAATGGAACAATATGATAATATGGTAAACAATAGTAGTATGAATATAAATAAACCTGATTTTGAAAAATAAGTAAACTTGATAACATGGATAACTTGCATTTAAATTAACAACAAGTAAATGAAATTAAACAACATATTACTTAACAATCATCAATGAAACAACATCAATTCAACATTAAAACAAACAACATAAACAACATATTACATGGAGACAACATAACAAACAACAAAAATAAGGAAAATACATAAGCATGAGAAAAATAACAAAAACTAAACTTTCTCGCTTGGATTCCTCCTCTTCCTCTTCCTCCATTTCGGATGTAGTCCAAGTGAAAGGAACGCGATTTTCGGCAATACTAGTAGAAGTAGAGCCGGTGCAAGAAATTTTCTTCGAAATTTTATTCAAGAAGCCCTTGATGGATTTGAGCTTCTTTTGGTCTTGACGATGTTTTTTTTGACCGTGACCAATCGTCGATTGAGCTTACTTTGATTTCATGAGAGAGTTACTAAACCTTGCCTAAGTGGAAAGTCACCATGAAGCTCTTGAATCTCTTTGTCTTCTTCTTCTTCCTTGATGTGACGAGAAGGTTGAGCGAAGGAGGAGCCGATATGTTTTTCATAGGGTTGTAGAATCTGTTGAACTTGATTTGCCGCCCATTGTTGGAAGCTAATGATTTGTTGAGGTGGAGGGCGTTTTGGCAAACTTATAAGACTTAAATTCTTAGAGTTTAGCTCGCCAACGGTAATGAAGTCGACATTGGGGATGGTGATTCCAAAATTCATGAGAAACCGCATAATATAGGCTCCGTAGAAGATGATTTTGTAACTCCTTTTGTGGTTGATGGTTAAAAATTTATCAAGAATTATTTTATCCCAATTCACTTATTGAGAGGAGTAGATGGCATAAAGAGCTTGGAGGTCTCTTTTGTAGCCTTCTTGTAACTCCCGGTATAAGGTTGATTAGAGTGGATGAGGGCACGATGAAAATTGCATGCCTTTGTTTGCAAGGCGATGGATTTAAGAGTGGTCATATCATCAGAAAGAAATAGATGAGAAACTTCATCTTGGTTGTCCATGTCGACCTCAACGTCATTTATGTCGACTCCTTCGGATGAACGCTGAAGAATATGGTCGATGCATTGAAGGGGTAGTTAAATACGGATGTCGCAAATTAACGTTCAAATGCAGTCCTCCCTGTTTCTTGGATCTTGGGGATCCAAGTTCTTGTTGGCGAAGAAGAGCTTGATGAGAAGGGGGTAGATTTTGACATTATTGGTGTCAAAATCGATTAAATTATCAAGGCCACTTGCTTCTACAGTTTCGCGAATCGTACAATCATTGAAGTCTGGGAATTTGATGAAGGAGCCACCAAAGAGAGCTTTCATGGTGTTGAATCGGGTAACCGCGGTTTCATTGTGAAGCCATGATCTTATTTTGCTCTCGGATGGTCCAACGGAAGATTATCTAGCGTTTTCGGTTCTAGGTGCCGTTGAATTGAATTGAAGAATAATGTGGGCTACGGTTTAGTTGGATGAAATGAGGTAGGCTTTGAAATAAAGGAGATTCATATATAGGGTGGTTGAAAAGATGGGTTGGGAATTGTGAATTTTAAAAACAAGAAAATCATCGAACAATCGATTGAAAATCTCAAGGCAGTTGATTGTTGTGCAGGGAATTTTTCCCCTCAAGTTTTTGCCTTAAATTTGTTAAAATAGTCGACTGAATATAAGGGTGTAGTCAATTGAAAAATAGGCATCATTGAAGGTTCAGTCGACTGAAATTATAATTCAGTCGACTATTATGCAAGAAAATTTATCCCACAATATTTAGCCTGAAAAAATAGCATTTCAGTCGACTGAATATTGAATGGAAGCCGACTGAATTTAGATACAAAAATTAATGTTGCAGTTTCAGTCAACTACATGGGTTGTTTTAGTCGATTGAATTCATTCTATTTTGACCTATTGACCTATGTGCTTAAAGATATTGCTATTAAAAACTAAATAGTATAAGAACATAGTAACTTTATAATTGTAATCTATTAGAAAACAATATACTTTATTTCAAAACGTGTAAAAGATTCAAAATTTATTTCAAAACAATATATATAAAAATCCTAGTTTTTAGAGGAATGTGAATCGTCAAAGTGCGGTTCAACCTTCGTTATTTCACGTAATGGTCGGATATGTGACCATACATTAGTACGCTCCCAGGAGTTAGGTGGCACCTAAAGATGTTGAGGGCTTTGTTCCCAAGAATATCGTGGCATTTGAGAATGTTGTGGCGACGGTTGATGCACGCTTAGTTTTGAGGAAGACTCGCATAACTTCAAGACAGCTTGTTCTAGAAAGCTTAAGCGTTTAGCATTAAATTTCTGTTCATAGTACAGTTCATATTGCACTTTTAGAGTCTCCTTTTGGTAGTGATGAATATCTTCAATTTTATTCTTCATAGATGGAGAACCAAAACGTAAATTACGTTTAGTTCGTTTCTCCTATGGAGTATATCTAGTATGATGTGTTGGAGATGGTGTAATTTTAACTGGAATATAAACATGAATGGATTTGTGTGAATTCTTTGACGATTCAGAAGAGGGTGTGCTGAAAACGATGGACGATCGATTTGATTCTTCTTGTGAAGACATTTTTGTTCATGAAAACAATTTTTTTTAAAAGTATTGAGCTAAGGAGAACTGTGGAGGAAAGGATGAAGATGAAAAAATGAAGTTAGTGACCTTTATATACAGGATAAAGTTCTATTTTGAGGTAAGAAAAACCTGAGAAGCTAAATATCTGAGCATTTGTGGCCATGAAAAAATAAGACATAGAGAAAGATGAAAATTACTGACTGAATAAGTGATTTGAGGAAGATAATAGTTCATATAACAAGAAACAATATAGCGCAAAGGAAATGCATATAACTACCTTACCAGCCACCTGAGTTCGAGTGCCAGCAGCATCATTTTTGACAAAATTTTATTTTTTTTATTAAAATTTTTACAAAATTTTAATAGTAATTATAAATTATGCAAAGATAAAATACAACTCGACAGAATTTTATAAAAGTATTTTCATTTAAAGATTTTGTAAATATATCAGCTATCCGATTTTCTGATGATACAAATTCTAATGAAATATTGCCTTTTCTATATTATCTTTAAGAAAATGATGTTCGATATCTATGTGTTTAGATCTAGAATGATTTATTTGATTTTTCAATAAATTTATCGCACTCGTATTATCACAATAAATTGTTAATTTAGAAAGATTTATTCCAAAACCCTAAAGTTTTTGCTGCATGTAGATTACTTGAGCACATGCCAAAGCAGCAAAGTTATATTTTGCTTCACACGTCGAAAGTGAAACCCAATTTTGTTTCTTACTAAACCAAGATACAAAAGATCATCCAATAAAGTGACAAGTAACACTAGTACTCTTTCTATCCGTTCGACATCCCCTAAAATCAGCATCTTTATATGATACTAATTCAAAAGGACATTCTTTTAGATAAAAGAGACCGTAGTCTTTAGTCTTGCTTAAGTATCGCAAAATTCGTTTCACTGCCCGCAAATGTGATTCTTTAGGATCTACTTGAAATCGTGCACATAGGCATACACTCATCATTATATCTGGTCTATTAGTACTTAAATATAGCAATGAACCAATCATACTGCTGTATAGTTTTTGGTCAACACTTTTGCCATTTTCATCTCTATCAAATGTAATGTACTATTCGTTGAAGTTGGTTTAGCAGAAGGTTTTCCTCTATACGAAATCATTTTATAATATTATTACAATATTTTTCTTGATTAACGAAATTCCATTTTTTAGTTGTTTAGTTTGTAAACCAAGAAAATATGAAAGTTCTCCCATGTGAGACATTTCAAATTATTTTGTCATAATTTTTGAAAAGTCTTAACACAATTTTTTGTTTTTGGAACCAAAAATAATGTCATCTACATAGATTTGAATTATTAAAATACCATTCTTATCTTGTTTTATAAATAAAGTTTGATCCACTTTACCAATTATAAAACCAGAATTAATTAAATAACTTTTAAGATGGTCATACCAAGCACGAGGTGCATGTTCTAAACCGCATAAAGCCTTTTTTAATTTATAAACACGATCTGGATATTTTTCATGTGGCATAAAGGAGATTGTTCTACAGTATACATTTTCTTTTATAAACCATTTAAGAAAGCACTTTTTACATCCATTTGATAAAGTTTAAAATTATTAAAACATGCATATGCTAATAAGATACGTATAGCTTCTAGACCAGCTACGGGTGCAAATGTTTCATCATAGTCTATTCCTTCTTCTTGATTATAACCTTTGGCAACTAGCCTAGCTTTATTTATAATAATATTTCCTTGCACATCAGCTTTATTTTTATAAACCCATTTTGTTCCGATAACTGCTTGATTACTTGGTCTAGGAACTAACTCCCAAACATCATTATGTTCAAATTGATTTAATTCTTCTTGCATAGTTATAATCCAATAATCATCAGTTAAATCTTCTTTAGCATTGTTGGGTTCAATATTTGAAAGAAAAGCTATGTGACCCATTTGATTTAGTTGATTTCGTGTTCTTATGTTGATATTCATTTCTCCATTTATATTTTCAGCAGGGTGATTTCTTAAAAGTCTTGGTGTAGATCTGATATCATTATTATTTGGTAAATTATTGTTTGTATTAATTTCAATATCATCATCTGAGTCATTTGATTTAGAAATAATTTCTTCATTTACTATTTTATGGTTAACTTTGAAATTTTCATCGAATGACACAATAAGTGTTTCTTCAATTATTTTAGTTCTTTTATTATAAATTCTGTAACCTTTGCTTCGTTTCGAATATCCACTGAATATTCCTTCATCATATTTTGGATCAAATTTACCAAGCTTATCTTTCGTATTCAATATAAAACATTTTGAACTAAAAACTTTAAAATATGATATGTTAAGTTTTCTTCCAATAAAAAGTTCATATGGTGCATGTTTAATTAGTGGCCTAATAGAAACTCTATTTAAAACATACAAGCAGTTGCTACAGCTTCTGCACAGAAATGTTTTGGTAGAGCACTTCCATTTAATAAAGTTCTAGCACATCCTTAAAATGTTCAATTTTTCCTTTATAAAACTCCATTTTGTTGTGGAGTTCTTGAAAATGAAAATTTGTGAACAACTCCTTTCTTATTGCTAGAATTTTCAAAAGATTTATTTTCAAATTCACTACCATGATCGCACCAGATATTTATAATTTTTAAATTCTTAATACTTAGAATTCTTTTAGAAAATATTTTAAAATTTTCAAAAGTATTGCTTTTATTTCTTAAAAAAATTGTCCAGGTATATCTTAAGATATCATCTACAATTTCAAAAACATATCTATTGTGATTTATAGATTGAATTTGAGTTGGTCCAAAAAGATTCAAATGTAATAATTCAAGTGGTTGTAATGTAGAAATCATTTTCTTTGATTTAAAAGAAGATTTTGTTAATTTTCCTAATTGACAAGCATCATAAATATTTTATACTTTAAAATTCATCTTTGGAAGTCCTTTAACTATATCATTTTTAGATATTTGCTTATTGGTTTAAAATTCATGTAATAAAATCTTTTATGCCATAACCAAGGATTATTTTCTTTGGCAATTAGTTACATATTTGTGTTATGATTGACTTTCGTATTCAATATATAAATATTTCTTTCTCTAGTTCCTTCAAATATAAGATTATTATTTTGATCAAAAATTTTGCATTTATTTTTGGAAAAAGTTATATTAAAACCTTTATCACTACAGCGACCAAGATTTTCAACTCTCGAAAATCGACATTTATACGTTCACTGTATAATATGCCGAGTATTTAAGTGTCGAAAACACAGATTGCTAGAGTAAAGAAGAAAAGGTGGTAGAAGAAACAGAAAAGAACAACATAAAATATCACAATTGTAGCGGAACAAAATATAATATATAATAATAGATTTTAAATACAAGAACTTTAATAGTTTTATGCCTATAATCATCAGAATACAATAATCAATACATCAGTCTGGACATTTATAATAACTTGTCTTTATATAGTGGAAATATAAATTAAGTACGAAAATACGTCTCTGTCATCCAACTCGTCTCCTGAGCTTCATAGCATCCTATCCTAAATCTGTGATACTCGGTCTGACTAGAGCATTATAATAAAATAACACCCGAGTCGGTAAGGAAAACCAGCGTGAGAAACACACTCAATTTGAATTATTAAACTTATCAAAATCCATTGAAAAAACAAAGGTATCTCGTAAGACCACCTCACACATAAACATGACAGGTTTTTCCCTTACAATAACCAAAACATTTTTATCAAAATCATTTGATATTATAATAGTATCTAAACAAAGTAAATAGGAAATAGTTAAATGCTTGCATCTCACATTTTAGCATATTTGGGCACAATCAAAACCATACAACACTTATTGGAGCTTGGATCCATACAATGACTGGGATACTGGGGTACCTCCTATCACAGTACACCTCTAGAAAATTGTACCGAGGACCTCGCCAGGATCCCCTACAACACAAGACCGGCCCTACCCCTAACCTAGATAGAACCAAATATGTTATCACCCCGGGTGTTCCCATCCTTAAATCGAGCGCTTATTTTTCCATGCACAACCATATCCATAATTTAAATATATCTGAGGGCTTCTAAAAAGGTGATAACATAACCTAATTGGGTATGAACCACTTAGCCTTGTTGCATCTCCCCTTTTTAGTCATTCTCGGTTGATGAGGCTTGAGGCTAACGATTACCTTTCAAGAACAATTTCAGTTAGAATGCTCATCTTCCTCCAATGACGATGTTCAGATAGCACTCGTCCATACAAGTTGTCCTGAGTCTGGACAAACCAAGTCACCATCTTCACCATCTTCGTGATATTACCATTCACAACGTTCAAACCGGATCAAAGTGGTTTTCAGATGATTAAATCTGATCCCGGTCTTTGTGAAACGATCAATGAATTTGGCTAAAATTGATAGTCGGTTATTTAACTATCAATAAAACATCCATAAAGCAGATATCGGGCCTTGTTATAATCTTTCCAAAAATTTATTTTCAAAATATCTTTATAAGATATATATTCGAATCCCTTCCAAAATTTTCAACATTTGAAATGATTTCAAATCTTGTTCAATGAAACATTCCCGAACCTTCCCAATATTTAGAATATTTTTCAACTCCATTTTTATGTTCAACGCTTGGGAAGTTTCCATTTGTTTCCTATTTTCTCAAAATCATTTACAATTTATATTGTAAATTCCTTAACTCATTTATAACAAATTCTATAAGTTCCGGGATTCCTTGATTTATTCCCTTTAATATTTTCCAAAGTTGAATAACCTTATCTATAATTTCAGTTTCCCCTTTCTACTTCTTTTATGAATTCTATCTCATTTTTTGAAGTTCACTCTTATTTAACTACTCGTGAAAATTTTCTTACATTTCCTCAAATTCCTTTTTTTAGAATTGTCTTATAAATCTCATCTACTGAGTAAACCCTATTTCCAACCTCGAGAAGATTTATAAATAAATTTAAATCATCACAAAACTATATATATAATAAGTACTTAAAGAATAATGATTTATTTTTAAAACATGTTCAAGTAATTATTTAAAATATCGAAACTCTTTTTATAAAAATCAATAACTCATTTTTTTAGATAAACAAATCAATTTTCAAACTGATTTTAAAAATTAGAATTTATTAAAATAAATATTTGGTATTTAAAAAATTCACTTTTCGAGGTATTTCAATCCTAACTAGTTTAAAATTACATAGTTCAATAAAAAAATTTCCCTTCTTAAACAAACATAACTTCTTAAAATTAAAAACATATTTTTAAAATCTTAATAACCAATTCAATTTATAACTTCCTCTCGATTACCATCGCACTACTTCAATTCCGATTCTCCTAACCATTTCCACTTTTCAAAAATAGCATCCACTATTTTTTTCTCAACCTGTTTCCATATTCAAATACAATTTCACTCTATGAATTTCAAATTCCAAATTTAGCAATTACTATCATGTTTCCTTATTTATAAACATCATTTATAAATTTTATAACTCCTTTAAGTTTCACCCTTTTATAAAACTAATCTCACTCATGAGATTCCACTTTATAAGTCCACTTCTTTATAAATTCCATTTATTTTTCAAATCTATTTTTAATATCGATTTCAACGCCTTTCCATATTTTTCAGGCTATCATTTTAAAAATCCATTGTTTAAAATCTTCTGTATGTATTATTTAAAATCTCTATTCAATTTTTTTTTTGAATCGTTCGGTACGATCAAAGAATCAATTATTGCTTATCCAAATCAATCCCTTTTAAATAATCCGAATTTCGATATATATATTTTCATATTAAAAATATCCTTTTATTTCTTAAAAATTCAAAATAATATTTATGGTATTTAAAATACGAAAAGTTAGGCCAGTGCTACTATAGCATCTAATAATTCACATCACAACAATAATCTATAACAGATTATTATAACACATCATATATCACTATATATGAAACTATCCATATTTTTGAGGAATCCAGTTGGATCCCTCTAACCTGTTTTCCCAGCATCCACAGATGTTAGATAACATAAAATACCAATCCTATTTCAAGGAGGATGTCGCGGTATATATGGTCATCCGCTATTATGCGGGAAGCATAGGGTCTCATCCTCCAAAATATGCGAGAATATCAATCCAACTACTAAATATATCCTACTATGTATATATAATAACATCCAAATTGATAATAATCATTAAATTCAACCAGGCATCCAATAATTAATTTCAACTATTTAAATAAATTCTCGTAATCCAAAAGAGTGAAAATTTCTCACCTTAATTTAATTTGCAAACCGTTCCAATCTCGACTTGTTTTTCACGATTTTTATACCTCGTATGAATGAATACGAATTTATTAACATTTGAAATAATTTAAAGCTATCATTAACATACTCAATTTAAATTTAATAACTTAGTAAAATTAAATTTACCTTATTGATTTTTAATTTCCTAATCGATTTCTTCCCTCTCCACATTTTCAGTCAACGAAGAAAACCAAGCTCGACTTCCAAAATTCGACCAACCCCCCACTTCCACTCAAACCATGCCGCAACCCTTCTTCGAATACGTTGCTGATGAACCCCAAACCAAGCACCCATCAAAAATCCTAACCGCCCGGCTTCGACATACAGCACCAGCCGTCTCGGCCTCCCCTTTCCAAACGAATCCAGTCCCCCTATCACCACCGAAATTTTTTAGATAACGAACACGAGACCACCGAACATATATGTTCGACCTAAGTTGCATGGAAATATGGATGATCAAGGGAAAAAAAGAAAATAGACAGAACATAAACTCACACGAATGGAATAATATATAATATTGAACAATATCTTTACAGCGGAAAGTATTAAATACATATATCAGATTCTAACTTAAATTTAGCTTTGGAGAGTTATAAGCATTTATCTTTACAATTGTTGAGAAACATCAAACAAAAACAAACAAACCACAACGGATAATAGAATACGCCCATATGTTGATAAATATCTCAAGCTCTCCTCTAGAAACTCCATCCATCTTCAACTAAATTATTAACTACTCGGATCTGACTGAGTCTTGAAAATACCCGAATCGGGCTTGATAAACCAGCGTGAGAAAGACTAAATAATAAATGACAGTGTCATATATCATCCTTTAAATAAAATCGTTTGAAAAGAAAGAGTATCTCATAAGACCATTCCCACACATAAACACGGACGAGTATACATCAAAACATTTTATATTATTTCTAATGACATTCTTTGAAAACATTTTCAAATAAACTTATTAATCTTATTCAAATGGTTATCCATATAGTACTTTGAGGCTATTCATTATGCCAATACAGACAAAACCATATATTCTTATTGGAGAATGGATTTTCATAACTACCTTCCGATGGGTACACCTCTAGATGGATGTCCCAAGGACCATCACAAAGGATCCTCTACCAACACAAGACCGGCCTATCTCTATAACTAGATAGTACCGAATATATCATCCCCCGGTCGTTACCGACCTTTAAACCGAGAGTCCAAGCATACAAACCACATTATTTTACATCCCGGACGTCATAGCGGGAATAAATATATCTAGAAGGGGATGATCATACCCTTATTGGAATGACCCTCTTAGCCTTGCCGCATCTAACCTTGTTTCGGTCATTTTCGGTTGATAAGGCTTGAGGCAACGATTACTTTTTCACATAGCATATATCACATCTCTGGATGCCACATTGCCATTTTCATTGACTACTAATTGCCTTCCACAAAAATACAACCCTTAAGCTTATATGTGAAAGTGAATAGGATCGTGCAATATGGATATAATAATGCAGAGTAAAGAAATGTAATAAATAGTGCGGAATAAAAAGCAGAATAATAATAAAAATAACACCAGAGATTTTTATAGTGGTTCGGAGCACCGTCCTACGTCCAGTTCCAGACTCCTTCTAGAATTTCCCTAAAACAATAATCCTCACTTAACCCGGAGGAATAGGTATACATAGTCTGAGAAACAGAACAAATACCTGAGCATCAGAATAGGATTTTCATCTCAGCGGTAGAAGAGGACTTCACTAATACAAAAGAATACCTGACACTGTGCGTTCTTGATAAAGCTAATTTGTCTCTGATAGTAAAAATCTCCTATAATCAAATCCTCAAGTGTATGAAGTGTGTGTGAATATATGAAGAGAAGGTAATGCTAAGAATCGAAGATTATGAAAGTTTATTTGAAGACTCAAAGCAGTAAATTGTGTGTCCGCTGTTTGAATGCAAGTATGAGAGCACAAGAAGAATATTAGAGAGTTAGAATGAAATTCGGTGAATGTGAAGTGTTTGGGAACATGTATATATAGTAGTCGGAGAGTTACTGCCATTCGTGAAGGGTTTTGACCAAAAGGAGCATCCATTTCCGTTCAGAGAAGTATCGCTTCCTTTCGCGGAAGAAGATGTCTATTCAAAAAAATGATAGTTTGGCTCAGGTCAGTCAACTGGTCGTTCTTGTCCAGTCGACTGACTATGCAACAAGTTTTAAAAATTAGTATGCATACTCGTGTATGTACAGCAGTCAGTCGGCTCGTGGATTATAGCCAGTCGACTGGCTGTGGTGTTTTTTCACAATTTATTCTGTTTTGATTAAAAATGAGAAATATGAAGTGCGGACTACTTGTGGATAGATTTTAACAAATTTCTAAGACTCAACCATAAGTAATAGATAGTGAAAACATAGATTAAAAGTCTTGATATAGCCATAGTCCTTTGATTGTCTCTGTTTGTCTAGATTAATCGTGTATTCTTTTTATCTTCTAACTTGCTTTGTCATGAATCAAAACTAGTGATTCAACATTCTTTCCCTTTTTGATTGATGACAAACATGTATATAAAAATGCTAGAGAGCAAATATAACAACTCCCCCTGAATATATGACACTTCTTGTACCTGCATCAAAATGATTAGTACAATTCTTCTCCCCCTTTGTCATCGACTAAAAGGAGATATAGCAAAATAGTTTTACTATAAAGTGCGGAAATAAAATCCAAAGCGAGATTAATTAGTACAGGTCTCAAAGAAAAAAAATAAGCAAACAAACATCCAAATGTTCAAACTAAAAATAGAGTTTCAAAGAAGCAAATAACAATAGTTCATACCAAACTTACCAACCAAAAACTTATTCACCAAGATCCCAATTATACTCTCCTTCCGGTGCAGGCTCCTTTCCTGGTCTAGAAGTGCCTTGAGCACCACTGCCTGCTCCATTAATGTCGCTACTAGTATGCCCCTCTGATGTAGACCATGTAAATCGAGGTGCTGGACTCTTTCCTTCGGCGACAGATGTGGCAGTAGTGGAAGAAGAACATGATAATGCATCCCATAAAGTAGAAAAGAAGCCTTTGATCTTATCAAGCTTCTTATCCATTTTCTTGAGCCTTGAATCCAAAATAATTTGATTTTGGAAAAGAATTTCAATGGATTCACGGGTGCTGGAGGAGGTTGCTAAGCGAATATCGTCTTCTTCTTGATGTGCTTCTGGTTCTCTAATTGTAGGACCTCCAGTTTGTTGTTGTGTTTGTTGATGCTTCCAATCTTCAAATGCGGTAATAGGTGGAGGTCTTGTTGGAAGCTTCATAAGACTGATGGTCCTTATATTTATCAATCCGACAGTAGAGAATTCGGAATCTGGTTGACGAACACCAGCATCTAGAAGAAGTCTCATAATATATTCTCCAAAGTAAATAACATGCATATTCCCTTTGGAAAAGGTGAGAAATTCATCCAAAATATGACTTAACCAATTTATGCGTATATTTCCCCATATGGCATAGAGAGCTTTGAAATTTTCTGGATATATTAATTCATATGAGCCGGTTCGTGGGAGAATAGATCGCATAAGCGTCTTGTGCAAGATTCTTGCTTTAGGCCGAAGAAGCTTGGAACGCAATTCAGTCATGTCGTCACTCATGAACATGTGACTAATTCTATATCTTTTACTTGGGTTGCATTCGTCATCATTTAAATCTATACCTTCATTTGGAGATTGAAGGATATGTGTCATTCGATCAAGAGAAAAGAAAACTGGTTGCCCACAGACCAAACTCCATACACAATTATTTGGATTTGACGGCTGTTGGTGGCCAAGATTAAGATTTGCAAAGAAAAGTTTTACCATTAGATGGTTACTGTTGTGGCGATTTGAATTGTAGTCGAGTGGCGACTCTAATCCACATCTCCGCATTAATTCTTGAAGAGAATAACCTCCAAAATCAGAATATACCATGAACGAGCCTTCAAAGGTTCTATAATTTTTCATCTTCTCCCATCTTTCGATTGCGGTTGCGTCGTATAGCCAATGAGCAACATGAGTAATCAACAAACGATGAAGAAGCTTGTTTTGAACGTTTTGATCTTGGAAGAGCCATTAATTTGATGGTTTTGAGAATTATTTGAAATAAAAATGAGGGCTAGGGCTCTGGAGGAAGTAAAAATTATGAAGAAGGTAAAGTGAAAAGATGGGTAAAAGGGGTTAAAAAGGGAGGACATCAATTATTTTGTATAGCCAGTCGGCTGATCAGGATAGGTCGGTCGACTGGTTGATAACCTGAGAGTTTTTTTTTCTCTGTAAACAATCGACTAACCAATATGACTCAGTCGACTGGTTGCCGACCCGAGAGTTTTTACCCATGTAAGCAGTCGACTGACTATATTTATTCAGTCGACTAGCTGAAGTCAAGAAATGCAGTTAAGCATAAAACAAAATTTTATTCAAAAATTATTAAAACAAACATATACATAAAAGAAATAAAAGTGAATATTGAACAATAAAACACATGAAGATTGATTATTTAGGAGTCTTAGAAGAGCATTCATCTGGTTCAACCTTTTTGTTCTCAACATGAGGCTGTAGAGGAGACCAGTAGTTTTGGTGTTCCTAAGAGTTTGGAGATGCTGGAGGCTATTGTGGAGTTTGCTCCTATTGATTCCAGCCAGATAAATGTGGTTGACGAGATGTGGAGTGTTCAATAACGTCATTCTTAGGTGATTTGCCATAGAATTTAAGGGCAATCGATTCTATAAGGTTAAGACGTCTGGAATTCATCCGTTGTTCATAGTACATCTCTCTTTGATTTGCTCCTTTTGAAAGTGGTGGATGTCATCTGTTTTTTCCATAGTTTTTGGAGAAACAAAAAGTGATCTACGTGACTTCTTGCTTTTTGGAGTATATCCTGTGTGATATTGAGCTGGTTCATATCTAGGAGTAGGAGTTGCCAAAGACGAAGTTGAGCTACTTGAAGAAGGATAGCTACTAGAAGATGTTGGTGTAGCAAAAGATAATTTAGAGTTAGAGGAGTCATAGGAATCGTGAGAGGCCATTTGAAAAATATTAAGGAGCTTGAAGTTAATGTTTGAAACTATGTAATTGTAAAGATGATAGCCAATATGAAAAGAATGCATATTTATAGAGGAGATAGAGCTGAGTTTTTGTAGTCAGAAAATACAATGAACTAATAGCCAAAGAAAAAACATATAAAGGGAATGGATGAGAAAATATTTAGATATTAACGGCTATGAGCTGATGAAGTATAAGAATAAGCAAGAAATATAATATAGCATAACTGTAAAGCATGGAGTTACCAGTCGTGAGACCAGAGTTCGAGCTCCAGTAGCTACATATTTTTTGTTAACCGAAATTTTCAAGAAAAATTAGAATCAAGCTTCTAGCTGAGGTAAGAAACATCATAGCTCAAATGGCGAGAAGGAATTGTAAATCTATAACCAAGAGATCATGAATTCAAGTCTCTCTAGAGTCATAAAAAAAATTATTTTTTCAAAAAAAGTTTATATATATATTTTATCAAATTGTGTTAGGAAAACTGCACAAATACAAATAGAGTATATATATATATGCATAAAAAAATTTACGAAAAATTTATAAAACTTTAAAAGAGACGATTCCAAGTTCTCGTCTTAAACTGATGAAAGTATTTTCATTTAAAGGTTTTGTAAAAATATCTGCCAATTGTTTATCATAGCAAACTAATTCTAGATTTATCAAATCCTTTTCAATATTATCACTAAGAAAATGATGATGAATGTCAATGTGTTTTGTTCGTGAGTGATTGACAGGATTTTTAGATAAATTTATAGCACTAGAATTGTCACAGTAAATAGTTGACTTAGATAAATTAAAACCAAAATCTTGTAGTGTTTGTTGCATATAGATAACTTGAGCACATGCCAGAGCTGCAGAAATATATTCCGCTTCACATGTTGTTAATGAAACACAGTTTTGTTTCTTACTAAACCAAGATACAAGAGACCGTTCAATGAAGTGAAAAGTCCCACTTGTACTTTTTCTATCTATCCAGCTTCCTCCAAAATCAGCGTCACTATAGGACACTAATTCAGAAGGACATTTCTTTGGATAGAATAGTCCAAAATCCTTGGTTTTATTAAGATACCGTAGTATGCATTTCACTGCTCCTAAATGTGATTCTTTGGGATCTGCTTGAAATCGTGCACACAAGCAAACACTCATCATTATGTCAGGTCTACTAACTATTAAATATAGTAACGATCCAATCATACTTCGATATAATTTTTGGTCAACACTTTTGCCACTTTCATCTTTGTCAAGATGTATAGTTGTACTCATAGGAGTTTGTTTGGTAGAAGTATTTTCCATACCAAAGCGTTTAATTAGATTGTTACAATATTTTTCTTGATTTATAAAAATACCATTTTCTAATTGTTTTATTTGTAAGCCAATAAAATAATTTAATTCACCCATATATGACATTTCAAATTCATTGGTCATTATTTTAGAAAATTCTTGACGTAGTCTTTCATTTGTAGATCCAAAAAAAATATCATCAACATATATTTAAACAATTAAAATATCTTGCTTGTTTCTTTTAATAAAAAGAGTTTGATCAACCTTCCCAATTTTAAATCCAGAATCTATTAAGTATTTTTTAAGACGATCGTACCAAGAAGGGGTGCTTGTTTCAGACCGTATAAGGCCTTTTTAAGTTTATAGACATGGTCAGGAAATTGTTCATGTACGAATAAGGGAGGTTGTTCAACATAAACTTTTTCTTTTATAAGACCATTTAAAAAGCCACTTTTAACATACATTTGATATAATTTAAAGTTATGAAAACATGCATAGGCCAGTAAGATTCGTATTGCTTCTAGCCTAGCGACTGGAGCAAATGTTTCTTCATAGTCAATCCCTTCTTCTTGATTATATCCTTGAGCAACTAATCTAGCTTTATTTCTAGTAATATTTCCTTTTACATCTGTCTTATTTTTGAAGACCCATTTTGTACCAATAACTGATTGATCACTAGGCCGTTGAACTAAATCCCAAACGTCATTTCTTTCGAACTGGTTTAGCTCTTCTTGCATAGCGATTAACCAATTTTCATCGGTAGATGCTTCTTTAATATTTTTAGGTTCAATATGAGAAAAGGAAAGCTACATGACCCGTTCGATTTAATTGAGTTCTTGTTCTAACAGATGAATTGAGTTCTCCAATAACATTAACAAAAGGATGATCTCTTAATAATCTAGGTGGAGATCTTAATTCATTGTTATTGTGAACAATGTTTTCATTATTTTCAAGATATGAAATTTCTGTATTTGCGATATTATCAGGAAATTCTTTATCATCTCTTATACTTGGGATTTTTTTTAAAATTTTCATCGAAGGATACATGAAGTGTTTCTTCGATGATATTTGTTCTTTTATTATAAATTCGATAAGCTTTGCTTCGATCTGAATATCCTAAAAAGATTCCTTCAACGGATTTTGGATCGAATTTGCCAAGCTGATCTTTTGTGTTTAAAAAAAAACATTATGAACCGATAACTTTAAAATAAGAAATGTTTGGTTTTCGTCCATTAAGAAGTTCAGGAGGAGTATTTTTAGTTAGTGGTCGAATAGAAACACGATTCAAAACATAACAAGTGTTGCAACTGCTTCAGCCCAGAAATGTTTTGGTAACGTACTTCCATTTAACAACGTCCGTGCACATTCTTGAAGGTTCTATTTTTACATTCCACAACTCCATTTTGTTGTGGAGTTCTAGGAAATGAAAAATTATGGAATATTCCCTTTTTCTTACAAAAATGTTCAAAGGGTTCGTTTTCAATCCATGATCACTTCTTATGTTCTTTATTTTCAAACCTTTAAAATTTTGAATTCTTTTGACAAAAGTTTTGAAATTGTCAAAGGTATCACTTTTATTTTTCATAAAAATTGTCCAAGTATATCTAGAAAAATCATCAACAATTACAAACACATATCTACTATGATTAATGAATTGTACTTGTGTTGGTCTAAATAAATCCATATGTAGTAACTCAAGTGGTTGTAAAGTTGAAATAACCTTTCTAGATTTAAAAGATGACTTGGGTAATTTTCCTAACTGACATGCATCACAAATATGATCAATTTTAAAATTCATTTTTGGTAGACCTTTTAATAAATCATTTTTAGAAAGCTTGTTTATAGCTTTGAAGTTAATATGACAGAATCGTTTGTGCTATAACCAAGGATCATTTTCTTTGGCTATTAAACACATTTCTGAATTATGATTTATTTCATATTCAGAACATAGATATTTCTGTCTCTATTTCCTTCAAAGATAAGATTTTGATTTTGATCAAAAATTCTACATTTGTTTTCAGAAAAAGTAATTTGAATCCTTTGTCACATAATTGGCTGCTACTAAGTAAATTATGTTTTAAATTTTTGACTAGTAAAATATTTGAAATAAGAGGTAAATTTGAAATACCATTGTTGCGCACATCTCCTTTGCTGATGATATAGCCTTTGGAGTTGTCTTCAAATGTAACGGAGCCTCCATCTGAGTAAGTAATATTTGATAGCATATCTTTATCTCCTGTCATATGTTCTGAGAAACACCGTCGAGTATCCATTTTCCTCTTTTCTTAAGTGGGACCTACAAAAAATATGAGATGACATTGATACCCACCCTTTTAATAGGGTCCTAAGAGTTAAATCTTAGGAAACCAAACCCAAGAGGGTTCAGTATCTCATTTAAAAATATAATCTTTACTCTTATGAAAAGTTTCTAAAAAGATGTTTATATATTTCTTCCTAATCAAACTGTTGTTTGTTTTAGGAACCCAAACTTTTATGCTTTTTGGATAAGAATTCCTTTTTGTCTGTACTGTAGTAGGATTAACATTTCTCCTAATTTTCTTTTTAGGTGAAGCTGTTGTTTTCTTAACATATCCTAATCCTTTTCTACTTGAAACAGATTGAGAGCTATCAATAATTTTAGATAAATTTTCTCTTCTTTGTTAAAGTTTGAAACATTCTTGGTGATGCTTTCTAACTTAGTTTTGAGACTAGTATTATTCAATTCTACCAATTTTACCTTAGTTTTTAGTTCATGATTTTTAGAAACAAGAGCGTCATTCTTCTCGTTTTGAGTTTCAATTTCTTGACTCAAAAGAGTGAGTTGAGAATTGATATTAGAGAATGATTCTTGTAATTTTTCAAGTTCTTCCTCTAGTATTTTCTTCTCACCTTTAAGCATATCTCTTTCGAATTCTGCTTTGTTCAGATGTTCGCGAATCTCCTTATATTTTCTTTTAAGATTTTTCAGAGTATCAACTAGCTCTGAATTTATCTCTATCATATCATCAAAAGTAAAATCACTAACCTCGTTTTTAGTAGCCATGAAACTGACATTTGCTTGCTCGTTTTCACTGTCACTACTATTATCTGATGAAGAGGTATCTGAATCATCCCATGTTATGGAGAATGCTTTCCTTTTTCTTATCTTTTCTGCCCTTGTTGAAGTATTTTTTCTTTAGTATTGGACATTCTTTCTGGATATGACCTTTCTTATGGAAATTAAAACATTCTAGAACTGAAGATGATGGTTTGTTTGGAAAGTTCCTTTTTCCATTATTTCTGTTGTTTTTTCGGATTTTCAACAATTTTTTGAAATTTTTGGCAATAAATGCTACATCTACATCTACTTCATCTAAATCTTCATCTTTTTCTTCTTCATCATGGAAAGCTATGTTCTTTTTGTCTTGTGCTTGTACTCGTTTTGTCTGCAAATTCACTTCATAGGACATTAGATTTCCTATTAACTCTTCTGGTTTTTATGGTAGAGAGGTCATTAGCTTCTTCAATAGCCAAGACTTTTCTTTTCCATTCATCCATTAAAGAGTTTAGGATTTTTGATACAATAGCAAAATCAGTGTACTTTTCTCCTAATCCTAATAGTGAATGATGGATATCTTGAAATCTAGTGTACATATCATTGATGGATTCATCTTGTTTCATTCTAAAGTTTTGAAACCGATTTTTGAGCATGGAGATTTTGCTTTGTTTGACTTTGTTAGTTCCTTCATGAGTGATTTTAAGCGTTCTCCATGTTTCATAAGTAGTTTGACACATGCTAACATGATTAAATTCATTTCTATGTAGTGCACAAAATAACATGTTCATTGCATTAGCATTAGCAGTAGCATCTGATTTTTGTGTGTTTGACCATGTGGAGTATTCTCCAGTAGGAAGAGTGAATTCACTCTGTGTGACGTTCCATGATTCAAAACTATTTGATTGCATATAGATTCTCATACGAGTAGCCCAATAGTTATAGTTCAAACCATTGAAAAATAGAGGTCGTGCAGTGGATTGACCTTCAAAAAAACTAGTGTTAGTGACAGTGTTAGTGGCAGTGCTGGTGTTGTTTTCCATATTAGCAAGATATCAGATAACTGTGTAACGGTTATAAGGTGCCTCGCTCTTATACCAAATGAAAGTGAATAGGATCGTGCAATATGGATATAATAATGCAGAGTATAGAAATGTAGTAAATAGTGCGGAATAAAAAGAAGAATAATAATAAAAATAACACCAGAGATTTTTATATTGGTTCGGAGCACCGTCCTACGTCCAGTCCCAGACTCCTTCCGGAATTTCACTAAAACAATAATACTCACTTAACTCGGAGAAACAGGTACTGAGCAGCAGAACAGACACCTGAGCAGCAGAACAGGATTTTCGTCTCAGCAGCAGAAGAGGACTTCACTAATACAAAAGAATATCTGGCACTGTGTGTTCTTGATAACACTAGTTTGTCTCCGATAGTGCAAACCTCCTATAATCAGATGTATGTTAAGATATGAAGAGAAGATAATGCTAAGAATTGAAGATCATGAAAGTTCATTTGAAGATTCAAAGCAGTAAAATGTTTGTTTTTTGAATGCAAGTATGAGAGCACAAGAAGAATATTAGAGAGTTAGAATGAAATTCGGTGAATGTGAAGTGTTTGGGAACATGTATATATAGTAGTCGTAGAGTTACTGCCATTGGTGAAGGGTTCTGACCAAAAGTAGCATCAATTTCCATTCAGAGAAGGATCGCTTCCTTTCGTAGAAGAAGATGTCTATTCAAAAAAATGACAGTTGGGCTCAGGTCAGTCGACTGGTCGTTCTTGGTCAGTCGACTGACTATGCAACAAGTTTTAAAAAATAAGCAGTGCATACTCTTGTATGTACACCAGTCGGTCGGCTGGTGGATTATAGCCAGTCGACTGGCTGTGGTGTTTTTTCACAATTTTCTCTGTCTTGATTAAAAATGAGGAATATGAAGTGCGGACTACTTGAGGATAGATTTTAACAAATTTCTAAGACTTAACCATAAGTAATAGATAGAGAAAACATAGATT
The DNA here is from genome assembly GCA_030765085.1 of Allium cepa. NCBI lineage: Eukaryota > Viridiplantae > Streptophyta > Magnoliopsida > Asparagales > Amaryllidaceae > Allium > Allium cepa. The sequence goes on along the minus strand of CM060932.1, from coordinate 968,897,052 downwards.
AAAAGTCTTGATATAGTCATAGTCCTTTGATTGTCCCTTTTTGTCTTGATTAATCGTGTATTCTCTTTTTCTTCTAATTTGCTTTGTCATAAATCGAAACTAGTGATTCAACAATATGTCCCAAGGAGGGTGTTAAGCTAATGGAAGTTGCCTTCTCCGCCACCACAGATGTATGTTTGTAAAAACCAATGTACGTTATCTTTAGAAATGCAATGCCAAACAAACATCCATACAAGTTTTCTAGAAATAGGATAAACCGAAGACACTCTCCTACTACCACAAGTAGCGAGTAGTCCTTGCAATCCCAAAAATCTCCACAACGAGGAGACCACTACCATAAATAACTCTATGATGGAAGCTACCCAAAGAATGTCAACAAGTAGTCCTCACACTATAAAGATACACGGTCTTTAATAATCATCATCTTCAACATGTCTTCACATTCGAACATATACATTGGTTCGAAGATGTTTTTCAGATAGGAATCACACAAGTCCGAACCCGGTTCCTTCGAAATCCAATTATAGATAAAAAGTGAAAATCAGTATATAAGATCATTAAGTCTCTTTTCACTTTAATTCTTTTTAGATGATTTCAAAATCTCTCACTTTTTGCTTAGAATAATTCTGAGTAATTCATTCTTTTGCTTGGATAATATCTCAAATTTCCTCACTTAAATCTTGATCCAAATTCCATAACTTTTAGACGGGTCAAAAAAATGCTATTTAAGACATCGTTTACGATAAACCCTAAAATCAATCTTAGCAAACATTTTTGAGTAAATATAACCATAGGAATTATTCTAATTTTACTCAACATCAATTTCCGTTTTCAACAGGTGCTATGGGCGGAATAACGGTGAAAACACCTTTTAAATTCCACGAATAGGAGGAGTTCCCTCTTCGGATTTAATACCAAGTATAAGAAGATTTTCTCTATGCAATCCAAATCTTAATTTTTTTTATTTTGGAGATTGCTTAAATTTTGGATAGTACCGATCTTCTTTTATTTCAAAAACTTAATATAATCTTTTTATAACATCCCGGCTTTCCTTTCGATCTGTTCCACCCCTCGACTAAGAAAAAAAACATAGGCCAGGTAAGTTCGAGGCACTGGTTGCTCCATCCCTAACCTTAGTTAAACACCTTGTTTTATCTTTCTAGATCTCACAGGCATGACAAATATACTAGTCGTTTCCGCATACTCAGTTATCAACTTTATTTTGAAATTGATTTTAAATATTCTAAATTATCTTTTAAACACTTAGGTTTTTCTTTTAAAAACATTCATAATTGATTTCAGGAAAAATCGTCACTTTTAAACTCATATTCAAAAAGTTATAGAATTCGCAGCATAAAAGTGCCGCGGAAAGTGCTATTTAAGCTTATTTGATTTAAACAACTTTTTAATATTTGGAAATTCATATTTTTCATTTCATATATCTTCTAAACTATTTAAATGGATTTATCAAATTTATTTTACATTTTTCAATAATTAAAAACGTTCATTTAAACGGATTTCCCATTATGGTCACTTAAGTGCACTAGCGCGATTTTTCTAGAAAATTGATTTGGACTTAATTCAAAATCTACTCAACAAAATTTTTATTTTCTTTCTTTTTTTAGAAGATATGGATATAATAGTCTAAAATTTTCTTATCACGAACAACTTCGAGCTATATTCCACTCTATACACTCATTTGAACTTTTCGTTGCGAAATCGCGAACTATCGTTGTGCGATGCACCTAGTTTTAACTTATTTTTTGATATTTAAAATAATCTATTCGAATTGAATTTTAACACTTATAGAATCATTACAAATCATTTTATATCAATATTTTCACCTTTTAAAGCTTTTAAAATGAATTTTCGCTATTACCATATTATAATATTATTATATTCCTATTATTTTAATATTAAATTTTAAATCCAATTTCAATTCAATTTCAATTCAAACTTCAAATTAATTTCAATTAAAACTTAGATTCAAATCTAGTTTCAATTTAAACTTCAATTCAACCTTAATTTCATTTTCAATTTTCAAAATAGATTTCAATTTCACTATTCATCTTAATTGTAAGTTCAATTTCAATTTAACAATCCTTTTTAATCTCGTTCAATTCCAATATAAAAGAGACTTATTTTTTCAAAGTGTTTCATATCACCAAAATTGGGTCTTTTTAATAAAGGGATCACTTAATCAATGATGATAGAAATCTGATGTCCATATTAACATCACAACTATACAAACAATCATATGACATTAACATATTCAATATGGTAAATGTCATAACATTACTATGGATTATCCAACATTTAAACAATTATTCAAACATCCATATCATAAAGCGGTAATTATCTATCATGGAAAACCAATTAACCAATCAATATAAATTATATAGCAGTGAGAATTTTCTCACCTTCATTTCCACTCCGTCAATTTTTTACGTAAGCTACGCGCCTCTCAAACTAACGTGCTATTTTCCAAACGTCTCGAATTAGCTACTTTTCTTTCCTTATCCTTTTCTTTTCCTTCTTTTCTTTTTTTCTTTTGTTTTTTATACAGGTGTGGCCGTGGCTTTTGGAAGGGAATATGGAAGGTACGGCCTAGGGTAGCTTGGGTAAATGGCTTTGGGTAGGCGTGTAGGTGGGGTAGGCATGTTTTTTGAGGTGGGTAGGTGATTTGGGGGGCTCGGCCTTGGCTATAGGTGGTGGGTAAAGCTTGGGTGTGGGCTAGTGGAGCTTGACTATGGGTTAAAGGAGGTGGTAGGTGGTGACGGAGGCGTGTATGGGTGGTAGAAGTGGGGTTTGGGTGTGTAGAAGCTTGGTTAAGGTGATGGAAGTTATGGAAGTGAAAGAGAGGTTGCATGCCATGGAAATGGAAGTGGAGAGGGTGAAGAAGAAGATGGAGGAAGTGAAGAAGAAAGCTAAAGAATGAATTGTGCAAAAATGAAGGGTATGCATGCTTATTTATAATTGAGTTTGGGAAGGTAAATGACTTGAATACCCTTAACTTACTTTTTGACTTTTGCTTAAGCATGATGTGAAGTGCATTAATGGTGAAAAGGATGTTAAGATGTGATTTGTACTTAAGAAATGATGTTTGCTTCTTTTTCTTAAACTTCAAATTGTTAAAATAACTTTTGCTCCTTTTCCATGTAAGATAAAACTTATGCATTAATGAGAAAAGATAGTTTAGTGATGATGTTGTTTAGTATAGACTTTTTTATAGGTTTATGTCAAATCATGTTGCTTTTTGAATTATTTGTAATATTTGACTTTTCAAAGTGTATTTGGTTTTATATTTTAAATGTAACAGTAAAATAGTTTGTAAAGTTCATATATGTGTTAGGAAACATATCATGTTGCAACAACTTGACGATGACTTGTTTTAGTTGACCTTTTTGTTAAGCTATATATTGATGTAAACCAAACTTAAAAATGAAATTCTTACTTCTTTAAATAAATTAAAACATGTCTCTTTATATTTTAAAATCATATTTAATTAATATCAAAACCTCTAATTTTACAGTGTATGTAAAACTGACAAAATTTGGTTTTTTTTGTAAAAAGATTATTAATATACTTTTAAATATTTTAATATACTTTTATTATCTTTATGAGATGTTTTTAATAAAATTTATCCTCTCAAATAAATATTTAAACTATTTATTAAATCCTTAATTTATTTTTAACAAAACTTAACTTTTGCTGATTTGTTCTAAAATTCAAGTTTATACTTTGTAATTAGTAATTATAAGAAAAGATAATTTCTCTATTATTATTTATTATATATAACATATTTATTTAAGTTTTCAAATTCGTTTAAATTTAAAATAAATAAAATATCTCATTTTCGAAGTAGAGAAATTACGGGTCGTTACATTCTCCCATACTTAAAAGCATTTAGTCCTCGAAATGAAAGTTAGAAAAAGGAAACTATATCATACTCATATCCTCAAACATTTTGACTTATCCATACCGATGATAGAAAAATAAGAAGGTCGATATCATAACAACACTAAAATGAATGATGCCAAACACATAGAGATTTCCCACATTAACTTAAGTACTTATCATGTACTTAAGGTTATATGTAAGACTTCTATCATACCCATCCTAGTGCGTACTACATACTTAAGATAGTATACACAACAACCAAACAAGAATATACATTCAAAAACAACCAAATTGATATTATATCAACATAAGCGAATACATCCACATAACACTTATATCTTAGTGCCTATTTTTGAGATAACTATCCAACTACTATGTAGACATACCAAAAACAACATACTATATATGATATTTGATTCGATCTATTATTCGAATCCACAACTTTACTTTCGAACTAGTATCGATCCCTCGATTTTCTAATGCGGACTTTGATCAAACTTCTTGATTACAAACCATTGCTTTCCTTGCATAGCTCTCAACTATGACAAAAAACTCGAGCACATAACTGTAAATTCTTATCAATGTTCACCGTCAATAATTGAGTGATAAATCCTTTTTAAGATTGATGTAAACACCTCAAAGTTGTAACGACTCGAAATTTTCGACCCCGAAAATTCGACACCAATACGTTCACTGTAGAAGTGTCGAGCAATTAAACGTCGGAAATATCAGATTGTTAGGGTAAAAAAGTAAAGAGGTAGGAAAAGAAATAGAAAACACAGGACATAAACTCACATTCGCAGAGGACTAAAATATAATATCAAATAATATCATTTATTCAATGAAAAGCTGTAGTTGTCAATTTTATATACAATACATTAGAGTACATCAAAGCACAACAAACTGGACAGTTGTAGCGACTTATCCCTGACTATTATCAATACAATCTTAAATGTACACCGGGGAAATACTCCATACGTTCATGTCATCCAGCTCGCTTCTTTTGCTCTAGAACGTCCTAACCAAAAAATCTATAATACTCGGTCTGACCGAGCATTACATCAAAGTAACACCCGGGTCAGGTTGGAAACCAGCGTGAGTAAACCTATATAACATGAAATACTAAGCTATAAAACTTATTTGCAAACCAGGGTAACTCGTTCCTCTCTACGAGTTTTAATCATTCTATAGCCAAACACTTATTTCACAAATAATGTCTAAGTACCGTTACTTAGTTTAAATGGTCAAGTTTACAAAATTTATTTCATTCCAGACTATTTGATTTAAAATCAATCTATAAAGAATTATTGTAGATTACATATCGAAGTGGTTTCGGGTATTTGCTGATACCCGACCCCGGTCTCTTCGAATCCAATGTCATCATTAAACCAAGTTATTTAATAACATACACACACAGAAATCTATCATATATATGATTCACATTTATTAATAGATCAAGCCAGCCATTTCATGTAATAGATATATCAAACAAACCAAGGCATTCAATTCCGCTTTATCATTCATAAGCACGATTAATTAGTCCATTTCTAATTAATTTAATAATCACAAAATAAATTAATTATTTTTAAATATTGTTTAATTATCATTAATTAGCCCTTAAATTAATAATTGAAATTAATTCTTTAATCATACGATCATTCAACCTTTAATTATTTACATTAATTAATGATCCTATAAATAATTACCTTAAGTTATCATCCTCAATTAATCACCTTAATTAATTATCCATAATTAATCACTTAATCCAATCATCCATAATCAAGATAAACCAATCACCTAATTTATAATTGATTTAATTTAAACTAAATAGATTGATTACTTAATCCTGCTTAAATACCATTAATTAATTACAAACCATTTGTTATTATGAAATTAATTAATGATCCTTAATTATCCATCTTAAGTAATTATCCTTAATTACTTTCATTAAGTAAGTATTCCATTGGTTAATTATCCTTTAATTAATTAACCTTTAAGTGCCAATTAATTATCGAATTAATTAACCTTAAGTTAATTACATTAATTAATTAACCCTTAATTATTAATTAATCTTATTAATTAATTATCCCTTAATTAATTAACAAATTAACTCTTTAATTACTTCCCTTAAGTAATTATCTTTTAATCACTTGATTAATTAACCCTTAATCATTAGTCAATTATCCTTAATTAATTAATATTGATCCTTTAATTAATTAAGACCCTAATTAATTAAGATAAAACTTAAATTAATTTATGATAATTTATTTAAAAAAAACTTTAACCAACCCATAACTTAAATGAAACATTTTTTTAAAGAAATGGGTTAAGAAAATTTATTTAATTTAAAACTTGCTTTGTTTTAAAATTTTAAAACCTTGTAAGCACATCATTGAACTGACTCGAGGCGACTCGAATATCAACCCGAGACAAATCCCAAAATACCCGAGCCTAATACCGAGTATCTCCCTTCTTTTTCTTTCCCTTTTCTTTTTAACTTAATTTTGAAAACTGGAATCTCACTCGTGTACTAACACGAACCAAACCCAGACTTTCCTAAAACGAAACTCGAGACAACCACCTTCTTCTCCAAATGTTCGAAACAACACAACAATATCTGGTACCAAGGAAATGCGTACACGTGCACATCGCCTCACCGCCCCTTCGATCATCTTTGCCGTAGCCTACAGGTCGCCAACGACCCATTCGTACATTCCAACCACCCAACACAAACGATTGCGCTAGAAATCAGAATCGAGCAATTCGATCACCAACCGGCCATGAATACCGATTAACAAACTCCCCTTATGCCACGACCTCCGACCAACTGGAGCCGCGTCATCATGGCCCTACCTTTGCCACACGATCCACTCGCTATTCACCATATCCTGGGTCAATTTGACATCGCCACGACGCCGCAATAGCCTCGAGTTCGACCCCGTTCAGAATGACACCTAAAACCCTAAATCTCTTCCGCCCCACCACCACGACATCATAGAAATCGATCCACCATTTTTCCCATGACTACCACCCCTCTAGCCTCTTCTAACCTAAATCCCAAAACCCAAAAAACTTCGCGTTCGCCAGAAATTGCTCCACGCCCAATTTCTGTTTATTACCCCTTTTCTCAATGAATTCTTAACTAGAAATAATGATTAAGGTCCTAAAAATCATCATTTTACAGTACGAAACCAATCCTATAATCAAAACATAGAATTTAGAAAATTGATTTTTCTAATTTGAAAAGATTTCCCCTGTAATATATGCTTCCAGTAATCCTAATTGTTAATTATACTTAAAAACATTTTAAAATTAAAATCTGGTTATTTCTATCATTTTCCTTTTAATGATCATAACCTCAAACTATAAATATGAAGAGATTTGAATTTATTTAAAGTATTCTTGAGCATGATGATCAAATAGAGGCATGCCTGTATATATACAGTATATTCAATTTGTACACACAGAAAAATCATACTATTTCATTCATGCAAACCAGGTCCAAACTATTCCTTCAACAAATCATTTCATGCACAGAGATATAAACATGATTTAGCTTTATATGTTAAGGTTTACTCACCTGGTACAAAAAACAGAGACGGAGAACCTGGAATTGAACTTGGTTTGAACATGAAAACTGATCTGGACTTGCTTGAACGATCTGATCTTTACTTAATTCAGTTTGAAATGCAAGAAGTTGTTTAAATTTTCTTTTCTGGTTTTGATCTGAACTTTTAGTTTGAATTTGAAACTGGGGACATGTTATTGCTTGATTTTTGAAAACCTAGAAAGTGATTCTTGCCCTTTGATCTGAATTTAGTTTCTTGATCTTGAACTTTGTTTGAATTGAAAGAGGTGTTTTATTTTAATTTTTTTTATAGATTTTATTTTGTGTTTTTAATTTCAAGTTTTTGGATTTCTTTAGAAAATGGAAGGTGAAGAAAGAATTAAAATGAGGTAATGATATGTATGTATAAGCTTTGTTTTCATTTTATCTATTAATTTTGAAATTGAAAAGAAAATTTTAAAAAAATAAGACACTTGTATTTTTGCATGACATATTATCTTCCACTTGTTGATGCATGTTATTATTAAGCTATAAATGTTTTAATGCAATTTAAAATGGTTATACTTGTCATTTGCATGCTAATTATGATTTTTAATATGCATTTATATATAATCTCAATTTAGTTTTACATTATATATTTTTTTATATTTTTTTCCAAATTTATATTAACATAGGTTTTAAATGTTCATTTATGTAAAATTTCAAAAGAGTATATTAAACTTTTTATTATATTTTCCAATTTTAGTCTAATATACATGATTTATATTTTTATTCATTCGTTTTCTATTATTTATACTTATATAAGTTTTAAAGAAAATGATTTTAAAATATAATTATACCTTAATAAATAAATGAAATATATATGTATTAGAATTTAATCCTTAAATAGCTTTTGAAAAATTATTATATTGAATTCAAAACAATAGATTCCTAATCACAATATATATATATATATGTATGTATTATAATTAGAAATATCTTATGTGAATTTTTGATATATACAAATGCATCCACATTTTTACAACTTCCAAATATTCTACTTCTCATGGCATATAGACACACATATATATCTTTATATATATATATATATATATATATATATATATATTCTATCTTGAATTAAATAGTGAAATATATTATTCATTTATCCAGAGATTTTTTTTTCAATATTTATTATAATTTCCAATCTATATATATATCCAGATATTTACCAGAATTTTATTTTTTAAACATACAAATCAGTATTTTAACAAATTTAATCATGTTAATTACCAATTAACAGACGTCTAAAAATTAGGGTTATCACATTCCTCCCCCCTTAAAATCTTTTCGTCCTCGAAAAGGAACGAAGCCATGATTTTATTAAAAAGCTTATTATTAGTTAAATTATCCTTTAAACATTTTTAACTATAAACTCCTTTTTATTCAAAAATTTAAAATAACTTTAAAATCTACATAATATCAAAATAGCTTTTTAAAAATACTTTTTATAACTCGATGTCTCAACAAGTCCATCCTCGTTCTCATAGAAATTCGGTCATACGATTATCAGGCGTAAGACTGAAAATCTATAAGTACTTGGTAAATTAGTTTTCAACACCCAATGAAAATACTTAGAAAACATTTTTTTCTTTTTGAAAATGTAGAAAACATGTTTGAAAATATAGAAACATTTTTGGTGAGAATACTCTGGAAATCATCACCCTCTCCATGGTCGCAGTTAACCCGATAGTTACGTTGCCATCCTGGCAAAATCCATCGAAAACTGTAGGCACTCCGTGCCCCTCGATTACACCATGGAGCCCACCACAGATCACAGCTACATCTAGGTTTTTCGTCGCCATCACGGAAAACCCATGTAAGGGTAGGCATCAGCGCCCTCGAATTTCGCTGCCAAATGAAACTTCACCACTCCTACATAGATCGTAGACTACATCAGTCGAGTCCCCTTATAGCCGTAGGCACTCACTGCCACACGAATTTCGCTATGTCTTCATAGCTCGTAATCTACCGATGGTATGTTGCCATCACGGAAAAATCAAACGTAGATCGTTGGCTCTCATTGCCACACGACTTCCACTATGGTCCGTAGTAGATCGCAGTGACATCGAGTTACACTGTCGTCAAAGCATAACCCAAATGTCTCTGTAGGCATCAGCGCCCTCGACTTTCGCTACCCACACACAATCCTTAGGAACTTCAGTTTTTCCGGACTTCCTTCCAGGATCCAATTTAGAATCCCCCTTAGGCTCAAGGCAGAACCACCCCGTGGATCTTCTATGAAGTTCATTTTATGGGAGCGCCTTTTTCCTAGAGCCAATCTTAAAACATTTTATACTATAAACATATAGTATCTTTCAAATCATACTCTTTATGATAAAAATCTCCTTTATACAAAATCGATATCTCAGTTCCAAACTTGGCTTTCCAAATTTCCAAAATTGATTTCTCCCAAAAATTAAAAGCCTTTCAATATCCATAGGTTCCAAAACCTTTTTCCAAAATCATTCTCATAAAATCATATATATGTATATGTATGTATGTATAATCTTGAAAAATCTTTGGATCACTTCATACTTATATAAATTCCCTATTATACTTTAATTATTTTTCAAAGATCTTTTCTTCTAGCTATAGATTCATCAAGGGGGAGATTACAAATGTAACAAATACATATAGCTTTATTTATGCCAAATCAAATATTCAAGTTTGATTTCTTTTAAAAAGTTATTTGCCACCTTACTTACTTTTTATAAAATGGGTTTTAGCTATAGTGATATCGAATTTCCACATTTATTCATCATGTAATTTCAAAATATACTTTTCCATTATAATTTTTTTTACATTTCTTTCAAAAATTTCAATACCTATTACATTCAAGCCCGTACAATGTACATATATCATCCGTATGCAATATCTAATCTGATCGCTCACTCGATCACACAATTTCACTTCCGAACTAGTATCGTCCACCCGACTTCCTAGTGCGGACTCAGATCTAGTTTCTTGATCAGAAACCGTCATTCTCCTTGCATAGCCCTAACTATGATAGAGAATTTGCAGAATCAATCAAAAATCCATATCTAGGTTTAGCCGTCGAAAATCGAGTGAAAAATCCCAACTCAGATCGATATATTATCTCGAAATTCTGTGCTCAAATCTGGATCAAATCAATATGCGAATAGAATAACATACATACATCCTACGTATTTATCTCCATTGATTATTGGCTAAATCAATTCTCTTTCTATTCATATTCATTTTCATTTCTATTCACTTATCCATAATTGCTTCAATTTCCATTTGGATTGTCACTTCAACTCTTATCTCGATTGGTATTTAATTAAATTGATATTTAACTATAAACAGTTTGCACTCTGACCAGCTTGAAATTAAAAAATAGCTTGACAAGTTTAAAATAGATAAGTGGTTGTAAAATAGTTTTTAATTATAAAATAGCTGTAAATAGTTAAGTAGTTATAAATAGTTGTAAAATAGTCAAATAGCTGTAGAATAGTTAAATAATTACAAAATAGTTGTAAAATAATAATTTGTATAAAATAGTTGTAAAATAGTGATTTATTTATAAAACTGTAACATTCCCATTTTTAAAATAAAATTCAAATTGGTAATTAATTCAAAAAATGAAATTAAATTGTAAACTAACTGGGCATTTGCTAAATTTAAATAAATATTATGCCTTCTTAATTATAAAAAGATTGTAAATTGAATTATGGGTTTGAAATTCAAATAATATTTATTAATAACAATAGTAGTTCGAGATAATATGAATATTCAATAAGATATAATGGTTTAACTAAAGATAGAATTTGATAAAAAGATTAATCTTTTATAAAATGTAAACATGAATAAAAGTGATTTGTATATAATATATATTGGATATTGATTTTTATTGTGAATTTGGAATTCTAAATTTAATATCTTATAAATAAAAAAAATCGATTTGAAAACTATATAATTTTATAGAAATTTGTTTTTTAAATTCTATGAGACATATGTAATATATTATGAAAGCTAAATTTTTATGTTAATATAAATAATTTTAAAAAAAAAAGTTGTTTAAAAGTTAAATTTATATTTTAAAGACACACACACACACACACACATATATATATATATTCCATATATATGTTTATTTATTTAGAGTGATTTGATTTCAAAACTCATCTTCTTATAAAGTTGTAAATATAAACATATATATATATATATATATATATATATAAATAATAATTTGAGATTTGAATTTGAAATTCAAATGTTAATATATTGAAATTTAATTGGACTTAAAGAAATTTATATTTGAAACAAAAATATAATAAGTATGATTACTTAAGTTTAAAATGAAAATTTTAAAATAAGTATTTGTTAATAAGTTTAATATCTTAAGCTTAGAAATATAAATGTATTGAAAATAAAAATTGTATTTACTAACTTATAAATATTTATTAGCAATATATAATTTAATTTCAAACCATTTTTTCTTTAATTTGTATAAGTATAAATAATACATAAGAAAGTATTAAATAATTGTTTTTAACATTTAAAACATAATAAGTAAATTTGAGAATATACATACGTAAATATAAAGCAATTTATAAAATGATAGGGTTAAAACAAATTTAGTAACTAATTTAAAAGATAAAGGACTTAAACATAATTTGATGGATATTGGACAAATGTTTAATAAGAAATAATATAGGTTAACAAGTGTCCATGTTTAAAGATAAGTGTTAACATGTGTTAGTTTTATTTACAAGTGGCAATTAAATGAAATTTTCTTTTGGTTTAGAATTTGTAGAAAAAAAATTAAAGAAAAGAAACTTGTAAAGATTCAAACCAGGCTTTAACATCTTCATAAAAGAGAACCTGAAACAAAGATTAAAAAAGAATTTTTTTTGTCACAGTTTCAAATCAAAAATCAGGTAAACCAAGTTTCAGCTTTTCAAAATTAAAGTAGCAGTTCAAAATTAAATAAGTTCAAACTTAAATTGCAATGCAAATCAAATGACAGATCAACATCAGGTTTGAAGCTTCAGGAAATTTAATACAATGCAGATTCAAAGTTAATCAAGAACCTGTAATCAAGTAAGAATCAAGTCTGGGATCAAACACCAAGTATAAATTCAGAGCATTCTTGACCAAAAGCAGGTTTAAGCAACAAAAAAAATTCAAAGAAATTCACTGTCTCTGTTTTCTTCAAAACCTGGTGAGCAAACTACCTTTCAAATGCTTGAATTTGTTTTTATGTTTAATGTTTGGAATGAATACTTCAAGTTTGTTGTTAAAATTTAGATAATCAATTTGCCTGTATGTTTATTTATATATGTGTGAATGGATATATATGTCTGTAAACAGATGTATATGCCTCGTTCACATTACAGGTTCAAACCCTTGAAAAAAATAATAATAATATAATCTCTCCTTATGCAATCAAAATTAGGTTATAATCTTAAATGGAAAAGGATTGTAACTATATAATATCAATTTTAAAAATATTCCCAAGTGTTTAAGTTGAGTGTTTGCTTCAAAAAGAATATCAATTACAGAGGTGATTTTATTAAGTCAAGAATCAATAATTTCAATTCCATGTTTTGACTTCACAAATTGGTTCGTAATACAAAATAATGAATTTAGGTAATCAGTTCATGATATTTAAGTTGATAATTATGGGGATATCTTAAGTTGAACGGAAAAGAGATTTACGTTAATTTCCGATGATCGGCGGGTCTGGGTTCATTGTGGTTGACGTCGAAGGTCGATTGGAGGACGTAGATCACTGGAAAATTAATGGTTGAAGTTTTAAGACACCGTGGAGGTGGCGCGGCATCGAATTAGGGCTTGATTGCTAAGTTTAGTTGACTGGGTTTAAATGGCTACCGCGGCTTCAATGGATGATCGGGTTTCAGAAGACTAAGGGGAAAAGGTGAGTAGGTCTTTGGGAGAGACTAGGTCAAAGTGGCGGGGTGACCGGAGGTCGAGATCGTCGGTACGACATTGATTTAGGAAACTTGTTGGGTTTCCAGGTTGAGCTCGACAGCTCAATTTTTGAATTCATGAAGATGTCGTCGAATTTGATGTTTGGGTTTGTCGTAGATGTTGTTGGCGACATGCCGGAGGTTTTGGGGATGGTCGGCGGCAACTCGATCAAGTGTACACGTGCACGGGACATGGTGGTGTCCAGTTTTTATTTACGATTTGGGGAAGATGAAGTATTCTAAGGGAATTGCTCGAGGAGATGATGGTTCGACTCGGGTTGATGCTCGTGTTCCACTTCGAATTCATGAGTTTTTAACTATCACTGATGTAAAAATTTAAACAAGTTAAAAAAATATAGGGAAGAAGACGAGTTGTCTCGGGTGCTTGGAGGATTTGCTCGGGTACAACTTCGGGTAGGATAGGTTTTTGCTCGGGGTCGTGTGCGATGCAGCTCATGTGGTTTAGGTGTGTAGTAGTTAAGTTTTTAAAGCAGAAACATTATTAAGCTTCAGGTTTTAAAAAGCTGAAAGGAAATTGGTTACCAGGTTCGATTGTAAAGCATGAAGAAAATTTTAAAGTTATTTGAAAATGATTAAAGATTAATTAACCAAAATGATTTTTGGTTTATTAAATTATTTAAAAGGAAAATTTATCAATAGGGTGGATTAATTAGTGTGATTGTCTAAAGGTTAATATGCTAATATGATTAATTGAAAGATGATGAATGAAATGGAAAATTTAATAATTTAAGGAAAATTATTAAAAGTTGACGAATTGTAATTAAGGGTAATTATTTAAGGACAAATTTATTATGAAAGTAAATTGAAGATAATTACTTTGTGGAACCAAATAAAAGATAATTACCTTGTGTAATTAAATAAAAGCTAATCACTTAGTGAAATTAATATAAGACAATTAATTAGTTAAGAGTTAATTAGTTAATTAAAGATGATTAATTAAATGGAAAATTAAATGATTAAAGGTTAATTATTTAGAGGTTGATGAATTAAAATTGAAGGTTAATTAATTTATTATTAATGGTTAAATTAGCAAATGATTAAAGAATAATTAATCAAAATGATTTGTAATTCATTAATATTAATTAACCAGGATTAGTAATCTCTAAGTAGTTAATCTGATTTGAATTAATTAGATAATCAACTGATTTTACTTAGGGATGTTTGGATGTTTTGGGTGATTGAATTATTTGATATCCTTGATATGTGATGTGATGCTATGTAATGCTTTGCGCTGAACTGTTATATCTGTGATGAATATACTGTTGTATGAATATGAAACCCCTTGACCCGTAAAACGACATTTGAATTTCGATGTTGTTCGTCGACGGAAATTCTATCGGTTTAGAAAACCGTCGAACGAATTTAGTAATGAAAATAACCACAAGCGCACGGTGTACGAATGTAGCACGCGGCGAATACGGATCAATCCGCAGGGAATTGTTGATTTAAATTTCCTACTCAATCAAATTAACCCAAAAGTTGTGAAATTATTGACTAGAACTAAAATGAAGTTAAAACTAAAATTAAAATGTGATTAGAAAACTATTGAACTAGAGAATAATTTAGAGGCAAATCTACTCTCATATTTTTGTAAATCAACAAACAAACAATTTATGATCTCTAACTTTGATTTAAGTGAAATTTTGTTGCATTTACCATAAGTATGGTTTGTTTATATTATTAATTAACATAACTCAAATCATCAAACTATAATACAACAAATAACCCACTTATAATTCTCATGAAAATGAAGCCAAAGTAAAAGCTATTTTACGTATGATCTATTTACTATTGTAACTAGTAATATAGATCATCAAATTTCATTTTTACTTTACTTTCACAATCAAAAATGGATTAGCAAATGATGATGCAACTTGTGTTTATGTTGAATAAGAATAGCTCATTTTCATAAGCAATATAAGCTATCAAACTCACTTGTATAAACTTGCATCAAAATCTACTTCATGATGCATAAACCAAATGAGATCATAAATCATAAAATGTTGAAATTACATAAAGTTAGAGAGCTTCATCACCCCTAAATTGAAGGAGTTTAGCTACTCATTTGTGGCATTAAAACAACACATGTAAGTTTCAACATCAAAAAGAAAAGAAAAATAGAAAATAAGTAAGAAGGCAAAAGAGATTAGCTACTAACTACTTGCATAAATATGAATCTAAGCTATGAACATAAGGAGAAAGAGAGCATAGGCATAAACATTAACAATAAAATAAAGAAAAGCATGTAGAAAAGAGAGAAGAAAGAGGCTTGGAAGCCATTTTTATTTCATAGAACATTGTGCTTACACTTGATTTCTTAATTTTCTAAGTAAAATGAAAGAGTAGAAGATAGTTTCATATACATAAGAGGGCTATATATACATGCATAAAACCCTAATTCTATTTTTAGGGGGCTACCAAAAATTCCCTTTAGGAAGTGTGGCCAACAAGTAACCATTAACCACTAATTAATCCATCATTTGTTTTGCATGAAGCTTTAACCTCCACTTAGTTGTCCATTAGCGCCAAATAGTACTTTTAGGTAAGTGGGTGGGGTCCTCCATGTTCATGGCTTGAATTATTTCCCTCTTCTTTCCTTTGTATTCATTTGTGCATGCATATATCTTCATATAAGCCTCTTCCATATGCATCCAAATTCCTATAAAAATTGTCAAAAAATATCCAAGTAAAAATTCTTATATTGACACATGCACAAAATGACCGTTTTGCCGCTGAATGAAGATGAAAATATGATGGTTGGAAATAATTGAATTTTGGTATTAAACATGTTAAAATGCCCAAATATGATGATTATTTAAATAAAAAGAGATAAAATATGGATGTAAATATATGCACAATTACGTGCATATCAAATACCCCTACACTTATCTTTTTATTCGTTCTCGAATAAAGGAAAACTAAGATAAATCCGTTTTCGTAGGGAGCACGATTGCATTGAGCGTATGCAACAAGCCGTTAAACCTCTGGTGTCCCCAGTAGGACGTTGTCTCGTGAGGGTTTTCAGCGGATACTACCCACAAAATCCAAATGCAGGATGAAAATATATACAAAATGCAAGATTTATTTACAAAGAGATGAATGCGAGTTTTTGAAAATATTTACAAATGAAGGATTTATTTTTAAATTGACACGAATAAGTTAAATACAAGTTTTGGTCATTGTCTTGAAAATTTTACTTGTCAAAATTTCCAATGAAAATCAAGTTGTCATAACAGATAGACCATAGTTTGGCTAGTTGTTTCGGTTGATAACACAATGTAATTATGAAATGGATCCTTAGTTGATTATCAAAGTTTATTGAAGTGGTATTTTCATTTCTTTTCAATAACAAGTTAAATCAAACAAGTTAAAATAGTGCTAGGATTTCAATTGCTTGCTCTCTCATTATTTGCAAGAAAAATTACACACCTAGCTCCGGTAAACTGAGGCCAGATATACCACCCATGCACTGCCTTTCGAGCTTATATGAGGGGAGTACAGAGCATGGCGAGTGCACACACTTTCGTTCATACACCTATCGACCGTAGGTGGTTTTTATCAAGTCTGTTTTTTTAGGTATGTGTTCCATACATACATAACCGTGAGGACTTTTAAATGAGTATGAAAGTACATAATCAAAGATTCCAAGTAATTCACCCATGCATAACCGTGAGGACTTTTAATTAGAGTGAATACTTTAGATGTAATTATTTTGTATTTTTTTTTATATATTTTTTTTATGAGAGAGAGAGAGTTTTGCAAAACCATCTTAGCACCATTTAACTTAGAAGACAAAAATGTTATATCCTTACTTTAAATTTACCACTTTTTAAACAAAGATTTTCAATTAGAACATACTTCATAATTAATATAGATGAACCTTCCTATATACTAGTAAAACCATTGTTATTTGTAATCAAACTTTATTTTTATTTTTTGTTAAGACAAATAAATTTTCAAAAATTTCAATTTATTAACCAAAACTTATACTTATCCCATAGTGTTTCTTCAAAAGTAAATCAAAATGGTAAAAAGAAAATGTTTTTTGAGATTTAGGAGTTTTGAGATTTTTTTTTTGAAGAAAATGAAAATTCAAAAATGCCATGAAAAACTAAAGAAAAAATGAAAATGAGACTCCCCCCACACTTAATTTTGACTGTGTCCCCACAGTCGATGCATGATATAATGAGTATAACGGGGAAAATATGTATATATTTACAAAATGGGGTTCACATTCTTACTAAACGTAGCTTGGCTCATGAAGGATCATGAGCTCCTCCTCTTGGTTACCGAGAAATTCCAAGAAGGGTTTTAACCGATGACCGTTGACTTTGAAAATCGATCCATCATTTGGGTTTTCTATTTCTATGGCACCATGTGGAAAAACAGTTCGTACCACAAATGGTCCAGTCGACCATGATTTAAATTTCCCAGGGAATAAATGAAGTCTCGAGTCATATAAAAGAACTTTCTGGTTAGGCGAATTTTTTTTCCTTAGGATTGACTTGTCATGAAAAACTTTGATTCTTTCTTTATGAATTTTCTCATTTTCATACGCGTCATTCTTAAGTTCTTCTAGTTCGTTGAGTTGTAGTTTTCGATTTTCGCCAGCTTTTTCATGATCCAAGTTTAAGTTTTTTATTGCCCACAACGCTTTGTGTTCAATTTCAACGGGTAAATGTCAAGCTTTACCATAAACTAAACGAAATGGGGACATCCCAAGGTTAGTTTTAAAAGCAGTACAGTAAGCCCAAAGCGCGTCGGTCAATTTCTGAGACCAATCTTTTCGATTTTTATTGACAGTTTTCTTCAAGATTTGTTTTATTTGTCGATTTGAAACTTCAACTTGGCCACAAGTCCGAGGATGATACGGAGTGGATAAATTGTGCGTTATCGAGTATTTTTTCATTAAAGTTTCAAAAGAACGGTTGCAAAAAAGGGTTCCGTTATCACTGATTATTGTGCGAGGTGTGCCGAACCTCCAAAAGATGTTTTCTTTGAGAAATTTCACAACAATTCTATGGTCATTGGTTTTGCAAGGAACGGCTTCGACCCATTTTGAAACGTAATCGACAGCGAGAAGGATATACAAGTTTCCAAAAGAATTTGGAAAAGGTCCCATAAAGTCGATACCCCATACATCAAAGATTTCGATCGTAAGAATGGGGTTTAATGGCATCATATCTCGTCGAGAAATTGTCCAATCATTTGACATCGATCACAAGTTTTACAAAATTCAAACGAGTCTTTGAAAAGAGAAGGCCAATAGAAACCACAGTTGAAGCACTTTTTCCGCAGTTTTTCGAGGACCGAAATGTCCACCGCACGCTTGATCGTGGCAAAATGAAAGAACACTCCGTATCTCATTATCCGGAATGCAACGTCGGATGATTTGGTCGGGACAATATTTGAACAAGTATGGATCGTCCAAATAGAAATATTTCACTTGGGACATGAATTTACATTTGTCCTGTTTGGACCAAGATGAGGGAGTTTCTTTAGTGACTAAGTAGTTCTCTATATCAGCGTACCATGGATCGATAGAAATCGAAAGAAGTTGTTCATAGGGGAAGTTTTCATTGATCGACAAGGAAGATGGTGCGTTCGAAAGACGAGATAAGTGATCGGCTATGACATTATCGGATCCTTTTTTGTCTTTGATTGTAAGGTCAAATTCTTGAAGTAAAAGGGTCCAACGGATCAAACGGGATTTAGCATCCTTTTTAGCGAAGAGATATCGAAGCGTAGAATGGTCAGTGTAAACCGTAATGTGTGAACCTATCAAGTAAGGTCGAAACTTTTCAAGCGCAAAAACGACAGCTAGAAGCTCTTTTTCGGTTGTTGTGTAGTTGAGTTGAGCGTCGTTCAAGGTCATACTCGCGTAGTAAATGACATGAAGGATCATGTTGATGCGTTGTCCCAAGACAACACCAACGGCAAAGTTCAAAGCATCACACATTATTTCGAAAGGAAGATCCCAATTGGGTGCGCAAATGATTGTGGCAGAAATGAGTTCACTCTTAAGAAGTTCAAAAGAAGAGATACAATCAGAGTTAAAATCGAAAGGAACGTCTTTTCCAAGAAGGGTCGTTAAAGGACGGGCGATTTTGCTAAAGTCTTTCACAAAACGACGGTAAAAGCCAGCATGTCCTAGAAATGATCGAATGTCCTTAACAGATTTGGAAATGGGTAGATTTGCAATGACATCGATTTTTGCTTTGTCTACCTCAATGCCTTTATTTGAGATGATATGTCCAAGGACTATGCCTTGTTTGACCATAAAGTGGCATTTTTCCCAATTCAAAGTCAAATGTTTTTCTTTACATCGATTCAGAACCAACTCGAGGTGATGTAGACATTGGGAAAAAGAATCACCAAAGATAGAGAAATCGTCTATAAAAACTTCTAGAAAGCGTTCAATCATGTCGAAAAAGATGCCAACCATGCATCGTTGGAAAGTCGCAGGGGCGTTACATAGTCCGAATGGCATACGTCAATAAGCAAAAGTACCGAATGGACATGTGAAAGTAGTTTTCTCTTGATCTTCGGGA
The DNA here is from genome assembly GCA_030765085.1 of Allium cepa. Lineage (NCBI taxonomy): Eukaryota > Viridiplantae > Streptophyta > Magnoliopsida > Asparagales > Amaryllidaceae > Allium > Allium cepa. The sequence continues at coordinate 968,877,016 of CM060932.1, read as the reverse complement.
GCGATTGGAATTTGGTTATAGCCAGAATAACCATCAAGGAAGCAGTAAAATTCATGGCCGGCTAAACGTTCGAGCATTTGGTCAATGAAAGGAAGAGGAAAGTGATCTTTACGTGTTTTGACATTTAGTTTTCGATAGTCAATGCAAACATGCCAACCTGTTTGAGTACGAGTTGGAATAAGCTCGTTTGAATCGTTCTTGACAACGGTTAGCCCGGACTTTTTCCGTACAACGTGAATTGGGCTAACCCATGAACTATCGGAGATTGGATAAATGATTCCGTTGTCGAGAAGTTTAAGAATTTCATCATGCACCGCATCTTTCATTTTAGGATTAAGCCTTCGTTGCGCGTCACGAACAGGCTTGGCATCATCGATTAAATGGATGCGATGTTGAACCAGAGCGAGACTAATTCCTTTTATATCAGAAATTGACCATCCCATTGCTTCCTTATTTTTCGAAAGGATAGAGAGAAGAGAAGCTTCTTGTTCAAGAGAAAGATTGTTACAAATGATGACAGGACAAGTTTCATTTTCACCTAAGTATGCGTACTTAAGGTGGTTGGGAAGCGGTTTGAGGTCCAACTTTGGAATTTTTTCGATCGAAGAATTGGGTTGAGATTCGGACTCAACTGGAAGCGGTTCAAAGGGAAGAGTGTATTCAATATCGTTGGGAATTTTGTGAAACAATTTTTCATATTCGGCCTCACGTTCATCGTTAAGATCAAGTGTTTCGTTTTCCACATTTTCGTGAATGGCACTAACTTCCAACGTTTGGTCACAAGGTTCATTCGATTGGCTTTCAAGATTGAAAATATTAAGATCCAAAGTCATATTTCCAAAAGATATTTTCATTGATCCGTTACGACAATTGATTAAGGCATTTGAGGTAGCTAAGAATGGTCGGCCTAAAATCAACGGAATTTGAATCGAGGGATTCATCACGGGTTGTGTTTCGAGAATGATAAAGTCAACGGGGAATATAAATTGTCCTACTCTAACGAGCACGTCTTCGATTTCTCCCACGGGCTTTTTAATGGAACGATCGGCAAACTGAAGCATAACTTTCGTGGGTTTGAGCTCACCTAAGCCTAATTGTTCGTATACGGAGTATGGAATCAAGTTGACACTCGCGCCTAAGTCTATCAAACATTTGTTAATCGTCTTGTCTCCAATTGTACACGATATCGTAGGGCAGCCATGATCTTTGTATTTAATGGGCATGGATTGGGACAAGACTTCACTCAAACTAGCGGATAAGAAGACTTTTTTGGGTACTTGAGTGTGTCGCTTTTGGGTGCACAAGTCTTAAAAAATTTCGCGTAAGTGGGGACTTTCTGAACGGTGTCAAGAAGTGGGATGTTCACTTTTACTTGTTTAAAAATTTCCAACATCTTTTCCATTTGGTCCGAGTGTTTCTTTGGTCGAAGACGATGTGGAAATGGAACACGATACTCGGTAGGAGGGTCTACTCGAGTAGAAGAAGAAGAATTTTGATTATCGTTTGATTCTATATTTGGCTCTACGTTCTATTCTGAGTCGTTCGTTGTTTTAGAAATGTCGAGAAAATTTTCCTGTGAATCATTTGGATTAACGACTTGATTATCGATTTGTTTACCAGAACGAAGAGTTGTGATAGCATTTAACTGGGCGACGTTGCTATCTTGAACAACATGGGGTTGATTTGAATTTGCGTTTTGATTTCTGGGATTTGGAAGGGGCTGGCTTGGGAATGTATCTCGTTCACGTTCACTTACAGACGTGGCTAATTGACTCATTTGCATTTCAAGTTTTGCAATCGATTGGTTTGTGTTTTGCATATATGAAGTCAATAAATTTTGCAAATTGCTATTTGATTGAAAGCTTTGAGTAGTTGCCTTAGCCAACGTTTCAAGATTTTTCTCAAGAGAAGTTAATCGTTTATCTTCTTGTGGAGGATGAGCAGAATTTGGTGGAAAATTTGGTTGTTGCGGTTGATTCTGAGACGGGCCCGCAAGGTTTGGTTGAAAATTATTGGACTGAAAGGGAGGATTCGAAACATTATTTGGAAATGCTTGAAAATTGGGACGAATCGTATTTGTGTTGGGATTGTTTTGGCTCCACGCAAAATTCGGACGATTTCTCCAAGCAGGGTTGTACGTTGGAGAAAACGGGTCGTTTTTGGCTTTATTGAAAGCATTGATTTGTTCGATAGAGTTGGGACACCGATCGGCTATATGATTAGGATCATTGCATTTATAACACATCGGTTGGGAAGCTTGGTTCATTTGATTCGATGAGAAAACGTTATCGAATTTTTTAATCATTGCGTCGATCCTAGCTTCCAAAGCAACAGAAGATCTTATCGAGTGTGCACTCGATCGTGAGTAGATTGACTTTTCGTTTGAGCGTTCCCATTGGGACGACTTTTCAGCGAGGTTTTCAAGAAATTGCCAAGCATCATCATGATGTTGGGCAATAAAATTTCCTTGGCACGTTGATTCGAGCATCGTTCGTGAGCTGTTTTCTAGTCCATCGTATAAGATTTGGCAAATCGTCCATTTTTTAAAGTTATGGCGTGGACATTTTATCAAGAGCTCTTTGAATCTTTCAAAATATTTTCCAAATGTTTCACCCTTGAATTGATGAAAATTTACAATTTCGTTTCGAATTCTACTTATTTTTTCCAAGGGGTAGAATTTTTTTAAGAAAGCTTTTACAAATTCTTCCCACGTTTTAATTGAGTTCGAAGGTAAACTGTACAACCATTTTTCAGCGTAATTCGTAATAGCAAATGGGATTAATCGAAGTTTGATTCCGTCATCAGAAAGTTGTTGGAGTTTAATGGTTGCACAAACTTGTTCGAATTTAGTCAAAAAGATGTATGGATCATCGTGCTCGAAATTTCCAAATTTCGGAAGTGTGGCAATATGGTTCGAGTGAATTTCGAAATGGTTACCCGTAGGGGCGGGTAACGTGATGCAAGATGGAATAGAAACTCTATCGGGAAAGATTCTATCCATAAGAGTTCGAGGGGCATTTTCGTTCGCCATTTTATGAGGATCGTCTGTTCGAGTTAAACGGTTTGTAGAAGGGTCGCGAGTCCAACGATTCGTTGTTATGTTACGAGTCCAAGTACTCATGCACAAGTGAAAGTCGAGAAGAGAAAGGAGTTAGAATTGAGTTTAGAGGATGAAAGAAGATTTGAAAACGTGTTTTTGTTTTTTCTTTGAATTTTTTTTACAAGGGAGACAACTATTTAACAAGTGAGATTTATTTTCAAAAGAAAAGTTTGATTTATTCCCCGGCAACGGCGCCAAAAACTTGTTCGTCGACGGAAATTCTATCGGTTTAGAAAACCGTCGAACGAATTTAGTAATAAAAATAACCGCAAGCGCACGGTGTACGAATGTAGCACGCGTCGAATACGGGTCGATCCGCAGGGAATTGTTGATTTAAATTTCCTACTCAATCAAATTAACCCAAAAGTTGTGAAATTGTTGACTAGAACTAAAATGAAGTTAAAACTAAAATTAAAATGTGAATAGAAAACTATTGAACTAGAAAACAATTTAGAGGCAAATCTACTCTCATATTTTTGTAAATCAACAAACAAACAATTTATGATCTCTAACTTTGATTTAAGTGAAATATTGTTGCATTTATCATAAGTATGGTTTGTTTATGTTATTAATTAACATAACTCAAATCAGCAAACTATAATACAACAAATAACCCACTTATAATTCTCATGAAAATGAAGCCAAAGCAAAAGCTATTTTTAGTATGATGTATTTACTATTGTAACTAGTAATATACATCATCAAATTTCATTTTTACTTTACTTTCACAATCAAAAATGGATTAGCAAATGATGATGCAACTTGTGTTTATGTTGAATAAGAATAGCTCATTTGCATAAGCAATATAAGCTATCAAACTCACTTGTATAAACTTGCATCAAAATCTACTTCATGATGCATAAGCCAAATGAGATCATAAATCATAAAATGTTGAAATTACATAAAGTTAGAGAGCTTCATCACCCCTAAATTGAAGGAGTTTAGCTACTCATTTGTGGCATTAAAGCAACACATGTAAGTTTCAACATTGAAAAGAAAAGAAAAATAGAAAATAAGTAAGAAGGCAAAAGAGATTAGCTACTAACTACTTGCATAAATATGAATCTAAGCTATGAACATAAGGAGAAAGAGAGCATAGACATAAACATTAACTATAAAACAAAGAAAAGCATGTAGAAAAGAGAGAAGAAAGAGGCTTGGAAGCCATTTTTATTTCATAGAACATTGTGCTTACACTTGATTTCTTAATTTTCTAAGTAAAATGAAAGAGTAGAAGATAGTTTCATATACATAAGAGGGCTATATATACATGCATAAAACCCTAATTCTATTTTTAGGGGGCTACCAAAAATGCCCTTTAGGAAGTGTGGCCAACAAGTAACCATTAACCACTAATTAATCCATCATTTGTTTTGCATGAAGCTTTAACCTCCACTTAGTTGTCCATTAGCTCCAAATTGTACTTTTAGGTAAGTGGGTGGGGTCCTCCATGTTCATGGCTTGAATTATTTCCCTCTTCTTTCCTTTGTATTCATTTGTGCATGCATATATCTTCATATAAGCCTCTTCCATATGCATCCAAATTCCTATAAAAATTGTCAAAAAATGTCCAAGTAAAAATTCTTATATTGACACATGCACAAAATGACCGTTTTGCCCTTGAATGAAGATGAAAATATGATGGTTGGAAATAATTGAATTTTGGTTTTAAACATGTTAAAATGCCCAAATATGATGATTATTTAAATAAAAAGAGATAAAATATGGATGTAAATATATGCACAATTACGTGCATATCAGATGCGACAGGGAGTCGGATTCCAGTTGGTTATCCGAAACCCACATCGAATCATAATGGTGAATCTTTGCGATTGATAAATTTACTTTATCTATGAATCTGTGAATGAAGATAAGCGTTATAGATTATACCGCTTATCAATATTGCTGTGTTTGAATTCTGTGATAATTGATGATGTTGCACTATTGTGTAAAAACCCCTGGACTACACTATACACACACAATATGGATTTCACGAGGAAATCGGTTAAGTCACAGATTTTTAAATAGTTTTAAATTTGAATTTTAAATTCAAATGGGTTTGGAAATAGATTGGGTTTAGAGTGAAAAACTTTGAAAAAGGTGTTTTTAAAAATGAAAGTTATTGTGAATAACTTAATAAAGATTTGAAATTTGAATCATTTGATTTAAATGGGAATTCAATATCTGAAATTGAATTCTATATATGGTATTTATGATGTAAAAAGGTTATACAAGCTATAAATGTGTTTGTATGGGTTTTTAAACCATTTTAAAAGTATGGTTTTGATATTTTGAATCTAACCCAACTTTATATTTGAAAGGCCTTAACTCGTGCAAATTATAATCGGGTTTTCCGAAATGGAAACAAGTGGTTTCAAATAATAATAGCTTTTATATAAGGAAAGAATTTCCAAAATTATGATGAAAAGACTTCAAATTTGAAATTGAATGGTTTTGAAAGCTATAATTGAATCTTCATGAAAGATAGTTGAACCCTATTTTGAAATTGAAGAGGATTTTTAAATGGTGTATCTTTTATATATAAAAGATTATTGTTTTGCAAGTTATGAATGAACCTTTGAAAATTGTTTTCAAAGCTATGAAATGAGCCTTTGATTTAAAGACCGGATGGGTTAATCCAATTTGAAATAGAAATTGTTTTGAAATGCTATGAATAAATCTTTGTGAAGGATTGGTAAACCTTGTTTAAATTGAAAAGGGTCTTAAAGGTGAAATCTTTTGTTTAAAAGATTTAAGTGTGGAAATTGTTTAAACTATTGAAGGTTTTCGAAATAAATCTTTTTATTTAAAAGATTTGTAAATGGTAATTTTTTTAACCATTTGAATGAAAGGTTTGGGTTTTAAAATTGCGACTTAACTGAAATCCCATTATCCATATGTTTTTAAATATTACGCTCACTATTCGGTTTAGCCGGGAGAGGACCTTGTGTCATATAACCCATTTCGAATATGATACGACGTTATGAATAGCATTTGAAGACCGATGGTGAAGACCGGATATTTTCGAAAACGAAAGGATAACCCGTCGAATGTCTCTACACCGACTGGTCCCCGGTATAGAGATTTGATCACCCTTTGTGATGGGGAGTCTAGACGTGATTAGGGATTATCCGTATTTGCAAGGGCTTCTTTGGAAGTGCCTTTGGTTCTGTTCGAACCCGGAACAGACTTGTATGGATGTGTGTCTGACGTTACGCTTTTAGATGTAAAACTGGTTTCTATCAAATACGTTTCCGTTTAGCGGCGAAGATTTATTCTCTTAGCTTAACGCCCTTCTCTGAGATGTACGAGCTCAGAGGCTATGTAGTTGATGGTTACTAGTGATACATTCCCAATTTGGTAATGTGGCATACAAAGTGCTGCTGATCATTTGTTGATCAAAGCATGGCTTTGTAAAAAGTATAACTTTGTGGATGAGACTTCGTCGAACTTCACAACCCGGAATGGTCGAAACAGGAAGAATGCAGCAAGGTTATTTGGGGATAGCGCCCCTTGAGGGTATGTTCATTTCCTTCTGGATAGAGCTGGTGTCATGGTATGGAGCCCAGATAGTTAACCTATGTGGTTGCTGCAAATTTATTACTTTTTGGTTGTTGGTGAATCCCGGGATAAAGGTTGGTTATGACCGGGGGATGGCATACTCGTGTCAGTAGTTACCTAGTTACAGAGGTAACCCGGCCTTGTGTTGGCAGAGATCCGGTTAGGTTCTCGAGGCGTCCCTCCAGAGGCGTACTCATATGGCAATGAGAAGTTCCTTGGCCTGACCATTTGTTCGAAATCCAATTACCAATACGCGCCTTATACGGTTTTAGTTGTAGAACCTGCCATCTAACATGGTAGCTATAGTAAGCATACTATAATGGTACGTATGCTGGCTAAGATTAATATTATACTTTTGAAATGTTTTCCACTATGCACTAATATTAATATCATATGGTTTTCACGTATCAAGCATGTTTGACTATCAAAAGGAGAAATCTTCCTTAAGTGTGCGATTGCATTTTGTGTGTGTCGGGAGGCCTTATGGTAGTTTCATTTTCCAAAAAAGCATTGCGGATTTCAATTTTAAAATCTTTTGTTTGTTTTTAAAGATAAAACTATTTTTGTTTGCTCATACCAGTCCCACGACTGACTCGGAGTTTATTGTTCCCTTCCTAAACTCTGGGTGTCCAATATTTTCCACACGGGCAACCTAGAGTTAGGTTTTTCAGATAGTAGATATAGATATCGATTCGGTAGCTTTCGGCTTTCTCTTTGGTATTCTTTGGAGATCTAGGATACCGGAGCCTTGGATTCATGATTGGCCTTGCTCATCTAGGTGAAACGTGATGGGGGTTCGAGCTAGCGGTTTGGAGTTTGGCTTTGGAGCATTAGTGTTGCTGTTGTAGTTTGATATTGGAGATAATTGCTATCTGTTTTCTGCTGTTGTTTATTGACTCTATTATTCTTGTATCATTTTGATATCATTGTTGTGTACCATTGGATATTCTATTCATTGGAGTTGTAAATGATATTCATTTATTTTTCTTCCGTTGTGTTGTTATACTTGATGTGTTATAAGCTCCGGCGAACCAGATTCGACGTTTGGATCTACAGCATTCGAGTACAAGTGGAGTACGGTTGCAGATTTTCGAAGGTCGAGTCAGGTTCGTTTCATTTGGTATCAGAGGTGAAGGTTGAAACTTTAGCTCAGGAGTATAACACATTAGATAACTCATTAGAGATAGGGTGAAAGTATACCCTAGAATGAGTATATCCCTAAGATATCCGTCTAAATGCCTCAGTAAATTCTCTTACTATCCACTGATAGTGAGTATGAGTGCAAGAAGAGAACGAGATAGGGGATAGGAGAGTGCCACTATAAATGGTCAGTACCCTGAAATAGCGGAAACAACTTTCTCTATCAATCTCCTTTGATTCATCTTTTCAATTCTTTGATGATTCCTGACAGCTCCAGGAAGAAGCTTTGATATATCTGCATGGGGCAAAACTCCAGATGGGCCAGAGTGGTTTGTTTGGATGAATTGTTTGCTTTGGTTGCTATGGTTGATAAGTATATTTTGGTTGATTAAACTAAAAGTTTTGGATTGCATCCATATATTTGGCTATTCTTTTGGGTCTCGATATATTCTATGAGGGGTTAGTTACCTTCGAACTAACCAATGCCCTACATACTTCGTAGATCTGGTGACCCGAGTGTCTTGTATTGAATGAGTTCGTTCTCATAATTATTAGTGATATTCTGATTTGGTAAGCCAAATGCCGAATTAATACCCAGTTTGATTTGGAAACGGTCTCTCTGTCTTTGTGTATCCATTTTTTGTTGTCTCCCTACTTACAAATTTCGAGGACGAAATTTTCTTAAGGGGGGAATCTGTAACATTCCCATTTTTTAAATAAAATTCAAATTGGTAATTAATTTAAAAAATGAAATTAAATTGTAAACTAACTGGTATTTTCTAAATTTAAATAAATATTGTGCCTGCTTAATTATAAAAGATTGTAAATTGAATTATGGGTTTGAAATTCAAATAATATTTATTAATAACAATTGTAGTTCGAGATAATATGAATATTCAATAAGATATAATGGTTTAACTAAAAATAGGATTTGATAAAAATATTTAATCTTTTATAAAATGTAAACATGAATAAAAGTGATTTGTTTATAATATATAAAATAATATATTGGATATTGATTTTTATTGTGAATTTGGAGTTCTAAATTAAATATCTTATAAATAAATAAAAATTGGATTTGAAAACTATATAATTTTATAGAAATTTGTTTTCTAAATTCCAAGAGACATATGTAATATATTTTGAAAGTTAAATTTTTATGTTAATATAAATAATTTTAAAAAAAAGTCGTTTAAAAGTTAAATTTATGTTTTAAAGACATATATATATATATTCCATATATATGTTTATTTATTTAGTGTGATTTGATTTCAAAACTCATCTTCTTATAAAGTTGTAAATATAAACATATATATAAATAATAATTCGAGATTTGAATTTGAAATTCAAATTTTAATACATTGAAATTTAATTGGATGTAAAGAAATTTATATTTGAAACAAAAATATAATAAGTATGATTACTTAAGTTTAAAATGAAAATTTTAAAATAAGTATTTGTTAATAAGTTTAAGATCTTAAGCTTAGAAATATAAATGTATTGAAAATAAAAATTATATTTACTAACTTATAAATATTTATTAGCAATATATAATTTAATTTCAAACTATTTTTTTCTTTAATTTGTATAAGTATAAATAATACATAAGAAAGTATCAAATAATTGTTTTTAACATTTAAAACATAATAAGTAAATTTGAGAATATACATATGTAAATATAAAGCAATTTATAAAATGATAGGGTTAAAACAAATTTTAGTAACTAATTTAAAAGATAAAGGACTTAAACATAATTTGATGGATATTGGACAAATGTTTAATAAGAAATAATATAGGTTAACAAGTGTCCATGTTTAAAGATAAGTGTTAACATGTGTTAGTTTTTATTTACAAGTGGCAATTAAATGAAATTTTCTTTTGGTTTAGAATTTGTAGAAAAATAAATTAAAATGAAAGTAACTTGTAAAGATTCAAACCAGGCTTTAACATCTTCATAAAAGAGAACCTGAAACAAAGATTAAAAAAAGAATTTTTTTTGTCACAGTTTCAAATCAAAAATCAGGTAAACCAAGTTTTAGTTTTTTAAAATTAAAGTAGAAGTTCAAAATTAAATAAGTTCAAACTTAAATTGCAATGCAAATCAAATGGAAGATCAACATCAGGTTTGAAGCTTCAGGAAATTTAAGACAATGCAGATTCAAAGTTAATTAAGAACCTGTAATCAAGTTAGAATCAAGTCTGGGATCAAACACCAAGTATAAATTCAGAGCATTCTTGACCAAAAGCAGGTTTAAGCAACAAAAAAAATTCAAAGAAATTCACTGTCTCTGTTTTCTTCAAAACCTGGTGAGCAAACTACCTTTCAAATGCTTGAATTTGATTTTATGTTTAATGTTTGGAATGAATACTTCAAGTTTGTTGTTAAAAATGCTTGTATAGATAATCAATTTTCCTGTATGTTTATTTATATATGTGTGAATGGATATATATGTCTGTAAACAGATGTATCTGCCTCTGTTCACATTACAGGTTCAAACCCTTGAAAAATAATAATAAAATAATATAATCTCTCCTTATGCAATCAAAATTAGGTTATAATCTTTAAATGTAAAAGGATTGTAACTATATAATATCAATTTTACAAATATTCCCAAGTGTTTAAGTTGAGTGTTTGCTTCAAAAAGAATATCAATTACAGAGGTGATTTTATTACGTCAAGAATCAATAATTTCAATTCCATGTTTAGACTTCACAAACTGGTTCGTAATACAAAACAATGAATTTAGGTAATCAATTCATGATTTTTAAGTTGATAATTATGGGGATATCTTAAGTTGAAAGGAAAAGAGATTTACGTTAATTGCCGATGATCGGCGGGTATGGATTCATTGTGGTTGACGTCGAAGGTCGATTGGAGGACGTAGACCACTGGAAAAATAATGGTTGAAGTTTTAAGACACCGTGGAGGTGGCGCGGCATCGAATTAGGGCTTGATTGCTAATTTTAGTTGACTGGGTTTAAATGGTACCGCGGCGTCAATGGATGATCGGGTTTCACAAGACCAAGGGGTAAAGGTGAGTAGGTCTTCAGGCGAGACTAGGTCAAAGTGGCAGGGTGACCGGAGGTCGAGATCGTCGGCATGACATTGATTTAGGCAACTTGTTTAGTTTCCAGGTTGAGCTCGACAGCTTGATTTTTGAATTCATGAAGATTTCATCGAATTTGATGTTTGGGTTTGTCGTAGATGTTGTTGGCAACGTGACGGAGGTTTTAGGGATGGTCAGCGGCAACTCGATCAAGTGTACACGTGCACGGGCCATGGTGGTGTCCAACTTTTTTTGCGATTTGGGGAAGATGTAGTATTCTAAGGCAATTGCTCGGGTAGATGATGGTTCGACTTGGGTTGATGCTCGTGTTCCACTTCGAATTCGTGAGTGTTTAACTATCACTGATGTAAAAATTTAAACAAGTTAAAAAAATATAGGGAAGAAGACGAGTTTTCTCGGGTACTTGGTGGATTTTCTCGGGTATAACTTCGGGTAGGATGGGTTTATGCTCGTGGTCGTGTGCGATGCTGCTCATGTGGTTTAGGTGTGTAATAGTTAAGTTTTTAAAGCAGAAACATTCTTAAGCTCCAGGTTTTAAAAAGCTGAAAGGAAATTGGTTACCAGGTTCGATTGTAAAGCATGAACAAAATTTTGAAGTTATTTTTAAATGATTAAAGAGTAATTAACCAAAATGATTTTTGGTTTATTAAATTATTTAAAAGGAAAATTTATCAATAGGGTGGATTAATTAATGTGGTTTTCTAAAATTTAATATGTTAGTATGATTAATTGAAAGATGGTGAATGAAATGGGAAATTTAATAATTTAAGGAAAATTATTAAAAGTTGACGAATTATAATTAAGGGTAATTATTTAAGGACAAATTTATTATGAAAGTAAATTGAAGATAATTACTTTATGGAACCAAATAAAAGATAATTACCTTGTGTAATTAAATAAAAGCTAATCACTTAGTGAAATTAATAAAAGATAATTAATTAATTAAGAGTTAATTAGTTCATTAAAGATGATTAATTAAATGGTAAATTAAATAATTAAAGGTTAATTATTTAGAGGTTGATGAATTAAAATTGAAGGTTAATTAATTTATTATTAATGGTTAAATTAATAAATGATTAAAGAATATTTAATCAAAATGATTTTTAATTCATTAATATTAATTAACCAGGATTAGTAATCTCTAAGTAGTTAATCTGATTTGAATTAATTAGACAATTAACTGATTGTACTTAGGGATGTTTGGATGTTTTGGGTGATTGAATTATTTGATATCCTTGATATGTGATGTGATGCTATGTAATGCTTTGCGCTGAACTGTTATATCTGTGATGAATATACTGTTGTATGGATATGAAAACCCCTTAAGCCGTAAAACGACATTTGAATTTCGATGCGACAGGGAGTCGGATTCCAGTTGGTTATCCGAAACCCACATCGAATCATAATGGTGAATCTTTGGGATTGATAAATTTACTTTATCTATGAATCTGTGAATGAAGATAAGCGTTATAGATTATACCGCTTATCAATATGCTGTGTTTGAATTCTGTGATAATTGATGATGTTGCACTATTGTGTAAAAACCCCTGGACTACACTATACACACACAATATGGATTTCACGAGGAAATCGGTTAAGTCGCAGATTTTTAAATAGTTTTTAATTTGAATTTTAAATTCAAATGGGTTTGGAAATAGATTGGGTTTAAAGTGAAAAACTTTGAAAAGGGTGTTTTTAAAAATGAAAGTTATTGTGAATAACTAAATAAAGATTTGAAATTTGAATCATTTGATTTAAATTGGAATTCAATATCTGAAATTGAATTCTATATCTGGTATTTATGATGTAAAAAGGTTATACAAGCTATAAATGTGTTTATATGGGTTTTTAAACCATTTTAAAAGTATGGTTTTGAGAATTTGAATCTAACCCAACTTTATATTTGAAAGGCCTTAACTCGTGCAAATTATAAACGGGTTTTCCAAAACGGAAACAAGTGGTTTCAAATAATAATAGCTTTTATATAAGGAAAGAATTTCCAAAATTATGATGAAAAGACTTCAAATTTAAAATTGAATGGTTTTGAAAGCTATAATTGAATCTTTGTGAAAGATAGTTGAACCCTATTTTGAAATTGAAGAGGATTTTTAAACGGTGTATCTTTTATATATAAAAGATTATTGTTTTGCAAGTTATGAATGAACCTTTGAAAATTGTTTTGAAAGCTATGAAATGAGCCTTTGATTTAAAGACCGGATGGGTTAATCCAATTTGAACTAGAAATTGTTTTGAAAGGCTATGAATAAATCTTTGTGAAAGATTGGTAAACCTTGTCTAAATTGAAAGGGAATCTTTTGTTTAAAAGATTTAAGTGTGGAAATTGTTTAAACTATTGAAGGTTTTTGAAATAAATCTTTTTGTTTAAAAGATTTGTAAATGGTAATTTGTTTTAACCATTTGAATGAAAGGTTTGGGTTTTAAAATTATGACTTAACTGAAATCCCATTATCCTTATGTTTTTAAATATTGCGCTCACTATTCAGTTTAGCCGGGAGAGGACCTTGTGTCATATAACTCATTCCGAATAATGATACGACGTTATGGATAGCATTTGAAGACCGGTGGTGAAGACCGGATATTTTCGAAAACCAAAGGATAACCCGTCGAATGTCTCTGCACCGACTGGCCCCCGATATAGGGATTTGATTACCCTTTATGATGGGGAGTCTAGATGTGATTAGGGATTATCCGGATTTGCAAGGGCTTCTTTGTAAGTGCCTCCGGTTCTTTTCGAATCCAGAACAGACTTGTATGGATGTGTGCCTAACGTTACACTTTGAGATGTAAAACTGGTTTCTATCAAATACATTTCTGTTTGGTGGCGGAGATTTATTCTCTTAGCTTAATGCCCTTCTCTGAGACGTACGAGCTCAGAGGTTATATAGTTGATGGTTACTAGTGATACATTCCCAATTTGGTAATGTCGCATACAAAGTGGTGTTGATCATTTGTTGATCAAAGCATGGCTTTGTAAAAAGCGTAGCTTTGTGGACGAGACTTCGTCGAACTTCACAACTCGGAATGGTCGAAACAGGAAGAATGCAGCAAGGTTATTTGGGGTTAGCGCCCCTTGAGGGTATGTTCATTTCCTTCTGGATAGAGGTGGTATCTTGGTATGGAGCCCAGATACTTAACCTATGTGGCTGCTGCAAATTTATTACTTTGTGGTAGTTGGTGAATCCTGGGATAAAGGTTGGTTACGATCGGGGGGTGGCATACTCATGTCAGTAGTTACCTAGTTACAGAGGTAACCCGGCCTTATTTTGGCAGAGATCCGGTTAGGATCTCGGGGCATCCCTCCAGAGGCGTACCCATGTGGCAATGGGAAGTTCCTTGGCCTGACCATTTGTTGGAAATCCAATTACCAATACGCGCCTTGTAAGGTTTTAGTTGTAGAACCTGCCATCTAACATGGTAGCTATAGTAGGCATATTATAACGGTACGTATGCTGGCTAAGATTAATATTATACTTTCAAAATGTTTTCCACTATGCACTAATAATAATATCAAATGGTTTTCGCGTAGCAAGCATGTTTGACTATCATAAGGAGAAATCTCCCCAAGTGTGCGATTGCATTGTGTGTGTGCCGGGAGGCCTTATGGTAGTTTCATTTTCCAAAAAAGCATTGCGGATTTCAATTTTAAAATCTTTTGTTTATTTTTAAGGATAAAACTATTTTTGTTTGCTTATACCAGTCCCACGACTGACCCGGAGTTTATTGTTCCTCTCCTAAACTCCGGGTGCCCACTATTTTCCACACGGACAGTCTAGAGTTGGGTTTTTCAGATAGTAGATATAGATATCCATTCGGTAGCTTTCGGCTTTCTCTTTGCTATTGTCTGGAGATCTTGGATACTGCAGTCCTTGGATTTATGACTGACCTTGCTCATCTAGGTGAAACGTGATGGGGGTTTTCCGAAAATGTTATACTTTCAAAATGTTTTCCACTATGCACTAATAATAATATCAAATGGTTTTCGCATATCAAGCATGTTTGACTATCATAAAGAGAAATCTCCCCAAGTGTGCGATTGCATTGTGTGTGTGCCGGGAGGCCTTATGGTAGTTTCATTTTCCAAAAAAGCATTGCGGATTTCAATTTTAAAATCTTTTGTTTATTTTTAAGGATAAAACTATTTTTGTTTGCTTACCGGGTGCCCACTATTTTCCACACGGACAGTCTAGAGTTGGGTTTTTCAGATAGTAGATATAGATATCGATTCGGTAGCTTTCGGCTTTCTCTTTGCTATTCTCTGGAGATCTTGGATACTGGAGTCCTTGGATTTATGACTGACCTTGCTCATCTAGGTGAAACGTGATGGGGGTTCAAGCTAGTGGTTTGGAGCTTGGCTTTGGAGCATTAGTGTTGCTGTTGCAGTTTGATATTGGAGTTATCTCTTTTGCTATCTGTTTTCTGCTGTTGTTTATTGACTTTGTTATTCTTGTATCATTTTGATATCATTGTTGTATATCATTGGATATTGTATTCATTGGAGTTGTATATGATATTCATTTCTTTTCCTTCCATTGTGTTGTCATACTTGATGTGTTATAAGCTCCGGCGAACTAGATTCGATGTTTGGATCAGCGGCATTCGAGTACAAGTGGAGTATGGATGCCGATTTTCGAAAGTCGAGTCAGGGTCATTTCAATAACAGTTGTAAAATTGTTTAAAAATAGACAAGTAGTTTCAAAATTGGTTGTAAAAGAAGTATAAGACAGTTTGGGTTTAAAAAAGAAAGATTGCATAGTAGATAGCTAGGAAAAATAGATTTAAGAAAGTTAATATTAAAACAATTTATTTGAAAATAGTTTCAGAGCCAAACTGGATCAATTACCCAATCTCCATTTCCAAACAATTTCTCATCTCACTAAATTGATTCAATTCGAATTCAATTTGAATTAACTTCAATTCCTTTCCCAAATTCAAACCTATTCCCATTTGAATGTAAACTTATTCAACTTCAATCACAATTCTAATTAAACTAATTTTCAATTTCAATCTCAATTTTTAAACCATCTCGAATTATATAAATTCGAGTTAAATTTCTAAACGTTGATTTAATCTTTTAAATCAAATTAACCTTTATTTTTATTAAACAAACTCGGTTTTTAAACAATTAATTTTCAAAATCCCATTTATTACCTAATTTTAACTTCAACTTTGAAACCAATTTTTTTTTAGTTTGCAAGTTTATATTTTTTTACATTTAAATCTTAGTTCAAAGTTATTACATTCCCATAATTTTCTATTTTATATCAAAAAGTCAAAATCATTTAAATAATTCAAATTAAAGCTTCATCTCCATTTTATTTCAGTAATGGATATATATATATATATATAATCTAAATCCCCTTCTTAATTTTATAAATATAATCCAATTCGCAGTTCCATAAATTATTAATAACAACAGGATGATATCGGGTTAAGTTAAAGTAATTAAACATCCAAATTATTTAAAACATCCATCAATAGCATCCATCTCACATTTCTAGATCTCAAACTCGGTTTTAGATCACATATACTCCCTTTCAATTTAACCCATTTAACTTCCCTAAGTTAAATCTCAATTTCAGCTTGAAATTTCCAATTCAGGTTGTTTGTTCTAAACTTATTTAACTTCCCCTAAGTTAAATTCAATTAATTTAATCCAGTCAACCTTACTCAATTTGAATTCCCCATTTCAAATTTTAAACTTCTTATCAATATCCTTTCCCACTTATAAGTTTAAAAACTTGTCACTTTTCACGGAAAATTCAAAACTCAACACTTAGTGTTTACTTCCAATCAACTTGTTATTATGTATATCCCACATGTATACATATTCATCTGTTTTGCACCCCAAGACATATTTAAATTTTAAACCATTCTTGGTTTTTAGTTCATAACATATTTCTTTAAAATTTAAAACAATTCTTGTTTTAAGATAAGATTCCTACATTTAAAAATATTATTTATTATATCTATTAACACTTTAAAACAATTTGGACTTAGATTTTAAAACTTCACAATTTAGATCCTTTTCAATTTACAAGTCATACTTATTTAAAAGTTACTTTCTTAAAACATTTCATGTTGCTTTATTATTAGTTATGATTAAAAAAAACATCCCATTATTAGATACCATATCCGTTTTATGATAATAACCAAGATTATCATATCTGGAAACCAATTCACTATATATTATTTCTAAATTTGTTGGAAAAATTAAAATCAGGTAACTTAATTCAGCATTCTGAAAGCACTTCTACAAATTTCAAGATTTATTTTCTTGTTTGAATCTATTTCAAGCTTATCTTATTTGTATATTAAATCTTATCCAAATTCCTATTTGGTTGTGTATTTATTACCACTTAATTATTTCAATAATTCAACAACAAATTACCTTATTATATATAATAATTAGAAAAAAAATTGCTTTATATACCAAATATACGCTTATAAAAAAAATCATTTTTAAAACCATTATATAAGAAAATAACAAGTACACTCTCATATATATATACTCAACTCATTCTAGGGTACTATTGACCCTATCCGTAATGAGTAAACCCACCAGAGCCAAGGTTCTCACTTAACCTAGCTCTGATACAACAATGTAACGGCCTAAAATTTTCGACCTCAAAAATTCGACACTAATACGTTCACTATAGAAGTGCCGAGCAACCGAGCGTCGAAAATCTCAGATTGTTAGGATAAAGAAGAAAAGGCATAGGAGAAGAAACAGAAAACACAGCACAGAAACTCACATTCGCAACGGAATAAAATATAATATCAAATAATAGCATTTATTCAATGAAAAGCTGTAATTGTCAATTTTATATTCAATACATCAGAGTACATCAGTGCACACATAAACTGGACAGTTGTAGCAACTTTTCCCTGACTATTATCAATATAATCTTAAATATACAACGGGGAAATACTCCATACGTTCCTCCCATCCAGCTCGTCTCATGAGCTCCAAAACGTCCTAACCTGAAAATCTGTAATACTCAGTCTGACCCGAGCATTACATCAAGGTAACACCCGGATCAGGCTAGAAACCAGCGTGAGTAAACCCATATAACATGAAATACTAAGCTATAAAAGTTATTTGCAAACCAGGGTAACTCGTTCCTCTCTACGAGTTTTAATCATTCTATAGCCAAACATTTATTTCACAAATAATGTCTAAGTACCGTTACTTAGTTTAAATGGTCAAGTTTACCAAATTTATTTCATTCCAGCCTATTCGATTTAAAATCAATCTATAAAGAATTATTGTAGATTACATGTCGAAGTGGTTTCAGGTATTTGCTGATACCCGATCCTGGTCTCTTCGAATCCAATGTCATTTTTAAAACAAGTTATTCTAATAACATACACACGGAAATCTATCACAGATAAATGATTCACATTTATTAACATATCAAGCCAGCCATTTCATATAACAGAGATATCAAACAAATTAAGGCATTCAATTCCGATTTATCATTCATAACCAAGATTAATTAGCCCATTTCAAGTTAATTTAATTGTCACAAAAAAATTAATTATCTTTAAATTTTTCTTAATTATCATTAATTAACCCTTAAATTAATTGTTGAAATTAATTCTTTAATCATATGATCATTCACATTAAATAATTCAACCTTTAATTACATACATTGATTAATGATCCTATAAATAATTACCTTAAGTAATTATCCTCAATTAATCACTTTAGTTAATGACACTTAATTAATCACTTAATCCAATCATCCATAAGCAAGATAAACCAATTACCTAATTTATAATTGATTTAATTTAAACTAAATAGATTAATTACCTAATCCTGCTTAAATACCATTAATTAATTACAAACCATTTGTTATTATGAAATTAATTAATGATCCTTAATTATCCATCTTAAGTAATTATCCTTCATTAAGTAATTATTCCCTTGGTTAATTATCCTTTAATTAATTGACCATTAATTGCCAATTAATTACCGAATTAATTAATCTAAATTTAATTACATTAATTAGTTAACCCTTCATTATTAATTAATCTCATTAATTAATTATCCTTTAATCAATTAACAAATTAACTCCTTAATTACTTGCCTTAAGTAATTATCTTTTAGTCACTTGATTAATTAACCCTTGATCATTAGTCAATTATCTTTAATTAATTAATAATGATCCTTTAATTAATTAATACCCTTATTAATTAAGATAAAACGTAAATTAATTTTAAGATAATTTATTTTAAAAAAAACTTTAACCAACCCATAACTTAAATGAAACATTTATTTTTTAAAAGAAATGGGTTAAGAAAAATTATTTAATTTGAAACTTGCTTTGTTTTAAAATTTTAAAACCTTGTAAACAAATCAATGAACTAACCCGAGGCGACTCGGGTATCAACCCGAGACAAATCCCAAAATAACCGAGCCTAATCCTGAGTATCTCCCTTCCTTTTCTTTTCCCTTTTCTTTTTAACTTAATTTTGATTTAAATTTTGAAAAGTGGAATCTCACTCGTGAATTTTCCCGAAACGAAACTCGAGACAGCCACCTTCTTCTCCAAATGTTTGAAATAAGACAGCAACATCTAGTACCAAGGATAGGCGTGCACATTCACATCACCTAGCCGCCCCTCCGATCATCTTCGCCATCGCCTACAGGTCGCCAATGACCCATTCATACATTCCGACCACCCAAGACAAATGATTGCGCTAGAAATCAGAATCGAGCAATTCGATCACCAAGAGGCCATGAATCCCGATTACCAAACTCCCCTCGTGCCATGGCCTCCAACCAACTGGAATCACGTCATCACGGCCCTACCTTTGCCACACGATCCCCTCGCTGTTCACCTTATCCTGATTCAATTCGACATCGCCACGATGCTGCAATAGCCTCGAGTTCGACCCCGTCTAGAACGACACCTAAAACCCTAAATCTCTTCCGCTCCACCATGGCGACGTCAGAGAAATCGATCCACCATTTTTCCCATGACTACCACTCCTCCAGCCTCTTCTGACCTACATCCCAAAACCCAAAAACTTCACATTCCCAGAAATTGCTCCGCGCCTAATTCCCATTCATTACCCCTTTTCTCAATGAATTCTCAACTAGAAATCATGATTAAGATCCTAAAATCATCATTTTACAGTACGAAACCAATCCTATAATCAAAACATAGAATTTAGAAAACTGGTTTTTCTGATTTGAAAAGATTTTCCCTTAATCCATGCTTCCAGCAATCCTACTTGTTAATTATACTTAAAAAAAATTTAAAAATTAAAATCTGGTTAATTGTATCATTTTCCTTTTAATGTTCATAACCTCAAACTAGAAATATGAAGAGAAATGAATTTATTTAAAGTATTCTTGAGCCTGATGATCAAACAGGGGCATGCCTGTATATATGCAGTATATTCAAATCGTACACACAGAAAAATCATACCATTTCATTCATGCAAACCAGATCCAAACTATTCCTTCAACCAATCATTTCATGCACAGAGATGTAAACATGATTTAGCTTTATAAGTTAAGGTTTACTCACCTGGTACAAAAAAACAGAGACCGAGAACCTGGAATTGAATTTGGTTTGAACTTGAAAACTGGTCTGGACTTGATTGAATGATCTAATCTTTACTTAATTCAGTTTGAAATGCAAGAAGTTGTTTAAATTTTCTTTTCTAGTTTTGATCTGAAATTTTAGTTTGAACTTGAAATTGGGAACCTGTTCTTACTTGATTTTTTGTAAACCTACAAAGTGATTCGTGCCCTTTCATCTGAACTTAGTTTCTTGATCTTGAACTTTTTTTGAATTGAAAAAGGTGTTTTATTTTTTTTATAGATTTTATTTTCTATTTAGTTTTCAGGTTTTTGTATTTCTTTAGAAAATTAAAGATGAAGGAAGAATGAAAATGAGATAATGATATGTATATATATCAGCTTTGTTTTCATTTTATCTACTAATTTTGAAATCGAAAGAATTTTAAAAAAAAAAAAATAAGACAGTTGTATTTTTGCATGACATATTATCTTCCACTTATTGATGCATGTTATTATTAAGCTACAAATGTTTTAATGCATTTTAAAATGGTTACACTTGTCATTTGCATGCTAATTATGATTTTTAATATGTATTTATATATAATCTCAATTTAGTTTTACATATCTATATATATGTTTTATATTTTTTCCAAATTTATATTAACATATGTTTTAAATGTTCATTTATGTAAAATTTCAAAAGAGTATATTAAACTTTTTATTATATTTTCCAATTTTAGTCTAATATATATATGATTTATATTTTTATTAATTCATTTTCTATTATTTATACTTATATAAATTTTAAAGAAAATGATTTTAAAATCTAGTTTTACCTTAATAAATAAATAATATATATGTGTTATAATTTAATCCTTAATTAAAAATTGTTATATTGAATTCAATACAATAGCTTTCTAATCATTCAATATATATATATTATAATTAGAAATATCTTATGTGAATTTTTGATAAATATAAATGTAGCCACACTTTTACAACTTCCAAATATACTACTTCTCATGGCATATATATATATATATATATATATATATATATATATATAGGTATTCTATCTTGAATTAAATAGTGTAATATATTATTCAATTATGCAGAGATTTATATTTCAATATTTATTATAATTTCCAATCTCTATATATATATCCAGATATTTATCAGAATTTTATTTGTTTAACATACAAATCAATATTTTAATAAATTTAATCCTATTAATTACCAATTAATAAATATCCAAAAATCCGGGTTTTCACGAAAGTTCTGTACTCAAATCTTAGATTAAAATTTATGTGCCGAAATGATCTACGTTTAACTTATGTACTTATTCACATTCATTTTTACCTAATATATTTCTTCCAAGATTTCTATTAATCCAAGTTTATTTCACAACCATTTACTATTTTTTCTACTAAATCCATTGTTACTTAAGCTTACAAATATGACTTAACTTGTATAATATACCTTTACTTCCTAAGAGTACAATTAGGGTGTTTAACAAATTTGGAATTCCACTATTATCTTAAATTAATAAGTTATAAAACTTAATCCTTAGTTCTATTTATCTAAGGTCATAATTTAGCTAATATATTTTATCTTATCCATATATTAATATGACAACTTTACTAAGTGTACATCCTTTTCTTACTAATTCTATGACTATCTACTTAACTTATTTACCTATCCTTTTTTTTTAAATCAAATTTCTTAACCTTAAATTCACCAAATACCTTATAGTCAAATTGTGAAACTTAATTCACATGGTATTTTTTACTTAAAAATTTTCATCCAACAATCAACCTACTAACCACATTATTCAAAACTTCCCCCTTCTTTTTTTATCTTTTTTTTCCAACCTATCCGCTTCTGATCTTACTTCATTTTGAATTACAAATGTTACCTTAAATGTATCAAACTATCACCAATTCAAAGTTTTATATTTGGATGATATTTCTTATATGTCTTATTCCCAAATTTCACTTTAATTTTAACCTAATCAATGTTTCTAAATTTCAAATTATGTTATCTCCTTATAAGTTATAGAACTTACCCTTTCATATTATATTTTCCCAAAGTCTCAGTTTAGGCTTATCGTCTTTCTATCTTATCGATAAGAATTTTTCTAAGTGTGCATTTCCTTTTTTATTTTCTCTAACTATAACTTCTAGCTTCAATATTATCATCAAATATATTACAGTCAAATCATGAATTTTACTTCATAAGATATTTGTACTTAGCTTTTAAATCCATCAATTTTGATGATCATTAAATCATTATTTCTTAATACTAAATACCTAGGGGTATATGATTAAGGTTCTTAATTCTAGCTTTCAACTAATTGATTTTATATGGAATATCTTATAGTCAAATTGTGCAATTCTAATCACAAGATATTCATATTTTAGTTTTACTATGCTAGATTACAAACAATCTTAATTTCTAACCCAAACATTATAATATACCCTTATTATTTAAAGTATAAACCCAAGGTAAAATTATTTCATTTACCATCTTTTAAAACAAAACATTTTTATAAAATTAAAAAATACACGCTCGTATATATAACACTCTCATAACTAATTCTATGGTGTTACTAACCCTATCTCTAATTAGTTACTCATCCTAGGATATTACTAATCCTATCTCTGATGAGACTTACCCCTATCAGGCTTCAGTATTTGCTCAACCAAAAGCTCTGATATCAAATTTAAAGATCTAGCCTTTTCAACCACCGATAGTGGATACAACCACCGTAGCTTACATAGGTACCTCACGCTTTGCTTTTATGGTCAGCCTCTTGACTGTAAACCAAACTGGCAAACAAACCCCTCTATACTCAATTTCAGGGATATGTAGGAGTATAAGTCATCCGTTCGCTACCTAACAAGAAGCGAGAACCCCTATCATGTACGAACCTCACTAAGAAAAACGGATAATGGAATATGCCCATACGTACATGAATATCTCTAGCTCTCCTTTGGAAACTCCAACCGTCTTTCGACTAAACATAAACTATTTGGATCTGACCTGAGTATTGAAAATACTCGGATCAAGTTTGATAAACCAACGTGAGTAAAAATCAATAATAAATTACAGTATTATTTATTAGCCTTTAAATAAAATCCTTTGAAAAGAAAGAGTATCTCATAAGATCACACCCACACATAAACACGGACGATTTTCTACCTTATGATAACTTAAAACACTTATATATATCAAAACATTTGATATCATTTCTAGTGACATTCTTTGAAAACATTTGCAAATAAACTTATTAATCTTATCCGAAATGGTCACTCATATAACATTTCGAGGCTATTCATTATGCTAATACAAACAAAACCGTAGTTTCTTATTGGAGAATGGATTTCCATACAAATGACCAAGTGAAGGGACTACCTTTTAATGGATACACCTCTAGATGGACGTCCCAAGGACCATCATAAAGGATCCTCTACCAACAAAAGACCGGCTTATATCTGTATCCAGATAGTACCGAATATATCATCTCTTGGTCGTTACCGACCTTTAAATCGAGCGCCCGAGCATACAAACCAGATTAATTTAAATCCCGAACGTCATAGCAGAAAGAAATATATCTAGAATGGGATGATCATACCTTAATTGGGAATGACCCACTTAGCTTTGCCATATCTAACCCTGTTTCGGTCATTTTCGGTTGATGAGGCTTGAGGCAAAGATTACCTTTTAATATAGCACATATCAGATCTCTGAATGCCACATTTCCATTTCCATTGTCTACTAATTGCCTTCCACAAAATACAACACGTAAGCTCGTATGTCTCAAGGAGGGTGTTAAGCTAAGCAAAATTGGCTTCTCCTCCGCCACAGATTGTGTTTGTAAAAACCAATGTACGTAATCTTTAGAAATGCAATGTCAAACAAACGTCCATACAAGTTGTCCAGGAATAGGACAAACTGAAGGCACTCTCCTACTACCACTAGTAGTGAGTAGTCCTTGCAATCCGAAAAATCACCAAAACGAGGAGACCACTACTATAAATAACTCTATAATGGGAGCTACCTAGAGCATATCAACAAGCAGTCCTCATGCTATGAAGATCCATAGTCTTCAATAATCATCATCTTCAACATTTCTTCACATTCGAACATATACATTGGTTCGAAGTGGTTTTTCGAAGAGGAATCACCCAAATCTGACCCCAACTCCTTCGAAATCCAATTATCAATAAAAAGCGAAAATGAATTACAGGATTATTAAGTCTCTTTTCACTTTAATTCTTTTCGAATGATTTTGAAATCTCTCTTTTGACTTAGAATAATTCTAAGTAATTCATTCTTTTGCTTTGAAAAATATCTCAAATTTCCTTACTTAACTCTTGATCCAAATTCCTTAACTTTTAGGCAGGTCAAAAGCAACGTTATTTAAGATATCCTTTACCATAAACCCTAAAATCAATCTTTGCAAACATTTTTGATTAAATAGGATCATAGAAATTATTCTAATTTTACTCAACATTAATTTTTGTATTCAAAAAGTGCTATGGGAAGAATAACGGTGAAAATACCTGTTAAATTCCACGAATAGGACGAATTCCCTCTTCGGATTTTAATACAACGTATAAGAAGATTATTTATATGCAATCCAAATCGTAATTTGTTCATTTTGGAGATTGCGTAAATTTTGGATAATACCGATCTTCTTTTATTTCAGAAACTTAGTATAATCTTTTTAGAGCATCCGAGCTTTCCTTTCGATCTGTTCCACCCCTCTCCAAAGAAAAGAAAACATAGGCTAGGTAAGTTTAGGGCACTGGTTTCTCCATCCCTAACCTTAGTTAAACACCTTGTTTTATCTTCCCAGATCTCACAGGCAGAACAAATGTACTAGTCGTTTCCACATACTCAATTATCAACTTTATTTTGAAATTGATTTTAAATATTCCAAATTGTATTTTAAACACTTAGTTTTCCTTTTAAAAACATTAACAATTGATTTCAGGAAAATTCATCACGTTTAAACTCAAATTCAAAAAACTATATAATTCGCAGCATAAAAGTGCTACATAAAGTGCTATATAAGCTTAAACAACTTTTTAATATTTGAAAATTGATATTATGATTTGCTCAGATACCAAATGAAAGTGACTATGCTCTAATACCAAATGAAATTGTACTATGGATCGTGTGATATGGATATAGAATGATATAGAGTATAGTGATGATAGTTATACAGTAAATAATGTGGAATATAAAAAGCAGTATAGTAAAATGACATCAGGAATTTTTATACTGGTTTGGAGCACTGTCCTACGTCCAGTCCAAGACTCCTTCTGGAATTTCACTAACAACAATCCTCACTTAACCCGAAGGAACAGGTCTATACACCCCTGAGCAGCCGAACAGGGACCTGAGCAGCAGAACATGATTTCGCCTCAATAGCCGAAGCGGACTTCACTCGACCGAGCAGCAGAACAAGACTTCAACAAATACAGAAAATAGTTTTGACTTTTGTGTGTTATGATAACACGGATTTGTCACTTGTAGTACAACCTTTCTATAAACTTCTCCTTGAGTATAGATATGTATATTTGAAGTATATGAAGAATAGAAAGGTATAGTATTGCTTTAACGCAGAATAATTGAAAGTATGTTAGCAAATAGATTCCAAAGAATTAGATTAGAGAGATGAGAATATTCAATTTTCATTAAGTGATTTGGAATCAAGTTGGAGTTTGTATTTATCAAGGTTAGAAAGAAGCGACTGTTGGTGAAGAGTTTGGATTGAAGTGTTGCATCCAAATCTTTTTGTTAGAGGTTCGCAACTCTTTACAAAAAGTCGTGTCTTTTCGAAAAGTGGCTGTTATAGAAATTCAGTCAACTGAGCCTCTGTGTCAGTCGACTATATATTCAAAGTAATTTTTAAATTTAAATTCGTATATCTATGTATCTGTGCATGTTGCACAAAATTTCTAGTGTCAGTCGACTGAACCTCTGTATCAGTCGACCGACCTAGTTAAATTTGTGCAGTAAGCACAATTTACATAGGTATATTAATTTCTATAACTTTAAAATAATTTAATTATATGCTTATATATGTATAAAATATTTGTGAAATAGAATGATTAAGTATATAAGATAATATATATATGCCTAATATATACGTAACCGAGGAGAGATTTTAACAATATTGACTTAAGACTTAAAAACAAAATAATGTAGTTGATGCACCGGTTTTAAAGTCTCGTCTCCTTGTCTCTTTTTGTCGTAGCAGTCGTCAAATCTATATGTCGTAGTGGTAGCTTCGTATCATGAATCAAAACCAAGTCTCAACATTCTCCCCCTTTTTGATTGATGATAGCCTGTAAATAGATATAGATTTCGACTGTATATATAATATAAATACTTACTCCTCCTGAATCTTTGACACTCTATATCCTGCATTCTTAACATTAGTAATAATATTTCTCCTCCTCTGTCATTGACAAAAAGGAATAAAGAATATGAACAATATAGAACAAAATAACCACTGCTTATAATGTAAGGTATCAAAAAGAATTAATATTTAAAGCATGTGATACCCAAGGTTCTTATAATTTCCTAATTTTTAGGAAATCATACCCATTTGGGTGCGGTTGAACCTTTAAATATATAATTTTCATTAGTAACTACCATATCAAAATAATTATCAGTGTATTTTTTCTCTATTTTTCCAATTAACAGGAACCCAAATACTTAGATAATTTTTATTCATATTTCTCGTCAATGATCTTCTAAAGAATTTATAAACATTATTGGTTATAGCAGTATTTGAATTTCTAGAAAAATTGGATTTAGACTTTAGTAGTAATCTAGTACTAGCATTAACATATTTACTATACATGAAAGCGCATCTAGTGTTATTTCTACGATCAGTTTTATTATATCATAAACCACATTTGTCATGTAAAGATCTAGAACTAGATAAAATCATGTTTAAATCATTTTGACCTTTATTAAATTTTGTGACTTCTGTGTTAAGTTTATCAAATTTAGCTTTAAAGTCATAATTATTATTTTTAAAGAAATATTATTGGTTTTTAAAATATCAATTTCAGAATTCTCCTTTTTTAACGTACAAATCTCATTTTCGAGAAGAAAAATTCGGGATTCTGAATTTTCTAAAGATGATTGTAATAAATCATTTTGTCTTTTCAAATCAAAAATTTCTTTCGATAATTTTTCTTTCTCTTTTTCAAATATAGTGTTTTGTTCATTTAGAAAATCTTTAACAGTTATAAAATTATTCTTTGCAACATCAAGTTGATTTTCTAAATTTAACTTCTCATTTTTCAATTTCTCGTTTTCAAGTTCTACAGATTTCATCTTTTCTAAAATAATAAAATTAAGATTTAAAATCTTATCGCTTGTACTAACTATTCATTATTATCTTTTACTGAAATTTGTAAATCAGAAAGTACCTTTTTGTAGTCCTTGCTGGTGGCTTAGATAGGGATTTTTCCTATTGTATTTCGATTGGATCGTTTTCTAGTCATTATTCTATGATGCTGTGACGATCGATAAAATTCCAGGCTTTAATACCAAACGAAAGTGCTTTGCTCTGATACCAAATGAAAATGGCCATGCTTTGATACTAAATGAAAGTGTACTATTGATCGTGTAATATGGATATAGAATGATACAAAGTATAGTGATGATAGTTATACGGTAAATAAAGCGGAATATAAAAAGTAGTGTAGTAAAATGACATCAGGAATTTTTATACTGGTTTGGAGCACCGTCCTACGTTCAGTCCCAGACTCCTTCCAGAATTTCACTAAAACAACAATCCTCACTTAACCCCAAGGAACAGGTCTATATAACCCTGAGCAGCCGAACAGGGACCTGAGCATCAGAATAGGATTTTGCCTCAAGCCAAAGAGGACTTCACTCGCCTGAGCAGCAGAATAGGACTTCAACAAATACAGAAAATAGTTTTGACTTTTGTGTATTCTGATAACACGGATTTGTCACTTGTAGTACACCCTTCCTGTAATCTTCTCCTCGAGTGTGTGTGTGTATGTATTTGAAGTATATGAAGAATAGAAAGGTATAGTATTGCTTTAATGCAGAGTAATTGAAAGTATGTTAGCAAATAGATTCCAAAGAATTAGATCAGAGAGATAAGAAAATTTGATTGTGATTAAGTGACTTAGAATCAAGTTGGAGTTTGTATTTATAAAGGTTAGAAAGCAGCGACTGTTGGTGAAGAGTTTCGATTGAAGTGTTGCATCCAAATCTTTAAGTCATGTCTTTTCGAAAAGTGGCTATTATAGAATTCCAGTCAACTGAGCCTCTGGGTCAGTCGACTGAATATTCAAAGTAATTTTTAAATTTAAATTCGTATATCTATGTATCTGTGCATGTTGCACAAAATTTTCAATGTCAGTCGATTGAACCTCTAGGTCAGTTGACTGACCTAGTTAAATTTGTGCAATAAGTATAGTTTACATAGGTATATTAATTTCTATAACTTTAAAACACTTTTATAATTTAATTATATTATTATATATGTATAAAATATTTATGAAATAGAATGATTAAGTATATAAGCTAATATATATGCAACCAAGGAGTGATTTTAACAATATTGACCTAAGACTTCAAAACAAAATATATACTTGATGCACCGGTTTTAAAGTCTCGCTTCCTTGTCTCTTTTTGTCGTAGCAGTCGTCAAATCTGTATGTCGTAGTGATACCTTCGTGTCATGAATCAAAACCAAGTCTCAACATTTTCCATTTCAAATCTATTTTAAACTATTTAAATATATTTATCAAATTTATTTCATATTTTTCCATAATTAAAGACGTTAATTTAAACTAATTTCCCTTTATGGTCACTTAATTGCACTAGCACGATTTTTCTAGAAAATTGATTTGGACTTATTTCAAAATCTACACAACGATAACTTTATTTTCTTTCTTCGTTTAGAAGATATGGATATAATAATCCATAATTTTCTTATCTCGAAGAATTTCGAGCTATATTCCACTCTATACACTCATTTGAACTTTTCGGCACGAAATTGCGGACTACTATTGCACGACGCACCTAGTTTTAATTTATTTTTCGATATTTGAAATAATCTATTTGAAATGAATTTTAACACTTATGAAATTATTACAAATCATTTTATGTCAATATTTTCTCCTTTTAAAGCTTTTAAAATGAATTTTCACTATTACCATATTATAATATTATTATATTCCTATTATTTTAATATTAAATTTTAAATTTCAGTTTCAATTCAATTTCAATTCTAACTTCAAATTAGGCTCAATTAAAACTAAGATTTCAAATCTAATTTCAATTTAAATATTAACTCAACCTTAACTTCACTTTCAATTTTCAAAATCGATTTCAATTTCGCTATTCATCTTAATTTCAATTTAGCTATCATTTTTAATTCAGTTTCACTTCAAATTTCAAATTCTCCTTTATTTCTACTTTAATTTCAATTCCAATTGAAAAAAGACTTATTTTTTCCAAGTACCTCATATCACCAAAATTGGGTCTTTTAGCAAAGGGATCACTTAATCAATGATGACAGAAATTTGATGTCCATATTAACATCACAACTATACAAATAATCGTATGACATTAACATATTCAATATGGTAAATGTCATAACATTACTATGGATTACCCAACATTCAAACAATTATCCAAACATCCATACCATAAAATGGTGATTATCTATCATAACAAATCAATTCAGCAATCAAATAAATTATATAGTGGTGAGAATTTTCTCACTTTCATTTCCACTCCGTCAATCTTTTACATTAGCTACTACCTCTCGAACTAACGTGCTATTTTTCGAACGTCTCGAATTAGCAGCTTTTATTTCCTTCCCTTTTTTCTTCTTTTTTTTTATATAGGTGTGGCCGTGGATTTTGGAAGGGGTATGGAAGGTACAACCTAGGGTAGCTTGGGTAAATGGCTTTGGATAGATGGGTAGGTGGGGGTTAGGCGTGTGTTTTGAGATGGGTAGGTGATTTTAAGGGCTCGACCTTCGCTATAGGTGGCGGTTGGAGCTCGGCTGTGGGGTAGTGGAGCTTGACCGTGGGTTTTAGGAGGTGGGTAATGAAGCTCTCATGAATCATATAAGCCCAACATAATTATTTCATTTACAATCTCTCTTTTTTGTGCTTAATGGAATTTTCGATGTTAATCAAAGTTTGTTGTTTTCTAGTGAATTTATTAGCATATGTTATTAATAATAAATAGGCTATACTGAATCAAATTTAAACACAAGTTACATTTTCATCTAACTATGATTTCGATAATCAAAGTGAAACTAGAATAATAATTTGATGCTCTATGTTACTAATTCATAGTAAATATATCATGCTTAAAATATATTTTATTCATAATTTCATGTCATTTTCATAAGAGTTGATAGGTAGGTTAGAGGGTGCGTTAGAGTTTGATGGTTTAAATTGTGATAGTTAATAACATAATTAGGCCATAATTATTATAAATACATCCACTAATTCCATAAATGGTTAAAACGAGAGATTATAGATTTATGTTGTGTTGATTTATATGAAAATTTGAAAGTGAATTTACCTCTAAATTGCTCTTTAATCTCATAATTTTATTCACATTTTTATTCTAGTTTTACTATCATTTTTCTAAACTTTTAAGTTAAAAAATTCTCTCAACTTTTGGGCTAATTTGATCAAGTAATTTTAGAATATTATTCTTTCCTTGTGGATTAACCCATACTTACATACGTACTACGATAGTAAGTCATGCATTTGCTGGTTTTATTACGATATATTTCAGACAGTATTCTAATTGATAAAATTTTCCACCGCAAACATTTCCTTGCCGTATGTGCCTGTATTGTATTTTGAGACTCATTTACTGCGCACACCAGATTGTTGTCTGATCCAAGATTTTATACTTTGTTTCTTATTATCTTGTATATTCTTAAATGAATAGACTAGATAGCAGGTCTAGGTGATGCAGTAGCTGTTCAGATGACGAGCTAGATGGAGCTATCCCATATTATGTACATTTATGGAGTCTATGCTTATTTGTCTATGCAGTACATGGGGGATTTGACAGTGATCGCTTACTATTTGTATTTGAGATAATTGTTGAGTTTATTTCCATTGTATAAACTCTACTATTAATGTTTAACTCTATGGATATTATACTCTGATGATGACGATCTGTCCACATTGTTAATACTGCCTCTTCTGTTGTATGTGTGATATTATATTTAATCCATGCACTATAAGATATACGATAGATTATATGCTGTATTAAATTATTTCAAACTTGATGATCATCCTATATTAAAAGGGCATGACAATAGTGTACTATTTATATACTATTAGTACCAGTGGTATAAGATGGTCGCCATATTTGGTATCGGAGCTTTGGTTACACGATTAACTGAAGTTGATGCCATTATCCAGTAGAGATAGTGAAGGTATTATCGCCTTAGACTAGATCGAGAGTATGTATGTATATGAGAGAGTGCATACTTGTCATTAGATTAGTATTCAAAGATATATATAATAATATATTATATAGTATAAGTTGCATGCATAAGAGTATTATAGGCACAGTTTTCTTTATGAGAGACTGATCATTCTTGTTATAGATGAGAATGAGTCGACATACAAGGACGCTGTGTGGAATTCTGCTTCAGGACTAGAGGAAGGAGCGAGATTAGAAGTTGCTATGCCTAATGTCCAAGCCATGTTCAATGCGATGATGGCTAATATGATGAGGAATGCTCATGGAGTGGTAATAGGTGCTCCAGTGTGGGCACCCTGCAACTAATTTCACCAAGCCGAGCAAAATTATTCTACTCTTGGAGGGAAGCCCTTTCATGGGATAGAATCAGCCATAGAATTGTAAGATTGTTTAGATACTTGTGAGTGCATCTTCGGTGATATGGAGGTAGAATATGCTATGAAGAGGAAGTTGGCTTCGCGATAACTTTAGGGCCGAGCCACGAATTGGTGGAATGCCATTGTGATTGCTACTCCATAGGATTTGTCCATATGGGATCAGTTTAAGATGAGATTTGAGGAGAAATTCATTCCGGCTACTTAGAAGTCGGTATTGTTCATAAAATTAGCTAATCTCAAGTAAGAAGAGAAGACGGTTTCAAATATGTGGTAGAATTTGATGCTTTTTCTAAGTATGGGATGTCATTCATCGACACTTCTTTAGGGAAGAATGAGAAGTTCATCATAGGATTGGATGACTGTCTTGAAGAGAAGTTGGTAGATTCTATTAATAAGCCTTTTTAAAAGCTAGTAGAGAAGGCGCTTCGCCGTGAGAGTTTGTAACCTAAGGCAAAGATTGCTATTGTTGTTTCTGCTGAGAGAGATGAACCAAAGCCATACCAAGGTGGTGAAGGTAAGAAGAAGTGGAATGGAAAGAGAAAGTAGTCCCAACGAAAGGGTGATAAGAAGAAGGGTAAATGGAAACCTGTTTTCTTCGGATGCAACAAGAAGCGTCATCTAATTAGAGACCGTAAGACAAGTGAGAAGAAGAAATCCTATAATTATGATAATCTTGGACATTTAAAGAAGATTGTCCAGAACTGGTGAAGGATAAGTAGGTGGTGAAAGTGTATGCTTTAAATGCAGTTCTGACTTCATCGAGTGCTCCCTCGGCGAAGGAGAAGG
This sequence comes from Allium cepa, assembly GCA_030765085.1. Classification (NCBI taxonomy): domain Eukaryota; kingdom Viridiplantae; phylum Streptophyta; class Magnoliopsida; order Asparagales; family Amaryllidaceae; genus Allium; species Allium cepa. The sequence goes on along the minus strand of CM060932.1, from coordinate 968,843,893 downwards.
GAAAGAGAGTTGTTATTCATGGTATGCTTTCTATTGGTGATGTTCTTGTTCGAGTTTTGTTTGAATTAGTGCTTCTCATTCATTTATTTGTAGTGACCTAGTAGATAGATTTGGATTGGAACTCGAGATAGTTGACCGACATTTGATTGTGACAAACCATGTTGGAGGCTCCACCAGCCTTTGCATGGTTTGTTGTGCTTTAGTTTATCAAGTCATGAATGTTCTTTTGTGTGTGATTGCTTTGTTTTGAATTTCATCGAGTTCGGTATTATCTTGGGAGTGGCTGAAGAAGTATGTGACCGTAGTGGATTGTGAGAAGTTGTTGGTGACAATCAAAGATGTGGATGGTCATAGGTAGTGATTAGCTGCCTATTAAAGGATATGGTGATGGTTAGCTTTCTATATTCGCTTGAGGTTCGATAGGAGGGATTGTCATTAGTGCCTATCCCTAGAGAGTATCCATGTATCTTTGAAGAATCAACTAGATTACCGCCACAAACAAAGATTGAGTTTCAATAGACTTGGTGAACGATGCCAGACCAATAGTCATGCTTTTGAGGCATATGGCGCCCAAAGAGCAAAAGGAGTTGGAGGTGCAAGCGAATGACCTATTTGCAACGAAGGTGGATGGCCCTTTGAGGTTCCATGTGGATTATCGTGAGCTGAATAAAGTGACGAAGAAGAACAAGTATTCACTCTCACGCATTGACGACTTATCAAATGCACGGTGCGAAAGTGTTCTCTCAAATGGATTTGTCAATGGGATTTCGCCAGCTTAGAGTAACGAAGGAAGGTGTGCCTATTACTGCGTTTTGTACACCATTAGGTTTCTAATAAGTGGTTGGTGATGCCATTTGGATTGACCAAAGCTTCGGCATACTTTGTGCATCTCATGAATCGGGTTTTTAGAACCAGCTAAGTAAGTTCGTGCTTGTGTTTGTGGATGATCTGATATACTTCAAAACCGAAGAGGAGCATAAGATGCACTTAGGAGTATGCTACAGATATTGAGGAAGCATATGTTGAGAGCGAAGTTCTCTAAGTGTCACTTCTGGAGAGAAGAAGTGAGATTCTTATGTCATGCCATGTCGGGATATGTTATAGCAGTTGATCCTGCGAAGGTGGTAGCAGTCCAAGATTTGAATCAACCCAAAAATGCTAAGGATGTGAGGAGTTTTCTAGGATTGGTGGGATATTATAGACGGTTTATTAAGGACTTCTCAAATACTGTTGACCAATTTGACAAAGAAGAATCAAAATTTTGTTTGGGACGTGAAGTGTGAGCATGAGTTTGTGAGTTTAAAGAAGAGGTTGACTAGTGCACCAATGTTGACCATTCTAAGTGAAAATGAAGAGACGATGGTATACACTGATGCTTGTGGACCTGGATTGGATACGATGTTAATGCAAAAGGGAAGGATTATCGCTTATGCGAGTCGACAACTAAAGCCACATGAAAGGAATTTCCTAACTCATGATTTGGAATTGGTAGCGTGCTTTTTGCTTTAAAGATATGAAGCCATTATTTGATGGGAGAAAGGTTTGAGCTCTTTACAAACCATAAATTCTTGAAGTACCTTTTCTCTCAGATGGATCTCAACCTTCGATTGCTACAGTGGTTGGTTTAGCCTCTTATGATTTCAGTGTAATGACCCGTATTTTTTAACTATTTTAAATTATTAAATTAATATGATTATTGGATAAAAATGATTGGAAATAAAAAAATTAATGTTCATTTATTGAAGTTACTGAAAATGAACTTGAGTAAAACTTTGAAATAATCAATTTTAAAGATTTTGGCAATACAACTATTGAAATACAATTCTACTTATTGAATGTGTTTATAATCGATGTCTGTAATTGAATACTGAATGTTGAATTATTTAGATGATAATAAAATGACTGTTAATAAACGATGAATTATTTATTAATGGTGATTTTTTAAAAATTAAATTGTTTAAATTTGGTTTTAGAAATTGTATGAATAATTGAATTCTGAATATAATATGAATGAAAATGGTATTGAAAGTTGATTTGAATTTTATTAAATATGAATGAAGATTGTTGACATTTAAAATTGGATTTAAAAGTGAATAAGTAGAAAGTGGAAATTTTATATTTTATTTAAAGAGCAAAAATAGGCATTATGGCCACTGTCTCGGATTTTGACGAAACCAGTTTCATCAGACCCGTAATAGTGAATAATTGTAGAATTCAAATTTCATGGTGATCAAACTTATTGTTAGGCCGTGTGAGCATGAAACGCAAAAATTAAATTTCATAATTCGATTAAAATAAATTGATTTTTGAAAAGTTATCTTCTGAATACGATCGAATTAGGCTTCGAAACTTGTACCATCGTGTTCGGAATGGGGGTAAAACATTATGAACGACAGATGGCGCGCTTCATTTGGAGCTCGGAAATTTCGCAAGTCAATTGGGTTGGAAACTTATAAAATAAGCCGTTCATTTCCTTCTTCATAAAACCCTAGCTTCAGCCGCCGTTCAAAATGAAATTAATGGCCAAAAATTCACAAACTTCTCTCTTTGATCTCTACCATTCCGTTCGTCGAATACCAAACTTCCAAAAGCAAAGTTGTACAGCTCGATGAGCTTTACACATTCAATGGTTGGTTCATGCCGAAGTATCTCGGATTTTCATGGATCTGGCTTTGAATGTCAGGTGCACATTCACATTTTCTGAGCAATCGGCGGTGGCGGGCGCAGCAACGCCTGAGGTGGTGGTGGCATTAGGCGGCGCGCGCATGGCGAGGTGCTTGGATGGAGGTCAAACGGCTTGGGGAAGCGTGTGCCTAGATAAATCAATTGCATATGATGGGTTTGGTGCGTGCTTCAGGTGAACAAATGCAAGGGGAAAGAGGTAGCATTTTTATTTTTATTTTTTTATTTTGTTTATGTACTTTAAATAATATCATATAATAATAAATTGCATAACTTCCTCATACGAGGTCCGATTTGGGCAAAACAAATGGCGTTGGAATCGTATCAACGAAGGCGATGGCATGGAATTTGTTTGAAATATATTTAAAGAAGGAAATATTTTCAGTTTCAAATAAAAGGTGAGTGTTTTATACATTCACAATTGACTGAAATAATTTTTATTTTAGTTAAATTTATATTGTGAAGTGATTTAAATTTATTGACTGTTGTTTGATAAATTTAACTGGAATTTAAATTGATATGGATTAAAATAATAAGAATTTGAATTGATAGTTAAAATTTGAAATGGAAATCGAATTGCTAGTTAGAATCTCGATTGTTGATAACTAATAAATTTTTATGATATCATGACTGATTTGGATGTTGATTGTAATGGATGCCAATTGATTGATACTTGGATGATTGGATGTTTATTTATTTTCATATATGCATTGTTTCATCCTGTATATTATTTACAGTGTATAAAATGGTAAATTAAACGATTTCGAATAAATTAAGAAATACGTTAAAATGATATATATCTATGACATTTATTTTGGATTGAAATGATATATATCCATTACCGCAATTAAAATTTAATTTACTGATCACTTGGCCATATGATGGAAAATTATATACGGACACCGGATTGGTAAAATTAAAGGATTTTAAATTTTTTGATTTGAAATTTATTTAAATGATTTTTATTTAACGAAATAAAAATCCAATTTATAGAAATCAAATTATTTTTGAACTGAAGCTCGGAATGTTGAAGCTTAAATTTGGTAATGTGGATTGTTTAAATAATCGAAGTTGAGGTTTTGAAGTTATAATAGAAATATGATTTGAATTTCGAAAATTAATTTGTTTTAAAAAGATTTGAAATTTCGTTCGAACTTTGAATTATATCTAAGCAAAAGTAATATAATTGGATATATAGAATTGGACTCAATAATGGAATTTATTTTAAGTTTTGAATCTAAATTCGAAGATTGAAGTTTAATTTGAATTCAGTATTTTAATCGATATTATGAAATCGAACTCGAATTTATATAAATCGTAACAGTTAGAATTGAGAATTGAAATTAATTCAAATTTGAATAGAATTGGAATTAAAATAGAAATTAATTTAATTTGGAATCGAAATCGAAATTGATTTGAATATAAATTGGAATCGAAGTTAATTCGAATTGAAATTGGAATTGAATTGATTAGAATTGAGAAGATGTCGAAATTGAATTCATTTGACGTTCAAACAATTTTTAGATAAATTATTTAATATAAACTATTTAAAATCTACCACTTTACATATTCAATTTATTTTGATTTTCCAAACTATTTTAACTTATAAAACATTTTAAATACTTAAATCATTTTGTATCAAACTATTTTAATTATTTAAACTATTTTTAAATAATTTAAATTTTCAAACTATTTTTCTAAAATTCAAACTGGTCAAAGGCTGGAAGGTTTATATTTAAATCATGGATTTAAATAAGAATTGGGTTAAAATGAAGTTATAATCCAAATGAAAAATTAGAAGAAGTGTTGAATTAGAACTGAAATCGAGATATTAAAATGAACATTATTTTGAATTAAAATAGTATATTTTGAGTAAATATGATGATTTTGAAATGAATATGATATTTTAATATCAAGAATGAATTGTTTTTGAAATATAAATGTACCGACCAATGTGTAAAACGACGATTGGTTGTTAAAGAGACTGTGGCCTCTTATTGGTATACTCTCTATTAATAATGGAACCACTTTAACCACCGTATACGTGAAGGAGACTCCAGAACAAAGTGGTTGGATTTGGTGTCGTTTGCTGGATTAAAGAAAGAGAACGATGATTGATTGGCCTGACACTAATGTCAATTTGAAATGACTAAAATAGGAGTCGTACCAGCCAATGAGGTTAGCTACCTCTAGCGGACACTATTCTTTATTTACCATCATGACAATGTTATTGATTGGTGCGCACCCTCGGATATTTGGAGTGTTGGACGCGGTGGGCTGTTAGGAGTTACCATCAGCCGGGAAGGGTAAACTGGTAGTATTCTACCTCGGACATTGCCTCACATGCTTTGTTATTGTGACATCCCGGAATTTTGACCCTATTATTATAATAAGTTTTTTATCAAATTTAAAATAAAATACGAGATTTTCATTTATAAACAAATAAGATGTTGGACATTTTTTTAGTTGTATATGTGTCATAAAGGAATTTATAATTTCAAAATATAAAATAGACTCTTTTAACAATATTTAAAATTTAAACTGTTTTATTAAATTAAAATATATATTAATAACATTTAATATCAAAAATATAAAAAGTAGTTAATAATAATAAATAAAATAATACAATTCTATTCATATTAAATATAAATATAAAATATACAAATATAAATACATTACAAATGAAATATTGGAAAAGATTAAACTTTAAATAAAAACAAGATTTAAGAAGTGTTAAAACAATAGCTTTTATAATTAACGTAAAATAAGCTTATAAATATTTAATATAAGTATAACATAAAATATAGTTGTAAACATTTAAATCTGTCAAAAACAAATGGATAGTTTGTGTTTAAGCTATAAGATCATAAAACAAAAAGCAAAACCATTGTACAAATACACTAGAAAAGAATAATAATAATAATAATAATAATAAGACAAACATCTTTGTACAAGTACAAGATCAGCAAGTATCTTTGCAAAGTAAGCAAAATTTGTCAGCAAGGCATCATAAGTGTAAATCTATATGTTAACATAAGTACGAAGACAAAATGAATCATGCAAGTAAACTTTATATGCATAAGTAAGTCAAATATTCACATCTTAGTTCAAACATAAGGCTCTGCAAAATATCTTTACAAAATAACATAAGTGCCAGTAAAACACATTAGTACAAACCAAATCTGCAAACATCTTTGTATAACTCCTTGTGTCAGCAAGCATGTAATTATGTGTTAACATAAGTAAAGACATAAGCATTTAATTAGCACAAAATTGTGTCTGGAAAATATCTTTCAGCCGAAATATGCTTTTCATTTCAGGTCTTAGTACAAATAAGAATAAAGCAAAATATTATATTATGTTAAGACTTATTCAAGAAGATATGTTCAAGTTAAATATATGTATGTTCATGATTCTATCTGTTCTTATCACTTAGTTCAGCCCATAATCTCAAAAAAGAAGAAGTAAAACCTGATAAAGAAAAAGAAGTATAAACAAAACTTCATATTATCAAACTCAATCAAATTCAAGCTGCAGGCTTCTATCATCATCCTTTACTTTCTGTTCAACTGCAATGCTTCCTGTTTACAAGAATATTTTTGGTGAGTAAACAACATGACATTAAAGCTTAAGTATTTTATTCAGTGAATGACTTGTGTTTAACCTGATACTTAGTTATCATTTTATTTCAATACTGGGAGCATTTGTATTTGAAATTTGAAGTGCTGGGCTATGTATCTCCTTCCCTGTCTAGTTCCAGAATATTGATCACCAATTAAGAAATTCAATAACTTGCTTTCTAATTTGTATTAGCCATTGGATCCTAAACAAAATAGCTCTATATAGGTATGCATGAGAATATAAAAATAGTTTTGCTAAGTGTAAAGGTATATAACATGGAAAATATTTTTTTTTACTGAAGGAACTTTAAAATTCAAAAATTTCGAATTTAATAAAACATTGTTTTAAGTATATATTTAGAATCCTTACTTAAAACCATGATTTTTAAGATGTATTTGGTAATTTTCAGTGGGATGTTGTAATAGTAGTTTGAAGATGATCAAAATAGATATTTTTACAAATTTCCAGCGACATGTTGTTCTAGAAGGGTCGGGCTTGCTTATGGAGGTAGAGAAGCCTACGTAGGTGGTGGGAAAAATAACTGGAGTTGTTTCAGTTCATCGAGGCGGCGGCGGTGAGCATTTGTTTTTCGTAACCCTAATTTTAGGTGGGATGCTTATTTCGATTCCTGCGTGGTCCTCTGACGATCGAGCTGTGTGTGCTTTTAAGGGATGGAGGAGGAAGTGTTGATGAGTTCGTGGCCGGAATGGTTGATGTTCCGGTGGTCGGTGACGTGTGCGCGACATGTTGACAGGTTTGGGTTTTTGTGTCTTGCTCGTTTCCAGGTTTTGTTTCCTGGTGTTTGTATCGAGCTTGAATGCTCGATTTTCATTACAGGCAAGTTTGATGATTCTGGATGTTTGGGATTATCGATATGATCGCCGATGATGTGTGGGAGGTAGTGAAGTTAGTCGGAGAGCCGGCGATAAGTCATGCATGTGCACGCGTGGGAGGGGTGTCGTGTCTGTTGATTTGAGATTTGGGGGTTGTCGCGTGTTCTACTCGAGAAAATTTGAAGTTGGCTTCGGGTTCTTTTGCGTGTGCGTGTGTAATTATTTTGCAGTTGTATAAAACTTAACTAAAATTGTAAAATAGAAGAGAAAAGGGTAGTTAGAAGAAGAAGGATGTAGGAGTGACGCGAGAAAAATTCTGGGAAGTCATGAGGTTGGCTCGAGCATTGCACGATGTTTCCTTCGGGCTTAAAATTTTCCAGGGGTTAACCAGTTGATATTAATTAAGATATTGATTTCGATAGGGTTTTAATGCTAAACTTGATTTAAATTTATCAAGAAATGTTTTCAAACGTAAGATAGTTAATTTAAATTGGACGTTAATTAAGAATGTAATTAATTTTATAAGTTAAATAAACAGTTTTTATTACAAACTGTAAACACTGTTAAAAATTTTACAGTTTGAAGATTAAGAACTTGGATACAAGATTAAACTATTTTAATTAAAACTTTAAATTGTGTTAAACTCTTAATTATTAATATTTTAGGTAAGTAGTATAAGATTAGTATAAATCTTGTTAACATATAAGTTAGTGAGAAGCAATAAGTTGATCGCTAGTAGGTGAAAGAAGATCTCCTTTAAAATGTTGATTTAGTTAAAAGATCAACATTTATTAATTGTTTCTAGAAAATAATAAAGAATGATTGATTTTTTTGTTTAAATTTAATTGAAGTTTAGAATGTACTTAAGCAAATTAATAACTGACTAGAAGTTAAGTAATTAAGAATAATTAAAGCATAATTGCAATTAGATATTAATGAATGTTTAAGTGAGTGAGGAATGTGTAATGAACTACTTGAGTTAATTTATGAAAAATGAACAATTGATTAATTAAGTAATTAGCAGATAATAATTGGGTGATTAAGTTTATTAATAAATAATTAAAGCTATTAATTTATGATTAAGGAACAGATGATTAAATAGTTAAAGCTTAACAACTTGATTAAGGAGTAATTAAGTTAATAGTGAAATAGAATAATTAAGTAAATAAGACTTAATTATTAGTTGAGAAATGATTAATTAAATAATTTGAAAAGGAGATAAGTAATTAACCGTTGATTAATGAATAATTAACAGGGTTAAGTATTTAACTCTCAAGTAATTGAATTAATTACAAATAAGAATTAAAGATGAATTCTTATGGATTTTGGTGTACGTAGAATATCTGATTTGTGATGTTTAATTGATGATATTCTGTGATGTTCTCTGATATGCTGTGATATATCTATAATGATTGCATATGTTTTATCCGTGATAAATATTATTTGAATTCGATCATTGAATTAAAATGTTTAAGATAACTAGACAATTTGGCCCTTAAAATGGCGTTTGGATTCGATGAGTCCGGGATCGGAAGAATCAATTTTGATTCTCCGAAAACCACATCGATCCAATTTAAACGTTAGGTCGTGAATCCTGAAATGGAAATCGAGATGGTGTATTCAGAGTGCAAGGGTTATCGTCGTTAACTCTGAGGGTGATTCCAAAACGAGTGTAACGAGATAATGCCTTCGGTTTCGTTCGAACCCGGAACGAACTTGTATGGATTGAATGCCTTCAACACATCGTCAGGCGGGCAATGAGCATTCTAAGAATATTGTTCAATAAAGGTAATCACAGCCTCAAGCCTCATCAACCGGGAATGGCTAAAACAGGGGAGATGCAGCATGGTTAGGTGGGTCATGCCCAAGCAGGACAAGATATTTCCTCTGTCTAGATGTCCCTTTTTATTTCGGCTGTGTGGGCGGTTTCTAGCTAGAACCGCGGGGTTTATCTTGTTCGGGACTGTTCAGTAAGGAATGGTTCCGGCCTTGGGTTGTAGGGGGTCGGGAGTGATCCTCGGTACGGTGATCTAGGCCCCGTACTGTGACGGGCGGTACCCCAGTAGCCCTGCCATTGTTGGAAATCCATTTACCCTACGAGACCCTATGGTTTTGATTTGTATTACCCACTTTTGTGGTTAGTAGCTAGAATTTAATAGATGTAACAATTTCGGCTATTTTCTATTTACTTGAAAACCCTAGACACTATTATAATATCACTGGATTTCCTATGAAATGCTTTGGTTAGCGTAAGGTAAAAACTTACCCGTATTTATTTGTGGGAAGTCTTACGTGATATCTTTATTTTCAAATGTTTTTCAAAGTTAAACAACTTTAAACCGTTTACTCATACCAGACCCATGTCTGACCCGGAGTTTATATTTTGTTTTTCATAAACTCTTGGGTACTCAAATTTTTGTGAGTAGCCAAGTGATAGGTTTTGGACTTTGATTTCTGGAGGAGCTTGGAGCAGGAGTTCCCAGACGTATGTAGCTATATTTATGTAGTTCCGCTGTGTTAGTTGATATGGACTGTACCTCTGATGTATGTAGTGATAGATGTATGTATGACTGTCATATGTATTGATATTGTATGACTCTGATATATGTAAAAATTTAAAATATTTATGTGATATATTATATTTTGTTCCGTTCCACTGTGAGATTTTGATGTTGTTGTTCTTTCCTTTCTCTTTCTCTTCTATTTCTATCCCTTTCTTTCTAAATGATGATACGTCTTTTTGGTAGTAGATGGGCGGGTCGTCACAGTTGGTATCAGAGCATATGTTAGTGATAACCTTGGCTCTGGTAGGAATTACTCATAGAATAGAGTCAGAAGTACTCTAAAATGAGTTTGAATGTATTAATAGATATGAGCGCGTGTTTGTTAGTGAAAATAAAATTGTTTTTATATTGTGTTGATTTATCTGTTGAGTGTTTATGAATTCTGGCCGATGTGCGGGACGCCATTTCATCGATAAGGATTTCTAAACTCTTAAACAAGGTAGACCGACACAGTATTGTTTTTAAAGTAGGGTAAATGAAATAATTTTACCCAAAATTATATTTTGACATAAAAGAAATATTTTTGAGGATTATTTATATTTGGATGATTGGTTGTTAATACTACAATTTGAAATTGGAATGGTTTGTAACCAAATAAAATTTTCTAATAAAAGGAATATAACTAAAACTTGACTAGAACAGAATTTAAGTCCCGGAAATTTAAAAGATGTTTTAATGAATTTAAACAAAGGATTTGGGAATTTGAAATCTTGGAAATGTTTGAAATGTTTTTCCAAAGATTTGATGACAATAATGGAGTATTGTTTTGGAAAATATTGAACGGAAATTGTTTTGGGAGAATTTGTGAAAGTAAGGAAGCACTGAACTCACTCCAGTCGCTGGAAAATAATCCTGATGATGATGGCCACATCATCAGTATTCATTTTCGAGTTTCTAAAGTGATGGATTGCTACCAGGATAGTTGGACATGATATTTAGAGTTGTTAGGTATACAAGTTGTTTTAAAATTTCAAGGGGAAATTTGTTTTGGTAAAAACAAGTGTTGGGAATTTGGAAATTTGATTTGATATACCAAGTGGGTATGTGTAGTTATCATTTCAAAAAAGTTTTGGAAATGAAAACCGGGCATTTGAATTCTAGGAATTCTAATTAATAATGTAAAAGGTTTGAATAAATAAACTATTGGATTTATAAAGTAAAGTTGATATTAATAAGAAGAAATCGGGAATTGTAATCCCGGAATTAAAATTTAACTGAAGTAAACGAAAATAAGAAAACATATTGGAGTTTAACCTGAGATAAGTTAAATGGAATTGAAGTTCAAAACAAACTTAATTGGATATAAAATTTGAAGGTAAAATGATTGAAATTGTAAGGTGGAAATTTATACCTTAAGATGGTAAGTGCTGTAAATATATATATATATATATATATATATATATATATATATATATATATATATAATCTGAAACTATGATTATAAGATGAAATAACCCAAATGAGTAATATATGTTGTTAAGTGGATAAACAAGTTTTGCGCTCATATTTTTGAGAAATAAATTTAAAAGAATGGTAAGTAGCTAAATTTAACTGAAGTTGAGTTAAAGTAAAATTGAATTTAAAAAAATTCAATTGAGTTACAGGTAATATTAAATGGAATAAATTTTTTAAGTAAATAAGTAAGTAATGAATTGAGTTAAATGTGGAGTAAGCTGTAAGCAAATCTAATTCAAGTATAAATTGAATAACCTTATTATGAATAAATTCAATAATGAATTGTTAATATAAATTAAAATTTAAGAATGGATAAAAGAATACACTAATCGAACAAATTAGAAAATAGTTGGGATTTGGTTAAAAGAAAATCAAATCAAAGGTTTGAATGGGAATTGGTAGAATGGAATAAACCTAAGTTGTTAGATGGAACAGTTGGGAAAAAAAAGAAGAAAAAAAAGAGACCTAAGTAAATTGTGAGATGATTATTTAAAACATTGGTTGTCAAGTTTAAGAAAATGGTTTGGAAATTAACCTGTTGAAATGAAAGAAAATGCAAAGAAAGGATTGTGAATAAATTAATTGGGATGGAATCAAGTGTAAATTGAGATGGAATCAATTTAAAAATTGTTATAAAACTTAAGTGATTGTTTATTCACAATAATATTGTTGAATTGCATATAGAAATGGGTTGTTTGAAGTAAATGAGAATTAGATAAATTCTATGAATTATTGGAAGCAAAATAGGATGATTTTGAATATGAGTTTATTTTGCTCAAATGGATTATATGTCTAAGCAAGTAAGTGTAAATCATTTTAAACTGAAGAGAATGACTTGAGAATTGGTTAAAAGTAATTGAGATAAGGATTGAAACTATACATATGTGCTTATGGAAATATGTAATGCTAAACAAATGGAGACTCTGTCAAAAATTATTAAATTAGCAATAAAACAATTTCAAAATTGAAAGTTGAAAGTAAACTAATGAATGAAACTAATTTAAAAATAATGATAAGAATCGGTCATTAATGAAAGATAGCCAATACTCAAAGTTGAAGAAAATTTGAATTCACATGGAATTAAGAATTCAAATTAGAAATAAAAAGATAAAGGCTAAAGTGGTAGAGTAATATTGAGAGAGATATATAATGCTTATAATAAACTTAAGAAATGAATGGTGGAATTCTTAAGTAAAGTTGTTATTGAGAAAATTATTCTAAGTGAATAGAAATCAGGATGATGTGAATAAAGAAATTAATATAGTTGATAACCAATGGATGTAAATACGTAGGATGTACGTATATTATTTTATTCACATAACAATTAGATCCAGATTCGAGCATGGAATTTCGAGATAGTTATATATCGATCTGAGTTAGGATTTTTCACTCGATTTTCGACGACGAACCATGGATTTGGATTTTGATTGATGCTGGAAATTCTCTATCATTATTGTGACTATGCAAGGAGAATAACAGTTTCTGATCAAGAAACCAGTTCTGAGTCCGCACTAGGAAGTCGGGTGGACGATACTAGTTCGGAAATGAAATTGTGTGATCGAGTGAGTGATCGGATTTGATATTGCGTACGAATAGTATATGTACATTGTACGGGCTTGATTGAATAGATGTTGAAATATTGTAAAGAAGTAAATAAAATTTGGAAAGAGTTAATACTGTATATTTCAGCATTGAATTGCCAGAGTGGGTATCTGGAATTTATTGTGTATTCCATATATCCCATCTAAGGAAATTTGTTTATGATTCATCATTGGTTGTTCAACCAGTAATTCAGGAATTTGGAAATTTGAATCCAATTTAACTGTGGTCAGGAATCCAGTTTGGATTGTTGATCATTGAGAAACAAACTCTCGATAGTTTAAGAAAAGCTTATCCGGATTCGTGTTCGGATAACTAGTGATGTTGTTGGAATTGACTGTTTGATTGTTTGTTTTGTATGGATGATATGTAAGTTTAGATTGTTAATATTAGTTTTGAAATTAACCGTTGTTTAAATTTTGGGGACGAAATTCTTTTAAGGGGGAAGGAATGTGACATCCCAGAATTTTGACCCTATTATTATAATAAGTTTTTGATCAAATTTAAAATAAAATACGAGATTTTCATTTATAAACAAATAAGATGTTGATATGTGTTATAAAGGAATTTATAATTTCAAAATATAAAATAGACTCTTTTAATAATATTTAAAATTTAAACTGTTTTATTAAATAAAAATATATATTAATAACCTTTAATATCAAAAATATAAAAAGCAGTTAACAATAATAAGTATAATAATACAATTCTATTCATATTAAATATAAATATAAAATATACAAATATAAATACATTACAAATGAAATATTGGAAAAGATTAAACTTTAAATAAAAACAAGATTTAAGAAGTGTTCAAACAATAGCTTTTATAATTAACGTAAAATAAGCTTATAAATATTTAATATAAGTATAACATAAAATATAGTTGTAAACATTTAAATCTGTCAAAAACAAATGGATAGTTTGTGTTTAAGCTATAAGATCATAAAACAAAAAGCAAAACCATTGTACAAATACACTAGAAAAGAATAATAATAATAATAATAATAAGACAAACATCTTTGTACAAGTACAAGATCAGTAAGTATCTTTGCAAAGTAAGCAAAATTTGTCAGCAAGGCATCATAAGTGTAAATCTATATGTTAACATAAGTACGAAGACAAAATGAATCATGCAAGTAAACTTTATATGCATAAGTAAGTCAAATATTCACATCTTAGTTCAAACATAAGGCTCTGCAAAATATCTTTACAAAATAACATAAGTGCCAGTAAAACACATTAGTACAAACCAAATCTGCAAACATCTTTGTATAACTCCTTGTGTCAGCAAGCATGTAATTATGTGTTAACATAAGTAAAGACATAAGCATTTAATTAGCACAAAATTGTGTCTGGAAAATATCTTTCAGCCGAAATATGCTTTTCATTTCAGGTCTTAGTACAAATAAGAATAAAGCAAAATATTATATTATGTTAAGACTTATTCAAGAAGATATGTTCAAGTTAAATATATGTATGTTCATGATTCTATCTGTTCTTATCACTTAGTTCAGCCCATAATCTCAAAAAAAAAGAAGTAAAACCTGATAAAGAAAAAGAAGTATAAACAAAACTGCATATTATCAAACTCAATCAAATTCAAGCTGCAGGCTTCTATCATCATCCTTTACTTTCTGTTCAACTGCAATGCTTCCTGTTTACAAGAATATTTTTGGTGAGTAAACAACATGACATTAAAGCTTAAGTATTTTATTCAGTGAATGACTTGTGTTTAACCTGATACTTAGTTATCATTTTATTTCGGTACTGGGAGCATTTGTATTTGAAATTTGAAGTGCTGGGCTATGTATTTCCTTCCCTGTCTAGTTCCAGAATATTGATCACCAATTAAGAAATTCAATAACTTGCTTTCTAATTTGTATTAGCCATTGGATCCTAAACAAAATAGCTCTATATAGGTATGAATGAGAATATAAAAATAGTTTTGCTAAGTGTAAAGGTATATAACATGGAAAATATTTTTTTTTACTGAAGGAACTTTAAAATTCAAAATTTTCGAATTTAATAAAACATTGTTTTAAGTATATATTTAGAATCCTTACTTAAAACCATGATTTTTAAGATGTATTTGGTAATTTTCAGTGGGATGTTGTAATAGTAGTTTGAAGATGATCAAAATAGATATTTTTACAAATTTCCAGCGACATGTTGTTCTAGAAGGGTCGGGCTTGCTCATGGAGGTAGAGAAGCCTACGTAGGTGGTGGGAAAAATAACTGGAGCTGTTTCAGTTCATCGAGGCGGCGGCGGTGAGCATTTGTTTTTCGTAACCCTAATTTTAGGGGGGATGCTTATTTCGATTCATGCGTGGTCCTCTGACGATCGAGCTGTGTGTGCTTTTAAGGGATGGAGGAGGAAGTGTTAATGAGTTCGTGGCCGGAATGGTTGATGTTCCGGTGGTCGGTGACGTGTGCGCGACATGTTGACAGGTTTGGGTTTTTGTGTCTTGCTCGTTTCCAGGTTTTGTTTCCTGGTGTTGTATCGAGCTTGAATGCTCGATTTTCATTACAGGCAAGTTTGATGATTCTGGATGTTTGGGATTATTGATATGATCGTCGATGATGTGTGGGAGGTAGTGAAGTTGGTCGGAGAGCCGGCGATAAGCCGTGCATGTGCACGCGTGGGAGGGGTGTCGTGTCTGTTGATTTGAGATTTGGGGGTTATCGCGTGTTCTACTCGAGAAAATTTGAAGTTGGCTTCGGGTTCTTTTGCGTGTGCGTGTGTAATTATTTTGCAGTTGTATAAAACTTAACTAAAAATGTAAAACAGAAGAGAAAAGGGTAGTTAGAAGAAGAAGGATGTAGGAGTGACGCGAGAAAAATTCTGGGAAGTCATGAGGTTGGCTCGAGCATTGCACGATGTTTCCTTCGGGCTTAAAATTTTCCAGGGGTTAACCAGTCGATATTAATTAAGATATTGATTTGGACAGGGTTTTAATGCTAAACTTGATTTAAATTTATCAAGAAATGTTTTCAAACGTAAGATAGTTAATTTAAATTGGACGTTAATTAAGAATGTAGTTAATTTTATAAGTTAAATAAACAGTTTTTATTACAAACTGTAAACACTGTTAAAAATTTTACAGTTTGAAGATTAAGAACTTGGATACAAGATTAAACTATTTTAATTAAAACTTTAAATTGTGTTAAACTCTTAATTATTAATATTTTAGGTAAGTAGTATAAGATTAGTATAAATCTTGTTAACATATAAGTTAGTGAGAAGCAATAAGTTGATCGCTAGTAGGTGAAAGAAGATCTCCTTTAAAATGTTGATTTAGTTAAAAGATCAACATTTATTAATTGTTTCTAGAAAATAATAAAGAATGATTGATTTTTTTGTTTAAATTTAATTGAAGTTTAGAATGTGCTTAAGCAAATTAATAACTGACTAGAAGTTAAGTAATTAAGAATAATTAAAGTATAATTGCAATTAGATATTAATGAATGTTTAAGTGAGTGAGGAATGTGTAATGAACTACTTGAGTTAATTTATGAAAAATGAACAATTGATTAATTAAGTAATTAGCAGATAATAATTGGGTGATTAAGTTTATTAATAAATAATTAAAGCTATAATTAAGGAACAGATGATTAAATAGTTAAAGCTTAACAACTTGATTAAGGAGTAATTAAGTTAATAGTGAAATAGAATAATTAAGTAAATAAGACTTAATTATTAGTTGAGAAATGATTAATTAAATAATTTGAAAAGGAGTTAAGTAATTAACCGTTGATTAATGAATAATTAACAGGGTTAAGTATTTAACTCTCAAGTAATTGAATTAATTACAAATAAGAATTAAAGATGAATTCTTATGGATTTTGGTGTACGTAGAATATCTGATTTGTGATGTTTAATTGATGATATTCTGTGATGTTCTCTGATATGCTGTGATATATCTATAATGATTGCATATGTTTTATCTGTGATAAATATTATTTGAATTCGATCATTGAATTAAAATGTTTAAGATAACTAGACAATTTGGCCCTTAAAATGGCGTTTGGATTCGATGAGTCCGGGATCGGAAGAATCAATTTTGATTCTCCGGAAACCACATCGATCCAATTTAAACGTTAGGTCGTGAATCCTGAAATGGAAATCGAGATGGTGTATTCAGAATGCAAGGGTTATCGTCGTTAACTCTGAGGGTGATTCCAAAACGAGTGTAACGAGATAATGCCTTCGGTTTCGTTCGAACCCGGAAAGAACTTGTATGGATTGAATGCCTTCAACACATCGTCAGGCGGGCAATGAGCATTCTAAGAATATTGTTCAATAAAGGTAATCACAGCCTCAAGCCTCATCAACCGGGAATGGCTAAAACAGGGGAGATGCAGCATGGTTAGGTGGGTCATGCCCAAGCAGGACAAGATATTTCCTCTGTCTAGATGTCCCTTTTTATTTCGGCTGTGTGGGCGGTTGCTAGCTAGAACCGCGGGGTTTATCTTGTTCGGGACTGTTCAGTAAGGAATGGTTCCGGCCTTGGGTTGTAGGGGGTCGGGAGTGATCCTCGGTACGGTGATCTAGGCCCCGTACTGTGACGGGCGGTACCCCAGTAGCCCTGCCATTGTTGGAAATCCATTTACCCTACGAGACCCTACGGTTTTGATTTGTATTACCCACTTTTGTGGCTAGTAGCTGGAATTTAATAGATGTAACAATTTCGGCTATTTTCTATTTACTTGAAAACCCTAGACACTATTATAATATCACTGGATTTCCTATGAAATGCTTTGGTTAGCGTAAGGTAAAAACTTACCCGTATTTATTTGTGGGAAGTCTTACGTGATATCTTTATTTTCAAATGTTTTTCAAAGTTAAACAACTTTAAACTGTTTACTCATACCAGACCCATGTCTGACCCGGAGTTTATATTTTGTTTTTCATAAACTCTTGGGTACTCAAATTTTTATGAGTAGCCAAGTGATAGGTTTTGGACTTTGATTTCTGGAGGAGCTTGGAGCAGGAGTTCCCAGACGTATGTAGCTATATTTATGTAGTTCCGCTGTGTTAGTTGATATGGACTGTACCTCTGATGTATGTAGTGATAGACGTATGAATGATTGTCATATGTATTGATATTGTATAACTCTGATATATGTAAAACTTTAACATATTTATGTGATATATTATATTTTGTTCCGTTCCGCTGTGAGATTCTGATGTTGTTGTTCTTTCCTTTCTCTTTCTCTTCTATTTCTATCCCTTTCTTTCTAAATGATGATACGTCTTTTTGGTAGTAGAAGGGCGGGTCGTCACAGTTATACTTTTATCCCTATACGAGACCACTATGATTTTGATTTAGTATTGTCGTATCACGGCGCATCCCTATCCACCGATGCTTTACTGGTGTTTTATATGCAAACTGTACTACAATGCTTAAAAACGCGTTAAGGGGGATCAATGTAAAGTCTTAACGCTATTTTATATTTATTTTATTGATTAGACATTATATATGTAGTGTATTGTACTACATATAAATAATTTGATGGATCCTTAAGAGATGGAAAATCCCATAACATCTCTTGAGTTGTTGCATGCACGTTATACATTGGATAAGAGATGTAAACCCTCAAACACCTCTGACGCCACGACACTCAGGTTATACGCGATATTGATTCGACTCACATAGGAATATTTTAGTATTGACTAGAGTGTTGTGACGAACCGGATTTTTCGCGCTCGAAAATCGACATCCATACTTTACATTGTACTCGAATGCCGTAGATTCGACCGTTCAAATCCGAGTCGCCGGAGCTTATAACACAATTAAGTAAACAACACAGCGAAAGAAAAGAATAATACATTGATATACAGCTTTGATACAATATCCGATACAATGAATATCAATATACATCAGAGATATGATACAAAAAATAGCAGCGGAAAAGGAAAATAGATAACATCTAGCAGCGGAACAATATAACTCTAAGATAATCTTCAAAAGAGAACTCCAGCAGCAGCTCAAACCAACATCACGATTCACCAAGACAAGCAAGTCTCGTCCACATCCAAAGACTGAACTAGCTCCAGATAATATACTAAACTGACTATCGGAAAAACCCAACTCTAGACTGCCCGTGTAGAAAATTTTGAGCACCCAGAGTTTAGGAAAGAAACAATAAACTCTGGATCAGTCATGGGACTGGTGTGAGTAACAAAAACAGTTTATCTTTAAAAGCAAACAACGAAATATTTTAAAATCAATTCGCAATGCTTTTTAGAAATGAGACTACCATAAGGCCTCCCGCACACACACACAATGCAAACGCAGAATCAGAGGAGATTTCTCCGTATGATAGTCAAAGATGCTTGATACGCATTAAAAAGAAACATTTGATATTATTACTAGTGCATAGTGCAGAAAACATTTCGAAAATAAAGATATAAATCTTAGCCAGCATAGGCATTTCGCACTTATGCCTACTATAGCTACCATGTTCAATAGCAGGTTACCGCCACATTCCATTGTAGGTTATACAATTGCAATCGTAAAAGATCGTATTGGATGAATGGATTTCCAACAAATGGCCGGGCCAAGGAACTTCCCATTGCCACATGGAAACGCCTCTGGAAGGACGTCCCGAGAACCAAACCGGATCTCTGCCAAACAAGGCCGGCTACCACCCTTCCCGGGGAATATACAAAACCTCAGATATGCCACCCCCGGTCCTTTGGGACCTTTATACGAGGCGCCTCTAAACCAACAACCACACAGAAATAAATATAGTGTGTCCACATGAGTAAATATCAGGGCTCCATACCATGACACTACCCTTTTCCAGAAGGAATGGTCATACCCTAGGGAAGCTATCCCTGAAACCTTGCCGCACAATTCCTGTTTAGACCATTACCGGTTTGTGAGGCTCGACGAAGTCCCGTCCACAAAGCTACGCTTTTTTTCAAAAGCCACGCTTTGATCAACAAATGATCAGCAGCACTCAGCATGCCACATTACCAAGTTGGTAACATATCGCTGGTAACCTTCAACTACATAACCTCTAAGGGTGTTAAGCTAAGAGAATAAATTCTCCGCCACCAACAGAAATGTATTTGAAAGAAATCTGCTTTATATCTCAAAATGTAATGTCAGACATACAATCTATACAAGTCTGTTCTGGATTTAGAACAGAACCGAAGGCACTTCCAAAGAAGCCCTTGCAATCCGGGTATTCACAATCCCGATTGAACTTCCCATCACTTAGGAAATCTCTATACCGGAGCAACTCAGTGCAAATACAAACGATAGGTCATCCTATCGTTCTCGCAAATACCCGGTCTTCACCACCTGTCTTCAAATGCTATCCATAACGACGTATCACTTATTCGAAATGGGTTATACGACCCAAAGGTCCTTTCCCGGCTAACCCGAATAGTGAGCGCAACATTTAAAACATATGGATATGGGATTTCAATTAAGTCACAACTTAATAATTCAAAACTTTCTTTCAAATGGTTTAAACAAATTACCATTTTCAAATCTTTTAAACAAAAGATTTATTTCACTAAGTTCACCCATTTTCACAAAGATTCATTCTCGGATTTCAAAACAATTTCATCTCAATTGGATTAATTCATCTAAATCTTTAAATCAAAATTTTATCTTATAGCTTTCAAACAGTTTCAATAACTTGGGAAATCATTTTCATTTTTAACTTGAAATCCTTTTTAACATAATTTGGAAGTTCACTTCCTATATGAAAGCTTTTATTATTTGAAAACAAATAGTTTTTTGTTTCTGAAAGATCCAATTTTATTTACACGAGTTAAAGCCTTTGAATTTAAATTCAAATTTCCAAATCAATACCCTTAAAAAAGTTTAGCCCATATAAACTCACTTATAAGTTGAATAGCCTTTTTAAATGCTAGTTTCCAAATCATAAAATTCAATTTCAAATATTGAATTTAAATTTAAATCAAAATATTTAAATTTCAAAACTCAATCAAGTTATTCAAAATAAATTTCATCTTTGAAATTCCATTTCTAAAGCTTTTCTCTTTAAACCCAATCCATTTTCAAAACATTTGAATTCAAATATTCAAATTTAAAACTATTTCAAAAATCTGTGACTTAATCGATTTCCTCGTGAAATCCATATTGGTGTGTGTATAAGTGTGGTCCAGGGGTTTAACACAATAGTGCAACATCATTCAATCATCACAGATCAAACACAGAGAAATAGTTGATAAGCGATATAAACTATAACGCTTATCGTCCATTCACAGATTCACAGATAATATACAAATGTATATAAATAAATGAATAAATTTCACACAGCTCAATTTACAGAACAAAATATTACAGATCAGATAGGACAATCAATTCAAGGCATCTCATATAATATAAACATCCATAAGTAAGGTCATTTAATAATCATTTATAAGCAGGATTAGTTTAATTGTTAAATCATAATTAAATTCAATTTATTTCCAATTGAATTAATTACTGATGAATTAATTATCCAATTCTGATTTATTAATTACAAATTATTTTTATTAATTATCCTTTAATCATTTATTTATTAACTATTAATAATAAATTAATTAACCTATAATTAATCAACCTTTAATTAAAATAATTAACCTTTAATTATTTAACTCACTTTTTAATTAATTATCTTTAATTAATTAATCCTTAATTAATTATCCCAATTAATTACTAATTATAAATTAATTAACTTTTATATCTAATTAACAATTCTTAATTACAAACTAGTTAAACACTTGATTATTAATTTGACCAATCTTTAATTACAAATTGATAAATCTCTAATTACTTAGTAAATTCCAATTATTAATTAATCATTCTTAATTACCCTTTTTGAACAATTCATTAATAATGATTATTTATCTTAATCAATATTTCAAAATCTTCTTCAAACTTTGAAATCAATTTATTACTAACTTGAAAACTAATGGCAATTAAATCTCAACACTTGTTTCACATTAACTACTTAATTGAAGTATTAATTGGATTTTAAAACTTTGTCAAGTATTTACTCAATTCTTTAACTTGTAATAAGGTCTTGACTTAAAATTGTCATACATTAATTAGTCATCACCACATAAATTTTGTTTAAACAGTTTACTCAACTTACTATTATTACTTTGTAGGATTGTGAATCTAATCCGAACAATCCCTATGTTTACTCGAGTAAACAACTCGGTTCTCTTTACTTTTCCCCGAGACCTCTCTCACTTCCTCAAATACGTTTCTTCTTTTTTCTTTTTTTTCTTTTCTTTTTCTTATCAACTGCTGTAGCACGCGAACACACTCACGCACCCCGGTTTCACTCGAGGCAATCTCTCCCCTTACCCGAGTGTATACTCGGGGACCCAATCTTCCCGAACACCAAGAGGTGCACGAAATCACCGTGCACGTACACCATCACCAAAGCTGCCTCCGACCTCTGATGATTCCTTCAGCAAACCACTTATCACCCATACTTTCGTTCCCTGCCTGCGAATTACACGCGCGAGCTACCGATTGAAATCGAGACCCACGGATGAAACAGCAACCATCCCATCACTAGAAATTTGTCTTGAATACGACGTCTCCGATCACCGGAACACGCGAAGCCTCGGCCATCACCTCGTCACTTCAGCCTCTACCCTCCCCTTCGATCCCACGCAGCTCGATCCGCCAGAGATAGAGGAAACACCTCATCTCCGACCTCAACTAAAAACAACAGCTAAACCCTAAACTTCATTCGTTCCTTCAATCCTTTCGATAGAAAAATTATTTAGCATTTTTCCCATTATAATCGATTACCAGACCTACTTCGTGTAAAGTTTCAGCGATCGAAATTCATTTAATTACTGGGAATTGACAAAAATCCAATTTTTGTTCAACTAACCACTCTTCCTAACCCCAACATTAAAAATCATCAATATAGTCTTAAAAATCCTATTTTCGAATAAGTATTCATGTGATTTATTTGCAATGACAATTCAGCATCTACGAAATTTTCGTCTTGATAAGTTTCCTGTAAAATTTTGAAATTTCATATTGTATATTATTGTTCTATTCTAACATATATGCTTATTATTTCTCTTTTATTTTTCTTCAAACTTAACTATCAAATACTTAATTTACTTATTAATTATACTTATTATTATTTCATAAATTGATTCCTACTTAAATCATTCAATTTAAACCATTTACTTAAACTTTAAATTCAACTGATTTAACACATATCTTTTTATATGAATTTTAAGAAATTCAAATTAATTTACCATTATATTTCATAATTTTATTCAAAAATTAAATTAATTATAAATTCAAACACAGAAAAAATCTGGGATCGTTACAGACTTACCCCCTTAAAAGGAATTTCGTCCTCGAAATTCGCCAGAGAGAGATAACGAAGATAGATGAAAGATAGAGAAATATCTTTCGAGATCAACTAGACATATTTTATTCTGCATTTGGCTTACCAAATCAGAATATCAACAATATGAGAACGAACTCATTCAATACTACTCAGGATACTCGGGTCATATATTCTACGAAATATGCAAGGCACTTGTTAGTCCGAAGGAATAACTAATCGTTCGTAGAATATATTTGGACCCAAAAATAGACAGATATATGGATACAAATTCAAAACTTTTAGTTTAGAACTGAAGTATACTATCAACCATAGCAATCAAAGCAGCCAATTCATCCAAACAAACAATTCTGGCCTATTTGGAGTTTATGTCCCATGCAAATATATCAAATCTTCTTCCTGGATCTATCAGGAACCGTCGAAGAATTGAAAAGAGGTGCTAAACAAAAGAGATTGGTAGGTGGATTCAATCTTCTACAATTTTTCAAACGCAAGATATGGATTCCGAATTCAAGTCGGAACATCCCAAAGTATATATACATAATTTGTCCCTCTTCGGACTTCGATATTCCTAAGAAATTACAACAGAATTTCAAATTTTGGTTTTTAAAGGAAATCTTTTATCAATTCAATTCAAATTTATCTTTATATTCTATTAATTCCATTTAACTCAATTTATAATTTCCTATTTATTTAAATTTTCAATTTCAAATTTCCAATTCATATTCATTAAGGTTTAAATCAAGAACTGATAATAAACCAATGAAGATACAAAGTAAGAATTTTTTTCTACAGCGATACGTAGGGCCATCACCACACCGAAACTTCTTCTTGTAGCTGTCACAAAGCAATCAAAAGAAATTGGAATCGAATCAAAGGAAATTGATAGAGAAAATTATTTCCACTGTTACAGGGTATTGACCATTTATAGTCGTATTCCCTTGTCCCTTATCTCGTTCTCTTCTTGCACTCATGCTTACTATCAGCGGATAGTAAGAGAATTTACTAAGGCATTCAAACAGATATCATAGGGATATACTCATTCTAGGGTATACTTCACCCTATCTCTAATGAGCTACTTAACGTGTTTTACTCCTGAGCTAAAGTTTTAACCCTTAGATCTGATACCAAATGTGACAAACCAGATTTTCCACGCTCGAAAATTGACATCCATACTTTACATCGTACTCGAATGCCGTAGATTCGACCTTTCAAATCCGAATCGCCGGAGCTTATAACACAATTAAGTAAACAACACAGCGAAATAAAAGAATAATACATTGATATATAGCTTTGATACAATATACGATACAATTAATATTAATATACATCAGAGATATGATACAAGAAATAGCAGCGGAAAAGGAAAATAGATAACATCTAGCAGCGGAACAATATAACTCTAAGATAGTCTTCAAAAGAGAACTCCAGCAGCAGCTCGAACCAACATCACGATTCACCAAGACAAGCAAGTCTCATCCACATCCAAGGACTGAACTAGCTCCAGATAATCTACTAAACTGACTATCTGAAAAACCCAACTCTAGACTGCCCGTATAGAAAATTTTGAGCAACCAGAGTTTAGGAAAGAAACAATAAACTCTGGATCAGTCATGGGACTGGTGTGAGTAACAAAAACAGTTTATCTTTAAAAAAAACAACGAAATATTTTTAAATCAATTCGCAATGCTTTTTAGAAATGAGACTACCATTAGACCTCCCGCACACACACATAATGCAAACGCAGAATCAGAGGAGATTTCTCCTTATGATAGTCAAAGATGCTTGATACGCATTAAAAAGAAACATTTGATATTATTACTAATGCATAGTGCAGAAAACATTTCGAAAATAAAGATATAAATCTTAGCCAGCATAGGCATTTCGCACTTATGCCTACTATAGCTACCATGTTCCATAGCAGGTTACCGCCACATTCCATGGAAGATTATACAATTGCAATCGTAAAAGTTCGTATTGGATGAATGGATTTCCAACAAATGGTCGGGCCAAGGAACTTCCCATTGCCACATGGAAACGCCTCTGGAAGGACGTCTCGAGAACCAAACCGGATCTCTGCCAAACAAGGCCGGCTACCCCCCTTCCCGGGGAATATACAAAACCTCAGATATGCAACCCCCGGTCCTTTGGGACCTTTATACGAGGCGCCTCTAAACCAACAACCACACAGAAATAAATATAGTGTGTCCACATGAGTAAGTATCAGGGATCCATACTATGACACTACCCTTTTCCAGAAGGAATGGTCATACTCTAGGGAAGCTACCCCTGAAACCTTGCCGCACAATTCTTGTTTCGACCATTACCGGTTTGTGAGGCTCGACGAAGTCTCGTCCACAAAGCTACGCTTTTTTTCAAAAGCCACGCTTTGATCAACAAATGATCAGCAGCACTCAGCATGCCACATTACCAAGTTGGAAACATATCGCTGATAACCTTCAACTACATAACCTCTAAGGGTGTTAAGCTAAGAGAATAAATTCTCTGCCACCAACGGAAATGTATTTGAAAGAAATCTTCTTTATATCTCAAAATGTGATGTCAGGCATACAATCTATACAAGTCTGTTCTGGATTTAGAACAGAACCGAAGGCACTTCCAAAGAGCCCTTGCAATCCGGGTATTCACAATCCCGATCGGACTTCCCATCACTTAGGAAAACTCTATACCGGAGCAACTCAGTGCAGAGACAATCGATAGGTCATCCTATCGTTCTCGCAAATAGCCGGTTTCCACCACTGGTCTTCAAATGCTATCCATAACGACGTATCACATATTCCGAATGGGTTATACGACCCAAAGGTCCTTTCCCGGCTAACAAATTAAATATTTAAATAAAATATAAAGATAAATTAAACAAAATATAATATAAACTAAATAAAACAAACGACATGTCTATCTCTTTCTAAATTCACAGCAGTAGAAAATAACATATAATATAAATTAAATATTTACTTCAAATGCCAGATCTAATGTACATACATAGTCAATTACAAGTAAACCCAATCCAAATACCTACGTACATACAATCAATGTCATGTGATTATTTATATGTAGGGCTATATACAATAGCAATGCCTTCATCATCTACACCATCTAGCATCACTCAATAAAACACTCCAAATTTCTACCAACCTAATGATGAAACAAAAAGGGAAAAACATAGGGAGAGGGTCAGACTAAGTCTAGTGAGTGATGTACGTCTACTCTATAATACACTCTAAGCATATCCAAATAATATAAAGATAATTATGGTAACCAATCATACCTTAATCATGTTCCCCCTACATACAACAGGTTTGTCAAACAATACCTCGATATATGGCTAACTTCATGAGCATAGTCTCAATCCAATAATTTACAATGATCGATGATATGGTCCAACCCATTCTCAAATCCATTAAATAAAAATGGTTGGCGATATAGTCTAACCCATACTCAAAGTCAACCCTATCTTATTGCATTAACACATGTTGAATCACCAAACGGACAAAGTTCCATACACGACCTAAGGACTCCATTTCCATACAATAACATGTACCTCAGATTTTCCACACATACCAAGAGATCATGTAACTATGATAACCAATAGAGGTTTAAGAATCAATAGTTGAACAAAAACATCAATAATGGCCGGGTATTCATACATATATATTTGTATAGATCACACGCACATTCATCCATATATCCGTCCAATGCATTCCAATTCACTAAGGTCAAAAGGTCACTTCAAAACATCACTAATCGATGTCCAAAACCCAAAAGAGAAACCCTGAATCGATTTAAGTTATTAAACTTGTCCTCATTGGCTTGTGCAGTATTTCTTCACACACGTGCACAGGTGTACTACACATTGTGGACCGGCGTACATGAAAATTTCGAAACCCTGACAATTTCTAGAAAGTTATATAATTATTTATAGTTTTTTTATCGATCATAACTTCTTCATTTTTCACTCAATTTCGAAAAAAAATTCTTCTATATTCAAATTAAAGTCTCTCCATCTATCTTCTTCAACTTCATTAAAATTTAAATTGAAATCATTTCGAAAATCGCTCTAAAAGTAAGTAAATACAAAACTAGTTTTTCAAGTTTATGAATATACCTTCTTGTGTGTGTGTGTAGTAAATT
This sequence comes from Allium cepa, assembly GCA_030765085.1. Lineage (NCBI taxonomy): Eukaryota > Viridiplantae > Streptophyta > Magnoliopsida > Asparagales > Amaryllidaceae > Allium > Allium cepa. The sequence continues at coordinate 968,816,628 of CM060932.1, read as the reverse complement.
AATGTTAAAAATCATACTGTTACCTAAAATAAAATTTGGCACTTCACCAACCTTTTTATGATACACACACACACATATTACATATACATTTTTAATATATTCCATTTCTAGTGCAAAAGGGTGAAATCTTGCATATATCATTAAATATTCCACAATTAATCGTATAAAAATACATTTTATAATTATATATTTTCTAGAACTTATAAATGTCTTTTTGAAATTATTTTAAGGTATTATCATGATATAAACAAGTGATTTAAAAAAGCTATATACTTATATATGTCAAAAGCATGATTTTAGACATTCCTTTTCATAAGTTTATACATATTTGTGTGGTAGTTTTGAACTTAATTCTCTACCCTATGAATTATTTATCATAAATCCATGTTTACATTATCTCCTTTATTTTATAGCAGTTATTGATATAATAATCATATTCAATTCCAATCCACATCATTTTACATTTTTTAGCCAAACACAATCTAATTAATTTTTTGAATAGATGATAATTAAATTACATTAAGTTTCAAATTTTATTTCTTTTAATTTCTGTAATATATATTAGTAACTACCATCATACTCCATATTTTCTATTTCTAAGCCATAATTATTTTGAACTACATGTTATTAAAAAGAGTATATTTCAAATTAGGCATAAACCACTATTAATAATTCAAAAACCGCCAAATCAATCACCGTTTGAAATTGGGTTCGCCTCGAAATAGAGGAATTCGCAACTCTAGTTCATGTTAGAGAACAGGCTTCAAAACGCCTTTGACTAGTACTTAAATTGTTGGTTCTAGTGAAGAATTTGGGGATTATTTGTTGTCATACTTGAATTTTTTTTGTTTTGGAAAGAAGAGAAGAGGAAAAGAGATATGTACTTGACAAATTAATTCAGAATGTTTTGAATGGGATAACTGATCATTTATACATAGATAATGTATAGCTTTAGTTTTGCCGATTCTAACACATTTTAAAATTTCAGATTCCCAAAACATGAAAATGGGGATATCTCTCACACCCGTACTCTGATTCGGGACAAATTAATATACATCGCACATCAAAAAACTAGATGGTCGCAAAGGTGTTGGTTTCATTTTCAAATTCTAAAGTTTAAAAAATGATGATTTTTCCCATCGGTCAAAATTATTTATTTTATGTTATTATTTCGAATCTAAAAAGCATTAATACAGATATATTTCAGATAGATAAACAAATATGAATACATGATCATGACCTATAATATTTGATTTAATGCAAGAATACAATTGAGTTGTCGGCCTTCTAGATGTATGCAATATAGATGGCAAATACACATGATGCAATATAATCCTAGGATATCAGCATGAACGAGATCTATATGAATGCAATTGTTTATACCATATCATGAGTCAAGGTTCAAACATTATAATTTACCAATCTGTGTCAACTACAAAGTAGCTAATTCCTAAGTAATCAAAATCTAACATGCAAATCTAAATCTTAACTAAACTAACAATCAATTGAATAGAAAACATTCCGGAAAGAAGTCAAATTGAACAGATCGAACATACTTTTCCACTTTTCATATACCCATAACCAAACGTTATTCATAACTAAATCTAACAAATACTGCTGTTAGCATAAACTCATTTCGAAACATCATTCACAAATGTACGTGCATGTCTATAACTTTTGCAATCCATGTTACCATCTAAAATAAATGATTCCACAATGCACTACTTTGGGCATCCTTAGCAACGTGCCCACACAAATTTGCAGCCTCTCGTACGTTCCTAAATGCATAAACTCAACGCTAAAAATACCCAACAGTACTTTCCACAATTCATTTTTCGAATTATTAAGATAAAGCAACTTAAATTGGATGGTATCTTACCCAAACAAATTGAATTACCATATTTGTTCCCTCTTTCATCTAAGAACATCTAAAATGATCAATGTCTTAACTTAGTGAACACAACATACCTCTTATACAGATTTCTAAACTAACTTAAATGGTATCATTATGCATTTGATATACTTCTCTAGATATCCAACATATTCTCAAAGTATCGCATCCTCAATTTTCCAAACAATCCATCTTAAGTTCTACAACAAACAACTAAGCAAGCATGCAAATAAGAGAAATCATATTCCGTTCAACCAATACGGTCATAAAAAAATCCTAAATCTAAGTGGAATGAAAAATCTTAACCTAAGAAAAGAGATGGAGTTAAAAGAATCGACTATATACACATTGTCTACACGCACCTCACATGTAATGTAGACTCTACACTTATAAATCGCTGCTCCAAAAGAGTTTATGACCATCTACCTTCGATCCGAGGGATAATTGAAAAGATTCTATTACTCCTCATTCAAAGTCATATCCTAACTGCCAAATTCCATTTTCCTTAAAACACCCTCCCACCTTATGCGTTCTAACTATAACACTCTTTCCTCAACTTTCCAAATAAATTTCTTCAATTATCAAGGAATACTTAAATTCTTACCAATTGGTGGTACTTTCTCATTTCAATTAGCATCCATTTAATCCAGTGCATATTTTGTTCAACCCAAATCACTTTTTTTTCAATATCACAAAAGCCATTATCGAAATCCCTTATCTAAATTCTTTATCTATGTAATTAAAATACTTCTCACATAATCTTTTTTGTTGATTTAAATTGGAATATCTTTTATAAATAGAGGTCGTAACTTTACAAAATTCTTTATTCTCCAAATCATATATATCTATAAAACTTCGCATACTTCATCATGTTCGTAGATAACACCGGCTCATATGATCTTAATACTCATCCATATTTAAGTAATTCTGCATACTTATCCAACATACCAAAATACTTATCCTCTATGGCCTTATATCAATCTAATCAGAAATATCCTTTAAAGTTAAGAATTTATAATCAATACCCTTCACGACCACATCAAAGCTCAATACATTTTCTAGTAAAAACCAGTAAATGATATATTTTCTTATATATCATTTCATTCACTTATTATTCTTCCATAATATGGATGAGACAATTTTCCAGGGAAGGCGCCTCACCACGCGAATCAGATCAACATAATACCAAGCAATCATGGTAACCTCGTACCCAAAAATATCTAGGAACACGGGAAAAAGGGATGATGTCCTAACATAGTGAACATGTTATCAAACTTATGTCACATCCATTCCAAATTATATACTTGCGTCACTTCTATTACTCAAGTATTGACGACCGATAATTATCACCTAAAAAGACATATACAGTGTGACAACAACCATTTGTTTGGGAACAACATCCATCCATGCGATATAATATAAATAGTATAACATTACCCTTATCATCACGTCAATGGCACCCATCCTCAATTCAACTCAAATAACTATCTTTAAGATGTCACTAAACAATAAAACATTCTAAATATCACTTGCAACCGTCTCTAGTCATTACCATAATGGCGTAGAACAAAAGAATGCGAATGTTAATTATTTTTAATTTCTACACCATGAAACGATCACTGGGTCAAATAACATAGTAACATAATCGGGTCATCAGGACCCTACTAGGCCCTACAACTAAAATCTTTATCTACATATCCAAAATATTTCAATAATTAGTTAACAGTATCCAATCAATTGGTTAATGGTATAACTTATCTCCCTTTTACTACCATTTTTTCATGTTGACTCTACTTCAAATATATCTTTAAGATTTTCAATATTAAATGAGTATAACTTAGGCCTAATTCTCCTTTATATGAACCTTAACCGATTTATTTTGCTATTAAGTAAGCATCTTTTCTTTATTTTGCATGAATATAATAATTTGGTTTACTTTTTTTTCTAACTATAATCACAATCTTTCTTTCACTAACCAAGAAATTCCCTTATCCAAATTATGATCTGTTTTAGAGTCATGTGCCTAAGTGGCATGTCTGTATATTGTATGAATTTTATTTACTTAGAGTGGAATTTCATAATCTTCTTCAAATTTCTTTCTTTGTCCAATTTTTTGTAACTATCGGGATCACAACATATGACAAAATCGTGTCCAATCCACAAATCCTTATCCAAGGCACATTCCTATCTACATCCAACATCATCCCATGACAAGTTATTCAATTTAGCCCAAAATTAATCCATTTCAAGTTATAACAAATCATAATTAGATGGATCTCTCCTTTGGATGGATTCGACGCCACATTAAATTCTTGCACTATGCGTGATTTATATTTTTGAACTATTTACCATCACATTCTGTATACAAAATCATTACTCATTTCCATCTCACGATCTGCTTTCATTTCTTTACAGCAGATGGTGGCATATTTGCACTTAGAACCGCTTCTAGAGCATAGCTCTTCTCTTGCTTGTTTGCTTTTTACTCGTTAAATCATTCTTAATTTTTACAGTTTCGAAATTTCTTTTTCATACTCTAAGATAATAGTAAAAGATTTATCGACGGAAACTCCTCATGATATCAAAACTCTAAAACTTATATTCGCTTTCTAAAATACATCGTCACTTTTTAAAATATGGTTTTACAAAACATCCCATTTACTTAATGGCCATAAAATATAATCTTTCCATCAATATTTCATTTTTTTTTAATATTCTAACCTATTAATCTCTTTAAATACATCTAATTTTAATGAAATTATGGTTATTTCAAAAATACTCTTACTTTATTTCAAAACATAATTTCATATAATTTTAAAGCCATTTTATCGTATATAAGTATATATCATTTTATTTTGCAAATAGAAAATTTCCAACGCTTTTAAATTACAAATTTTATATATAATGTATGAAAATATTCTTCAAGCTTCACTTAGGCTATTGATCATATTCATACCAGCTTTGGAAACCATGTCGACAATTTTAGTTCGTATATTATGATATATATTCAAAATTTCATTTCATAAATCATTCAATTCCCTATTAAAAATGAATATATGTACGTATATATGCATGTGTATTGAGACATAAGAATTCTATTTACTTTGGAATAAGACTTTAATTTTTTATCAAAAATCCTTCAAACACTTATAATCTTATATAAATACAACATCAATTCATAAATTATCTTATAAACAAAATTAATAATTCTAATTTTCAAAACAAAGTCCCTTTTTAGAAAATTATTGAAACCTTCCGCTCTTAAGAATCTTGTTTCCAATACTCAATTCCCTTACCACCTAAATTGACTCCCTATCTAGTGCATCTATCAAATCAGATCCAAATGTCTGCATATGTTGTCACAACTTCTTAATCATTGTCGCAAGTTCTTAATCGTGTCCTAATAACCAATTATGGTTCAATTCCATATAGTACTAAGAACTACTCATACATGAGGTGTAGGTACTATAGGGTTTACATTGGTATGACCCATCTCTTACAAATATCGATGGAACCAAACATGGATGTTCATACTGCCGATTCTAGTATCATTTCTAGTTTTGGTCTTACCCCACCAATATCTCTCTCTATTCCAGTTCCTATTCTAATTAACTTACTCATCTATTGTTACCAGTCATTAGGATTTATTAAATAAATCTCAATAGATAGATAGCTCAACTAGAACAACTACAAATATACTCGACTCGTGCGTGTGTATGTGTGTGTGTATGCGCGTGCGTGTGTGTATGTATATGCATGTATGTATATTAATACAAATACATTCTCTCTCAATACATCACAATCCTTAATTTTAGGAAAGTTTTGCTTACACCGAAAGTAACAATCTACATTTTGGACTTTCTGATTTAACACAACTCACGGTGTGTAAAACCCAAAAGTCGAAAATGATGTGCCATTAGGTTAAGATAAAAGGAGACAAAAAAGATAATAAGATCTATATATCCATTTCTACAATCATGGTGGAAGGAAATAACATATAATATAAATTAAATATCAGTTTACTTCAAATGACAAACCAATGTATATATAGTCAAGTACAACCAAACCAATCCAAATCCATATATACATACAATCAATGTCAAGTGATTATTTCTATATAGATCTATATACAATATTAATGCCTTCGTCATCTGACTCATCTAACATCACTTGGTACAAGATTCTAGTTTCCATCAACCTAATGTTGAAACAAAAACGATAAAATGTAGGTAGAGGATTAGACTATAATTTGGTGAGTGATGTGTATCGATCTACAATATACTCTAGACATTCCCAAATAATACCAAGATAAGTATGGTGAATAACCATACCATCATCCTATTTCACATGCATACAATAAGATAGACAAATAATACAATGATACATGGCTAACTTTGTGAAACAAGGTGTGACGACCCACACTCGGCACCTTCTAAATCTGACACCAAACCATGCGTGTCCGACCCAGAGTGCACCGATTGCAGATGATCATAAGAAAGAAAAGAGAGGATGAGAAGAAAGAGAGAAGAAATAAGAAGCGAAGAGAAGAAGAAGAGAGAGGAACAGAACCAAAATAATACAGAATCTCACATCGCAGCAGAATAAGGTATAATATAGATCAACAATCTTTTCAAAGAGAAACTGTAACAACCCTATATTTTGTAATTATTTTATTGTATATTTTAATGTAAAATTTTGGTTTAAAAAAAACTTTTATTTTTACTTATTTGAAATGATTTAATATATTATTTAAATATAATCTTGATTTTTATGAGTTATAATCTCAAACTTGTGTAAGTTGAAATATTTGCCCGAAATGCTGATTTTGGTCAAAATAGTCAAACTGTGATTTTCAACTTAAAATTTTAAAAGTTTAAAATTTTAATTTTTTTTCTTTTATTATGAATGTACATGAAATTCTAATAACACCACTTTTCGTTTCGTTGAATTTGAATGTAAATTGTAAAAGTTATACCCTTTACAATATTGTGCGTATATAAGGTTATTTAACAATGACTATTTTAAATTGTATAAATTACTTCTTCTTTGTTATATTTTATTTAATATGTGATTATATGTTATATTATGTATATTTTGACTTTTAAGTATTTTTAAAATGATAATATAATTTTTCTAAAGTTTATTTGAATTTATTTCAATTTATAAAGCCTAGTTGGTATTTACTGCATTTTTCTTTATTTAACTTTCTATTTAATAAAAATTAAATTATTACTTTACCTTGAAAATGTTTTAAAACCATTTTTAATTCAAATTTTTGTGTTATAATTTTTTTTTTGTGAAGTAATAAATTTTCCAAAGTCATTGGAGATTTTCTTGTAATTTTTATGTCACGGTTGCTATTTTAAGCAATTTCTTATTTCCTTTTTCTATTTTACTTAAAATAAATTATTTATTTTATTTTATTCTTACTTAGTTTCGGTTTTAAATAACATTTCTGAGTTTATTTTGTTTTTATAAAATTAAAAAGAAAAGGAAATGCAAAAGGTTTAGAAAGTTAAGAGATTTTAAAAGCCTGAAACGTAAAGGCGTTTTATCCGTTTCTTTTTACAATTAATACATCAATTTATTGATTTATTTTATACATTCACTTTTATTGCTATGTTTTACTTTATTTTATTCATTTTACATGTATTTAAATTTAAGAAATTTTTTCCAAAGTGTATTGAAGTTATTTCTAATTCTTAAGTCTAGTTTTCATTTTTCTGTGCCATTTTTCTTATTTTAATCATATCTAATTAATAATTAATTATTAATATTTTGTTTATCTGTTATATTTTCGAATTCTAACTGAAATTTAAAAGTGTTTTCAGTTATTTAAGATGTATATAAATATATATAGGAAGTTTAAAAGGTTTGAAAGCAAAGAAACGTAAAACCGTTTTAACGTTTCTTCTTCCGTTTCTTTTCCAATTAATAGATTTAATTTCCTTTGACCGTTCCTTTCTTTATTGGAGCTGTGCATTTCTTACCTCATTTTCACGTGAAAACATTCCTCTCCACTTCATTTTTCACGGCTAGAAAGGTTTGGTAATGGCTCCTCTTTTCCTCTTCTTTTTGCTCTTCTTTTTCCATTGTTTTCTTATATTTTGCCTTGTTTTCTCATGTGTATTGCTTGGCCTCTCCTCAATAGCCATGGCCACCACCTCCTACACCTCTTCCCTGCCATCATCACCAGCTACCCCTCTGGTCTTGACCAAGGCCGAGCCCACCATGGTGCCAAAACTCCAAAAAAATGCAACAATGCCCTTGAACAATGATAGTTTGACCACCTTTGCCTCATCTCCTTCATCTCCACTTGTTGCCTTGCCTATATGATGTTAAACCTGACCTATATGATGTCATACCTGAGCCAAAGCATCATCATAGCCAAGCATAAGTGTCCCTTAGGCCAAGCATTGAAGTGGTTGAAGCAAGGTCCAATCTATCTTGTTCATTTTGCTTTGTATTTCAAAATTGTTTCAATGTTATTTTATGTTGAATGTTTATATATTGTCTTGTTTGTTTTGTTTTGGGTTGTTACAAAATCATATCTTGGCTATCTTTCAACTCAAATCAAAAGTCGTGCAATTGTGCTTGTCATGCCTTTGGAGTCGTGCTTGTATGTTGTTTTGGTCTTCCGCTTGAAAAAGTGAGTCTTTCTCACTCTGACATTTATACTTATGAAAGTGAATTGATGACAAGTATTTAGTAATAAAAATGTTTATGCAAGTTAATGAGAATCATATGATATGTTATGCCATGTTATTACCATGTTAAAACTGTTAATTTTCACCTGACATCTGATATATGACTGTATATTACGATATTGACATTGTTTATATTATTTCTGTATATGATCACACTGCAAGTTCCCTGTTAGAAAATAATGTTATGGGCTAAAATGATAGGGCTGAATGGTTTTAAATTTTTTCATTTTGACTTGGGATTGCGGGTTTGAAATGATAAAACCCGGATTTTCTTTGTAAATTATGGGTTGAAATGATATATTACCCATATCACTTTACCTAGCGTAGAAAATTTTATACAGGCCCGTAGTTAAAATATGTTTTTCTAAAATTTTAAATATTTTAGAAATTTAATTATTATAATATTTTGATTTTAAATTTAATAAAAAAGGATTTTTGTAAATTATTATTGATTTTCTGAATAATTGTAAGTGAAATGAATTAATGAAAAAGTTAGAAATTTTGAACGTAAGTTATTTTGGAAATTTTGATTTAATTTTAATTGGAAATTTAATTGAGTATGAAATTATGATAAATTTATAATAATTTGAATTTAAATGAATTTAAATTGATTTTTATCATATTTATGATTTTTTTAATAAAGTTGAAATGTGAAATGAATAAATATTTTAAGTTGAAACTTTGAAATATAACTAAAACTGGAAATTTATGAAATTGACGTAAAGGTGAACTTTTAGTTAAGTAAATAAAAATAAAACTAAGTTATATTTGAGAATTTGAACTTAAGTGTTAAGTTGAAATTTAACGTAATGGATTTTAAAAATTCAACATTGCATTTTAATAAGTGAATTATTATTAAATCTTGGTAAATTTAACTTTATAAAATCATGAACTTGAGGAAAATTAAATGATGTTTATAAATGTGAAAATGTATGATTTTATAAGTTAAAAATGTTTTTAATAAAAATATAATTGGTTGAGGAATTTTATTGAATATTTGAAGTTAATTGAATGCATTTTTGAAATGCTATTAATTACAATGTAAATGATATTACAGCATTTGTAAACGCTGTAGTTGATGATAATGAACTAAAAAGCTAAACTGAATTAAAAGCTATTATAGCAATCTCTGTAAGTGCTATAATTTTTGAATTTAACTAAGTTATTCGAAATTTAAGTAAACCTAGTATAACATTTTAAAATGCTGTCTTTTGTTAAATTGAATTGTTTTGAATGTAACTTTCCGTATAAGTTTTCTAAATAATGCGAAAAGTGAATTTTCACGGTTTTGATAAACTTAAGTGAATAAATAAACTTTGGAAGTTGAAATTTTTGGAAATTTAATAATTTAATTATTAAACATAATAAATTCATTGAAATGATAAAAAAGAATTTTTGGAATATAAACTGTTTTGAAATATGAATTGAAATGGTATTTTAGATCGAATAAAATGAATAATGATTTGAAATGAATGAAGTTTGAAAAGATACGATATTTTGGTATATTAAAATGATTTGAAACGAAGTTTTGAAAGGATATGATATTTTGATATACTAAAATGATTTGATATTAAATGATTTGAAACGGAGTTTGAAAGATAGGACATTTTGATATTAACATGATTTGAAAAGAAGTTCTGAAAGATATGATATTTTGGAACCGAAACTTTGAAAGGTTATGATATTTTGATATATTAAAATGATTTGAAAGGTAGTGTTGAAAGGGTATGAAAATTTGATATATTGAAATGGTTAGAAATGACTTGATATTTATTTTGATAAATATTTGAATTGAAAGATATTTTACGATGATATATTGAAATGGTTTTGGAAATGATTTAATCTTTATTTTGATAAAGATTTGGATTGAAAAGGATATTTTATTTTGAAGTATAAAATATTGTTTTAAAGTTATAACTACGGGTTATAATAACGATTGGTTGTTAAAGAGACCGGGATCGGATATTGTCTTATAGCCGGCCAATACCGAAAACCACTTTAACAACTGTGTACGCGATGGAGATTCCAGAATGAAGTAGGATGGTGGCGACGTTCTCGAGGTATATATTACGTGGACCCAACTCCCGTGAGTTGGCATATATGACTAAAACAGGAGCTATACCGGGCTACACAAAGGGTCGCACCCTTTCATCGAGCATGCTCCATCGGAAACCATTCTATTACTGTTGTGATTCGATTCGGTGGCGCCACTTTGATTTGGGGATATTGTTCGAGGTGGGCGGAAGCTGCTGGCTTGCCGTCACCACCGGTCCGGGAGTGCAAACGGTGTATCCACCCTGGCATTTCCTTGCGTGCCGTGTCATATCCTTATATCGAGCCCACTACGATTTTGGTTTTAAAGATCCGACCGCGTTAAGATTCACCATCCCCTTAAAGCTATTTTCTATATGATTATACTTTACTGATTAGACACTACCGTATATAGCGTATATTACTACATAGTAAATAGTTTAACAGATCCTTAGAGGATGGGCGGTCCCAAGCATCCTTTAAGTTACTGATGCATTTTGTTACTGTTCACTTGAGTTGATTTACAGTTTATAAGTATTTATGTCCTGACTCGAGGGTTTTGTGTTTTGCTTTACGCTCGGGTCAGATTGATTGAGTTAGCATTCAAGATTCACCTTCGGCGTTGGAGCTTTCCTTGAAGATCCAGCTATCTATTTTGTTTCAGTATCCAGTGGTTCAGTGATGTATCTGATTTGTACCTGATGTATCCTGTTACTCTTCTGTTGTATCTTATTTAACTCTGATGTATCTCATATTTTATATAGTAGCTTCATGAACTACTATCTCTTTTCTTCCGCTGCATTTTTATATACTCTGTGTCTGTGATCTGTGATTTTTATTTACTGTATATTCTGAGGTTTGCCAAAATTTTATTTACAACGCGGTATTTTGAGCAATTCAATTCTGGCATGAGTGTCTACCTATACACTTATAATGGATGCGAATGGTTGAAAATACCTGGTTGTTACAGTTGGTATCAGAGCTTTGGTTAGCTCTAGGCAAAACTCAGCATATGGAGTAGATGTATTTACAGAATCACTTTCATTCGAGTTTGAATCTCTTCCCTTTTGACTCGATTCCTTTGAATTTTGGAACATTCCCTGCGGTTCCAAAGTCCATTCTTATTCCCCGTTATTCATCTTCATTTGATTCTGGAGTATCCCACAACTCCACTTCGAATGATCTTTATAGTGAATTGGCGGTTCCGCCAATTTCAAAAATTTTCTTGTAAGAGGGGTGAAACTCCATTACAACAGCATCGATTCATCAAAGATTTTATATCCTCGGTTTAGATGCTAGTATCTCCTATTATCCCAAACTCTAACTCTTGAGATCAAACGTAGATTTACCCCAGAAAATCCACTTCGATCTTATACTTTAAGTCACGGTTGACCCGATTAAGGTTACCCGAGATTTATTTTAGCTTATTCACCTCCCTACTTTGTAATTAATCATCTTGTCTTTTATTTCCAACATATTTTCAAACATTTTGAATTGTATTTGTCAATCTATATTTTTTTTTTATTGTGTTGTTGGAGTTGTTGATGTTGATTTGGGTTTCCGATCGATTCGTCTGATCAACGCTATCGATAGGATTTCTAAAACACTTTGACAGAACAAACTGACACGATATTATTTTAAATTTTGTTTTGGTTAATGAAATAAAATTTTGATATATATATTTATGGAACTTAATAAAATGATTCAAATTGATAATTTGAAATGATAATACTTGATTTATCATTTATCGTTCTATAAATGAATTTATAAATAATTGTTTATAAATTTATATGGGAACTTAAATGAATTTAGAAAAAGAAATTTGAGAATTTAATTTCCGATGGTTCCAAACCTTTTGTTTAAAATTTTAAAGGGACATAATATTTAAAATATTTTCAAATAGAAATTTGTTTCCAAAGAATTTTAAGTTTAAAATTAGTACTCTTCTCTTTGTCGCTGGAAAATAACTTCGGTGATGACTGCAGCATCATCGACGTTCATTTTCGAGTTTCGAAGTGAAGAGACTGTTCCGTAGTCTTGCTACAGCTTTGTTTTGGGAAATTAAATTGATTTGAATTTCTAAAATATGATTTAATTTATAATATATATAGATATATGATTGAAATTTGATTTGACATATTATATATCTATTATTACTTATCTCTAAATGGTTTGAAGAAATCGAAAATTTAATTCTTAAATTTTATTTTTAACAATAATTTCTATTATAAAAAGAAAATCAAAAAAATTTGGATAAATGATTAAACTTGAGATAATTGAATTGGAAAGTTTTATTTGTATGACACAATTTCATTCCAATATAACTTACCTTAATTTCAGAAGTTAACAATGTAATTTGGATTATATAAAATATAAAAAGATTTTATAAATAAAATTTGAGTGGATATAATAAATGTTATACACTTAAATTTTAATGATTAACAGAGGTAAATATAATAAAGGGTAATTGAATAACTTATAACAAAATAATATTAAAAGAATTAAGAATAAAAGAAAGCAGTTATATTAAGTGTAAGTATGTTTAACATAAGTGATAAATATAGTGAGAGGAATAAATTTAGTTTTATTTAGGAATAAAGAAGAACTAAATTTATTAAATACATTGTGAGTGTAATTAATGATTATTTTTCAAACCCATGGTTTTGAAATTTGTTAATTTATGATGATTGGATAATAAGATAATGAAATTTGAGATAGTTAAGATTTATTTAACTTGTGTAAAGATTTATTCTCTATTTAAGTTGAAATTTCCATGCTTTCAAATCTATTTCCTTATTTTGTTTTCCAAACTATTTTTTTTTTGTTATCCTCCTCCTCCTTATCTTGCTACAGATTGGTATAGGAATCTTTCTATAATCTTTGATAGATCTTTGGTAATCATTTTGAATCCACCTTTTTCGTGCTTGTGTTCTTACTTTTGGAGAATCTTGGAAAGATCAGCTCCACCTTGTAAAACTTACCTATAACAATAGCCAGCATGTATAATTTTATTCTACTTGTTATCTTGTCCTAACCTTATTTCACTCTATCTTTCTCTGTGCTTTCTCATACCTCATTCCTTTTCGGGGACGAAAAGTTTTGAGTGGGGGAGAGTGTAACAACCCTATATTTTGTAATTATTTTATTGTATATTTTAATGTAAAATTTTGGTTTTAATTTTTTTTTTTATTTTTACTTATTTGAAATGATTAAATTTATTATTTAAATATAATCTTGATTTTTATGAGTTATAATCCCAAACTTGTGTAAGTTGAAATATTTGCCTCAAATGCTGATTTTGGTCAAAATAGTCAAACTGTGACTTTCAACTTAAAATTTTAAAAGTTTAAAAATTTAATTATTTTTCTTTTATTATGAATGTACATAAAATTCTAAGAACCCCACTTTTCGTTTCGTTGAATTTGGATGTAAATTGTGAAAGTTATACCCTTTACAATATTGTGCGTATATAGGGTTATTTAACAATGACTATTTTAAATTGTATAAATTACTTCTTCTTTGTTATATTTTATTTAATATGTGATTATATGCTATATTATGTATATTTTGACTTTTAAGTATTTTTAAAATGATAATATAATTTTTCTAAACTTTATTTGAATTTATTTCAATTTATAAAGCCTAGTTGGTATTTACTACATTTTCCTTTATTTAACTTTCTATTTAATAAAAATTAAATTATTATTTTACCTTGAAAATGTTTTAAAACCATTTTTAATTCAAATTTTAGTGTTATAATATTTTTTTGTTGTGAAGTAATAAATTTTCCAAAGTCATTGGAGATTTTCTTGTAATTTTTATGTCAGGGTTGCTATTTTAAGCAATTTCTTATTTCCTTTTTCTATTTTACTTAAAATAAATTATTTATTTTATTTTATTATTACTTAGTTTCGGTTTTAAATAACATTTCTGAGTTTATTTTGTTTTTATAAAATTAAAAAGAAAAGGAAATGCAAAAGGTTTAGAAAGTTAAGAGATTTTAAAAGCCTGAAACGTAAAGGCGTTTTATCCGTTTCTTTTTGCAATTAATACATCAATTTATTGATTTATTTTATACATTCACTTTTATTTCTGTGTTTTACTTTATTTTATTCATTTTACATGTATTTAAATTTAAGAAAATCTTTCCAAAGTGTATTGAAGTTATTTCTAATTCCTATGTCTAGTTTTCATTTTTCTGTGCCATTTTTCTTATTTTAATCATATCTAATTAATAATTAATATTTTGTTTATCTGTTATATTTTCGAATTCTAACTGAAATTTATAAGTGTTTTCAGTTATTTAAGATGTATATGAATATATATAGGAAGTTTAAAAGGTTTGAAAGCAAAGAAACATAAAACCGTTTTAACGTTTCTTCTTCCGTTTCTTTTCCAATTAATAGATTTAATTTCCTTTGACCGTTCCTTTCTTTATTGTATCTGTGCATTTCTTACCTCATTTTCACGTGAAAACATTCCTCTCCACTTCATTTTTCACGGCTAGAAAGGTTTGGTAATGGCTCCTCTTTTCCTCTTCTTTTTGCTCTTCTTTTTCCATTGTTTTCTTATATTTTGCCTTGTTTTCTCATGTGTATTGCTTGGCCTCTCCTCCATAGCCACGGCCACCACCTCCTACACCTCTTCCCTGCCATCATCACCAGCTACCCCTCTGGTCTTGACCAAAGCCGAGCCCACCATGGTGCCAAAACTCCAAAAAAATGCAACAATGCCCTTGAACAATGCTAGTTTGACCACCTTTGCCTCATCTCCTTCATCTCCACTTGTTGCCTTGCCTATATGATGTTAAACCTGACCTATATGATGTCATACCTGAGCCAAAGCATCATCATAGCCAAGCATAAGTGTTCCTTAGGCCAAGCATTGAAGTGGTTGAAGCAAGGTCCAATCTATCTTGTTCATTTTGCTTTGTATTTCAAAATTGTTTCAATGTTATTTTATGTTGAATGTTTATATATTGTCTTGTTTGTTTTGTTTTGGGTTGTTACAAAATCATATCTTGGCTATCTTTCAACTCAAATCAAAAGTCGTGCAATTGTGCTTGTCGTGCCTTTGGAGTCGTGCTTGTATGTTGTTTTGGTCTTCCGCTTGAAAAAGTGAGTCTTTCTCACTCTGACATTTATACTTATGGAAAGTGAATTGATGACAAGTATTTAGTAATAAAAATGTTTATGCAAGTTAATGAGAATCATATGATATGTTATGCCATGTTATTACCACGTTAAAACTGTTAATTTTCACCTGACATCTGATATATGACTGTATATTACGATATTGACATTGTTTATATTATTTCTGTATATGATCACACTGCAAGTTCCCTGTTAGAAAAAAATGTTATGGGCTAAAATGATAGGCCTGAATGGTTTTAAATTTTTTCATTTTGACTTGGGATTGCGGGTTTGAAATGATAAAACCCGGATTTTCTTTGTAAATTATTGGTTGAAATGATATATTACCCATATCACTTTACCTAGCGTAGAAAATTTTATACAGGCCCGTAGTTAAAATATGTTTTTCTAAAATTTTAAATATTTTAGAAATTTAAATATTATAATATTTTGATTTTAAATTTAATAAAAAAGGATTTTTGTAAATTATTATTGATTTTCTGAATAATTGTAAGTGAAATGAATTAATGAAAAAGTTAGAAATTTTGAACGTAAGTTATTTTGGAAATTTTGATTTAATTTTAATTGGAAATTTAATTGAGTATGAAATTATGATAAATTTATGATAATTTGAATTTAAATGAATTTAAATTGATTTTTATCATATTTATGATTTTTTTTAATAAAGTTGAAATGTGAAATGAATAAATATTTTAAGTTGAAACTTTGAAATATAACTAAAACTGGAAATTTATGAAATTGACGTAAAGGTGAACTTTTAGTTAAGTAGATAAAAATAAAACTAAGTTATATTTGAGAATTTGAACTTAAGTGTTAAGTTGAAATTTAACGTAATGGATTTTAAAAATTCAACATTGCATTTTAATAAGTGAATTATTATTAAATCTTGATAAATTTAACTTTATAAAATCATGAACTTGAGGAAAATTAAATGATGTTTATAAATCTGAAAATGTATGATTTTATAAGTTAAAAATGTTTGTAATAAAAATATAATTGGTTGAGGAATTTTATTGAATATTTGAAGTTAATTGAATGCATTTTTGAAATGCTATTAATTACAACGTAAATGATATTACAGCATTTGTAAACGCTGTAGTTGATGATAATGAACTAAAAAGCTAAATTGAATTAAAAGCTATTATAGCAATCTTTGTAAGTGCTATAATTTTTGAATTTAACTAAGTTATTCGAAATTTAAGTAAACCTAGTATAACATTTTAAAATGCTGTTTTTTCTTAAATTGAATTGTTTTGAATGTAACTTTCCGTATAAGTTTTCTAAATAATGCGAAAAGTGAATTTTCACGGTTTTGATAAACTTAAGTGAATAAATAAACTTTGAAAGTTGAAATTTTTGAAAATTTAATAATTTAATTATTAAACATGATAAATTCATTGAAATGATAAAAAAGAATTTTTGGAATATAAACTGTTTTGAAATATGAATTGAAATGGTATTTTAGATTGAATAAAATGAATAATGATTTGAAATGAATGAAGTTTGAAAAGATACGATATTTTGATATATTAAAATGATTTGAAACGAAGTTTTGAAAGGATATGATATTTTAATATACTAAAATGATTTGATATTAAATGATTTGAAACGGAGTTTGAAAGATAGGACATTTTGATATTAACATGATTTGAAAAGAAGTTCTGAAAGATATGATATTTTGGAACTGAAACTTTGAAAGGTCATGATATTTTGATATATTAAAATGATTTGAAAGGTAGTGTTGAAAGGGTATGAAAATTTGATATATTGAAATGGTTAGAAATGACTTGATATTTATTTTGATAAATATTTGAATTGAAAGATATTTTACGATGATATATTGAAATGGTTTTGGAAATGATTTAATCTTTATTTTGATAAAGATTTGGATTGAAAAGGATATTTTATTTTGAAGTATAAAATATTGTTTTAAAGTTATAACTACGGGTTATAATAACGATGGTTGTTAAAGAGACCGGGATCAGATATTGTCTTATAGCCGGCCAATACCGAAAACCACTTTAACAACTGTGTACGCGGTGGAGATTCCAGAATGAAGTAGGATGGTGGCGACATTCTCGAGGTATATATTACGTGGACCCAACTCCCGTGAGTCGGCATATATGACTAAAACAGAAGCTATACCGGGCTACACAAAGGGTCGCACCCTTTCATCGAGCATGCTCCATCGGAAACCATTCTATTACTGTTGTGATTCGATTCGGTGGCGCCACTTTGATTCGGGGGTATTGTTTGAGGTGGGCGGAATCTTCTGGCTTGCCATCACCACCGGTCCGGGAGTGCAAACGGTGTATCCACCCTGGCATTTCCTTGCATGCCGTGTCATATCCTTATATCGAGCCCACTACGATTTTGGTTTTAAAGATCCGACCGCGTTAAGGTTCACCATCCCCTTAACGCTATTTTCTATATGATTATACTTTACTGATTAGACACTACCGTATAGAGCGTATATTACTACGTAGTAAATAGTTTAACGGATCCTTAGAGGATGGGAGGTCCCAAGCATCCTTTAAGTTACTGATGCATTTTGTTACTGTTCACTTGAGTTGATTTACAGTTTATAAGTATTTATGTCCTGACTCGAGGGTTTTGTGTTTTGCTTTACGCTCGGGTCAGATTGATTGAGTTAGCATTGAAGATTCACCTTCGGCGTTGGAGCTTTCCTTGAAGATCCAGCTATCTATTTTGTTTCAGTATCCAGTGGTTCAGTGATGTATCTGATTTGTACCTGATGTATCATGTTACTCTTCTGTTGTATCTTATTTAACTCTGATGTATCTCATATTTTATATAGTAGCTTCATGAACTACTATCTCTTTTCTTCCGTTGCATTTTTATATACTCTGTGTCTGTGATCTGTGATTTTTATTTACTGTATATTCTGAGGTTTGCCAAAATTATATTTACAATGCGGTATTTTGAGCAATTCAATTCTGGCATGAGTGTCTACCTATACACTTATAATGGATGCGAATGGTTGAAAATACCTGGTTGTTACAGAAACTGTTATATACATAAATCAATATCAAAGTACACAATACATAATCATCAGCTTAGATAGTTATAATAATCCAACTCGCTTGTTGAAGCTCCAAAAGCATCTAATCTAAACCTATAAATATATTCCGTCTGACCTGAGCATTGAAAGAGAAGAATGCCCGGATCAGTTTGGTAAACCAATGCGGAAAAACACATCTCAACTAAATGTATAAAGTTATCAAAAAAATTTCTTTATCAAAATAAAAGGTATCTTGTAAGAACATGTCGCAAATGAGCACCGACAAGGTTTTAACCTTACAATAACCAAAACATTTCACATCAAATTCTCTTATATTATAATAGTTTATATTGCATACAAAATGAATTAAAGAGATGAAATTGTTGCATTATCAAATTCCAGCGTAATAAGTTTACATACATAATGGCAAGCACGTATTGGATTTTGGATTTTCATACAAATGGCTAGGTGAAAGGAATACCTTTTCAAAACTCGGTACACCTCTAGAGGGATGTACCTAGGGTCGAGATACTCGACGCTTAAACCAACACAAGACCGATCTACCCATATCTAGATAATACCGAATATGTCATCACTCTGGTCGTTACCGACCTATAATCTATGGCCACAAACATACAAAACAATAATCAGATACACGACTTCCTAGCGTGTAAAGATTTATCTAGAAGATTGATGACATCTCCTAATGGGAGCGACCCATTTTAGCCTTGCTGCTTCCATCCTTGTTTTAGTCATTTTTCGGGGAGTGAGGCCAAAGAAGTATCGATTACCTTTCACATATCACATATCACGTCATCTTTGAATGCCACTTTACCATTTCCGTTGACTACTAATTGCCTTCCACAAAAATATAACCCTTGAGCTTATACGTCTCAAGAAGGGTGTTAAGCTAAGTGAAGTTGCCTTCTCTGCCATCACATGATGTAAGTTTGTAAAAACCAATGTATGTGATCTTAGAAATGCAATGTCAGACACTTGTCCGTACAAGTTGTCCAGGAACAGGACAAACCGAATGTACTCTCCTACCATGTCCTGTTGGGAAATCCCTAGGATTAGTAGCGACAGCCCTTGCAATGGATATTTCATAACGAAGAGACTACTGCTACTAAATGTATATTGGGATTTTAACCCCAAACGATCAACAAGCAGTCCTTTACTATGAAAATCCAAAATATCAATATCTGCACAATCGTCGCAAAAATGTTGGTCCGAAGTGGTTTTCAGGTAAATCTGATCCCGATCACTTTGCACCAACAACGCAAAGCATTTCTCAATCTCATATAAAAACCAAGTCTCTTAGACTTATCATGTTTCCAACTTTCAACTTGCTATCTTTCGGCCAAGAAGGAAGCTCGATAGATTGAAGTAATCAATCCGCACTACATGAATCAACATTCTCAACACAAATGATAATCAAGCCTACACTGTCAGTTATGTGTTCAGTGTATGACTAATTAGTTTCCACATTAAGTTGTGGAACTAAAATGATCAAATTTGATAGTCATTTATTTAACTATCAAAGCAATAAACAAAATCTACCACAGAAGTAATCACTGGGCCTGATTCTTATTAATCGTTTCTAAATCAAATCACTTTCCAATTATTCACTTCAAAATATCTTTAAAAAAAGATAATATTCAGAACCATTTCACTTATTGGATATTTGGAAATCATTTTCATATATTATTTTAATAATAAGTAAATTTACAAATCATTTTATTTTCAAACCATTTAAACTCCATTATATAATATCACTTACCAAAACATCGATTTTATTTAAAGGATTATTCACCGTCCAAAATCGTGAATATAATTCGCTTATCAAATCCATTACTTCTACACATTTAATTTAAAGGATTATTCGCTGTCCAAAATCGTGAATATAATTCGCCTGCGAAATTTATTACTTCTACACATTTTAACTTAAAGGATTATTCACTGTCCAAAATCGTGAATATAACTCGCTTGCCAAATTCATTACTTCTACACATTTTAATTTAAAGTTTATTCACAGTTCAATATCGTGAATATAATTCCTTTAATAGATTTACATATTTAACTTATCAAACCAAATTGATTTCACATTTATAAAACAGTGTTTGCGAATTCTATTTATACTTTATAGACACTTCCATATATAAAATTCATTTTTAATAAATTTCCATTTCTATCTCATTTATAAGTCAAAATCCAATTATAAGTTAATTTACTTATAAATCTCTTTTATTTGCAAATTCATTCTTTTTATAACTCCATAAATTTATCTTTATTACTCATAAGGTTCAACAATAACTTGATTTTAATACTTACAAAATTCATTTATAATACCATTACTTTTTCTTTATAAAATATCCATTTTTATAAATCTTATATATAAAAATCATTTATAATAAGTTCAAAATCCCAATTTAACTTATTTTAATAGTTCTATAAATCTTATAAATAAACCATTTATAATAAATTCAAAATTCTCATTTTAACTTATTTTAACAAAATAGTTAACTTCATATTTCAAAAATATATTCTGATTATATTTCACAAAGCCATAATTTTTATAACGTAAAAATTATAACTTTCATGTATTTAAAATAAATCCATTTCTTTAACAATTCAAAATTTATTAAAAAACTACATATTTTCAAAATCACTTTGAAATCCTTTTTAAATTGAAATCATCAATTTAATATTTTAAATTTCCAAAAATATGGCCAAATGCTGCAACAGTGCTAAATATGGGCATTCACATCAATCATGATATTCAAACATCATATATCACATGATAACAGCATATACAACAATATCCGTAAATAAAAATCAACCATGGTGAGGAATCACGTTGGATCTCTCCATCCTGTCGCCTGCAACAAAACATATGAGAAAATATGTTCAAATGTCCGCTTCGAGATAGACGCGCGTACAAAGGGTCATCCGCTCATACACGAGAACGTATATGGTCTCATCTGCTAAAATATGTGGGAATATATCCAAACCATTCAATATATATAATATATCATATATCATCCAAATAATTATCAATCATCATAAATAAATTTATTTTCACTTATATAAAAATATAAGCGAGACAGTAAGAGTGAGTTATACTCACATTGCTTGCAGTTGTCATGCTGTGATTTATTCCGATTAAAATTAAAAAAGCGTTTAATTTTAACCAAAATTTTCACTAGCTTAAATAAATCACAATCTAGCTCTAAAATGTAGTGCTCATCAATACGAACCCAACATAATTCGTTTCATCCGATTTTGATCTCGTATGACAAAGTTATTGCAATTATAAGATCAACGATTTTAAAACAATATAATTAAATTTCCTTATTTGTTTTAAACCCTAATTTAAATCATGGCCGCACATTTTTGATAGCAGATCTCGGCCGTTGTTTCTTTTTCCCCTTCTTCTTTGTACATCCAAGTCGTGACCAAGACCCATAGCCATCGTGTAACCCTTAATTGCCGCGGCCTCCACAAGCCCTGGAACACAATCGACAACCTCCAAACGACGCGCCACGCTCCCCTCTCCTCAACACCACCAGTCTTGTCAAGCTCGACCCATACATGCCTTGAAAATAGCAAATGAACGCACTACCTTCATCGTCGAATTATGGCGAATCCAAATCACCATCGTCGATCTTGACCGTTGGATTTATAGATCTCGATGCAATCCACATTTTTCATTTAGGAAATTTCTCATATAGGTGCATGGATTTGGAGATAATCGAGGTGGAAATTCAGCAATTTCTGGCTATCAAACGTTTAATGGCCGCTAAGGTTATTTATGGTTAGGGTTTGAGAGAAAAAGGCAAAAAATGAGGTCCTCTTATAGAAAATTTTCACACATTATTCATCCGCGAAATTTTCGAACTCCAAACGAAGCGTGCCCCCTGGCATTTATGATGTTTTACCTCTATTCCAAACACAACGGAATATATATTGGAGGCCAATTCCATCGTATTTGGAAGATAGGTTTTCCAATCGAATTGTTTAAATTAAAATTACTAAAATAATTTTCTACGCGTTTCAGCTTCGCTTGACCAAACCGTAAGTCCGATTGGCACGAAATTTGAAATTCTATAATAATTCACTTTAAGTAAACTGGTTTCATCGAAATCTGAGACGGTTTGAAAAATGGCAATTTTTACACGTTAATTAAATATTTAAATTTCCAATTTCTGTAAATTATCTTTTAATTCGATTTCAAAAATTTGCTGATTCAATTCCAACTCGAATAGATTTTAAAACAACATTAGGAGTTATTTTCATTCACATAATATTGAAAATCCAATTATTTCTGCTATTTCAAATATTCAGTTAATAATTTAATTATCCAAATAAATCACTATATTCGAAATATAAGGGCTCGTTGGGTTTCATTTGTATTTTAAGTTTTGCATTTTCAACTTGCACTACGAAATACCAAGAAATAAGAGAAGAAGATTTATAATTCTTAGCCATTGCGACGATCAACGGACAATGAAAATGTTGGATAGTTCTCCGTGCTTTTGTTATCTCTCGAAACACGAAAAACAAAATAAAGCAGTTTTCTATTTTACATGTTAATTTCATTTTTTAAAATTGTTTGTTTTTCAACAATACATACGACGGACGTGCTTTTTTATAGACGAAAACAGAAAACTAAAAACGACAAGCCAAATGGGGCCTAAGTTATTTAACTTGTAAAACTTACTTTTCAACATTTAAATTCAATTAAATATTCTAAATTTAAATGATCAAAAATCTAGATTGTTACACATGGTCTTAATCCTATACATTTACAATGGTCGATGTATGATCTATCCTATACTCAAATCCTATACATTATAATGGTTGATGGTATGGTCAAACCCATACCCAAAACCAGCCCATCTGATTGCATTAACACATGGAAGTATCTCTAAATGGACTTAGTTCCTTACGTGGCTTACAAACCCATTTTCGTACAACAACATGCACCTATGATTTTCTACACATACTGACTGATCATGTTACCATGATAACCAATAGAGGTCTTATAGTTAATAATCAAACAAAAACATCAATAACAATCTGTTATTCATATGTGTATATTTATATATTTCACATATAATATATTCATTCATCCTTATTTACATCCAAAGCATTCCAATTAATAAGGTTAAAGAGTCACTTTAAAACATCAACGATTGATATCCATTACCCAAAGGAAAAACCATGAATCAATCTAAGTTATTAAACTTGGCCTTATTGGCTAGGGTTATTGTGCAATTTTTCTTTGCATAGGTGCACAAGCGTACTACACACATGTGAACCAGTTTACATGAAAATTTCAAAATCCTGACAATTTCCATAAACTTATATATTTGGTTCCAGTTTTTATATCTATCGTGACTTCTTATTTTTCACTCGATTTCAAAATTGTTTTTTTATGTTAAAATTAAAGTCTCTTCTAACTATATACTCCAAATTTGTTTGAAGTTCAAGTTGAAATCACTCCAAAAATCAATGAATAGAAAACTAGTCTTTTAAGTTTTATAAATATACCTTCTTGTATACATATCAATGCATACTTGGAAATCAAAGTAAATTCGTATTAAAAATAATATAATTACCTAAATGTTTGACATTCACCAAAATTTTTACAAATTTACATATAAATTTTGCATGTATATTTTCAATATATTCCATTTCTAGTGCAAAAAAGTCAAATTCTTGCATATATCTTAAAATATTTTATAATTAATTATATAAAAATACATTTTATAATTTATACATTTTTTGAAACTTATAAACATCTTTCTAAAATTATCTTTTATGATTTTATTATGATTTAATAAAGTGACTTGAATAAACTATATAGTTATATATGTTAAAAGTTTGATTTTAAACATTCCTTTTCACAATATCCATACATTCTATAATATAATAAACAAATAAATCACAATTTCGAATTTAATTCCCTTATCTACAAAGTTATTTATCATAAATCCATGTTTATATCATTTCCTTTAATTTTAAATGACTGTTGATCATTTAATAGTCGTATTCGATTCCAATCCACATTGTTTTGCATTGTTTAGCCAAACACAATCTAATTATCTTTTTGTATTGATTTCAAAATTAGATTACATTAAATTTTATATTTTTTTAGTCTTAGTTTCTATAATTTATCGGTAATTAACATCATAATCAATATTTTCTATTCCTAAGCCATAATTAATTAGAACTATACAAGATTGGAAAGAGTATATTGCAATTAGGCATAGATCGCTCACAATAATCCAAAAGCCTTCAAATTGCTCATTTTCTGGAATTGGGTTCACCTCCAAATCTAAGAATTCTAAACTCTAATTGGTGTTATAGGATCGGCCTTGGCTCGCTCTTCGATCCGGTACTTAAATTATTGATTTTAGTGAAGAATTTTAGGATAATTTGATGTTGTAATTGAAAAATGATTTTCTATTTTCGAAAGAAGTGAAGAGAAAGAGAGATATGTTCTTGACAATGTAAGTTATAAAGTATTGAATAGGATAACTGACCATCTGTATATAGATAATGTAGGGTGTCCTTTCAAATTTGCTAGGTCGACACATTTCAAAATTTCAAAGCATGAAAATCACAATATCTCTTACATCCAAACTTCAATTCAAATAAATGGCGCCAGTTTATTTTCAAATTCAAGAGTTTGAAAAATGATAACTTTTCCCTACAGTCAAAATTATTTAATTTATTTTATTATTTCAAATTATCAAAAAATACATGTTATTGCAATAGGTATAATCACACTATGAATCAGTTTAGCTATTACAATATGAAGTTGAGAAGCAATTACTTAAATTTAAAAGCAGATATTTAAATGATTAAATATGTTTCAATGATAAAATGTGATTTGAGATTAGATGACAAAGTATTTTGAAAAGATATTAATTTGACAGGAAAATATTTATTAGGTGTATTTAGGAGGACTTGGGAGAAAGATAATTTTAGTTGGAGATATTCATTTATATTGAAAGGGATTATTTGTTAGAGTAATTAAATGAAGTATTTGGATATTGAATATTTTGGAAGTTATGAAGTATTAATAAATGTCAGTTTTGATTACATTTAAGTAATACTGATATTTAGAGCTTGAAATAATTATGAAAATTCACTCTAAAGTAATTTAATAATTTTATCAAACATTAAATAATGTTAAATAAAAGTTTTTTTTATTATGGTAAAGAATGAATTTTTATTTGATTATTAGGGTTAATAGTGAATTTTTACTATATTGGTCTTAATATTGCAATTAGAGTTAATTATTTTAAATGAGAACTTATAGGAAGTTAATTTTTATATAAATATATAAATAGATAACAATTTAGTTGTACAAATATGATTTTTTTTTAGGGATTTTGAGTTATATTGCGGGGTAGGAAATTATTTTGTAAAGAAGAAGGAAGTAGACAGGAGAAGAAGTTGCAGTTTATAGTGAATGGAAAAGTATGATTTTGAAGGAGCACATAGTGCAAAGGATGGATTTATGTTGCTAGAGATAAGGTGATTGATCTTTCAATCACAAAATCTATGTTTGGAATGTGATTGCTTTGTTTGTTGTTGTTTGGAATGTGTATCTTCTTTTTGCATTGAACCCATTACGGGTAATCATTCTTGAATTGATATGGTGGATTTGAATGCTTGTTTTTTTGGTGTTTGGTGCTTGAAATCATGCTTGAATGATGGGAATAGGATAGGAAATCAATCAGAGAAGTTGGTATCTCAAAAGAGTTTAAAATGGGTCATGGCCTAGGGCTTCACTGCCGAGGAAGTAATTACTGGTCGACACCTTTCAAAGGGCCTAATCAACCAATGGACATTGGCCTGAGCAATGAATCTCTAAGCAGTGAACCCTTGCATATTTTAAAAAATATTACCTCCTCCGATTTTGATGAAGATTTGACATCTCAAAGTAAAAATTAGACAATTTCCTAATATTGAAATTATTTTTATAATTTTTTTTATGTTAGTTAAATATTAGTATTTAATTAACTATGTTTTATGAATAGCCAAAAATTGTTTTCAAGCTTTAATAATTATACAAAAATCCTATTCAATTTTATAAAATTATATAATAATATCTTAATGTTATTAATTGAGTTTAAAAGGATTTTCAAAAATTTTGGGTATAAGGAAGAGATTATATAATACAATCCCTAATTTAAAATAAATAGAAATCGGTTTTGAGCCTTATAAATTCATTTACAAATCAACTATAGAAAATTTTGGGATGTTTTTTTATAAATGATGTTTATTATAAAGGAGTGCAAATGATTTAAAATATGGAAAAGAGATTTAGAAATGTATTAAAAGATTTGAAATCCTTATTTTTTGGTTTTAAATAAATGAAGAAAATAATATTTTAACTGTTAAAGAATAGATTTTGGAAGTTTAAGATATACATACATACGTAGTTTTATCAAGGATGTTTCTTTTAAAAATGAATGATGTGGTTTATTTGATTATATTTCATGTGTGTGATGTATTGAATAAACATAGTTATAA
This sequence comes from Allium cepa, assembly GCA_030765085.1. Taxonomy (NCBI): domain Eukaryota; kingdom Viridiplantae; phylum Streptophyta; class Magnoliopsida; order Asparagales; family Amaryllidaceae; genus Allium; species Allium cepa. Next base: position 968,789,274 of record CM060932.1, on the reverse strand, counting down.
TCAATAATATGTCTCCGGTTATTCTTTGCACCTTTACATAGAATATTATCATATAGGATGAGCGTAAATCACGAGCATTGAGTAAACGAGGGAGTAATTCCAGCGGTATGGGACATCCATGCTGATATTTGTCTGATTACTTTTTGTAAGTAGATATCACTTATATGGGGTTGAGTTATATAAGGTATTCATATGTATGATGTTATGAACTGAGAGTGAGCAGGCTGAGACGATAAGTTTGTCTATATATTTGAGTGTATTCCTATTATTTTGGTGAGGAATAAACCAGATTAGGCCAATATCCATCCTAGTAGCCTGATGTGTATGGCTGAGAGCCAGGGGCTAGAGCCACTACCTCCATGTCACATCGGCCATTAGTCTTTTACCATTTAGGGCATTTGTAGGGTCATGACCATTGCATAGCATAGACTTTTACCTGATGATATTAGGTCATGATGGTCGTCGAGGTAACGAAAAACAATAGAAGTGGCATTGAGAGCGTGTTAGTAAGGCTTCTAGATCAGGTTGAGAGTTATCGGTTCGATACAGCTATTAATAAGATGCTATAGACACGTACTTATTCACCTTTATGAGATCAATGAGTATGCAGCTAAGAGCCGACTTGGTCATCGAGTTTGATTGATGTCAAAATAGTTATTTACGAGGCCAATACTTATAGAACCAAGAGTCTAAAGAATTATATGCGTGACTGAGAGTCGATCGTATTACTAAAGGGTCGAGTGCCTATTTGATTATTCTTAGAGCTGAGAACCGAGATGATTAGCTATAAGGTCGATCGTCCAGATGATTAGCTATAAGGTCGATAGTCCAGATGATTAGCTATGAGATTGTGGATTACGTGGATTATTCATGAGACTGTGTGTCCATAAAGTAGTGTGACCCCGTACATATCTGCTACATGATTACCAATGATGGTTATGGTTGCTAAGAGCAAGAAGTTTAGCCCCGTACTTATCTTTTATATGGTTATCCGAGGGATAGCCTTGGCTGCCGAGTGTATGAATTCCACATCAGTTGAGTATGACGGACCCTATGTATGTTTACTTTATGATTATATGGGAGATAATCTGGCCACTGCTAAGTGCATGCTATGAAGTACTAGATGATATTTATGTGCTGATATGATTGGACGTGTATTGTTATCTGGGATGTGTAGTTGTATCATCCATTTTGATTATGAGCTTTATGATGAGATCATAGATTTGTGATATAAGTTGATACTTTTAATATATCTTTATGCCACTTGTGATTGATATTATTATACCATGCCATTTATTATGATATACTGACCTTTATATTCTAGACGGAGTCTGATTCGTGTGTTATTTATATAATAATTGGGTCGGCCCGAGACATTTCAGATCTAGGGATAAAGTGACCATCTTGTAGTTTATAGGCATAGTGGAGGCTAACTATTTTGTATAGTTGTGTACCACTATGTATTTTTTGTAGTCTCGTGTGTGTTTATGTTAATGGGTTGTATGTATAGGACAAATAATTTATATATTTTTAGGATAGTTGGTGTTTGATTTATTTGTAACCACTTAAACTTGTGTCTATTTTCCATTATATATATTATCATAGCATTGACGACTCTACGTTTCCTCTTATTTGTTTTATATTGTGTATTGTTCTATCCTGGATTAACACGAATTTATAGTTATGTGCCAAAACTAAGTATTTATATTTGGGTATTATGAGATTTTGAAATACGTATCGATTAGCCTAAGGGAATATTCATGTTTGATAGTCCAATATCGCCTCATCCTCCATATTTTTAGACAATATTACTTAGAAATAATCTTCGATGGTATGGGTATAGAGGTGGAATGTTAATTGGTATAGGTAGGTTTAGAACAATGTTGCATATAAGAAACACAGGTCCTGTCTTTAGATGAGACTGAGAGTCCATATCTCATTGGGTGTGCTGGATAGTTGCCTTATAATAATCCTACTATTTGATGATTATTGGGTCTATCATCTGGGAATGTATTTGTTATTTTTATTGACATATAGTTCTCAATTTCTACCCTATTCTTAATGCAAGTCTATGTATGAGATATAGGGCGGTTAGAGATGGTAGTGAAGGTAGAGATAGTTAGTCTGACAAGTAGTATCAAAATTGATGTTGAATATCAGACCTTAATGTGGCTTTGAATGGAGTATCTCGAGTCATTAGGGTTCCGAGTACACAACGAAAGCTGATGGATTGCTTTCTATTGAGCATCTTGATTATTTTGTTGTTTCGATTAGTTGAATGATGTTTGGATTTCAATGGGTGAATGCTTTAATTGATTGATCTCTGTTGGATCAATCATGAGTGTGTTATTTGGTAGGAGCCATTACTCAATGTGAGTAACTCCTTGACCTATAATATTTTGAACATGGTCGTGTCTTCGATGGAGAAGTTACTAAGAGGATAATGAGAAATTTCTTTTAGCATAAATTAAAAAAATAATTTTATATAAAATTAAATGGGATTGAGATAATATTAAATTGGAAATTCACTTGTTGTACGCATGGATGGTTATTTAGTGATGTTTGCCTATTGTATGTAATTTATTATTTGATCGCATTCACATAGATTTTCTATAAAAGTTTTAATATAAGCAAGCATTATCTTAATTAATAATCACTTCATTTAAATTACGTATGTCTTTATACGGTATCACAAATGTTTTAAAACAAGTACGCAATTAATTTATAAAAATGAGTTATTAAGGGGTGTGTATGTGTAAATATTAAAGAGAATTCTTGAACTAAACTTTGTGTTAATTTGTTCATTGAGTGTTTAAGAATTTTGATCGATGTGCTTGATCAATGTTATTATAAGGATTCATAAACACTGGGACGAGATAATTGGACGCAATATTTTGAAAATAAATGTATAGTTTGGAAGGATTATAATATTTTGTGTAGCATTGAAACTATTTTTTAAAACAATAGTATTTTGAGGAAATTCTATTTTTGAAATTTTGAAAAGGAGAACGTTTTGAAGAATATATTTTTAAATGAGTATAATGCTTTAAAAATGTAGAATTACTATTTTGGAAAGTGTTATAATAATATTTGGAGAGAAGTTGAATATTATGTTGGAAAAAGTGGATAATTTGAGGTAAAGGATAAGTGATTTTTTTGAGAAAAGTGTGCAATATTTTAAAAAAGGATTTAATGCTAAAATTTGGAAAGAGTATCATACGATATTTTGGAAAATGGTATAAAGTATTTTGGATAGGGAAGTATATATATTGTTCGGTAAAGCAAGGTATTATTTTGAAATGATGATTCAACAAATGTTTGAAATAGAAGCATACTTATATAACTATGATAAGATGAGAATAAAACACATATACAATATATTATTTATTTAGCTGAAGTAATGAATCGTCTCAAAATATGATAAAGATATTTTATAAGTTTGGATATTTTAGATGATAGATCTAGCCATAGAATTGTTCGGTTAAGATCAACGGCAAGGTAGAATTGATTACCTAATCAACACTACAGCCAATCAGTGAAGCGAGTCGTTAAATTCCATGGCAAGGCAATGCCATTAAATTTATAATAATTATGAATCTGGAATTATTTTGTGCACGATGATGTATATTGTGTGTGGTACGATGTACGATTTTGTGGTGACTTGTATGGACGTTATAGATATGTAGGTAATGTAGTGAATTTTTTATATGAAAGGTAGCCGGCATTCAAAGTGGGCATTCGTATATAAATGAATAAGTACAGGTGTTAGGTGCAAGCACTAGAGAAACTATAAGAAAATGAAATATAGGAGTTTGGCAAAATACAAAACTACTAAACAACAACAAAACTTAGTCCCCCTCCAAAGAGGAAGAAGTACTCCTTTCATCCAAAGATACCGGCCTAATAGCATGATAGTACTCTGAAAAAAGAGTAGCTAATGTTGGAACAAAATTCACTAAATCCTAGCTGTAAATGTATTTCCTATCCCAAGAGTTTTCTATGAAAAGAGATCGATTCAAGTCACCAAACTGCCCAAGCACAGTGAGGGAAATACCCTCTCTTTCAACATAATAAAATAGCCTCTTTTCTTCATCGTCACCACCAACAAACTTATAAAAACTTCCATTCTTCGGGCCAAGCCTCATTTCAAAAAGAAAATGAATTCAAGCTTGGTCAGACGGATCCCAAGAAATGACAGAGGAAGGAAGAGCCTATATCTTGTGGTAAATTATGATATATATATGCATAGTGTATGTATATGTGAGTGTATAAGTTTCAACTTAGAATAATTTCTGAATAAATATGATATTCATACCTTGAGAAATTATCGATGTTTATGAAAAGTATTTCATGGAGAAAAAGTTTTCAAGAGGAAAGGGTAATAAATATTTGGAGCGATTTTATAAGACTAAAGAAAGCAATTTGAAATAAGAACATATTTCATTTATATGTTTGAAGTTAAGTATTATGAAAGGGTATTTTGGTAGATTGATTGTTGATTTTATGGATTATTTTGGTAAATTGTAATTTTGTAATAGATAAAGTAGTAAATGTTTTGAAAAATATGAAAGGGGATTTTGTGAACTCGAATTGTGAGGTTGGAAAGAATTATTCAAAGAAATTATATATTAGAATATTTTCAAGTATTAACAAAGATTTTTCACTAAAGTAAAGAAGAGATGTGGTTTATATGGAATGAGTTTAGAAGTTGTTATATTGTTTATTAATTGCATTAATAATAATTTCTTATTAAAGAGGTATGTAAATTAGATTTATGGAAAAATAACATTTTGAATTAATATTTTGAAATTTTGGGTTTATGAATTAAAGGACTATATTGAGGTTGTTTTGTATAATTTATTTAAAAACAAAGTGAATATTTTGGAAAGAAATTTATCTAAGATGAAGTGTTTTGAAGTGATGAAAGCCTTTTGAAAATTATTTATGAAAGAATGTTAGATTTAGTGAGAAGATTTTGAGATTAAAAATGAGGGTAAGGGAACCCATCTTGTTATATACGTGGCTTTTTATTAAAGGTTTAATATCTATAAATTTCGATTTCCAAGAAGTAGATTTGAAATTAAACAATTTTGGTGTGAGATGATTCTATTCAGTTTTAATATTTTCAAAGTATAAGTTGATTTGAATAGAATCAAAAATCTTAAAGATAATTTTAGTAATATTTCACTGGTTTAAAGGGTATTTCTGTAAAGGAAGAACATCTGTTTCAAGGCTTTTGAAATTTTTTTCAGTTTGTTGTATGAGAACTGAAGTTTTAAAGTAGAGAACCTATTTTTGAGAAAATATTCTATTCTCAAAATTTGAAGTACTGAGTTTTATAAAGGTATTTTGGGTTTCTATATATATATATATATATATATATATATATATATATATAGGAAAAGTTTTGGAAGGTAAGAAGATTTATGGATTATTTGCATCTCCATTTTTAGAGCAATAAATGAGCTAGTTATCTTAACACATTGGAGCAATTAAGGTGTTTGTACCTATGCATATAAAGGTGTCCGTTTTGTGAATGGATGTTACAGATTTATGCATGATATGTTTGTACATTATTATTGTAGTGTTAGATGAGTATCTTCATAAATGAGTTATTTGACTCATTAGTCCATGACCTGGACGGTGAGTAATGATGATAAGCCATTGTTTGGGAAAGCCACCTTATGGGACTATCCAGTTGTTGTGGTACTGGTTGAGCTTTGTGTGGAATGATTATGATTTTTTTGTTGATTGTATGTTGTTTTTTGTGCTTATTTATAAATGGGTGTGGTAAGGCATAGTTTATTAGCTAGTTATAGAGTTTGGGCACAATTGCAAGGGTGCAATTTTCTTAAGTGGGGAGTTTGTAACAATCCGGTGTTGAGAAGCAGTTAATTAAATTTAATCATAAAGATTTAAAGGATTAGGTTCCATTGATAAAATGTGAGTAATTTGAGATTTAAATGTTAAAGTATTTTGGGAAGATATTAATTTTATAGGAAAATATTTTTTGGAGGGATTTGGAAGTGAATAGTCTTAGTTGGAGATATTTATTCATATTGAAGGGAAGTATTTGTTAGAATAATTATTAAATAAAGTATTTTGATACCGAATAATTTTGTAGTTATGAATTATTAGAAAATGATAATTTTGATTAGTGATGTTAAATTTTAAAGCTTGAAATGGTTATTAAAGTAAATTTTAAAGTGAACTAATAATTTCATTAAGAATTAAAATTTGTTAAATAAAGTGTTTTGAAATTTATTATACGGTAAAGAATGGATTTATATTTGATTATCGGGGTTAACAAAGAATCTATTACATGTTAATAAGGATCTACACCTCTAAAAGCAATCATGAATTTGGAAGATGACAAACGCGAGCATTATATTAAGTTAGTGATTCAATGTCTTAGTTTAATATCCATTTTATTATTCAATGGCACGTATTACGTAATTACAAAATTGTAATGCTTGTTTAACATTGTTTCTTTGGATGAAAAAAAATCTATGTTTGTTAGTATTCATTTTGTAGGAATGAGTTTCTATGACTGTTTGATTTTTTTGTTTTTTTCTGTTTGTTTTTGTTTTTGTTTTATGCACTACTTATGTTGTTTATTTTAAAAAACACATAGTTTGAATAACACAATAGTGCAATCCGTACTTAAAATGAAAGTTGTTTGTTCTGTCCTTTGATAGTTGACAGAAAGCCTACTGTTAGGAAAATTCATTGAACGGCACAATGTAACCGGTTGCAGTGAAGATTCGACGCTCTCTGTTCTTTCATTCGATACAAGACAGAAAGCCCAATATTTAGCGAAATCATTGAACGCTATAATAAATCCATTCGTAATGAATAGTGGATGTTGTGTGTATCGTAGTTTGATCTTTGGCAGAAACCCTAATACTGGGCGAAATCAGTGAATAGCAAGGTAAGGTCATTTGCAATGAAGATTGAATATAATTTATATTGGGGGTCGTCTATTCTCGCCCCATCATTTTCTCTTCCCACCCCGTAGTTTTTCTTAAAAAAAATCCACCCCGTAATTTACTCTTCCCACCCCGTTCAATTCCATTACTATCCTCTTCAATCTTTAAACGCGTATCTTTCTCCAAACACGTTTGCCTTTCTAAAACCCTAATTTGCCGATCAAAACCATAGTTCAAAGCGAAGCGAGTCGCCGTCGCGCCATGTAGAAGGAAAGAAAGAGCAAGCATCGGCACATATGATTTCTGTACTCGAATTCACGATTTGATGTTGATTCGATTCCATGTTGCTTTCGATTTCTGTACTCGAATTAACGATTCGACCTAAGAAATGCAACACGAACGAGTTGCTGAATCAACCTCATCTGCGTATAACGTGGTTTTGACAACACCCACGTTATGACCGGACGAGGTTGGCTAAGCAGTCTCGTTCGTGTTGGTGGTAAAACTTAGAAATTCATGGTTTTTTTGAATTTTTTTTTAACTCCATGGTTTTTAACAACAGTTCAATTTCTAACTCCATGGTAAAACAACATGGTTCAATTTTTTTTTCAAATTTCGCAAAAATGAGCAATTTGTTTTGAAACATGGAGTTCAATTTCTACAACATGGAGTTCGGTTTCTAACATGGAGTTCAATTTCTGCAACATGGAGTTTAATTTCTAACTCCATGGTAAAACAACAGTTCATTTTTTTTAAACATGGAGTTCAATTTCATTTTGAAACATGGAGTTCAATTTCTAACTCCATGGTAAAACAACAGTTCAATTTTTTTTGAAAATTTCGCAGCCGTGGTTTTTAACTCCTTTTTTTTGAATGATTTCTAACTGCTGAAGGGATAAAGGGGAGATGTCATTTTTTTGAAATGCAGTTGGTACGAAGTCTCCAAGCAACAAATTATTGAGAGTATTTGAAACCTAAACAGTTTACATTTGTAAAACAGTTTCAACAGTTTGCATCATGGTGTACTGTTTACATATGGATTTACATATGCTCCATCTTGGATTTACATACCATCAGTTTGTAAAACAAATTATTGACAGTATTTGAAACCTGAACAAACTCAACAACGTGAAGTCGTATGTAAAAAAGTTTGCATATGGATTTACATATGCTCCTCTAAACAGTTTACATTCGTTTGCATCATAGTTTACGTATGAAATTATTGACAGTATTTGAATTTTATCAGTCGTATATAAAACAGTTTGCATATGGTGTGCATATGGATTTAAAATTTGTTTTGTTGTTGCAAAAAATTTAAAAAAACCAACACGCAATCCCCTAACGGCTTCCGAAAGAAATCGATGCGTGAAAGCGAGAAATCTAAACACTACAACTCAAACAGAGGAACAAAATCGAGACGAGCATGATATTCAAGAGCGAATTGTTGAGCATGTTGTTCAAGAGCAAAATTTAGAGGAGCAACCTTCACAACCTGTTCAACAGCAACCTTCACAACATGTTGAAGAGCATCTTATGCCGGTGGTTCTAGTGGCACACAAAATACATCTTCCGATGGACCGAGAATAACCGATGTGATTAGCAACTACATACCCACGTTGCTTCATTGATACGAAATGGCAAGGTATGTCTTACAATATTCTATTAAATAAATTATATATCACAATAGCGTAATATACTGTTAAGTTGTCTTTTAGGAACGAGACACACTGTTATGCGTAAACCATGGTACAAAGATTTTAAATTAGAAAATGCCAAGTGATGCAACAATTTTTAAAGGATATTTAGAATCTTCCGAATTATTTTCTCTAGTAGAGACATGTTATAGCTCGGTAAATAAAGTACTTATATCTTATTTTGTTGAGCGTTGGCATCTGGAATTAAATACATTTCACCTACCATTCGATGAGATGACTATAACATTAGACGATGTTGCCTCCCTACTACATATTCCGGTTGAAGGATTACCAATACAAACATATAATTATTCACGAAGTGATATTACTAATTTGGTTGTCAATAATTTGGGGATAAGTGATATTGAAGCAAAAAATACCATGAAGGACAGTGTTGGATACAAATTGCCTTATACTAAATTGTACGAAATTTTTGATGGGGTCTGCGATGATTGGGAAGAAGAAAAAATTAAACAAGCTGCTCGTGCATATCTACTGTATTTAGTGGGCAATACATTATTCGTTGATAAAAGTAAGTCTCATGTGTTCGTACATTATTTAAAACAAATTGGTAATTTGGATGAAGTTCGTAATTATTCTTGGGGTTCGGCAACTCTATGTTGGCTATATAGGCAGCTAGGTGTTGTGAGTAGAATAGAAGTGAAACAAGTTGCTGGTTTTCTTGGATTGTTGGAATCATGGATATATGAACATTTCCTACATCTGCATCCATCAACCAAAATGTATAATGAAAGTTCACCAAGAGCGGCCCGTTGGGATCCAGCAAACGATTATCGTGCATCGCATAAGGAACTTAGGCTGTATCTTGATAACATTCAAGAACATGAGGTGTGTTATTAGGCTTGAATCATTTGAATTTTTTTAATTCAAGCTATAATAACTTTTTTTTTTTTACAAACCCCTGTAGGTAGTCTTTGACCCTTACATGCATGCAAGACAATTCCATCCTTTTTCGCAAATTGCTTGGTATTCTAGTTGTTTATTATGCTAAATGTGGTAGAACCATACCACCCCACCTGGGTATTGTGGCAATTCGGAAGTGTTCAAAACATTCCACGGCCTATTATTCAATCAACTAGTAAAAACACTCATCGCGGTGCTACAGCTTCAACGTATAAAGTGCTTTATGAGTTTGTGGAAAATATTTGGAATGAGTGGCCAAATCATGTTGCTAGTGCACAATATCGTTCCATTCTTTTGCGTGAATCCACTAAAACGGTGACAAGTGATTATTTTGCCCCGCGCACTGTGTTAAAAGTTCATCCGGTTAATGAACAAATTATTCACCGTAGCAATCGACCTTTGTACGATCATTTATACACGGTAAAAGTCAATATACTATTCTTTTATATCTGATTTTACAATAATAACTTATTATCCATTTCCACTGCAGAGTTATGAAGAGCTTAATGATATGATTAGTGAAGGCATAACACTAGCTTCATCACAACCGGAGACTTCACGTTTGGCTCATTTTGGTAGAATCCGCAAAGCCCTTACTAAAGCTAAAAAGATTTATGCTCGTTTTGTTAAAAAGGAAGATTAGTTTTAGGTAGTGGTTTTCAGTTAATGTACTTCTTGTTGTGGAACTATTTCAACTCTTTTTGTTGTTTAATTGGATGGTTATTTTGTACTCTATGGATGGTTAATGTACTTCTTGTAGTTAATGTACTTCTTGTTTGTTATACTGTGCCTACATGTATGGTTAATTTGTATGTTTGTTATACTGTTGTTTAATTCAGTTTGCTTATTTCAGTTTGCTTCACTTGTTTATATACTGTGTCTACAACTGATCATGTTTTGCTTCACTTGTTCATAGTTGTTAGTTGTTTGTTAATTGTTCACTGATCTGAGAAATCCATGTTACTGAATCAGAAGTTTCTATTGAATTTGTGGTTATTGCTGAAACATGCTGTACTTTGTGGTTATTGCTGAAACTGATCATGGGTTTTCATGACTGAAACATGCTGTACTTTGTGGTTATTGTGAATCTACCTATAGCCAAGAACAATTCACCAATAAACGAGGTCGGTAAGGATAACAACGTCAAGTAGGAACGAGGGCAATACACCTATCACGTCAAATATTACCGCTACTCTTACGTAAACCTCGTTATTGGTCTAATTCCTATTGGTTGAAACTCTCGGGCAAGGCTAAACATTCTTGACCCTGTATAGAACGAGGATAACGTGCTAATAACGTTCGTTGTTAGCTAAACTAACATTTATACATTGTCTGCCTCATACGTTGTCTCCGTAGTTGACAACGTCAAACATGGACGTTGATTACATGCAATCCTCATTTGCATTTTCGTGTTTGCTTTAAACAACTCTCGGGTATCATTTGTTGTCAATACCCTGTATGGAACGGCACTTACATAAAGATAACGTTAAGTGTGAACGATATTTGCCAAACTACAACGTCAAAGCCATACGTGGTCATTATTAACTACAACATTTTCTATGAACGGTATACCTACGGTAGCCACGTTTCCATTTTACGTAAACTAAATATTGATCTTGTTCACAAGCTATTTTTTGATGAGGAAAACTCTCAGGTTTTGTTGATTTTGAAGACCCTACATACAACGAGGGTAACATGTAACTAACATTTATCTCAAGCTTTATTTTTTTCAAAGACCTTGTCCGCTTCTAGCGTCATTTCATTTATGCTTAGCGTAGTCTATTAACGCGACTTCTTTGTATACCACGTCTGTTGTACTGCAATCAACAAGTTATAACAGGTACTGGAGCAGTAAGACAAGATAGCATATACAAAACACAAATTCAATTTCACAACAACAATTTCAATTCAAAGTTACTTCAACAATTTCAAATCTTGTACAGATGTTTAACAATGATGTTCAACATTTTTGTTTTCAGACTATATTTTAACTTAGAATAACATGGTTACCGTAGTTGGATAATTAATGCTTCTACAATTCAATCAACACATTCAGTCACCGTAATAAATTTGAACAAAAATTTATATAAGTTAAACAAAGCCTCAAAACATTCATTCACCATAAAATACTATTCAACATACATTAAGGATCCCACTGCTCGCTCTTGCTTTCATTTTCCACTTTCAACCAGCCCATTAACCAATAAGCCCTTAGCACTAAGCATAGCAGCACGGAACACTTCAATGTCAGTTTCTTCATTGTTGCCAATGGCTTCTTCCAAAACACTTGTAAATCCAACATTAACCTATAAATGAATTTTACACAAAATGAGACAAGAATATCATCTCTCTTAAATACTATCATAAAATTATGAAACAAACATATCAATTTAGTTGGGTGAAATTTCATTTTTGTGGCACGGACCTTAACTTTGGATGACATTTCAAAGCAAACCATTGTAGGTAATCACTACTACAATCCCATGGTAATTAAACTCAAATGTATCGTTAGCTAGGAGCCAACAAATGATCTTACCAACGCCGATTATACCAAAATCAATTATCATACAATGCCTTGTATTGATTTGCATCTTTACCTCTACAACACGAAGAGGTTGCATTAGTGATCAGAGAACCTACCGAAGATGCCCAAACTATCTTAGTATATGATTGGGGTAATAAGGTTGATCGAAACAAACGACAACACATTATGGAAAGAAAAATCATTTAACGGATAGTGATTTCTCATCTGCGCATACAGATCCCAACAAACCCACACTATTTCAATTGATTTTTTATTAAGTATGGTAACTTAAATTCAACGTTATTATATATGGTAATGAAACTTAGTAGAAACATTTACATCTTGTTTTGTCAAAGAATCCTATTGCTCTTTAAGTTGAACAACCACGTGGGGCTCTTCTCCGCAATTTGTTTAATCGTCTTCCTCTTGCATATTGGTGGCACTGAATAATCATGATGTCTGTTAGGAGCTTTGGTTGAGATTAAACTGAGAAAGTGATCATAAATCCAAGCCTACGGTAAATTATTATAAAAATAAAAATAGTCAATAGAAAAAACTTTTGTATCATTATAAAGTTCACCGCAATTTGATGCTATGTAACTTTTGTATCACTATAAGTACCATTAACAAAGTCAACATCCACTACTTTGCTCTTCTTGCTTTCTAGATGCATACCCAAGTTGATGATAAAGGAAAGCTAAAATTGTCATATCCCATGCTTCCTTCTTAATTTGATCAATTTCCATTAAAGGATTCAAATGATGGATTGAAATAGAAGTTCCCGATTCATCTGGAAAGACAACACTGCATCATACATAGAGAAGTTAAGCTTGGATGACTTTGTTATACGTATTTGCTGTAGCATTCTCCATTTTAGATGCACCGGCTGTTAGAAGTTGTATTTATGTTTGAATTAGTCAAACATATGTCCCTAATAATATGTGTAAATAGTGGTCAAGATCCTTATTAGTAGGTTAGTGGGTATTTCCTTTTAGGCTATTTAAAAGCTTTGTACTTCTTATTATTGAGAGTGTTGTTTAATAAAATGTAGTTCTTTTTGAGTTTTATGTTTAATCTCTCTCTACTAATTTTAACATGGTATCAGAGCTAGGTTAGATAGAGAGGGTAGAGAGAGACATAAAGAGCTTAAAAAATTCCTTTTTTTTTCTATTTTATTTGTAAATCAAATTTCCAAAAATAAGTCTCCAAAATTGTATCGACTTTGGCCACTTCAACGCCGCAATACTCCACTGCAATGCTCCTCAAACCTCGATCTACACGATGCTGTCACTGCCTGATATTATAGACGAAGTAGCCTGAAAGCCGCCACCACCTGAACTAAATGCTGCAGCTGAGATGAGATCTGATGTTCAATCTGTTGCTACATTTGTCTAGATTGATAGCTGTTACCCCTCGACTACTCAGATTAGTTTGATTGTTTCTGATGACAACAGAAGAGCTTGCGACTATGATGATGATGATTCGTGTTGCTGATAATAAAGACGGAGATGCATGGAGCTGCTTGTGGGTGGAGCCGCAGTGACGTTGTCAACGAAGGTGCTTGCGTCAAAATTAAGGTTTTGCGACCAAGTCCTGATTTTGAGAATAAGATCTGAATCGTTCTCAAGTATGTCTATATTGCTGCTACAGATTTGTAATGAGACTGTCGTCGTTCGTATTGGCTTCTAAGACTCACTATGCTATTTGCTGCCTGGGATTGATGTTGGGTCTGATACTATTTCTCTGATGAAGTTTGCTTTGTGTTCGCGTTGCTGTGATGCTAAGTTTGAGATCCATAATTCTCAGTGATGTTTAGACTAGTTGAGGAGATGATGGCAAGAAATAATAGGTGATGAAAAAGGCTATTGTTTTCCTTTGTTAACGGATGATGTAGAAGTTGTTTGTGACAATGGAAGTTGTTTGCGATGTATCGGTATGATTTGAAATTGTAAGTGCTTTGCCTTAAGTCGAGGCAGCCTGCATCCAACGTACAGTTGTAGGAAGTTCGATAGCTGTTGAGTTGTAGTGCTGATGATGCATCAAAGTGAAGCTAAAATCAATTTTGCTGTGAAGTTTAGAAAAGTTGAGGAATCGAGTGCTAAGTCTGAGAAAAAAAAGGGCAGGCCTCATAAAATGCCTTTTCTCTGTTTAAACAAAATGTGAAATGAAAATTAGACAAAAGGAAAAAACGCGACAGAATCCAAGGAACATTTTCCCTGCGATTCGCGAGTTGATGAGGATTTGATAGCGGGTGTAGGTGTTTGCAAAGAGCGGAAGTGTACTCGGTCGATTTAAGAGAAGCTTTGGTTTATTTAGCGATTCGTGGGATTTTGTCTGATGTAGGGTTATTCGATTAGAGTTGCGGGTCGCGATTTGAAGATGGAGGTGAGGTGGTTTCGGCTGGAGATTTTCATGAATGGTTGATTGCGGGATCTGGCAGTAGTAATACGTCAGTGGTTGGATTGTGCAGTATGGATGACTGTAGAGGAGTATGTTTGCAACAGGAAGTTAGAAGTTAATGGTGGAAATATGGCTACTGTGGTTCAGGAGATAAGGCGAGAATATATGTGTGTTGCTGAGGAAGGAATGAATGTGTGTAGTGTGAAGATTATTGATGATTGAAATGCAGCAGTGCACAGTTGTCGTTAGTGTTGCAGAGGAAGTGGTGTTTGATGATAGAATGTGATGGTTTGAAGGATGGTGATATGGGACAGATGTGGTGCACTGTGGTGTTGTTTACAGGTGAATGTTAAGTGAAGTGATGTGGTCAGAGGTGATGACAGGTTGAGGTTGAGGAGGAAGTTTAATAGAAGTGGGTAGTGCTGGCTATTGAGTATTGACAGAGGCAAATGAAATTTGCAAGTGTGGCTTGATGGTTGCACTTTGATGTTTTGTAGTGAATGTAAGGGTGGAGATGATTTTGCAAGTTGGAGGAGGATATTTTCTAGGGATGAGGATCAGGAAATGGTAGTGGGTTTGGTGATGAAGGGCAATGAATTGTGATGAATGTTGATATAGGTTGTGAATCAGGGTGATGTGAGATGCCGTATGACAATGCAATTGTGAAATGCATAGTGTAGAGGTAGGAAAGTGTGCAGGTTGTTGCAAGCACAGTGGAGTTTGAAATGTTTTTTTGGTTTGTGGAGGTAGGTGACTGAGGTAGATGATGATCGTTTGCTGATAGTCTGGTATGGATGAGTATGTGGCTGTTGAAAGGGGATGAAGTGTTGTGTGCACTTTGAAGGTGGTGCACGGAAATATAGGGTAGAAATAATGTTGTGACAATGTTTGTGGCAACAAGCAGTGGTGAATGTATGAAAGTATGAAAGTTTTGATGTGGAGATGAAGAATGGTTGTTGTAGTTGAAGTTTTGATGTTAGGAGAAAGTGGTTATGGTTTTAGGCTTGCTATCAGTTTGAGTATGGTGTTGAAGGCAGTGAATGAATATTGTGTGAATGCAAGAAGGTCAGGTTGAAGTTTCTGTGGATGGTTCGTTATCATGTTGTGATGATGGAGCAGGATTATGAGGTTGAAGGTGAAAATGCAGTGGGGATGAAAATGTTCTATGTTGCCACAGTTTGATGTTGCTAGCTAGGCGGTGGTTGAACTGAAGTGGGCTGATGATGGTTGGTGGAAGAAATTATGGATGGTTCATTGTTATGTTGTGAGCAAAGAGTAAAGGAGAAAGTTATGAATAATGTTTCAATGCATGGAAAGGAATGGGTTTGAATTGTTGTTCCTCATATGGGTTTTGAACGTGAAGTGGTTGTTCGTGATAAAGTAGTTGATTATGAAGATAAAGACGACGAAGGGTAGAATGTCAGTTATGGAGTTGGACAGAGCGCTCGAGAACTGTTTGATGAAATACCTATTAGAGAATAGGTATATGCCTACAAGTGAAGTGGGCTGAGTGAGGAAGACTTGGTTTTGTGTCATCCAACAAGTAAGGAAGAAGAGCTGCGGTTCTCATTTGTTGGGGGGATGACAGATACAAGGGACGACCCAAATGGAGAGGTCAGTGGATCCCTAAGAGAAAACCAAGAGTATTTGTTGATGGTTGAAGTACCAATCAACTTGAAACAGTTGAGCATGCCCAACCAGGTTGTGACCGAGTTCGTCTATGCAAGACGATGAAGAAATTGAGAAGCGTAGTTCATTGAGTTGTAAGCTGAATGTTTGAGCCATTTCAGTTTAAGGGAGGGTGTTAGAAGTTGTATTTATGTTTGAATTAGTCAAACATATGTCCCTAATAATATGTGTAAATAGTGGTCAAGATCCTTATTAGTAGGTTAGTGAGTATTTCCTTTTAGGCTATTTAAAAGCTTTGTACTTCTTATTATTGAGAGTGTCGTTTAATAAAATGTAGTTCTTTTTGAGTTTTATGTTTAATCTCTCTCTACTAATTCTAACACCGGCAAGTTTACTCTTTAAACACTCCAATCTCACCAAATGTTTGCCTTTAAGCTCTTTCTATGCAACCTTTTCTTCTATGCCAAGACCATCAACTAAAGATTTTGCAGCACCACTCAAAGATATATGGACCCCTCTGTTTCCCTTGTACATACACGTTCCACAACGGGAACTCTGAGAATATGTGCCACATCATATAAGGTAATGGACATCCCACCAAAGGGAAGATGAAATAGATATAGTAACATAATCCTGATAGCTTGACCTTGACAACATCCTCGGCTTCATTAGCAAGAACCCATCATTTTACCTTCCAAGCATGAACACATTTTTGTTTACATTCCTATAAATAAATAAAAAATTCAATAAAACATAAATCCATATTATATTCTTATCATTCAAGCTAAATTATAGTTACAGCTTTATTGTTCCAAATGGAATGTATAACATGACACTTAAAATCACGCAACATTATTAAATCTTGCATGCAAACATCTCTTTGTGCACCTGCTTCAACTGTAGACGAGCCAGGATGATCAACATATATGACATGATCAATTTCAATTGTGCGGTTTGGAAATCATGATCGAAATTGCATTCTGATGCTGAGTGCTCAAATTCTTCTTGTTGAACCATTTTACCTTTTGTTTTCTTTAATTACACCTCACATGCCTTACGAGTAGATGTCATCACGTAGATGTAGATAAAGAGATATCTAAAACAGTGAAAATCTTATTAATTATCTAGGAAAATCACAAAAAAACAATACAATCGACATTATAAGATATATCCAGAATGAAAAACCATTGGCATTATATAGTCGACTGAAATATAATTAATAAAGAAATAAACAGAGCGTAAATAGCCTAACTAATTTTGTCAATACTAAAATGAGAAAGGCTTAACAAAACCGATCTAGAAGTAATTCCTTTTTTTTTACCGAACTACAATTAGCCAATCTAACTACATCTATAACATTGAAATGGATAGCAACATAATGTCGATCGACCATGAAAAAAATGTTGACTATCTCAACTACACTGTAATTAATCCTAAATCAAAATAACAATAAAAAAAATCATACACAAATTCAAGAAACTAGTTTAATTAATAAATTCAAGGGTTTAGAAGCTTACTTTGTTCATGAGTTTCCTACGTTTGGCCTTGATATTGGGATGGAGTATTCTTGCTAGCCTTGGATTTCGCCATTTCGGTGTAAGGTTCATGCCTTTGAGTTTTCGATTTTATCATTTTGGGAGTGGGTATTGGTAAAATAAGTACCTTTTGGTAAAACCAAGATTTAGGTAATATTAAGGGTATTTCGTGGTGCTAGTAGTTGCGCCATTCTCATTCCAAATTCTGCTCTAATTCAAGCTGTGGAAATACAACCGGTTAGCAGCGCGTGGGAGCCGTTTGTCCTTTTTTTATTAAAATAATTGTCACTAAAAACCGTTTAGTGCAAACCGTTTAAGGCAAAAGTGTGTATATATATACATATATACATGCATACATATATATATACATACATACATATATATACATACATATATAACCCGAGAGGGTTTTTACAGCGACCTTCACGATAAAACTCTCTCGAATTTTTATTTTAATGGCAGCTTCTTCAAACCTAATATCCTAAATCTAACAAAATTTCCACCATAATCATATTCAATCACATAGAATCAATCTACTAGCCTATCTCTTCACTTATACAACCAATTTATCTAATCAAATCTCACAATTAAAAAATTCCCAAAATTTAGGGTTTGTTAATTTAGTTGATTTTTGAAGATGGAAGATGAAAACGTTGAAAGATCTAACACTGAATCGGTTATTCGTAGAAGAAAAACGTCGAGGAGGAGTTGAAGGGCTTTCGGTGGCGACGATGGCGGATATGGAGTCGGCATAGACAACACGATTTCACCGACATTTCCGTTTAGGTCGATCACGAGTCTTCAAGAAGGGGTTCATCATATTTACAACGAAGGGGAAGAGCTCACGGTATATATCTTTTTTTTCATAGCGGTAAAACATTAATTCCTTCATATGTACAATTAATTTACATTATACTGTTTTATAAATAGAACCATTATAGAATGAGATGTCATGGAGCATTCACAAACTATGTAGGAATGGTGGAAAAAACTTAATGTTCATACTCAAATTAGAGATCTAGTATTCAAAATATTTGGTATATTTATGGATATCGAGTTAAAAAACTCCGATAATAGATGCATACATGCTATAGTTGAGCAATGGTGGCCGATTACGCATACATTTTTATTTCCCAGTGTGGAGATTGGCTTTACACCCTTAGATTTTACAATGTTGACATCCATATCCGTCGGAGTGAACACACTTAGTATATCGTATAATAAGAGTTGGAGTCAATTCGCCAATGGTAGTCAATTTTTATCACTTCTTGTTGAGAAAGGTATTAAGATTGGAAACGTTGCCATATCTCATCTTATTAAGTACTTTGGTGATGATTACATAGGGGCCAATGTCAATAATCTTGATCATATTGCACGAATATTTGTGTTATACAGGATGTGGACTCTTTTTTTTACGACAACAAATGACATGATTAGTCTTGGATACTTGGAGTCCGTACTGGATTTGGACCTAGCTCAACAATTTGATTAGGGTTCAGCAATTATGGGTTATATATACCATAGCTTGGACTTAGCTGTGATTAAGGAAGGTCATCTCACCGGCTTTATCAAGAAGTTGTAGGTATATTAATAGTACATGCGAATTATTTTATCTGTACTATTAAATTATTTAGTTGCTTAATATAGTAATTTTGTGATTTGCAGTATTGGTTCGTTGAATATATGAGGGTTTGTGGTTATATTGTAAAAGAATCCGTGAAGCAGTTAACTTACCCAAGATTGAAAACATGGAAGAAAAAATCGACTCATAACAGATGATACTTCGGCCCATCTGTTTTTAGCACGTGTTATCATATTGATTATCGACGGGCCAGTCATATAAATTGGTATCCTTGGCACAATTCAGCTGCATTTGCTTTTGATGAGGTCGTACATGCACGAAACTTATCAATGAAACGGTTGCCTTTGCTTGTTCCCCTAGGAGATTTTTATAAGTTGTTTCTAGGAGAGAGGTGCATGCATCAATTGACTGGATGAGCTACTATCCCTTTAGATCCTCCCTTACACATGACACGTAGGATGACAGATGCAACTTATGCGGAGATGCAACAAGAAATTTACTAAGATGATTGCCAACAATATATCTATCAAGGCCAAGACATGGACTACAACACGTATTGGAAGACAATTAGTAAAGATGTTATTCCATTACTAGAAGTTGCAGTGCGTATAGGGAAAATGGATTTTTTTTTTTTTGGGCCTTCTACATTGAAGGCAGATATTCAAGCCCCCATTGTCGCATCTTTAGAAGTCAATTATGCATCACAGTTTTATCAACAACCGCAACAAACAGATTGGACAGGGGATATTGGATGGAATATGCGATTCATTTCCCATTCCCCATTTGCCTGATTCACCTCTGGTTTCGTCACACTACACCATCGATAGTCTATGGGAGATGAACATGGGTATGCGGTAGTTAGCTCTTCAAGAATACCAATACTATGAAGAAGGATTGAATAGGATAAATATAGTAGCATATGACTTTGTAACTTATTAATTTATTGTTCAATACACGTTTTACGTTTATGTTCTTAATAGTTTACAGCTATGGTGTTTGGTCATCACATTTGCACAGAACATGGAGATTATCAAGGAACTGGTTTTGGGTTTTCGCACTAAACCTCAAGTTGACCAAAGCTTCGTAAAAAACGAAAGACAGTGCACCAAATGCAATATGGTGATGAAGAAGAAGACGATGATGATGGGAATGAAGAAGCAGAGGAAGAGGAGGAGGAAGGGGTGGATGCTAACGACGATGACGACGATCAGGGAGGCATAGCAAGTTATGTGCGCACAAACAGATATGGGGTTAAAATCAATGGCCAACCACTTCTACATTCACTTCGGGTAAAATTTTAATTTATATTTAAAAACTCAATTTTATAGTCTTCTTCTGAATAAATTTATTTTTTTCAGGTTCTGATCGGGGTAGGAGTGTGGATAAAGAAAAAAGGAAGAGCGCTAGAATTGTAAGCAAGATGAAAGGGATAATTTTTAAAGGGATAAGCAAATCGATCAAAAGCGGAAAGAACATTCCGGATTTGGAGGATTTGTAAAATTTCACTACCAGTATGCATGTTTCTTTAAACTTGTGATAGGCTGAACTTGTGATGATGGACTGAACTTGTGATTGGTAGGTTGAACTTGTGTATGCATCAATTTACCGAGAGAGGAATTACCGAGAGAGGTGAGAGAGCTGATGATGGATTTGTGAACATATATGGATTGTTTGATGACTCTGTATATATGTTTAAACTTATTATCTAGTTTGCCTGCATATATGTATGCCGCTATATGCATGTTTGATGGCGGTTGGTTATAAAAAAATTATTTTAACCTAACGGCAAAATGTTTACCGTTTAGTGGCTAAACGTTAATCAGAATACCTTTTAACCTCTAAACAGTTTTCAGTTTACCGTTATTCTAAAACCTATTAAAAATAAAAATAAAAACAAGAAGAAGTTTAATTAAAATTGACTTTAAAGAATTACTTTGAATTAACTCTAGAGAATTAACTTCGAATAAAGCTTAAAGAATTAAAATTAAATTAAATTAAATTAGCTATGAAAGAACAATTAAAATAAAAAATAATCAAAATACCTTAGATTGAATTTGGCCGTTAAAGAAGTTTAAAATATAATTAAAATTTATAACCATTAAAGAATATGGCCGTTACCGAATATGGTCGTTAACGAAATTTATAAACATAATTAAAATTTATAGCCGATAAAGAAGTTCGCATCGGTCATAAA
The DNA here is from genome assembly GCA_030765085.1 of Allium cepa. NCBI lineage: Eukaryota > Viridiplantae > Streptophyta > Magnoliopsida > Asparagales > Amaryllidaceae > Allium > Allium cepa. The sequence goes on along the minus strand of CM060932.1, from coordinate 968,767,863 downwards.
CACGGAACTATATTGTCCCACCAGCTATAAAAACGACTATATTTTATAATTTAAATTCTTCCTATAACAATATCATTCAACTAATCTATACAAAAATAAAAAAACGTCCTATTACAGGAGTAACCTTCGGAACCTACTTTCGGACAGGCGGACGAGAAAGAGAAATCCGGTCAACAAGGGGAACGATCGATCTAGAACATGTATCGGCACAATGGCCAAAGGACTGACAAGACGTGCATATCTTAGGTTTCCAACTATAGAAAACTCTGACCTCAGCTACACGACTCTCATCTAATCTGACCTTTAAAACCTTAGGCAAAGGTTTGTTAGGAGTAATCTCAATTAGAGCTTGGGCATAGAATAGTTTCTTTCTGGCCACAGTATTTGCATCATAACATATCACCTTACCTACTAGACCAGCTAGCCAGTCGATCCCGATAAGAGGCTAGAGAACAGATGGAATATGAGAAAAGTGGGCCCAGACAGGAATAGATAAAACTTGTTCATTCGCATGATCCACAGAAGGACTCCAAGTTGTGATAATGAATGGTTTTCCATCAATAAGAATTGGGTTGGCCTCCAGAATACGTTGTCTTTCATCACTATGCGAGAACTTAAAATAGAACATTTCATTATTAAAGTGAACATTCAAACCCCCCTAGGGTTCCACGCCAAGTTTCACCTCGCCTTAACTAAATGATAGGGAAGATTTGAGTCAAGAAAGAAACCAACCAAGTGCTTTTTCCAAAAATCCACGTCGGCCTCAATCACTTCCGTGGACGGAATCATCACACCCTCATTTTCAACTATATCAAAGCGACGAGGCGAATGCATACTGGCATTATTAAGCAGCTTGGAAAACGAAGATGACCACTTAGAAGCAGGCCATGGCAGAGGAGAGACCAATGGATTTGCATGAGAATGAACAGACAGTGAAATATTGTCTTTGGCAATACTACAAGCACCTGATGTGCTACCCATAGTTAAACCATTTTTAGCCTTGTTGAACACATTAGCGTCAATCAAAGATACACGACCATCAGTTTCCACAATACAAATAGACGCAAGAGCAAGATCAGACTGCTCTGCCACAGATTCACTAACATGAGAACCAATATTCAACCCAACCAAAGTTTGAGTCCAACATTCAACACCAGAACCATTTTGTTTGCATTTTGTTTGTATGCTTGTTGTATATGTTTGTATGTATATGTATGTATGTATATATATAAACATACACAATTTGAAAATAAAAATAAAAATAATTATTTTATTTTCTTTACATTTTCTAATTTACATTGCTTTTATTCACTGTTATACAAAATTACACTCAACACATACTCTCTGTTTTACATAAATACTGTTACACTTACTTCTCTGTTACACTTATTTTTGTTCATCCACCTCCTCTGCCTATAACCAAACCTTCATTTCCCATACCATTTTCCTTCCACACCTCAAACATCTACCATCTCCCCAAAACAAATACTCCCATCATCCCCCTGTCAACAAACATCCCACAGTACCTCCACTATAAACAACTGTGAAAATCACACTAGGTCACACATCTTCACCAACCACCACCATAAAACCATCCACCTCTGTCAACATCCACCCGTGCCTGCACAACTCCCCACTACCATCCATCATAAAACTTCACATACTACTCCTACCTACATCTCCACAACGAAAGTGCTGCCTGTTCAACATACTTCTAATGCCATCCCCACCAGTAATTGCTCATCAGTGCAAACTGTTCCTCCAGCCATCTTCCCCTTGCACACAACAACACTTCATATCACATACTACTTTTACCTGACCACACTACACCTTTACCACAACAGCACCCATCCCCCTGTCACATTCAAAACTGCCTGTGCATATTTTTCTCAACTGTCATACTTCATAACTTCTTGTCAACACAACCACTCATATCTGCCTTAAACTCTCCTCCCACTATCAAACCATCATCTCTCTGCAACTCCAGCCACATACACTTTGCCTCACTACTGCACTTTACAACATGCAGCACCACATACTCACTGCACATATCTTCAACTCTTGCCTTACTCACTTTCTCTTCAACTTGTAACTGATTCATAACCATTCACAAAAATCCATCAACCTTACTGCTCAAACCCATTCAACCTAACATAACCACTTCCATCCCACCTTCCTGTGCACACTGCCACTTAACATCCCACCTTCCTCTATCATCTCATATGACTGCCCACACAAACCATTACTGCCTTGCACCACATACACCATCAAAACAACCCTTCTGCAACTGAACTATACAACCCATCACCCAGACCACTACCACCTGCCAATACCAGTTCACCAATTTCCAGCCTTCAATATCACACCAACCACCACAGTCAAGTCCATCACCCTACCATCTACCTTCACCATCAAGCCTACCCCATCACTGTCTTACAGCAACTGCACTCTCCAACAACCAAAGTCACAACTGCAACAAAACTTCAGGCATACACTGACCACCCCTACTTCAGTTTTCACCATCATCCCTCTGCCTTCATCACTACAGCAACACAAGCCTCTGGCCACCTGAAAACAACAATTTTTACCCCATCCATTCCCCTGAACTTCTTCCTTACATACCAAACAATTACACATCCAACCCCATACAACTACTACTTACATTCCTCTGTCACTTCTACTTCCAAACAAACAAACAGTTCGACCACCATATCACCAAGCTACAACCTCCTTTACACTTCTCTGTGCACTATGTACATACCCCACTGTTACACTACTTCAAACACAAAGCCACATTATTTCTTCCTCAATCAACGTCATCAAGTTACCTGCCTGGCTACCATCCAGACACTGTCCTGCCTTGCTACTGTTATACGTCTAGTATACAAAAACAGAGAATAATCAATTATAAACTCATCGCACAAGTTTATAACTCAGATTTCCACTACACTGGAATTCTATAGTAATTATTATAACAATATAAATGTTGTAAATAAAGTACAACAACAGCGTTATACTATTTTGAATAAATAGTATAACCAGAATAACGGATAGAATATAGAGAATAATGTATATAAATATATAATCAGACTAGAATTCTAACCGGATTATGTCTGAGGCTCGTCGTAACGATTTCCTTAAGAATTTTATTTCAAAATTCTCCCAAGATACAACAGACGTATTCTGCTCGAGATTGTAATGAGTATACCACTCTGTGATTTTTATTATAAGAACAGCAGTTATCAGAAGAGAAGAGATAAGAAAATTCAGTGAGTAAAGTGATCAGTTTTCCTCCTTATTTATAGTTGGTCTGTATCCCTTCGAACGGTCGCGTCTGCACCCGTTTGTCCAAACGGTCGCGCCTGTTGCTTTTCATCGCACCTGCCTGCTGTTCGGCCGCGTCTCCTCAATCGGGCCGCACCTGTTCGTTTGCGCATGCTTCAGAAGTCGTGTCTCTTCAGTCCCCGCATCCGTTTTTACCCGCCCGCTGCTTCTCTTCATATTCCAGGCCCAGCCCAGTTTCAGCCAAAGCCCAAAAACTGTTAGACAATGGTCTAGCAAAAGAATGGTCATTTTAGACCCGTACCCGGCCCGTCTCGGCCCGGACGGACGGACGGCGGCGGCGGCGCGCACGCGCGTGTGGTGGTGATGCATGATCTCCCTCCTCACAACGAAGCATACATTTAGGAGCCCCAGGCCACCAACCTCCTCATGAGAAAACTATATATAAACTACAATAACGTTATACTATTTTGAATAAATAGTATAACCAGAATAACGGATAGAATATCGTGGATAAGTAGATATTTCACTTTGAACTTTTCCTAGTTAAAACTTATCGGATCTACTTGGCTAATCAGCGAAATATTTCATCTTGAACCGTTGTCCTGTATTGTATATCCAGACAATAAGCTTTACGAAGCATTGATTCCCTTCTCATCCAATCTCTTGGTTGTGTTCATTTTGGTCCTGAACAATTTTTGATTCTGCGAGTGTTTTAGAGAATAAAAGCCTTTTAATATTCTCATAGAGCCGACCCAGCTCACACTAACATAGGTGATCGCAACCATTAAGAGTATCCTACATATACCCAACTTGTTATTTCCAAGATATGGTCATCATTTAAAAAACATAGTTTTAACCTTTAAATACTTTTGTAGGCATGCATTTATATTGTGCACCATAGGAATGGAGTTGGACCAAGTTCAGACAAATGCATTACTTCTTGAGTTACTCATAACTGGTTTGCCTATTGATCCTAGCCCGTGGGATCTCCAGTCGCTAGGATAGGTTTCCGTATAAGGTAACTCTTGTTGGTTTAGGCTTTTAAACCCATTCCCCTCGATGCGCAGTCAATTTTCTCTCTTGATAAACCTTTAGTAAATGGATCCGCTAGGTTATCATTTGTTCTCACATAATCTATGGAAATAGTTCCATTTGAGAGTAACTGCCTAACTGTGTTATGGCGTCGACGAATGTGTCGTGACTTTCCATTATATACAAAGTTTTACGCTCTGCTTAGCGCTGCTTGGTTATCGCAGTGTATGCATATGGCCGGTACAGGTTTAGGCCAGAATGGAATATCTTCTAAAAAGTGACGAAACCATTCTGCTTCTTCGCCTGCTTTATCTAATGCAATGAACTCTGATTCCATAGTGGATCGAGCTATGCATGTTTGTTTAGTAGATTTCTATGACACTGCTGCCCCTGTTCGGGTAAAGACATAACCACTCGTTGATTTTGATTCCTCTGAATCTGGAATCCATTTTGCATCACTATATCCTTCTAAGACGGCAGGATATTTTCCATAATGTTAGGAATAGTTAGTGGTATTTTTTAAATATCCAAGCACTCTCATTAGTGCTTTCCAGTATTCCTTCCCTGGATTGCTTGTATACCTGCTCAATCAACTTACTGCATAAGCTATATCTGGTTTTGTGCAATTCATGAGATATGCGAGACATCCTATTACACGAGAAAATTCCAGTTGCATTACACTCTCATTAGTGTTTTTATGCAGTACTTCTGATGGATTAAAAGGTGTATTTATTCCTTTAATTCCAAAATTTTGAAATCTTTCAATCACTTTTTCTACATAATGTGATTGAGATAACTCAATTCCATTAGGTGTTCTTATTATTTTTATTCCCAAAATAACATCTGCAACACCCAAGTCTTTCTTGTCGAAATTGTTGATCAACATTTTCTTTATGGTCTCAATTACCTGAGTATTTGGACCGAATATTAGCATATCGTCCACATATAGAAAGATCATCACATATGATTGTCCAAGTTGTTTATAATAAACACATTTGTCACATTCATTTATACGAAAACCATTTCTCATCATGACACTATCAAATTTTGCGTGCCATTGCTTTGGAGCTTGTTTTAGTCCGTATAATGATTTGACTAATCTACAGACTTTGTTTTCATTTCCTTTGGAAATAAATCCCTCAGGTTGCTCCATGTAAATCTCCTCATCGAGATTTCCATTTAAGAATGTTGTTTTTACATCCATATGATAAATCTCTAGATTATAGATGGATGCAATTGCTATTAGCATTCTTATAGAGGTTATTCATGTTACTGGCGAATACGTATCAAAAAAGTCTACTCCTTCTTTTTGACGATATCCTTTGGCTACTAATCTGGCTTTATACTTGTCGATAGAGCCATCTGCTTTCATTTTCTTCTTGAAAATCCATTTGCAGCCAATTGGTTTTATTCCTGGTGGAATACCAACAATTTCCCAAGTTTTATTACTTAGAATTGAATCAATCTCACTTTGGATTGCTTCTTTCCAACATGAGGACTCAGAAGATGACATTGCTTCCTTGTACGTTTGAGGTTCGTGCTCTAATACATATGTAAAAAAGTTCGAACCAAATGTTTTAGAAGTTCTAGCCCTTACGCTTCTTCTTGGTTCAGCATCCTCAATTTCTTGATGAGTTTCATCTTCATGCGAATCGTTTGATTCTTCCCTTGTCCTTTTTGGGACATTATTTCCTTCATTCCTTTTGTGCGGAAACACATCTTCAAAGAATGAGGAATCTCATGATTCCATGATTGTATTTACATGAATATCAGTTATATCAGACTTGAATACCAAAAATCTGTAGGCACTACTATTTTGGGCTGACCCAAGATAATAACAATCTACTGTTTTTGGTCCAAGTTTGACTCTCTTGGGAGGCGGAACTGGAACTTTTGCCAAGCACCCTCACACTTTGAGGTATTTAAAGCTTGGTTTGTGTCCTTTCCATATCTCATATGGAATTGTTCCCGTTTTATTGTGAGGAACTTTGTTTAATATGTGATTAGACATATTTAAGGCTTCCCCCCACAAGTTCGTCGGTAGACCAGAAGTTAAAAGCATGGCAGTAATCATGTCTTTTAACGTTCTGTTCTTTCTCTCGGCTACACCATTTTGTTGTGGTGAATATGGAGCTGTTGTTTGATGAATTATACCATTTTCGGCACAGAACTGTTCAAATGGTGATTCATATTCTCCACCTCGATCAGATCTTAGTATCTTGATTTTTTTATTTAACTGATTTTCTACCTCAGCCTTGTATTTTATAAACGCTGTTATTGCTTCATCTTTACTATTTAAAAGATATACATAGCAATATCGCGTATAATCGTCAATAAAAGTAATGAAATACTTTTTCCCACCTCTTGTAGGTAGTGATTTGAAATCACATAAATCTGTATGTACCAAACCTAATGGTTCGGTGCTTCTGTCAACAGATTTAAATGGTTGTTTGACCATTTTTTCTTCTACACATGTCTCACATTTTTAGTTCTTATCTACTTGGAATTTTGGAATTAATCCTAAGTTTGATAATGTTTTCATTTTGCGGAAATTTATGTGTCCCAATCTATCATGCCATAGTAAAATTTCATGCTCAAGCAAATAAGAAACTTCAATTTTATTAATAGCACAATCAGAATACATATTTATGTTGCTGACAACGGCTACATTTGCCTTAAATAGGCCATCCCATAAATATCCCCTTCCTATGTACATTCCAGCCTTGGACAGAACCATCTTGTCTGACTCGAACACCATCTTGAATCCCTTCTTTGATAGGACTGCACCAGAGATGAGATTCTTGCGTATGTCTGGAACGTGGAGCACGTTATTCAACTTAACAGTTTTTCCAAAAGTAAAATTGAGGATTACTGTGCCACTGCCTTCGATCATGGAAACTGCAGAATAACCCATGTTGAGTTTTTCTTCGTGATCGAATTTCTGATATGTAGAAAACATGGATTTGTCAGAACAAACATGACGAGTAGCGCCTGTATCTACCCACCATTGGTTAGGATTCTGAACCAGATTGCATTCAGATACCATCGCCGAGAAGTTGGACTCGTCTACTTCCATGTTATCCACTATATTTGCCTCTTTATTGCGTTTCTTCTTGAGTCTGCAATCTCTAGCGGCATGTCCAACTTTTCCACAAATCCAACATTCGCCATTAAACTTCTTGGTTCGTTTGTTGTCTTTTGGTTTGTTGTCTTGAGCTTTCCTTTTCTTATGGAAATTCTTCTTTTTGTTTTTGGTCTTTGACCCTTCAGCCACAAATGCCTCCTTGCTTTGTTTTGTTATTCCACGGTTATTTGCCTCAATTTTCAATCGGACTATGAGATCCTGTAAAGAGTTTTGCTTCTTTTTATGCTTTAGATAATTGCGGTAATATCTCCATGACGGCGACAGTTTTCCCGTAATGGCTTCAACCAAAAACGATTCTCCAACCATATGACCTTCCGCTTCGAGTTCATGAATGATGATTTGCAATTCATGTAGTTGAGCAGTCACCGGTTTGGAGTCAACCATCTTGTAGTCCATGAATTTGTCTACAATGAATTTCTTAAGAGTGATATTCTGCGTCTTATACTTTGTGGTAAGTGCATTCCAGAGTGATTTTGATGTCTTTGAAGGCTGATATACTTTGTATAACACATAGTAGAGACAATTCAGAATATAGTTTCTGCATAAAAAATCGGAATGCTTCCACGTATTCACCTCTGCTTTCTTGCCTGGTGCAGGAATCGGTTCGTCCTCCTCGAGGTACTTTTACAGACCGAGTGTGGTAAGATAAAACAACATCTGATTTTTCCATGTCAAGAAATCATCATCATCTCTCTTGAGCGGTTCAGATCTGTTGTGAGTAGTATTCTTTGAAAATTCTACTGTTGTCATTCTGTTTTTGCAAAAAAATAATAAAATTCTTAAGATGTTATACGTCTAGTATACTAAAACAGAGAATAATCAATTATAAACTCGTCGCACAAGTTTATAACTCAGATTTCCACTACACTGGAATTCTGTAGTAATTATTATAACAATATGAATGTTGTAAATAAAGTACAACAACAGCATTATACTATTTTGAATAAATAGTATAACCAGAATAACGGATAGAATATAGAGAATAATGTATATAAATATACAATCAGACTAGAGTTCTAACCGGATTATGTCTGAGGCTCGTCGTAACGATTTCCTTAAGAATTTTATTTCAAAATTCTCCCAAGGTACAACAGACGTATTCTGCTCGAGATTGTAATGAGTATATCACTCTGTGATTTTTATTATAAGAACAACAGTTATCAAAAGAGAAGAATAAGAAAATTCAGTGAGTAAAGTGATCAGTTTTCCTCCTTATTTATAGTTGGTCTATATCCCTTCGAACGGTCGCGTCTGCACCCGTTTGTCCAAAGTGAGCAAAAGAATGGTCATTCTAGACCCGTACCCGGCCCGGTTCGGTCGGACGGATGGACGTCGGCGGCGACGTGCGTGTGTGGTGGTGATGCATGGTCTCCCTCCTCACAACGAAGCATACATTTGAGAGTCCCAGGCCTCCAACCCGCTCATGAGAAAACTATATATAAACTACTATAGCTTTCAATAATTTGGAGATCTGAGACTTTGTATATTTCATTCATCTTATTAAGGAATTCCAACAGCTACCTCATTCTACTGACATTACCATACTTTTACTACTGCCATTACCCTTCCCCTTCATCACAGTACTTCGTACCCCTATACATACAGACATCTACCACTTCACCTGTGCCACTGCCTTATTGCCACCGTTGCCACTACATACACCCTTGAGTATATCAACTGCAATCACTCATCTGCACTCTACAGTCTCCTCTGCATTGCCTCCAACCCATCCTCACTCACCACTGAACCACATCAGACAACAAAAAATCACTTCACACGTTCCTGCTATCACCTCATCAACACACAAAGCAACTTCATCAACCCAACTTCATCACGAAACCGCAACATTGCAACTCCACATCACCCCAATCGCCTGCAATCAATCGCCATAAAACCGAAATTCCAACGTCCTTGCCAACACAATTCACTTCCACCTTTATCACCCAAATCGCTTACCACTTCCTTAATCCGTGACTTAAATCGAAATTCTGGCCTCACGTCGAAACCCAAAGCTCGACTTTTTCAATCCTTTGACTAACTACAACCGCAACCAACCCACGAATTACGAGCGTACGAGCGATTTTTGCATGTGATTTTTGGAAAAATACGAACGATTTTGTTGGGGAAATTGATTTTTCTGTGTTTTAGTGCCTTGGGTTAGTAGTTGGTTAGTAGGAGTTTTGGGCTTTGGGCCGGTTATGTAATGTATGTTGTGTTTTAATATTTTCTTCTTCTCTTCTTTTTAGTTTGAGTTAAGTTCTTATTATTATTTTTTATAAAAGAAAATGAGAACAAAAATTCTATTTTCATTTTATGTTTGTGATTTCTATTCTTTTTAGTAAATTTGTCTTGTGTTGCATTCTATATTTTATTTTATATTTAAAAAAAGTTGTTTTCAATTGTTTTAGTTTAATTTGTTTTGTTTTTCATTTGTTTTAGTTTCATCTTTGATATATGTGTGTGTGTGTGTGTGTATAACTGTTATATCTTGTTTTTAGTTTCAACTTGCAAAAGTAGAAAATTATAAGGAATTGCTCATCAAATAATTGCTCAACTCTGCTTAGTTGTTTATAAAAAAAATGCTGCTTTTAAAATAAATTGCTAATAATTCTGCATGTTTTGGTATCATGCTCTTATCACTTGTTTTTAATTTTTTTGCATTGTTGGTTGCTTGCATTTAAAAAAAATTCCAAAAAAAAAACCATTCGTAGTTGCATTGTTAAAATCACATTTAATTTCTATTTTGCATTCATTTCATCTTATTTTCTTTCTAAGGGTAAAGCCATGGAGGATTTCATCATCCCTTCCTTGGCCCTCAAATTGCATTTCATCTTAGAATTTTGACTAATAATAAAAGTTAGACATTCGACTTAAGGGCGTCGCAAGCTCACCTAGAGCTTAATTGTATCTTGACAAGTTGTCTTCTTTCGACAATTTATTTTCTTGGTGTCTAGGCTTCGATAGAACAATAATTAGTTTTAAATATTACAATGATTTGTAAATATTATACTGATTGTTTCTCTGAAAGTACTTAAACCTTCGGTTGCATTGCTACGGTGATTCGTAGTGCACCGAGAACTCCTGTCCATTACCTAGCTAAAAATTATGCTGTTGAATTAAGACAAAGTGTGATTATACAATTTTGGGTCAGGTGCTAAGGATAGAAAATTTGTAATTAAGTCCTGACAGTCATTTAGTTGTATTAGTTCATGCATATTAAAAAAAATTCAAAATGCAAAAAAAAAATTGTAAATTTTCCTTAACTTAGTTTCTTTTAATCTTTTCCTTTGAAATTTTACAATGAAAATCAAAAATCCAAAAAAATAAAATTAAGTTAGTTTAAGAAAAACAAAAATCCAAAAATATATAATCTTTTCAAAAAAAATAACGATAATAAAAAAAACAAAAAAAAAAATCATATCTTCCTTTTTAAAAATAAATTCTCTTTGGTAAATACTTTTCCTTTAAAAAGAAACCAAAATCAAAAAAAAAAAAAAACATTTTTAGAAAATGTCTAAATTTTTCTTACTCGCAAGAATTTTACAATAGTTGTTAAAATCAATATAATTTATATAATTTCACACCAAATTCTTACGGATATTTTAACGACAACTCTTGTATAAATAATTTGGATTTTGTAGAACAAAGCTTTCAAAATGATGACCAACCCTCAACTCTTGAAAATAGTATTGAAACGATTTGGTCTTTACTTGAAAAAAAAAAATCAAATGATAAATAATTTGAGCAGTATGTGAAATAACTCAAGTCAAGGATTTCAAAATAATCAAAATTTGAATTCACTTCATAATTCAAATTATTTCGGTTATAACTCTTGCCAATACAACTTCGAACTCCAAAATGAATTTCAAAGTCACAATGGAAATGTGAAACACTTTTTAAACGACTTTGGCAATAAGATTAATTTCAATTATGGTGCAAATGACAATTTGCGTTCTCAACAATTTCAAATTGAAAATTCTCATATTAATAATTATAAATTTGATTTTGTTGAGCAAATGGAAGAAATTCAGAAAGATCACGTAGATTTGTTGTTTGAAACATATATGAACCAACGCGAGCAACAAAATCAAATCCCAACATGTGACGAGTCAAATAATAATCCACCTTTTACCAAAATTGACGATTTTCAAATAACAACCTTTGAAATTGAAAATGAAAATCTTAATAAAGTTGTTGAAAATACGATAATTGAGTTGGATTTCAGTTCTTTTGAGAGTGTGGAACTAAATTTAAAATTCGATCTTCCTTTTTTCGATTTTGAAAAATTGAACACAACTTAGATTTTGAAATTGATACATGCAATGAAGTTGTTGATAATCCAAAAAAGGAAGACAAATTTTATGAACACAAATTCTTTGGACTTTTCGAAGATAAGTTGTTGAATTCTAAAGGGGTAGATTTAAATCATCATTTTGAGTTTGAAATCAATAGCTCTGAAGAAGTTTTCAATGATAAGCATGACTCTAAATTTGGTGAAAATAAACTTGAATTTCAATCAATTGTTCTATCTACCCTAAAAATCAATGAAAATAAAACAAGTCATACGATTTTTATAAAAAAGACATTCGTTTTTCCAAATCAACATTCAACTTTGAAATTTTTTATAGTTTGGTTTTCTGTGCTTAAGTTATGTCTCTCATACTTGATGAGACAAATAAATTGGTCTTTGAAAGACCGTTTCATTTACTCTTTTAATAGTTTATTTTCTGATGACGTGTAAATAATAATCGTTTCATTTTCATGTACATATAGGTCATATTTTTATTTTTATTTCAATTTCCTCCTTTCACTTGGGTTGACTGTGGGGACACAATTAAAATCAAGTGTGGGAGGGAGTCTCATGTTCATTTTTGATTTTTCATAGTTTATTTTTTACATTTTCTTTACATAACTCAAAATTTTAAAAAAATTTCAAAACAAAATTTCTTTTCAGCACTTTGATTTATTTATAAAAAAAATTATAGGATAAATGTAAGATGTTGATTATTAAATTGAAATTTTTGAAACTTTATTTCTCTTAACAAAAATAAAAATAATGTTTGATTGCAAATAACGATGGTTTAACTAGTATATAGAAGTTTCATGGGTGATAATTGTGAAGTATATCCTAATTGAAATCTGTGTTTAATAAGTGGCTGATTTAAAGTAAAGACCGTGACATTTTTGATCTTCAAAGTTAAGTTATGCTAAGATGATATTGTAAAAATCTCTCTTCAAAAAAAAAATTTAAAAAAAAAATTGGTTTTTGTAAATAAGAAACACCTAGAGTCATGTGTTCACACGCGAGTGTATACACTCACCATGCTCTGTACCCTTTTCACGTAAGCCCGAACGGCAGTACACGATCGTTATATCTGACCTCAGTTTATCTGATTAGGTGTATGTATATAAAAAAAATTCATTAATAATGCCTACAGTCGATAGGTGTACATACTTGTGTGTACACTCTCCATGCTCTCTGTATTCCCCTCACATACCCGCAAGGCAATGCATGGGTTGTATATCTGGCCTCTGTTTATCTGAGTTAGGCATATGTAAATATTGTTAATATTAATAAAAATTTCAAATAAAAAGAGAGTAAGCAATTGAAATCCAAACACTATTTTCACTTATTTGATTTGACTTGTTATTCAAAAGAAATGAAACACCACTTTGAAAAACTTTGATAATCAACGAAGGATCTATTTCGTAGTTGCACTATGTTATCATCCGAAACAACTAGTCAAACTAAAGTCTAATTGTGACGATAACTTAATTTTTTTTAGAAGTTTTGACATGTAAAAGGACTTAAATTTGACCAAACCTTATATTTAAATTACAAGGAATGGCTGCCAACACCTCGGAATTGGAAGACGATGGAAGAAAAGTCCCTTCCAAAAACGCTGTGAAAATTAGGTCCCTATTTTTAGTTTTTCGCTAATTTATGATACTTTTTCCCTTGATTTCAATGCTGGACCAATTTTCTGGGAGGGGACGGTTTGGTAAATATAACAAAACAGAGACTTAATTTACAAGGGTTTACCAGTAGGGACTTTTTGTGCATGGCTTTGAGAATATGGACCTTTGGTCCAAAACCCCTTTAAATTATTCGTGTCAATTTGAAAGTAAATTCTTCATTTGTAAATATTTTCTAAAAATTGCATCCATACCTTTGTAAATATATCTTGAATTTAGGACTTTAACATTTTGCATTTGTATTTGTGGGTAGTATCGGTTGAAAACCCTCACGAGACAACACTGTCCTACTAGAGACACCTAGAGGTTTAGCAGCCTATTGCATACACTCAATGCAATCGTGATTCCTACGAAAATGGAATTATTTTAGTTTTAGTTTATTCGAGAACGAATAAAAAGATAAGTATGGGGGTATTTGATGAACATATAAATGTGCATATTTTTACTTCCATATTTAATCAAATTTAATTAAATAAATGAGTATATAGGGTATTTTAACATGTTTAAACCAAATTTAAATTATTATCAAATTATCATTTATTCATCATCATTTTGGGGGCAAAATGGTCATTTTTGTGTGTGAATGAATTTGAGAATATTTATTTGCACATTTTATTTTTATTTGCAGAAAATTGGAAGGAAAAATACGAAGAGGTTCATATTTTTATGCATGCAGAAGAGAAGGAAACAAATGAAGATAGAAATAAATCATTTCATGCAACAGGGAGGACCCCACCTACCCACTGACCATGATCTTCAATTAGGAGCTAATACACATGTTAGTGGGGATTAATGCTACATGCACATTAAATGGAGGATTATGTTTATGCTAATGACTACTTGGAGGTTACATTTCCTAGAGGGGTATTTTGGATAGTCCCTTAAAATATGATTATTGTTTCGAACATGTATAAATACCCCTTATTTTTCTTGTTTGAAGCTCTTTGCACCACCTTGTAGTTAGTTTATTGGTAGCCACAAATATAAACAAAAATTCTCTTTCTTTTTTCCATATCTTCTTAGCCTTTTATTCTTATGTAATTTTCTTTATGCAATTTATTTACATGCAATTTTAATTCATGTTCTTCTCTTTTTGTTTCTTTTCTTTTATATTAGTAGCTTAGATGCAAGTAGTTTAATTCTCTTTTTAGTTAATTAGCTTGCACTTTCTCTTGTTTTTGTTTCATGGTAAACTCTACATTTATAGAAATGATAACAAATATGAGAAGCTAAACCCCTTCAATTTATGGGTAATGAAGCTCTCTTAATCATGTGGATTCAACATTTTTCTAATTTTTGATCTCTTGTTGTGCTTAATGACAATATTTGATGTGGTTAAATTTTGTTGCTTAGCTTTGAATTTGATAGTCTATATTGTTGACACCAATAGGTTATGCTTAAACAACCATAAACACAAATTACCTCTTCATCTACATATAATGTTAGTAATGAAATGAATTTGAGAATCAAAATTTGATGGTCTGTATTACTAATCAGTATTAAATAGATCATGCTTAGAATAGATTTTATTTTTAATTTCATTATCATTTTCATGAGAGTTAACAAGTAGTTTAGTGGGTGTGTTAAAGTTTGATGGTTTATGTTGGGCTAATTAATAGCACAAATAGGCCATACTTATGATAAGCACATTAACTAAATTCACCAATGACGAAAAGAAGAGAGATGATAATTTCATTATGTTGATTTATGTGATCATGAGAAGGAAATTACCACTAAATTGCCTTCTGCTTTCATATATTTATTCACTTTCTTTTGCTATTTTTTTTATATTTTTTAGCTTAAACAACTTCAAATCTTGGTTTAATTTGATTGAGTAGAATTTTTAATCATTTCAATTCCCCGCGGATTGACTCTACTCGCCACGTACTAAAATTGTACGTCGTACGCTTGGAGATACTTTTATTACAATTTTTCGTCTATTTTCTAATCCAATAGAAAACTAGTCGATTTAACATTTACCGCCATATACTAAAGGAAAAAAGGGAGTGCCAAAAGTAAAAAGTGGAGAGGTTGCTACCGTAGAAGTTGCTTGTTTTAACGGTGGGCAGAAGTCGCACTATGCAATAAAGTGTTCAATGCCAAAGAACCTCACATGGGTGAAGTGCTTCAACTATGATAAGATGGGACATCTGAAGAAAGGCTGGCTAGAGCTTAAAGCACAAGTTTATGCTTTGAAGGCACCAATGGTGTAATAACCTAGAATTTTATCGTAGTTAATTTTAAATGTTGAGATAAATGGTTTTTAAAGTTTAAAAACTTGAATTCAAATATAGATTATTTAAAAAATTTGAATTTAGGAACTTAATATTTGAATAGTGTTTAAATATACGGATTTTAAATTGTACATTAATTTAATGGTCTTACTTAACTCTTTTTAATTAATAAATAATAACGGTGAATTCGTTTTGTAAATTGCAATAATAAATAATAATAAAATCAATTATTAATATAACGAAGCGATTTTTATTAATGTATTTTTAATTCAATTTATTTGATTTTTCCATAATTTTTAATTTTGAAAGGCAAATAACAGTATTTTGGTGATTTCACATAATCAAATAACCAACGTATAGTATTATTATTTTGAGGTCGCATCACTATTTTGAGCGCGACCATATTTTTGTTTTGTCGTTCATCGTTCATATGCAAACGAAAAGCTATACAGCGAGATGTTGGAAATTGCAACTTAACTTATCCCTAAGACTTAGCCAATCAGCACCACTTTTCCCCTTTTTATCACTTACTATTCCATTCATTTGCATTGAGACAAAAAAACTAAATATACATTTTATAAAAATTCAAACTAAAATATTTTTAAAAAAAATCAAAGTTTTGATCATTGAGAGTAATGGGATGGTATCCACAATTCTGTGTGATTTAGGAGGAGGGGTTCAATAATAAGGAAATGGGTTAGCCTAAAACTAGAGTTTGATTTCTTTAGGTGTGGTTGATGTCAGGTGAATATGAGGATAGTTTTGGGTTAGTCGTGGCGAGGAGCTCCCAATGGCTGAATATAGTGGAGTTTGGTCCAGTTTAGAGACATGCGACATGTGGGGCCATGTAGGCTAGGGCAGTGGTTACGATTCGATGGGGAGGCTAGGGTGTTGCCATTCTGGATCGGGAGGGTCGCTCTTGCGACGAGCGTTGCATTGGCGCGAACGGTGGTGGTATTCATGGAGAGGGGATGAAGAGGTAGAGGGAGGAAGGTGGCAACTTTGGTTTCGTGCATCAGGTTTTTAGAGGGAACAAATTAGGAAGAAAGGGGATTAAAAGTAATAAGTAACTAAATTTATGTAATCACATAATTAATTTGTTTAGAATTTATTCCATAACTTATACAAATCGTATCTTGCTCATATGAGGTTCAATCGTGATACGGTGTTTTGCGTTGACTCATAATGGCGATAGCTATGTGATTGAATTGGTTTCGTTAAATTTGGAGCAAGTGATATTTTAGGCTAAATTCGAGCTTCGTTCGATTTTAGTTTAGGTTGGAATGCCTAAGCGTCCACTGGAATTTCGATGAGTTAAACTCACCTTTTTAGATAATCATATGATATATAATAGATTAAATTTATTATTTACATTTGGATGAATTATTGGTTGATTTGGTTAAATGTCCACTTTGAAAGGCACTTGAAATTTAAAATGAAATACAGGGAAAATTTGTAGAGTAATCCGGATTTCTCGACATTGTGATTTCAAATTTCCTATACCTGTTGATTTTATTCTATTTATATGTCTGTTTTATAGATTTTTAAATGCTGAAATTTGATTATTTGACCATATTGCATGTGACACCATTATATGTTAAAAATTTAAACCTTTTCAAAAGAAAAGGTAGTAATAGCACCAGTTAAGTGCTACAGTAACTATTGTCCTTGATATATTATTTTGGAAATACTATTAAGTGTTGTTTGATTTAGAAATGGCTTTCGATTTGAAAAGTGATTTTTAATCTGCCCTTTTTGATTTCCTATGATATTTTATTTGAAATAAAATATAGTTTTTGAACTTCTTTATTTATTCTTTTCTAATAGATGTATATATGTAAATGCTTTAAATTTAGTTTGGATTTTATTTGTAGAAAAATAATTATAATAATGAATTTTTATTTTTAAGGAAATAAAAGGGGTTTATCTCTTATTTCTAAAGTGGTTTTGTGTTAAAAGAAGGTAGAAATATTTGGAATAAATATTTGTGAACATTTTCATATGAAATGTTGTATAAAAAGGAAGGATGTAGAAATGTTATTTTATAAATAAAAGAAATTTTTTATAAACAATGTTTTTATAATAAAAAGAATAGTTTTATAGATAATATTTTATAAAAAGAAAATATTATCATTTTGATAAATTGGAGAAATAAATCACAGCTATGAATTTATTGTTATATATGGAATGATTATGTTATGGAAAGTATTTGACTTTTGTAGTTGTATTAGAGTTTGTTTTATATTTGGAGTTAGTTTATAAAAGGAAGTGTTGTAATTATATTTAGGAATCTATAAAGGGAGTTTTTATGAATGGAATTGGGGTTTTATAAAAAGATTTGCAAATAAATATGGGGATTTAAAAATTGAGTTTCATAAATAATATTTCATATAAAAGAAGTTTTATAAAAGAGTTTTATAAATAATATAAAGGATGTTTATAAAAGAGTTTATTAAATAAATCTGGAGATTTATAAAAGGACGTATAGAATTATGCTTGGATATTTAAGAAGGCAATTTTATATTGTATAAAATAATATTTTATAAAAGGAGTTTGTAAATATAAAGATTTTTATAAAAAAATTGTGAAAGGGATTTACAAGAAGAATGAGACCCAATTTCCATAAATGATCATTTCAACCTACAATGGTATGGAAGATGCTGTTTTCATGCCTAACACTAAATTCCGAGGCATGAAAACTCGTCTCTATCTTGAGAATTAAGAATGTGTATCGATGAAATGTTAGTTTTCTAACTTGTCCTATTTCATTGTTAATCAAGAGATAGTACTGTTTGAAATTGGGAAGTGGTTATGAGTATATTCGGTCCATTTTCCATATGATCTGTTTACTTACACCAAAGTTATTTTAGGTTCATTTTTATTAATGTTTAAGTACTTTTGTTTAACCCAAATAAGTATGTTTTAGAAGTGAAATCTTTCTAGAGATGTGCGAATATATTTATACCCTTGAAATTAGTATATGGGTACATTTCCTTAAGTATGGGAAATGTAATGTTTGTGAATATACTTATACTATTGATATAAATATACGGGAAAGTTTCCATAAGTTTTGAAAGTGAAATGTTTTGCGAATATACTTATATAATTGAGATAAGTATATCAAATATTTTCAAGTATTGAGAAGAGTAGACGAGACTTTGAATATATCTTTGTGAAAGTATTTTGATATAAGTATTTACAAAATGGTTTTAATCATTAGAAAGACTAATTAAAAAGGCTTAGTGGTTGCTTTGACCTTAACCATGCTTGGTTAAATCTCTGGTTGAATTATTAGTTTATTTGATGATCATATAACCAACTATCGAATGTTGGTCCATTTTTAAAACTACCGTTGTCAGCTCGAAGAGAGATATTTTTTTCCAAAAACCACTTCAAACCTGCATAAGAATTTCGAATTGGGACATCTTGAAGTCGATCGAAGACGGAGTACTTTGAAATGCAAGGGCTACTTGCTTCTAATCCTGATGGTGATTCCAAAATGGATGTAGTAGAAGTAGTGCCTTCGGTTTGTTTATATATTGAATAACTTGTATGAAAGAATGCTAGCATTGCATTATGCCTGGAGGGTAGTGTTAGCGTTCGAAGTGGGATTGCTGTATAATAGGTAAAACATAGCCTCTAGTCTCATCAACCTAGAACGACTAAAATAGGGGTTGCGCATGAGAGCTCTCAGTAAAAGGTTGCAAAGCAACCTGTGTGACATATTCGTTACTATCTATTAAAGGGTAGGCTGGTTCTATATAGCAGGGATGCAATATGTTCTTTTTGACCTCGGTACATTTTTTTAGAGGTGTACTATGACAGGAAGTAACCCAATGCTTGGTCATTGTATGGAATCCATTCTCCAATAAGTGCCCTTTGAACTTAGTTTTATACTTATTATGCTGAAATTTAATTAATGTAACAGTTTCAGATATGATTTCATATTTATTTTAAACCCTATACATTATTATAGCATCATAAGATTTCCAATGAAATGGCTTCGTAAGGTACAAATCCATCCGTGTTTATGTGCAGCGTGGTCTTACGAGATACCCTTATTTTTGAAAGTGTTTTATAATATTAAAATCCATATGAGGCGTGTTTCTCACGATGGTTGACCAGACTGATCCGAGCATTATTTTTCTCATAGTGCTCGGGTCAGGCCAAGCATATTTACAGATTTAGTTTAGATGCTTTGGAGCTTCAGGAACGAGCTGGGGACCTCCAAGACATACTGATGTATACTTTATTTTCCGTTGTTTTTTTTGGTTCTATTTGTCAGCAATTGTGAGGACATATTGTTATAACTGTCCAAGCTGATGATAGATTGTTACTCTAATTTGATATATGTACATTACGGTTTTCTTTTATAAAGATCTATTATATATTATATATTACTCATTATGTTGTGAGATTCTATTCTTCATTTTCTTTCTTTTCCCCCAAACCATCTATCTTTTGGCACTTTGATGCTCAGCACGTGAATGCCGTGGATGTATTAGTATCGACTTTAAGGGTCGAAAAGGCAGATCATTACAAAAGGAAAGGGCATCTAGCAAGGAAACAGGCAAGGGGAAAGTCTTGGAGGGGGGGATTGATTTTTGGTATTTCAGTTAGAGTATTGTTTGATACTGGTGCTATACACTCATTTATAGTAAAAGATTTATGTTGGTAGACTTGGGTTAGGGGTTATTTATTTAATCACTTCCATTCATGTAGCAAATCCGATAGGAAGGTATGCCAGTCTCGGATTGAGATGCACTGACCAAGATATTGAGTTAGGTGGGTGCAAGTAAAGGGAAGATTTGAAAAATCATATTTTTATCAGTAAAAAAAATAGGGATTTATAAACGATGTTTATAAATGAAAGGAAGCTATTATCATTGGATAGATTGGAAAGAAAAATAAATCAAGCGATGGATTTAGTTTAAGATGTGGATGGTATTTTAGAAATAGTTGATTCTATTTCGAAAATGGGAGGTGAGGGTACAACTGGGATTGTTAAACGATATTTTATAAGTTAAAAGAAATTTATAAAGGAAATTTATACCTATGGAAGCAAGGTTAAAAATAGTTTAAATTATGTTTGAATGAGACTTTATGAATAAGTAATATTTATAATGTAATGGAGTTATAAATGAAGTTCGGAAATAAATGGATTTTATGAAAGGAGTTTCATAAAATAGAGGAGATTTTTGAATATAGTTTATAAATATGGAAATAATCATGTTGGAAATTAAGTATGGATTTCTATCGTGGAAACATAGTTATGTTTTAAAGGTTGTTTATTTATATTAATGTTGTTTAAAAGTGGTTTATAACTATTTTAATATTTGAAAGGTTAATTATTTAAAATTATTAATATGGTTTGAAATTAAATATAGTTCTTATCAATAAAGTTTTGGTAATTAATTTTTAGATTTATAAAAACGTTGAAGATAATTTATTCTTGTTATTTAAGAATGTTTTGAAAATTATTAATTATCATTTTAAGATGTTTTAAATTTAGTATTTATTTATAATTTTATTAGTATATAGTAGTGTTTAGAGGTAAGTAATTAGAATTTATTTATAATTGTTTCCGAGATTTATAAATGGATTTTTATAAATAAATGGGGTTTTTTATAAGAGGAATCCTAAAACATGTTTTGAGAAGCGTAAAGGAAGATTGCTTAAAAAGGGTAAAAGTGTTTTATAATGGTTTTAAATATTTATAAAATAATTTTAGATATGGATATATGGATTTATAAAAGGAATTTTATAAACGATTTTGTGGACGTAAAATGGAGTGTATGAAGGTTTTTAGAATTTAATAAAAAGGAAATCTTCCCCAAAGTTAATGAATATACTTATATCATTGACATAAGTATATGGATATTTTTCTAAGTATTGAGAAATAGAGATTTATTGATATATATATATATATATATATATATATTTGTAAAATGAATTTCTGATTCAAGTTATTATAAAGTGTGTATATATATATATATATATATATATATTTGTAAAATGAATTTCTGATTCAAGTTATTATAAAGTAGATTTATTTAATAAAGGATTTTTAAAAGAGGCTTAGTGTTGCTTGGTGCATAACAAATGTTGGTTTTCTATATGGAATTTAATTCCTGATTTAATGTTTGTTGTTCGATAGTTAAATAATCGACTATTGAAATTGGACCCAGAACGTAACTTTGGAAATATCTAGGAGAAACACGTGAGTTATATGGCATAGTCATCTCCGATGATATTGTACTATGTGTATAAATCTCATTACGTTCTCCTAGGACAATGATAAGGAAACTCGTCTACTAACGGTTATGAGGTGATCTCCAATCTTATCTTTGACTGTTTATTTCCTAAAGAATGGGGGTTGAGTTTACCATAAATTATCGAATGTTGTTTCAAAGAGATCGGGATTAGGTATGTTATCCGAAATCCACTTCGATCCAACAAATGCGTTTTAAAGTGAAGACATCTTGAAGATGATGGAATGTGGAGATGAAGCTCTTAAGTGTTTCATTCAGTCCCAGAATGAACTTGTATGGATGAATGTCATATTGCATTATTGCCTAGAGGGCGGTATTAGCATTCCAAGTGGGAGGTGCTATATAAAGGTAAAATGTAGCCTCAAGCCTCATCAACCGGGAATGACCACAACTAGGGAGATGCAGCAGGGCTAAGTGGGTCGCTCTCAAGTAGGGTATGATCATCCCTATCAAGAGTTGCTATTATCTCTTATTGTACTTTGAGGCCCAAAGCGGGGTGACCATATTCAGTACTAATAGTCAAGTGGTAGGCCAGTCCTGTGTTGGCATGGAACCCAAGCAAGGTCCTCGGCGTTATTTTATCCAGAGATGCACTGTGATAGAAGGTACCCCAGTAGCCCAGTCATTGTATGGTATCCATTCCCTAATAAGCGCCGTATAGACTTAGTTGTGCCCAACTATGCTAAAATGTAAGATGCAAGCATTAGAGCTATATTATTTTACTTTGACCCCAAGACATTATCATATTATAAATGGATTTTTTATAGAAAATGTTTTGGTTATCGTAAGGTAAAAACCCATCCATGTTTATGTGCGGTGTGGTCTTACGAGATACTTTTATTTTCAAATGGTTTTCTAGAACTTTAAAATCCAGTTAGGTGTGTTTTCTCACGTTGGTTTTCCAAAATGACTCGAGTTTTATTTTATTATAATGTTCGGGTCAGACTTGACATATTTATAGATTGCTTTGGATATATTTGAGCTTAGGAGACGAATTGGAGGTCTTCAAGGCATATTCATGTATACGTTTATTTCCGTTGATTTGTTGTTGAAATCATTAGAAACTATGAGGACGGGTTGTTATATCTGTCCAGGCTGATTATTGTGATTTATTGTTTTACTTTTATAGATGTTTGTATATAACAGTTTCTCTTTGGAAAGATCGTTGATATTATATTATATATTGTTCCGCTACGATTGTGAGGTTCTCTGTTACTTTTTTAATTTCTTTTCACTTCTTCCCTTCTCTTCTCCTCTCTTCTTTCTTTCCCATAACTATTCATATTTCATTCGATTTGGGTTGGACATATGTGGTTTATTGTCAACTTGAATAGTGCAGATTAGCTGGTCTTTTTGATATCAGAGCTTAGGTCGAGCAAACACCTTTGGTGGGATCTTACTCGTTTGCAATATGGTAAACGAGACCCTATGGTGAGGTTGATTGTATACATATGAGCGCGTATTTGTTAGTGATATCAAAATATTTTACATTGTGTTAATTTATCTGTTGAGTGACTTATGAATTCTAGTCGGTACATGGGATGCCACGATATCCTTAGTGGTTTCTAGACACTTAGATAAGGCAAACAAACACAGTATTTTGAGAAATGACCAAATGAAATAATTTTACCTAAATTATATATTTTTTATATATAAAAGATAATTTTTCAGGAATTATTATAGTATATATGGTGTGTTTGGTTGTTAGTGAATGATAATATTTGATTATTATCATTTGTTTTAGGTTGTTCTAATAAAAGTTGTTATTATAAAAACTAAAAAAATATAAGAATTTGTAAAATGAGTTATATAAGAAAGTGAATTTATAAATATGGATTTTTGAATACTGATTATAATTAAAATAATCAACATGTGTGAAATAAAATTTCATAAGTATATTTAAAAACATGATTTGTAGATTAAATGGAAATTTGTATATATATAGTTATGATTTTGCAAATGGAAATGGTTTTAAAACAAGGAATTATAGAATTCAAATTCCATTGATTTGAATTTTTTTTCCAATGGTTTAGGAAAATAATGATAGTATTATTTTGAAAATATTTTGTTAGAAATATTTAAAATGGAATTTAAAGTGATAGTAAGCACTATATTCACTTCAGTCGTTGAAAAATAATCCTTGTGGTGATTGCAGCATCATCGGCACTTATTTTGAGTTTCTAGGTGATAAATTGCTACCATTGAAGTTTTGTTTTGATTAAACAAATTTGTTTTGGATTCCAGAGGTGTAATTCAATATATAAAGGAGTATTTATATATATGATTTCAAAATAATTTAAAATAAAATCGGGTGTTTAAAATCCCCGAAATATTTATCGAGAAAACATAAGATAATGAGTTTTTGAACTTATAAATTGGAAACTGTATAGATAAGAGGAGAAAAATTGGAATTGAGATATGAAATTTAAAATTTAACTTAAGTAAATGTAACTAAAGTGAAATGTATAAGATGAAGTTTAACTTAATAAAGGTTAAATGAAACTGAATTTGATTTGTAATAAATTAATGAAATGAACTAATTGAGTAAAATAGTGAAACGAAATACAACTTAGGTTGTGGAATGAATATGAATTTGGGTTGCAAAATGAATTGAATATGGTTAAATTGTTGATAAAACTGAATATGAACTTAAGTTATGAAAGTAAAATTAATTTGAATTAATTGAATATAGATTAATTGAATGTGAATCAATTGGATGAAAAATTTATTGAGCATGAATGAATTGGATACATTGGGATGTTTGATAGAATTGGATTTGAACTTAAGTTTTGAAGTGGAAATAAAAATAAGAAGTGTTGTATAAAATATTTGAAACAAACTTAAGTAAATTTTGATGGAATGGTTCGTAATAATATTAATATTGAAGAATATACTAAGTGATAGTGAAATAATATTTAACTTAGAAAAGGTTAAAAATGTAATGATTTTATGAAATAATTCATAAAGAAATCTGGTTAAACAAAAATTGAATTCAAAGTGAATGAAATGAAGTGAATGTTAACCAATGGAATGGGAATAAATTGAATGTTAATAAGAGATGAAGTGTATAAGTATAATGGTGACATTTGAAAACGCAAATTTATATGATGACAAATAAATTGGATGGATGCTACTTGTTTAATAAGTTCTCTTGTTAAATTCACTAAAATTACATATAGTTATGGTATAGTCTATGTAGATAGTAATATTATTTTCTATGCACATGTTCTTGTTGGTTGTTGAGTGATTAGTAGGTGTGGATAGCGTATGCTTCACATTTGGAGCTCGCTTTCGCATTATATTGTTGCATATGCTTGCTAATATAATAAAGGTACACATCTTGGATTACATATCGTATTTTTATATTTTTCCCTGTAGGATGCCTCATCTTCTAAGTGTATATTTTTGATTATATATATATTGTAAATTTTTACGATCGGGCCAGCAAAGGAGACGCCGTCGATTTTTGTAACGACCCAGAATTTTTAGTAATTAAAATTTGAATATTTAATTAATTATAAATATTAATAAGTGAATTTATAAGTCAAATAAATTTTTATTTGAATTATTGGATTTAATTGGATAATTGAATCAATAAATTAATATGTTAAATTATGGAAATAATTGAAAATTGAGTTAAATATGATTGAAAATGATTTGTAAAATTTTATTTTATCATATTGAAGTTAGAACGATATTTTAGAACTTTTAAAATCGAATTTAAAAAGTTAATTTGTGAAAATTGAATATTTTAATATTAAAATCGACTAGTGAAAATAGTCAATTTTTGAACAGTCTCAGAATTGAACGAAACCAGTTCCATTGGATCCGTAATAGTTAGTTATTACCGGATTTCAATTTTCGTGTCAATCGGAGTTATCATTTGATCGTGGCAGCTCGAAACGCATCGATTTATTTTTAATATTAATTTGGCGAGTTAAAATAGCCATTTTTCAAAAAGTCTCGGATTTCGACGAAACCAGTTTCATCAGATCCGTAATGTGATATTATTGTAAGGTTTCAAATTTCAAGTCAATTGGATTTACCGTTTGTCCGGTACGAATTAAAACGCCTAGAAATCGATTTAAATCGGTTTAATTTAAATTGAACGTTTATAGCCATAACTCGCACAGATGTCCGAATTAGCTTTCGAAACCTGTTCCATTGTGTCCAGAACGTGGGGTAAACCCTAGAAACGCTGGTTACGGCGCGTGAATCGGAGTTCGGAATTTCCGGATGAATAGTGTTCGAATTTTTCCTATAAATACACCCACCCCCTTCATAATTTAGAAAAAAAAAAAATCTAATATCAAACCCTAGCCGCCTCTTTCAAACCAACGGCCAGAAATTCATGAACTTCCTCCCTCGATTTCTTCAAATCCGTGCAACGATTCGACGAACTTCTAACTAGAGAATGGAAGAGGACGATGAGATCTACGAGTACAACGGTTATGATTGCAAATGGAGTTGAAATTTGTGAGAAAGGAGGCCGGGTTCGTGGCCGTTCATCCACGTTGCGCGCGCATCTCGAGGCAGCCGAGCTCTCTGGTGTTTGGGCCGTGCATAGGTGGGGGAGAGGGCTACGTGTTGGCGCATCTTAATCGTGTCGAAGTGGAGTGTGGTGATCAAAAATTTAAACCCTAAGATGGAGCTTATGGGTTCTTTTGTGCGGTCATCTTCCTGTAGGAAGAAATGTGAAGATGGGTTCTTTTGTGCGGTCATCTTCCTGTTGGAATTTGAATGAAGTGAAAATGAATTTCATAAATTGAATGAAATTTATAGAATTATAAACGGTGAAATTATAAATGGAATTTTATAAACAGTAGGTTTATAAAATTTATAAAGTCATTATGAGAATGGTTTTGGATAAATAATTGAATCTTATAAGTTATAAAATTTATAATTATGAAGTTCAAAGGAACGATTTTTCAAACAAATAAATTATAAGTGTTTAACTTATAATGTGAACTTTTGGTTTATAATTGAGTTATAAATCGAATAGGTTGATAAAAGAATTTATAAAAGGAGATGTTATAAAATAAATAGAAATGAAATTTATAAATAGTAAGATTTATAAATTTTGTGAAAATTATTAAAGAATATATTTGGATGAATAATTGAATCTTATAAGTTATGAGATTTATAATTATGAAGTTTAAAAGAACGATTTTGTAAAATAATCGTTTTATAAATATTTAACTTATAATATGAACCTTTGGTATATAATTGAGTTATGAATTGAATAAAGGATAATGAAGGAATTTATAAACGTTGTTTTATGAATTCGCAAACGACTTATTTTGATAAGTAAATTGTTGAAACCTATTAATGGAGTTATATTCACGGTTTGACAGTGAATAATCCTTTGAAATAAAATGAATAAAAGGATGAAATTGATTAACGTAGTATATTCACGTTTTTGAATAGTGAATAATATGTTGAAGAAATTGTTTTGAATGTGATGTTTTAAACAGAATTAAAACGATCTAACGATGTTTTAAAATGTGTTGAGATTCGAAACCATAGATTTCAACATTTATTGTTGAAATAGATGTTTCGAGAAATAAAAGGAAATGGTAGATTATAACACTGTTGTTATAATAAATGATTTCCGAAAGGAAATGTTTTGGATAGTATTGGGATTTATATATCTATTTTAATTTCGAATCCCTATACTAGTGATTTTGGGTTGTCGTAACGATGTTTTACGCAACATTCGTTTTGGCCCAAATAAATATGTTCAAGAGAATGATTTCCTTAAAGAATGAAATATATACTTAATTTCGATTTAAGTATATAGAATATTTTCTAAGTGTTGAAAATAAATAAAATCTGTGAATTACTTATGAATAAATAAGTATGGAAACGTTTTCCGATATAAAGTGAATATTAGAGAATTTATCTTTTTGAAGATAAATTGAAATGTATAATTGAAATCGTATATTCATAGATATTGTGAAGTGTAAATTCAATATGGAATTTATAAAAGAAAATAAGAATTTGTTTAAAAATAAATATTGATTTATTTTAGATTTTGTGAAATTATATATCTTGTAAAGATATTTTGGAAAATAAATAATTTGGAAAATTATTTGGAATTTGGTGATGTGTGCATATCAATTGATAGTTCAATAACCGACTATCAATATTTCCCTTTGAATGGGTATTTGATGTGATTTGTTTGAATGTGAATGCCACACTTATTTTTGAATAAGCGCTCACTATTCGGGTTAACCGGGAAAGGACCATGGGGTCGTATAACCCATTCCGAATATGTGATACGTCGTTGTGAATTGCATTGAAGATCGGTGTTGAAGACCGAGTATTTGTGAAAGCGATAGGATGACCTATCGATTGTCTCTGCACTGGGTAGCTCCTGGTATAGAGATTCCTTAAGTGATAGGAAATTCGATCGGGATTGTGAATACCCGGATTACAAGGGCTTCGTAAGAAGTGCCTTCGGTTTTGTTCGAGCCCGGAACAGACTTGTATGGATTGTATGTCTGACATTACAAATTGAGATATAAAGCAGATTTCTTTCAAATATATTTTTGTTGGTGGCGGAGAATTTATTCTTTTAGCTTAACACCCTTCTCTGAGACGTACGAGCTCAGAGGTATATAGTTGAAGTTATCAGCGATATATTCCCAGTTTGGTAATGTGACATGCTGAGTGTTGCTGTGAAATGATCATTGTGTTGATTATTTGTGATAGGATCGTTTATTTGATCGTCTATCTTTGTGATCATTTCTATGATCATTTGTTGACCCAAAGCATGGCTTTTGTATAAAGTATGTTTTTATGGACGTGACTTCGTCGAGCCTCACACCCCGTGAATGGTCAAAACAGGAAAGATGCGGCAAGGTTATGAGGGGTAGCGCCCTTTAGGATGTGTGCGTTTCCTTCTGGAAAAGGGTGGTATCATGGTATGGAGCCCAGATGCTTACTCATGTTGAAAACACTTTGTTATGATTGTGTGAATTGATTGCGAGCGCTCGGATAAAGGTCCCAAAGGACCGGGGGATGGCATATTCGGTCAGTTGTTACTCAGTTAGGGGTAACCCGGCCTTGTGTTGGTAGAGATCCGGTTTGGTTCTCGGGGATGTCCATCCAGAGGCATTCTCATGTGGCAATGGGAAGTTCCTTGGCCTGATCATTCGTTGGAAATCCAATTCCCAATACGAAACTTGTACGGTATTAGTTGTAGAACCTGCCATTCACTTATGGTGGTCACCACTGTTTGGATGGTAGCTATAGTAGGCATACGATAATGGTCGTATGTTGGCTAAGATTTATATTCTACTTTCGAAATGAATTTTTCCTACACTATACACTAGTAATAATATCAAATGTTCTTTTTAATGCGTATCAAGCATCTTTGACTATCATAAGGAGAAATCTCCTCCGATTCTGCGTTTGCATGTGTGTGTGTGCGGGAGGCCTTATGGTAGTCTCATTTTTAAAAGCATTGCGAATTGACTTTAAAAATATTCCTCTATTTTGATTTTAAAGATAAATAAACTGTTTTGAGTTCTCACACCAGTCACATGACTGACTTGGAGTTTATTGTTTTTCTTCCTAAACTCTGGGTGCCCACCAATTTTCACACGGGCAGTTAAGAGTTAGGTTTATCAGGATATTCTGGATATTCTGGAGTTGCTGGAGGCAAGATGGATGGCATGGCGTATTCACTAGTTTATATAGTATTTCTTTTTCCGCTGCACTGTTTGTTGTTGTTGTACACTCTGATGATATGATGTAATGAAATGTAATGTATAAAATGTAATAACTGATATAGTTCTTTGTTTAAAGATTATTCATTTATTATTATATGTTGTTCCGCTGCGAATTGTGAGATTCTGTTGTTGTTCAGTTGTTCTATGTTCTCTATTTTCTATTTTTCTCTAATTTCTATCTTCTCTCTCCTTATCTCTTCTTCTGTCTTCTTTTTCTTT
The DNA here is from genome assembly GCA_030765085.1 of Allium cepa. Taxonomy (NCBI): domain Eukaryota; kingdom Viridiplantae; phylum Streptophyta; class Magnoliopsida; order Asparagales; family Amaryllidaceae; genus Allium; species Allium cepa. The sequence goes on along the minus strand of CM060932.1, from coordinate 968,737,964 downwards.
TTCTTAAAACCTTCAGTGTTCGGTTTTCCGTCGTTCGATTGCTCGGCAGTCGATAAAGTGAGTATCGATGTCGAATTTTCGGAAGACGAAGAATCAGGTTCTGACAATGTGGTATCAGAGCATATGGTTAAGCGACAACCATGGTTCTGTTGGGTATTACTCATTAGAGATAGAGTCAGTAGTGCTCTAGAATGAGTTTGAGTGTAATAATAGCTATGAGAGCGTATTTGTTAGTAAATATAAAATTGTTTTATATTGTGATGATTGGTTTGTCGAGTGGCATATGAACTTTCGTCAGCGTGGTCCGCAAGACTATGCCGAAGGGGTTTCTAAACACTTGAATAGAACAATTCGACACAGTATTATTTTAAATTGGGTAAATAAAATAATTTTACCTTGAGTATTTTTATATATGAAGAAATAATTTTTCAGAATTATTAAAGTATATAAGATGATGGTTTAGTTGTTTGAATAACCTAAATAAAAGAATAATTGTATAAGCAAAAGAATTATAAGAATTGAAATTATAATTAAAGTGATTTACAATTGTGAAATAAACTTATATATATGAGAAGTGAAACTATATGAATATATATTTATGAATATGGGTTGTAAATAAAAATGAATTTAAAGTTAAATGGAAATTTACTTTAGAAATGGAAATATAACTTAAGTGTTATTGAATGGAATTGACTTTGGTATCAAAGTAAAATAATAAAGTGAAGTGATAAATATAAACTTGAGTTATATAAATGAAATTCAACTTTAGAAATTGAATTGAATGAATGGATTGAATGTGAATTAAATTGATATGAAATAATGAATATAAGTGTTAATTCATTAAATTCTAATGTTATTGGAAGTTGAATAGTTGAATAAAAATCAATTTAATTTAACCAATTGAAAGTGAAAGTGTTAAACCAATTGAAAGCAAAGTAATTTGGTTGTAATAAATATACATTGGTTGTTATATGATTGTTAGTTGATTGTATATAATTCATTAAGTATTAATGAAATTGAAAGTTAAAGTAATTGAAATTCAATTGGAAGTTAAGTGAATCTTAAATAGAATTGAATTTGATTTGGAAGTGAACCAACTTGAATATGAATTAGTGAATATAAACTAATTGAAAATGAATGTTAGTAGAAACATCCACTATTAATGAATCAAATGTGATTTACATTGAAAACCATTTCATTGAATATTAATGAGAATATGAATGAATAATTTTTGGTTATGAATGTTGTTGAATGATAGTTGGTTGATGTTTACATTTGTTGTTTGTTTCATTTGCTATGTTGACATATATAGTTATTATGTTGCTATATGTTGTATATTGAGATTATTGTCTATATGCATGTTCTCATGTTGTTTGTTGAGTGATTAGTAGGTGCGGATCGCGTTTGCTTCGCATTTGGAGCTCGCTTTCGCGCTATATTAGCCGTATATGCTCGCTAATAAAATATAAGGTACATATCTCGGATTAAATATCTTACTTTTACAAATTTTTTCCCTTCGGGATGCCTCATTACTTGATGAGATGTATATTTGTGATATATATACTGTCATTTTTTTTTCGGATCGAGCCGCGCAAAGGAGACTATGGCGAATTTTTCCGGAAATTTAAGGCGTTAGAAAAATTTTGAGAAAATTTTGGAAAATTTTGAAAACTTTAACTTTGATTTTGAGGTTGAAAGTTAAACAATAGTAGTTGTTTTTGAAAAGATAACCAAGTATGATTTGGAAAACTTAGTAAGTATTGTAAGAAGTTTAATTATGAATTTTGGAAAGTTGATAGATTCTGTAATTTTCTTACTTAATAATTTCAAGGACGAAATTCTTTTAAGGGGGGAAGATTGTAACGATCCAGAATTTTTAGTAATTAAAATTTGAATATTTAATTAATTATAAATATTAATAAGTGAATTTATAAGTCAAATAAATTTTTATTTGAATTATTGGATTTAATTGGATAATTGAATCAATAAATTAATATGTTAAATTATGGAAATAATTGAAAATTGAGTTAAATATGATTGAAAATGATTTGTAAAATTTTATTTTATCATATTGAAGTTAGAACGATATTTTAGAACTTTTAAAATCGAATTTAAAAAGTTAATTTGTGAAAATTGAATATTTTAATATTAAAATCGACTAGTGAAAATAGTCAATTTTTGAACAGTCTTAGAATTGAACGAAACCAGTTCCATTGGATCCGTAATAGTTAGTTATTACCGGATTTCAATTTTCGTGTCAATCGGAGTTATCGTTTGATCGTGGCAGCTCGAAACGCATCGATTTATTTTTAATATTAATTTGGCGAGTTAAAATAGCCATTTTTCAAAAAGTCTCGGATTTCGACGAAACCAGTTTCATCGGATCCGTAATGTGATATTATTGTAAGGTTTCAAATTTCAAGTCAATTGGATTTACCGTTTGTCCGGTACGAATTAAAACGCCTAGAAATCGATTTAAATCGGTTTAATTTAAATTGAACGTTTATAGCCATAACTCGCACAGATGTCCGAATTAGCTTTTGAAACCTGTTCCATTGTGTCCGAAACGCGGGGTAAACCCTAGAAACGCGGGTTACGGCGTGTGAATCGGAGTTCGGAATTTCCGGATGAATAGTGTTCGAATTTTTCCTATAAATACACCCACCCCCTTCATAATTTAGAAAAAAAAAAATCTAATATCAAACCCTAGCCGCCTCTTTCAAACCAACGGCAAGAAATTCATGAACTTCCTCCCTCGATTTCTTCAAATCCGTGCAACGATTCGACGAACTTCTAACTAGAGAATGGAAGAGGACGATGAGATCTACGAGTACAACGGTTATGATTGCAAATGGAGTTGAAATTTGTGAGAAAGGAGGCCGGGTTCGTGGCCGTTCATCCACGTTGCGCGCGCATCTCGAGGCAGCCGAGCTCTCTGGTGTTTGGGCCGTGCATAGGTGGTGGAGAGGGCTACGTGTTGGCGCATCTTGATCGTGTCGAAGTGGAGTGTGGTGATCAAAAATTTAAACCCTAAGATGGAGCTTATGGGTTCTTTTGTGCGGCCATCTTCCTGTAGGAAGAAACGTGAAGATGAGGGAGAGAAAATGCACGGTCTTGATGCTGTGGCTGTGAATCTAACGGCATGTAGAAGCTAGGTTAAAAATTTAATTAAAGTTGTAAATTTATATATAGTTTAAATTTGTGTAAAACTTGTAAAATCAATAACTTTTTCATACGAGGTCGAAAACGCGCGAAACCAGTTGCGTTGGAATCGTATGGACGAGCACTACGCGATGGAGTTGGTTTGGAGTCGTTTGGAGTTAGTGAGAATTTTGGGTAAAATTAAACGCGCGTTTAATTTTATTCGAAATAAATCGCTAAAACGGAATTTAAAATCAAGGTGAGAACTTCTCACTCAATTGAATCAGTTTCGATTTTATTCTAAATAGTTAGATTTAAAATATTTGAATGCATGTTTGAATGATGATTGTTATCTATTGATTGTTAAAATAGACATTATACGCCGTTAGTAAGCGGATGTTATTTATTAAAAACATATACCGCGAATATTTCATAAACAGTGAAATTGGTATTATATATAATAGCAATATATATATTGGCATATGTATATATTGGAGTTATTGATTTCCCGCATTTTTTGTTTAGCGGATGAGACCCTATTGCGCCGTCTATTAAGCGGATAATATTTAAATCCCATATACCGCGATAATTTCGTACTGGAGCGGAATTGGTATTGTGCTAATGTTTGTGGATGAAGGAAAACAGGTTGGAGGGATCCAACTGGATTCCTCAACAGTATTTATTAGATTTCAGATATTTTGATATTTGATGGATTATCATATCGATATATGATATTGTTGTAGTCGTGATTGACTATTTGGTATGTAGCATCATTGGACCAAATTTGGAATTTTAAAAGGATTTAAAAGTGATTTTTGAAAGTATACGTTTATAAAATATTTTTGGAATTGATTCATTTTAAATAAATAAACGTTATAATTTTTAAAGTTATAAAAATTATGATTTTTGAGAAATATAGTTAGAAAAACTGATTTTTGAGAATATGATGCTATTGATTTTATAAAAGAGTTTAATCGGGATTTTAGGATTTATTGTGAAAAGTTTAAATATGGGATTTATAAAATTTAATTATTTTATGAATCAAAATGGTGAAATAATAAAGGAGATTAAAGACGTTTTAAAAGAATAATATAAATTGAATTATATTAAGAGATTTATAAATGGATATTTTTAAATTGAAATATTGACATTATAAAACGAGTTTTTATAAGTGTTTGAATGAAGTGAAAATGAATTTCATAAATTGAATGAAATTTATAGAATTATAAACGGTGAAATTATAAATGGAATTTTATAAACAGTAGGTTTATAAAATTTATAAAGTCATTATGAGAATGGTTTTGGATAAATAATTGAATCTTATAAGTTATAAAATTTATAATTACGAAGTTCAAAGGAACGATTTTTCAAACAAATAAATTATAAGTGTTTAACTTATAATGTGAACTTTTGGTTTATAATTGAGTTATAAATCGAATAGGTTGATAAAAGAATTTATAAAAGGAGATGTTATAAAATAAATAGAAATGAAATTTATAAATAGTAAGATTTATAAATTTTGTGAAAATTATTAAAGAATATATTTGGATGAATAATTGAATCTTATAAGTTATGAGATTTATAATTATGAAGTTTAAAAGAATGATTTTGTAAAATAATCGTTTTATAAATATTTAACTTATAATATGAACCTTTGGTATATAATTGAGTTATGAATTGAATAAAGGATAATGAAGGAATTTATAAACGTTGTTTTATGAATTCGCAAACGACTTATTTTGATAAGTAAATTGTTGAAACCTATTAATGGAGTTATATTCACATTTTGACAGTGAATAATCCTTTGAAATAAAATGAATAAAAGGATGAAATTGATTAACGTAGTATATTCACGTTTTTGAATAGTGAATAATATGTTGAAGAAATTGTTTTGAATGTGATGTTTTAAACAGAATTAAAACGATCTAACGATGTTTTAAAATGTGTTGAGATTCGAAACCATAGATTTCAACATTTATTGTTGAAATAGATGTTTCGAGAAATAAAAGGAAATGGTAGATTATAACACTGTTGTTATAATAAATGATTTCCGAAAGGAAATGTTTTGGATAGTATTGGGATTTATATATCTATTTTAATTTCGAATCCCTATACTAGTGATTTTGGGTTGTCGTAACGATGTTTTACGCAACATTCGTTTTGGCCCAAATAAATATGTTCAAGAGAATGATTTCCTTAAAGAATGAAATATATACTTAATTTCGATTTAAGTATATAGAATATTTTCTAAGTGTTGAAAATAAATAAAATCTGTGAATTACTTATGAATAAATAAGTATGGAAACGTTTTTCGATATAAAGTGAATATTAGAGAATTTATCTTTTTGAAGATAAATTGAAATGTATAATTGAAATCGTATATTCATAGATATTGTGAAGTGTAAATTCAATATGGAATTTATAAAAGAAAATAAGAATTTGTTTAAAAATAAATATTGATTTATTTTAGATTTTGTGAAATTATATATCTTGTAAAGATATTTTGGAAAATAAATAATTTGGAAAATTATTTGGAATTTGGTGATGTGTGCATATCAATTGATAGTTCAATAACCGACTATCAATATTTCCCTTTGAATGGGTATTTGATGTGATTTGTTTGAATGTGAATGCCACACTTATTTTTGAATAAGCGCTCACTATTCGGGTTAACCGGGAAAGGACCATGGGGTCGTATAACCCATTCCGAATATGTGATACGTCGTTGTGAATTGCATTGAAGATCGGTGTTGAAGACCGAGTATTTGTGAAAGCGATAGGATGACCTATCGATTGTCTCTGCACTGGATAGCTCCTGGTATAAAGATTCCTTAAGTGATGGGAAATTCGATCGGGATTGTGAATACCCGGATTACAAGGGCTTCGTAAGAAGTGCCTTCGGTTTTGTTCGAGCCCGGAACAGACTTGTATGGATTGTATGTCTGACATTACAAATTGAGATATAAAGCAGATTTCTTTCAAATATATTTCTGTTGGTGGCGGAGAATTTATTCTTTTAGCTTAACACCCTTCTCTGAGACGTACGAGCTCAGAGGTTATATAGTTGAAGTTATCAGCGATATATTCCTAGTTTGGTAATGTGACATGCTGAGTGTTGCTGTGAAATGATCATTGTGTTGATTATTTGTGATAGGATCGTTTATTTGATCGTCTATCTTTGTGATCATTTCTATGATCATTTGTTGACCCAAAGCATGGCTTTTGTATAAAGTATGTTTTTGTGGACGTGACTTCGTCGAGCCTCACACCCCGTGAATGGTCAAAACAGGAAAGATGCGGCAAGGTTATGAGGGATAGCGCCCTTTAGGATGTGTGCATTTCCTTCTGGAAAAGGGTGGTATCATGGTATGGAGCCCAGATACTTACTCATGTTGAAAACACTTTGTTATGATTGTGTGAATTGATTGCGAGCGCTCGGATAAAGGTCCCAAAGGACCGGGGGATGGCATATTCGGTCAGTTGTTACTCAGTTAGGGGTAACCCGGCCTTGTGTTGGTAGAGATCCGGTTTGGTTCTCGGGGATGTCCATCCAGAGGCATTCTCATGTGGCAATGGGAAGTTCCTTGGCTTGATCATTCGTTGGAAATCCAATTCCCAATACGAAACTTGTACGGTATTAGTTGTAGAACCTGCCATTCACTTATGGTGGTCACCACTGTTTGTATGGTAGCTATAGTAGGCATACGATAATGGTCGTATGTTGGCTAAGATTTATATTCTACTTTCGAAATGAATTTTTCCTACACTATACACTAGTAATAATATCAAATGTTCTTTTTAATGCGTATCAAGCATCTTTGACTATCATAAGGAGAAATCTCCTCCGATTCTGCGTTTGCATGTGTGTGCGTGCGGGAGGCCTTATGGTAGTCTCATTTTTAAAAGCATTGCGAATTGAATTTAAAAATATTCCTCTATTTTGATTTTAAAGATAAATAAACTGTTTTGAGTTCTCACACCAGTCACATGACTGACTTGGAGTTTATTGTTTTCCTTCCTAAACTCTGGGTGCCCACCAATTTTCACACGGGCAGTTAAGAGTTAGTTTTATCAGGATATTCTGGATATTCTGGAGTTGCTGGAGGCAAGATGGATGGCATGGCGTATTCACTAGTTTATATAGTATTTCTTTTTCCGCTGCACTGTTTGTTGTTGTTGTACACTCTGATGATATGATGTAATGAAATGTAATGTATAAAATGTAATAACTGATATAGTTCTTTGTTTAAAGATTATTCATTTATTATTATATGTTGTTCCGCTGCGAATTGTGAGATTCTGTTGTTGTTCAGTTGTTCTATGTTCTCTATTTTCTATTTTTCTCTAATTTCTATCTTCTCTCTCCTTATCTCTTCTTCTGTCTTCTTTTTCTTTTTCTTTTTCTTAAAACCCTCAGTGTTCGGTTTTCCGTCGTTCGATTGCTCGGCAGTCGATAAAGTGAGTATCGATGTCGAATTTTCGGAAGACGAAGAATCGGGTTCTGACAATTTTTTTTTGAAAATTTAAGGCGTTGGAATTTTTTTGAGAATTTTGGAAAAAAATTTGATAACAAAAATTTGATCTTTATTACCTAAAATGATTGAATGGATGGAAATTAGTTGGTATCAATGAATGAAGTTAAGGGCATAAAAGAATTTGGAAATCTATTACAACTAATTGGTTTCAGAGAGTTAGTGGGTTTGAGGCATTTTTCTTACCATAAAAATTTCGGGGACGAAATTCTTTCAAGGGGGGAGAATGTAACGACCTAGAATTTTAGTCATTTGAATTTGGAATATTTAATTGATTTCATATATTAAAATTTTAATTTTATAAATGAAATAACTTCGATTTCAAATATAACGATTTATTTGATAATTAGATTATCGAATTTAATATTTGGAATTGTTTGGATAATTAAATCCTGAATTTATTGTGAATGAAAATGATTTCAAAAGTTTATTTAAATTCTATTTAAATAAGTATGAAGATAATAAACTTCTAATTTGAATCAAAAGTGATTTAAATTAATTTTGGAAAATAATTAACATGTAAAAATAGTCTTCCGAGGCACCATCTTAGGTTTCGACGAAACCGATTTCATTGGATCCATAATAGTAAATTATTATATGCCGTCAAATTTCATGACGATTGGACGTATCGTTTGGTCGTGCGAGTACGAAACGCTTAGAAATTAATCAAAGGAATTTAATTTAATATAATTCGATTTTGAAAAGTTAACTTCTGTATATGAAGGAATTGGCTCCCGATATATATTCTATTGTGTTCGGAACAGAGGTGTAACATATAAAATTCCAGGCGGCATGCTTCGTTTGGAGTCCGAAATTTTCATGGACGAATAATGCTGCAAATTTTCTATATAAGGACTTGAAAATTTTATTTTTGCAATCCAAAACCCTAGTTTCTATCAGCCATCTCCTTAAAATTTTAATGGCCGAAATTCAACCATCTTCCTCCCTCGATTTCTCTCCATCCATGAACTTTTAGCCTCCGACTTCAACTAGTAATATAGAGAGTTCAACGAGCTCTACAAGTTTGATGGTTGGATCGTCGAGTCATCGACCATGGCAGCGGCAAAGCTCGTTCAAACGAGTAGCGTTCTAGGTTCGATTGCACGTTTCGCGCACGTGTGGTGGCTCATGGTGGATGTGGGCGGAGGGAAGCATGGCGGCGGCGGCGCACGATGGTATGGGCGTTGGCGGTCATACGTGGGTAGAGCGATCGATGTTTTGAAAAAATGATGATAGCATGGCCCGGAAATTGCTTGTGCAAGATTGAGGGAGAGGGAAGAGAAGGTTAGAGTTTAAATTTTAATTTCATTTAATTAATTATTTGATTTAATTTAATTAATTATTTAATTTAATTATATCGTACGTTAATTAATTTCATAACCCTACTCGTACGAGGTCCAAATTGAACGCGACGAGTAGCATTGCGTTTGTATCAGTGAGTAATACGCTATGGAGTTAGATTGAATGGATTCGGAGGTAGTCGGAATTCTGGATTAAAATTGTACGTATATTCAATTTTAATTCATAAAGGGACGTTTTGACGATTTGAAAATCAAAGTGAGTTAAACTCACCTTTTGTGGTTAGCCATACATATATTTTAGTCATTAAAAATTATTTATTCAATATTTAGATATTTATTATTGATGGTTATTGACTGTTGGATGATTTACTATTTAATTAGTTGGTTTGGATATATTCCCGCCTATTGGAGCGGATGAGATCTTATTATGTTCTCGTGTAAGAGCGAATGACCCTTATGCGAATTCCGTCTCGAAGTGGTTGATTTATATTTTTATGATTATATACTGTATGTGATGCAGATGGGTAGGTTAGAGGGATCTAACGGGATTCCTCACACTGTTGATTTTATTTTCATATATATTGTTTGGATGCCATACTAATGACATGTATGTGAATAGTGCTTTACTAGCACTGGGCCTTGTTTTTGGTATTTTAAAATATAATAAACTAATGAATTGATTTAAAAAGGAATATCAAGTGATTTTGGAAATTATATATAAATAATTTTTCTTAAATAAAAGTATGATTTTTAAATATTATAACTTGATAGTTTTATGAAATATTCTAAATAGAGATTTGAATTGTGAATAAAGGTTTTTATAATCTTGGAAAATAAGTCAGTCCAATATAATAAATGGATGTGATTTTTTAAAAATAGAAATATTTTGATATAAATATTATTAATCATTTTATATGAAGTAATATATTTACACATAAGTACATATATTATAATTTATTTATAAAGGCGAGATTTATAAATGCAACAAATTACAAAAGTGATATTTTACAAAGAAAGCGAAGATTTGTAAAATCGTATTTTCATTAGTGTAAAAAATGGATTTATAAACGATGTTTGTAAATAAAAGGAAACAATTATCATAGGATAGATTGGAAAGAATAATAAATAGATTTATTTAAGACATGGAATAGTATTTTAAATAGTTGATTCTATTTCGGAAATGGAAGGTGAGGGTACAATTGGGATTGTTAAACGATATTTTATATGTTGAAAGTAATTTGTACCTATGGAAGCAGGGTTAAAAACGGTTTAAATTATGTTTGGATGAGACTTTATGAATAAGTGAGATTTATAACGGAATGGAGTTATAAATGAAGTTCAGAAATAAATGGATTTTATGAAATGAAGTTTCATAAAATAGAGGAGATTTTTGAATATATTTTATAAAAATGGAAACGATCATGTTGGAAATTAAGTATTGATTTTTATCATGGAAATATAGTTATGTTTTAAAGGCTGTTTATTTATATTAATGTTGTTTAAAAGTGGCTTATAAATATTTTAATATTTGGGTTAATTATTTAAAATTATTAATATAGTTTGAAATTTAATATAATTCTTATCAATAATGTTTTGACAATTAATTTTTAAAATTTATAAAAATGTTGAACACAAATTATTCTTGTTATATAAGAATGTTTTGAAAATGGTTAATTATTATTTTAAGATGTTTTAAATTTAGTATTTATTTATTTATAATTTATTTATAATATTTATTTATTCTTGTTATATAAGAATGTTTTGAAAACTGTCTACTTTTTCTATCTAAAGAAGTACCTGAATATTGTTTGGGAGGAAAGAAACTTGAGAATTTTTGAAAACAAAGCAAGAAGTATTCAGCAATTATGGGAAGTGCTAAAGAAAACTATCATCACGGGTATGAAGGAAAGCAATTTTGCTTTCAGCTCTTCCTTGGATGAAGCTTTGGATTGATCCATGTTATGTATTGTCCGTTTTTTCCTTCTTGCCTCCTTGTTTTCCTCTGTGTCCAGTATGTTCTTTGTTTTTTGTTTTTTCTCTGTTCTCTTGGCCCTGTTTTTTGTTTTCTGTTTTTTTCTATGAGCTTGTTCATAGTATCTTTCCTTTTATATCAATAAACTGGTAGGGGACTAGTTAACCCGGCTTGCCTTGCAAAAAAAAAGGTAAGTGATTAGAGTTTATTTATAATTGTTTTTGAGATTTATAAATGGATTTTTATAACAGGAATCTTATAACATGTTTTGAAAAACGTAAAGAAAGATTGCTTAGAAATGGTTTTGTAAATGGTTTTAAATATTTATAAAAGAATTTTAGAAATGGATTTATGGATTTATAAAAGAAATTTTATAAACGTTTTTTTGGATGTATAATGGAGTGTATAAATGATTTTAGAATTTGATAAAAGGAAATCTTCCCCAAAGTTGGTGAATATACTTATATTGTTGAGATAAGTATATCGATATTTTTCCAAGTATTGAGAAATAGGGATTTGTGGATATATATATATATATATATATATATATATATATATATCTTTATAAAACGGGTTTTTGATTCAAGTGATTAGAAAGTTGATTTGATTAATTAAAGATTTTCAAAAGAGGCTTAGTGTTGCTTATTGCTTAACCAATGTTGGTTTTCCCCATGGAATTTATTTCTCGATTTAATGTTTGTTGTTCTAAAGTTAAATAACCGACTATCGAAATTGGACCCATAATGTAACTTTGGAAATATTTAGGTGAAACACGTGAGTTATATGACACAATTATCTCCAATGATGTTGTAATGTGCGTATAAATCTCGTTTCTTTCTCCTAGGACAATGAAAAGGAAATCCGTCCACTAACGGTTAGGAGGTGATCTCCGACCTTATCTTTGGCTATTTATTTCCTAAAGAACTGGGGTTGAGTTTACCGGAAATTATGGATGTTGTTTCGAAGAGATCGGGATCGGGTATGTTATTTGAAAACCACTTTGATCCAACAATTGCATGTCAAAGTGAAGGCATCTTGAAGATGATGAAATTTGAAGATGGAGCTCTCAAAATATTACGTTTAGTTTCAAAACGAACTATGCTGAAATGTGAGATTCAAGCATTTCAGCTATATTCATATTTTACTTTGACCCCTAGACATTATTATAATATAAGTGTATTTTTTATAGAAAATGTTTTGGTTATCGTAAGGTAAAAACCCATCTATGTTTATGTGCAGCGTGGTCTTACGGGATACTATTGATTTTCAAATGGTTTTCCAGAACTTTAAAGTCCAACTGAATGTGTTTTATCATGCCGATTTTCCAGGCCGACTCAGGTGTTATTTTATTATAATGCTCGGATCAGACCGAGCATATTTATAGATTGCTTTGGTTGCATTGGAGTTCAGGAGACGAATTAGAGGTTTTCAAGGAATATTCACGTATATGTTTATTTCCACTGCTTTATTGTTGAAATCATCTGAAATTGTGAGGATAGGTAGCTATAACTGTCCAGGTTGATGATTGTGATTTGTTGTTGTACTTTGATGGATGTATGTATATATCAGTTTTTCTTTGGAAAGATCATTAATATTATATTATATATTGTTCCACTACAATTGTGAGGTTCTGTGTTGTTTTTTTAAATTTCTTTTTTCTTCTCTTCTTTCTTCCCAATAACTATTTATCTTTCCATTCGATTTGGGTCGGGCAAGTGTGGTTTATCGTCAACTTAAATAGTGCAGATTGGCGGGTTGTTACATTAAATGTTAAATCATAGATTAACAACACAAAATTATACTATCAAATGGTGACCGATGCAATCACAGATAAAAATAAAAGCAGTAGAGTAAAGTAAAGAGTTAGAGAGATGACACTAAAGATTTGATATAGGTTCGGATTTCTCCTACATCCAGTCCTATATAGTTTCTTGTACATATTTCTTTTCAAACGTCAATCTTCAACCGGGAAGAAGGCAACCCGATATAATCTCGATTTCGAGATTACGAGACACACCTTCTTGAATTTCCAAGCTCAAGGTAAACTTACTTCATTTGAATGGGCTACAAGCACACTAAAAACATCTCTGGGATACTAAGCCCAACCATTTGATTTGAATGGTCTACAAGCAAACCTAAGCAAATACAAATAGAGTCAGTAGTTTTTCCAAAGATAATTTCTTGAACTTTGGATACAATGGATCCTCTAGCCTTTTGGATAGCACTTTGACTTTTGAATTGAGAAAGAGAGATGTTTCCAAAATAGTAAGAAAGTAGTATTAAATCAATACAAAGAAGTATGAATTGATTGTATATGATTTTGAAGACATTTGAATATAATTTTCAATGGAATTTTCAAGAGAGTAAGAGGAGGGAAGAAAATAAGAAATTAGTTATCAAAAATTTCATTTGCACTCCCATTTATATAGTAAATAAGAAGATGTATTCATTCTGAAGAGTTACGATGAAAAGACACTTCATTTCAAAATTTGAAAACCAATTGGTGGTATGTATGTCGACATACTTATGCATATGTGTCAATGTATGTATGTATGCTTTGAAAACTTGTTTCTTTTAAAATATTTTAAAAATCCTATACTTTGTAAAATAAGGTGAGGATTTCATCATCCTTTCGTTGGCCCACAAATTGCATTTCATTATATAAAATGAATTAGATAATAAAGAATAAATGTTTGACTTAAGGGTGCACGGGCTCATCTAGAGAAAATTGTGTCTTGACCAGTTGATTTCTTTTAACAAACTATCTCTTGGTGTTTTGGGCAACGACAGGGTCACAATCATTTATAATTATTACGATGATTCCTAGATTATTATATTAATTGTTTCTCTGAAGCTACTTAAACCTTCAGCTGCGTTGCAACGGTGATTCGTGGTGCATTGTTAAATCCTGTCTGTTGTTTCGCTAAGAATTATTTCATTGAATTAAGTCAATGTGTCAAGATACAATTTCGGGTTTTGAGCTACTAAGGACAGATATTTCTGATAAAGTCCTTGCATTCATTTAGTTGCATTGTTTCATGTGTGTGTATGTGTGTGTTTCACGTCAATCTTATTCTCTTACTTTTGATATTCAACTTTTCTTTTTCTCTCTCTCTACCCTTAATCTTCCCCTTTATGCATGAATATTTGAGCTCGTGACATTTCTATGAATCATTTAGTGCGAACAAATAGTCCTTCCACCATGGCAAACGAAAATCCTCCTCGTTCCCTCATGGACAGAATTTTTCCATATCGAGTTTATGTCCCTTCCTGCATTACCTTACCCGTCCATTGGGTAATCACTTTGAAATCCATTCTAGTCGTATTAACACACTTCCAAAATTTGGAAATTCTAAAAATTACAGTCATTATATTTTTTTTATGATATTTGAACAGTTTCGTGCAACTATAAAACTTCAACAATTATGCGACGATGGAGTAAACTTAGTTTAATTACATTCGCACTTAATGACTATGCCGAAATATGGTTGTATAGCTTTCCTTCAAATTCGTTTAAAACTTGGAATGAATTTGTAAAAAATTTCTTACTCCTTAGAAAAAACAACAAAAATTCGAAATGAAATAGTAAATTTTCACCAATTTGGGGGTGAATCTTTTGAAAAATACTTTGAAAGATTTAAGGAACTTTTAATAAAATGTCAACATCATAATTTTAAAAATGGACTCTTTGACAAATTTTATATGATGTATTTAGAAATAGCTCTCAAGAAATGCTTAAATCAATATTCCAAGGAAACTTTTTAGCACAACATCACTATGTCGCCTGGAAATTTCTCAAAAAATTTGCTGAAAATCAACTCAATGGGAATGATCTAACAAGAAATCAATCTAAAGCGCACATTCTACATGATCATCATTAGCCTTAAAAGTGAAAATCGATGTGACGATAAACAAATTTGATACCGTTTTTTCATCTAATCAAACGAACCAAGTTTCTTAAGCTTAGTGTTATAAATGTAATAATCCAAACCACATCGTTGATCAATGTCCTCACTCATTAGAACAAATCAATGCTTTAACAAAGTTAGGAATGATCCGTTCTCACCAACATACAATCCCAGTTGGAGAAATCATCCTAAATTCGTTTTGAACCAAAAAAATTCAAACATGAAATTGGTTTGACCATCTCTTTTCTAGCATTTTGAAACAATTCTTCAAATCCTCGTTTCAACGAAATCAATTTCAACAAACATTTGCGCTACCTTCTCAAAACCAAGCCTACAATCTTTCATTCCTCAAGAAGACAAACACATGATATCACTTGATAAAAGTTTGGAAACTTTGGCTAAAGCTACCATTCAAAATCTTAAATCGAATAACAATTTACAAATTTGTTAACTTTGTATATGAAAACATGAGTCGATCGATTGTTAAACTCGAAATGCAAATGAGTCAATTAGCCACCATCGTGAGTGAATGGGAAAGAGGTTCGTGTTTGAGTCAACCGCTTCCAAACCCTAGGAATTAAAAGACAAGCTCAAAACAAGCTTATGTCATTCAAGATAGCTATGTGAATCAAATGAACTCTGTCACCATTTTATGATCCGGCAAACAAATTGCTAACCAAGTTATTAGTCCAAACGACTTATGGGAAGTTCCTCATGACACTTGAAAACCACAAATGATTTCGATCAACAAAATTGTCGAACCTCGAACCAAATTCTGAGCCAAATTCTTTTCCAACTTAAGTAGATCGACCTACTAAGTTTCGAGATTCGAATTTCATTTCCACATCGACTTTGACCAAAGAAACATTTTGATCAAATGGAAAAGTTTTTCGAAAGTATCAAATAAGTCAAAATGAACATTTCTCTCTAAGATATCATCCAAAAAGTTCCAACGTACGCTAAGTTTTTAAAGGATTTTTGCATTCAAAAGAGGCACACTTAAGTGCCAAATAAAGTCTTCTTAATAGCTGGTCTAAGCGAAATCTTATCTTAATCCATTCTCATGAAATACAAAAATCCTGGATGCTCTACACTCTCAAGTACGGTGGGAGACAAGAAAGTCAAAAAATGTTTATTACATCTAGGTGCTAGCGTAAAATTGCTCCCTTATTTAGTTTACTGACAACTAGGTTTAGGTGAGCTCAAACCAATGAAGGTCACCCTTCAATTGGTTTATTGTTCTATAAAGAAACTGATAGGAGAAATCAAGGACGTATTCATTAAAGTGGAAGAACTCATATTCCCTGTCGATTTGATCTTCCTTGAAACACAACTTAGAAACAATCTCACTGGCCAAATTCCTTTGATTTTTGGACGACCCTTCTTTGTCACCTCCAATGCATTGATCAACTATCGAAATGGTTCAATGAAAAGTTTCTTTGGTAACATGACTATAGATCTTAACATCTTCAATTTAGATAATCAATGAAGCAAACCATTCAACTATACTTTGCAAGTTAACCATTCATGAAAACTTCGAAAATGAAACGATTGAACTTAATAACGAACAAGAGGCAGAATATGAACAACTGTTTCATGTTATGCCAAACGATATCGAAGACATTCTTCCCTTTGAGCCTCTCGCAATTGAGTCTAAATCTCAATTGGTTTCTTTGATTAAGCAATCTCCTGCATTAGAGCTCAAACTTCTTCTGTGTTACCATAAGTACACATACTTAAGTGATAACAAAACTTTTCCCATCATAATTTCTTTTGATCTTTCTCTTGACCGAAAAGCATCTCTTCTTTCAATTCTTTCGAGAAACAAAGAAACGATTGGGTGGTCCATTGCTAATATCGAAGGAATTAGCCCTACAATTATTCAACATCGCATTCACTTAACTGATGAAGCCAAGCCTACTTGTGATGCACAACAAAGGCTTAACCCCAAACTGAAAGATGTGGTTCAAGAAGAAATTCTTAAGCTCCTAGATAACAATATCATTTATCCCATCTCTGATAGTTCGTGGGTTAGCCAAATTTATGTCGTGCCCAAATATTCTGGACTTACCGTTATCATGAGTGATGCTACCAAACTTATTCCAACCCGTACTCAAACATGTTTGCATGTTTTCATTGATTATTGAAAATTAAATGCTACAACATATAAAAATCATTTCCCTCTTCCTTTCATCGGCCAAATGCTTGAATGATTAACCGGCCATGAATTCTATTACTTTCTAGATAGTTATTTCGGTTATAAACAAAGTCCAATCGCTTTCGAAGATCAAGAAAAAATGACTTTCACGTGTCATTTTGACACCTTTGCTTATCGACATATGCCATTGGACTTTGTAATGCTTCTGTAACTTTCCAAAGATGCATGGTTAGCTTCTTTTCTGATATGATCAAACGCTTTTTAAAAGTTTTTATGGATAATTTATCTATCTTTGGAGATTCTTTTTCCAAATGCTTACAACATCTTAAGTTGGTTATAAATTGATGCAAAGAGAAAATGCTTAACTTTAACTTGGGAAAAATGCCACTTTATGGTCAAATAAGGCATATTCCTCGGACATGTCATTTCTAATTAGGGATTGAGGTAGACAGAGCAATAGTTGATCTTATTTCAAATCTACCCATTCCCAAATCTGTTATGGACATTCTATCATTCTTAGGGAATGCTGCTTTTTTTCAACGCTTTCTGAAAGACATCAGCAAAATTGCTTGACCTTTAACTACCCTTTTGGAAAAAGACGTTCCTTTCGATTTCAATTCTGATTGTATTTCCTTTTTGAACGTCTTAAAAATGAACTCATTTATGCTCCAATCTTTTGCTCATCTAATTAGGATCTTCCATTTGAGATTATGTGTGATGCTTCTGGCTTAGCAGCTGGTGTTGGACAAGGACAACACATTAACAAAATCCTTTACATCATATATGATGCTAGTTTGACTTTGAATGATGCCTGATGTGCACGTAAATGTGCATATTTTTACCACCATATTTAATCTATTTAAATTGAATAAATGATCATTTTGGGTATGTTAACTTGTTTTAACCAAAATCCATATTAATTCCAAATTGTCACATATTCATCTTCATCCAAGGGCAAAATATTCATTTTTGTGCGTATATTAAATTGTGAAAATTTACTTGGGATTTTCTATGTTGTTTTGTAGGAAATTTAGTGGATTTTACAAGTGGTTTCATTATGATATATGCATGCACAAGAGTGAAGATAAAGAAATGAAGATGGAAATAATTCAAAGGCATGATAATGGAAGACCCCACCTACCCACTTACCTTGATTTTCAATTAGGAGCTAAGCACATGATAAAAGGACATTAAAGCTTCATGTACATTTAAGTGGAGGATTAGTGGATGTTAATGATTACTTGGCCACCACACTACCTCAAGGGCAATTTGGGCATTCCCCAAAAGTATGAATTATGGTTTAACACATGTATAAATACCCCTTATGTTTCATGTAACCCTCTCCTCTCTCTTAGTCTCTTTTTAGTTAGTTTTAGGCTCAAAATAAAACCAAGTTCTCTTCTTTCTTTTCATGGCTACTTGGCTATTTCTCTTTATGTAATTTTTTTTATGCAACTTCAATACATGTTCTTTTCTTTTTCATGCTTATTTACTTTCAATTTGTAGTTTAGATTTATTTTTCATGCAAGTAGAATAGTTTTTCTTTTTATTGCTTTCTTTTTCTTTTTCTTTTTCCTTTTCTCTCATGTTGCAAGCTACATTTGTTCATATGTTAACAAATATGAGAGGCTAAAATCCTTCAATTTAGGGGTAATGAAGCTTTCTAATCATGTAGCTTCAACTTAATTTGATGTTTATGCTCTCCTTTTGTGCTTAATGAGAATGATTGAAGTGGTTTAATGATGTTGTTTAGCTTTGAATTTGATAGTCTATGTTGTTCATAACAAATAGGCTATGCTTAAACAAACAAAACACAAATTGCCTCTTCATCTACACATGATTATGGCGAAGAAGTGATTGTTGAAATTAAAATTTGATGGCTTATATGTCTAATTAATAGTTAATAGGCCATGCTTAAAATAGATTTTGCTTTCAACTTTGTTGTCATATTTTATGAGATTTAAAAGTGTATTAGTGGTTGTGTTATAGTTTGATGGTTTATATTGAGCTAATTAATAACACAAATATATCATACTTATGATAAACACATCAACTAATTCACTAATGACAAGAAAAGAGAGATTATAACTTCATTTTGTTGATTTATGTGATCTAGAGAGTGGAAATTGCCTCTAAATTGTCTTAACACTCATATTTTTAACAATTTTCTTTTGCTTGTTTTTCTTCTTTTCTAATTCTCTTCAACCTTGGTTTAATTTATTTGAATAGATTTTTAAAATCATCAATTCCCTGCGGATCGACCCATATTCGCCACGTGCTATGTTCGTACACCGTGCGCTTGCGGTTATTTTTAATTTAAATTCGTTCAACGGTTTTCTAAACCGATAGAATTTCCGTCGACGAACAAGTTTTTGACGCCGTTGCCGAGGAATTTTTTTTGATTTTATTTTTCTATTCTTCGAATTATTTTGTTTGATTTTGTGTGTTTGTTTAGTTTGTTTGTTTGCATCAAAAAAAACAAATTGTTGTGTGTTTGTTGTGTGAATTTTGCTTTCATTTGTTTGTTTTGTATTTGCATTTCTATATTAAAAAGCAATACACAACTCATTTCGAAAAAAAAAAAATTCAATTTTTCTTCTTCTACATTACAGATTTCTATTTAGTACATTTTTATTGCATTTGTATGTACATAGCATTTTGTTCACTCTACAATTCCTCTCTATTTGCTGTTCACTGTTCTTCACTCTTCCTTGCCTTCTTATTTCCTGACAGTTTCTCCTCTGCCTGCCAATACTTCACTTCGCAGCCTCCTCCTTAACTTCACCACATATCACATATACAAAACAACACCCCTCCATCATCTGTCACAATCCACTATCTTCCTCTTCGAACTTCAACATCAACTTCAGATCAACACACATTGCCTTTCTGTCACATATACATTACCATACACCCACTGCCTTTGACCACTCACCATCCCCGTCTCTGTCAACTTGCACAAACATCCTCACAAACACTGCCAATCATCGAGCAGCCGACTACTATTCTGCAAATGCCCAAATCCATCACCATACCATTGTAGTTTTCCCTTCAGACCCAACAATAAAATAAAAAAAACTGTCAACAAATTTCCAAAACTAAGAGCCTGCAAGCACCATCCATTGCCATCATCCTCAGTGACATACGACTTCACCATCCTTTAATACTCCACATCACACTCCTATCTATACATAGCAACTCTACTGCTCTGTCCACCATATAAACCATCAACATTGCAATTTGCAGCAACAACTTCTACCTCAACCATACACATCCACTTACTAGCCACCTACCATCTGAACTACCACTTCCTTTCATTCGCTTACTCCCTCTTACACACTTGCTACAATCTCCATCTCCACCATACAATACGCAGCCTGCTTCTCCTCCATCACAGTCGCACACCTCATTCATACAATACAACACTACTGGTGGTCACTACATCATTGCCACAAACAAGACTGCCAAGTTTCCCACTGTTCAATACAACTGCTCTACACACTTAATCCCATACAACACTCCATTACAACCCTACTCATCAACTACAACCGAACTCCATCTCCCCAACCTTACATACCAGTCACCGAAATCAAACGCCGAAGCAACCAAATCAGAACACTTCACATCTCTTACTATATCACCACAACCACAAAGCAAGTGCAGTTCCACATCACCACAGACACTTCACATCATCGCCATACCAAACCACGATCCAAGCTTCGGCAATGCATCGCAGCAACCCGTATCGAATCGCGAATCATCCAAGACCACTGCTACAACAATCGTGGATTTGAAACGTTGATTTTGAAATTTGCTGTTAAGTTTGCTCGAGACTTTTGATTTTTTATTTCTGCTCGAGATTTTGATTTTTAATCGTTCGGCTATTGAACTTGTGTTCGATTTATTTGGGGGTGTTTTGTAATAAGTCTAGTTTGGGTCGGGCCCTATATCTTTTAAAAAAAATTATGACAAAGATTTCATTTTGTTTTCATTTATTTTGTTTTGGTTTGTTTATTGGTTTTAATATTGAAAAAAATTGTATATATCTTATTTTTATTTCAGGTTGCCAAAGCAGATAGAGGAAGGAAGCGCTGCCAAATAACTGCTTGCTTGCAATTAAACAAAAAAAATTGATGCTTTAATCACTAGTTTTATTTGAATTGCATTGTTGTTTGCTTGCATTTGCATTTTATAAAAAAACCAAAATCAAAAACAAATATCCATTCATAGTTGCATTGTTAATACACGTTTAGTTTCTGTTTTGCATTTCATCTTAGAATTTTGATTAATAATAACGGTAGCTCTTAATTGTATATTAACAAGTTGTCTTCTTTGAACAATTTAATTTCTTGGTGCCTAGGCTACGACAGAGCAATAACCATTTATAAACATTACGGTGATTCATAAATATTATAGTGGTTGTTTCTCTGAAGGTACTTAAACCTTCGGCTGCATTGATACGGTGATTCGTTGTGCACCGATAAATGTTGTCCGTTACCTAGCTAAGAACTATCTTGTTGATTTAAGACAATTTTGTAATTATACAATTTTGGGTTAACTTAGAATAAATCATTTGTAATTAACCCTTGTATTCATTTAGCTGCATTATTTCACGCATATTTAAAAAACAAAAAAAAATTCAAAATTCAAAACTAAAAAAATTGTAAATATTCCTTTTCCTTTGAAAATTTTAAATCCTTTTTTTTTTAAAGTTCAAAAAAAAATTAAAAAAAAAACCAACATCCAAAAAAAAAACTTTTCAAAAACAAAGAAAAAATTTGAAAAACCAAAAAACAAAACAAAAATCAATTTCCCTTTTGAAAAATAAATTCCATTTGTAAATATTTTTCTTTTACAAAAAAAACATTCTTGAAAATGTCCAAGTTTCTCCACATACATGAATTTTACAACAGTTGTGAAAATCAATATAATCCATGTACTTTCACTTCAAATTCTTATGGATATTTCAACAACAACTATTATTTAAACAATTTTAATTTTGAACCTCAAAATTTTCAAAATGATGACCAACCTTCAAATCTTGAAAATAGCATTTCATCTTTACTTGAAATCGCTACACAACAAAATCAAATGATAAATAAGTTGTGTAATTCATATTTGTGCGATAACTCGAATCAAAGTTTTCAAAATAATCAAAATTTGGATGCACTTCAAAATTCAAACGATTTCAAGTATTACCCATGCCTATTCAATTTTGAACTCCAAAATGAGTTTCAAAATCAAAATGAAAGTGTGAACCAATTTGTAAATAATTTTGGCAATGGGAATAATCTCGACCATGATACAATTGAAAACTTTGGTTATCAAAAAATTCAAAGTGAAAATTTTCAAACTAATAATCATGAATTTGACTTTTTTGAGCAAATGGAAAAAGATAATGGGGATTTATTACTTGAAAAATACAAAAAAATTCATGAAAATCATAATCAAATCTCAATTTGCGAAGAATCAAATAATAATCTACCATTTATCGAAATTGACAATTATTGTTCTCAACAAGTCCAAATCGAAAATTTTCAAGTTAATAATTACAAATTTGACTTTGTTGAGAAAATGAATGAAATGTACAATGATCACATGGATTTGGTGTTCGAAACATATTTGAATCAACGTGATAAACATACTCAAATTCCAAAGTGTGACAAGTCAAGTAATAATCCACCTTTTACCCAAATCGATGATTTTCAAATAACAACTTTCGAAATTGAAAACAAAAATCTTAACGAAGTTGTTGAAAACATGGTAATTGAGTTGGATTTCAATTCTTTTGAGGGCGTGCAACATAATTTAAAATTCGATCTTCCTTTTCTCGATTCTGAAAATTTGAATACAACAACTTTGGATTTTGAAATGGATACATGTGATGAAGTTGTTGATAATCCAACGAAGGAAGATTAATTTAACGAACGCAAGTGTTATGGACTTTTCGAAAATGTGTCATTAAATTCTGATGGGGAAGATTTCGATCACCATTTTGACTTTAAAATTGATAGTTTGAAGGAAGTTTTCAGTGATAAACTTGAATTTCAATTTGGTGAAAATAAATGTGAATTTCAATCAATCGTTATATCTACCCCAAAAATCATCGAACATAAAACAACTCATAAGATTTTTAATAAAACAACATTCGTTTTTCCAAATCCACATTCGACTTCAGAATCTTTAATGGTTTGGTTTTTCGAGCTTAAGCTGAGTCTCGTATACTTGACTAGACAAATGAATCGGTCTTTGGAAGACCATTTCATTTACTTTTTGGCAATATACTTTCTGATGTCGTGTAAATACATATCATTTTCATGTAAATAATAATAAACGTTCCTTTCACTTGGGTTGACTGTGAGGACACAGTCAAAATCAAGTGTGGGGGGAGACTCATCTTCTTCTTGATTTTTCAGGATTAATTTTTCATTTTTCTTCCAAAAAATCAAAAAAAATATCCAAAAACAAAAGAAGAATTTTTCTTTTTTTAGCGCTTTTGATTTATTTTTAAAGAAACACTATAGGATAAATATATGGTTTTGGTTTATTAAATTGAAATTATTGAAAATTTATTTGTCTTAAAATAAAAATAAAAATGAAGTTTGATTACATATAATAATGGTTTAACTAGTATATATATAAGAAGATTCATACGTGTTAATTATGAAGTACATCCTAATTGAAAATC
Organism: Allium cepa; assembly: GCA_030765085.1. Taxonomy (NCBI): domain Eukaryota; kingdom Viridiplantae; phylum Streptophyta; class Magnoliopsida; order Asparagales; family Amaryllidaceae; genus Allium; species Allium cepa. Next base: position 968,714,264 of record CM060932.1, on the reverse strand, counting down.
TTTGTTTTAAAAAGTGGTTGATTTAAAGTAAAGGATGTAACATTTTTTTGTCTTCTAAGTTAAATGGTGTTAAGGTGATTTGCAAAACTTTCTCTCTCACTTAAAAAAAATATAAAGATTAAAAATAATAATATCCAAGTATTCACTCTCATTTAAAAGTCCTCACGGTTATGCATGGGTGAATTACTTGAAATATTTGATTATGTGCTTTCATACTCATTTAAAAGTCCTCACGGTTATGCATGTATGTAACACATGTAAAAAAGGAAAAAAAAGAATAGACTTAATAAAAACCACTTACGGTCGATAGGTGTATGCACGAAAGTGTGTGCACTCGCCATGCTCTGTACTCCCCTTACATAAGCCCGAAAGGCAGTGCATGGGTGGTATATCTGGCCTCAGTTTACATGAGCTAGGTGTGTAATTTTTCTTATAATGAGAGAGCAAGCAATTGAAATCCTAGCACTATTTTTACTTATTTTATTTGATTTGTTATTGAAAAGAAATGAAAATACCACTTTGATAATCAACTAAGGATCCATTTCATAGTTACACCGTGTTATTAACCAAAACAACGAGTTAAACTATAGTCTATTTGTTATAATAACTTGATTTTTATTGGAAATTTTGACGAGTAAATGGCATAAATTTTCAAGATAATAACCAAAAGCTATATTTAACTTATTTGTGTCAATTTAAATAAATCATTCGTTTGTAAATATTTTCAAAAAACTTGCAGTCATCTCTTTATAAATAAATCTTGCATTTTGTAAATATTTTCAGCCTGCATTTGGATTTTGTGGGTAGTATCCGCTGAAAACCCTCACGAGACAACACTCGTCCTATTGGGGACACCCAGAGGTTTAACTGCTTATTGCATACGCTCAATGCAATCGTGCTCCCTACGAAAACGGATTTATCATAGTTTTTCTTTATTCGAGGACGAATAAAAAGATAAGTGTGGTGGTATTTGATGTGCACGTAAATGTGCATATTTTTACCACCATATTTAATCTATTTAAATTGAATAAATGATCATATTGGGTATGTTAATTTGTTTTAACCAAAATCCATATTAATTCCAAATTGTCACATATTCATCTTCATCTAAGGGAAAAATAGTCATTTTTGTGCATATATTAAATTGTGAAAATTTACTTGGGATTTCCTATGTTGTTTTGTAGGAAATTTAGTGGATTTTACAAGTGGTTTCATTATGATATATGCATGCACAAGAGTGAAGATAAAGAAATGAAGATGGAAATAATTCAAAGGCATGATAATGGAGGACCCCACCTACCCACCTACCTTGATTTTCAATTAGGAGCTAAGCACATGATAAAAGGACATTAAAGCTTCATGTACATTTAAGTGGAGGATTAGTGGATGTTAATGATTACTTGGCCACCACACTACCTCAAGGGAAATTTGGGCATTCCCCAAAAGTACGAATTAGGGTTTAACACATGTATAAATACCCCTTATGTTTCATGTAACCCTCTCCTCTCTCTTAGTCTCTTTTTAGTTAGTTTTAGGCTCAAAATAAAACCAAGCTCTCTTCTTTCTTTTCATGGTTACTTGACCATTTCTCTTTATGTAATTTTTTTATGCAACTTCAATGCATGTTCTTTTCCTTTTCATGCTTATTTACTTTCATGTTGTCGTTTAGATTTATTTTTCATGCAAGTAGAATAGTTTTTCTTTTTATTACTTTCTTTTTCTTTTTCTCTCATGTTGCAAGCTACATTTGTTCATATGATAAAAAATATGAGAGGCTAAACTCCTTCAATTTAGGGGTAATGAAGCTCTCTAATCATGTAGCTTCGACTTAATTTGATGTTTATGCTCTCTTTTTGAGCTTAATGAGAATGATTGAAGTGGTTTAATGATGTTGTTTAGCTTTGAATTTGATAGTCTATGTTGTTCATAACAAATAGGCTATGCTTAATAAAACAAAATACAAATTGCCTCTTCATCTACATATGATTATGGCAAAGAAATGATTGTTGAAATTAAAATTTGATGGCTTATATTTCTAATTAATAGTTAATAGGCCATGCTTAAAATAGATTTTGTTTTCAACTTTGTTGTCATATTTTATGAGATTTAAAAGTGTAATAGTGGTTGTGTTATAGTTTGATGGTTTATATTGAGCTAATTAATAGCACAAATATACCATACTTATGATAAGCACATCAACTAATTCACTAATGACAAGAAAAGAGAGATCATAACTTCATTTTGTTGATTTATGTGATCTAGAGAGTGGAAATTGCCTCTAAATTGTCTTAACACTCATATTTTTATCAATTTTCTTTTGCTTGTTTTTCTTCTTTTCTAGTTTAGCATTCTCTTCAAACTTTGTTTAATTTGATTTAATAGATTTTTAAAATCATCAATTCCCTGCGGATCGACCCATATTCGCCACGTGCTACATTCGTACATCGTGTGCTTGCGGTTATTTTTAATTTAAATTCGTTTGACGGTTTTCTAAACCGATAGAATTTCCATCGACGAACAATGCCCAACTCTACTACACAACCACTGAAAAAAATCCTATAGCCATATTTTTTGTAAAAGAAAAGTTTAGACTTATTTGATAGGATCATATATCACGGTCTACAGTGACTATTCTGCTTTTAGGTACCTTTTTACTAAAAAGAATGCTAAGTTTCATTTGATTCGTTGAATCCTATTACTTCATAAATTTGATCTTATAACCAAAGACAAAAAGGATCCGATAATATCATAGCCAATCACTTGTCTTGTCTTCTGAACGCACCATCTTCTTTACCCGTCAATGAGAACTTTCTCGACAAACAACTCATTTCAGTTTCCATCAATCCATGGTTTGCCAATATGGTGAACTATTTAGTCACTAGGGAAACTCCTTCATTTTGGTACAAACAAGACAAATATAAATTTCTATCCCAAGTGAAATATTTATATTGGGACTGTCCATACTTTTTTAAGTATTGTTCAAATCAAATCATTCGATATTGCATCATGGCTAGCAAAATCAAGAGTGTTCATTTGTTCTGTCATGACCAAGCTTGTGGGGTTCGATCCTAAGAAAACTGCGGAAAATGTGCTCTAATGTGGCTTTTATTAGCTTACACTTTCTAAAGAAGCATTCAATTTTTGTAAAGTGTGCGATCATTGTAAAATGTTAGGAAAAATCATGAAAAAAAAACATGATGTCATTGACCCCAATCCTAACAATTGAAATTTTTAACTTTTAGGGAATTGAGTTTACGTGAGCGTTTCCTAACTCTTTCGGAAATCTTTATATTCTTCTTATCGTCGATTATGTTCCTAATTGGGTAGAAGTCGTTTCGTGTAAAGCGATTGACCATAAAGTTGTCATGCAATTCATAAAAGAAAACATCATTTCTATGTTTGGCCCACCACGAACAATAATAAGTGATAACGAAAAGCATTTTCGTAATCAATCTTTTCAAGCTTTAATGAAGAAATACTCGATAACCCACAAGTTATCCACTCCTTATCATCCTTAAATTTGTGGTCAAGTTGATGTTTCAAATCGATATATCAAACAAATTTTGGAGAAACTGTTAACAAAAATCCAAAAGATTGGTCTAAAAAATTGACAGATGCGCTTTGGGCTTACATAATTACTTTTAAAATTAATTTTGGGATTTCCCATTATAGATTAGTGTAAGGTAAAGCATCTCACTTACCAATCGAGCTTGAACATAGCTATGGGCAATAAAGAATATAAACTTTTGTCCTGAAAATGCTTGCAGAAATAGAAAATTGCAACTCAATGTGTTAGAAAAGACTAGGAACGACTTGTATGAAAATGCAAAAATTATGAGGAAAAACAAAAGTTTTTCATTATAAGTCAATCCTAAAAAAATGTTTTCACCAAATCGAAAGTTCTTTTGTATAACTCTCGACTTCATTTATTCTCTGGTAAATCAAAATCGAGATGGATAGGACCATATGTGGTACGAATTGTTTTTCCATATGATGCCATAGAAATAGAAAACTCTAAGGATGGATTAAATTTTAAGGTCAGTAGTCATTGTTTAAAGCCTTAATCGGAATTAGCAAGTGATCAAGAAGAGGAGCTCATGATTCTTCACGAGCCACACTCTAGTAAGGAATTTTAACCTTGTTTTGCATATATGTGTATATTCTTCTCCTTTACACTCATTATGGGGACATAATCAAAATCAAGCATGGAGGGAGTTCTCATGTTTATTTAATTTTACATAGTTTGATTTTTGCATTTTCTTTCCCTTTCTTTCAAAAAATTACAAAAACAAAAATATACATAGTAATTTACTTCTAAATAGGCACGATAGAGTAAGCATACAGTTTAGTCATTATATTGAAATTTTTGGGAAATTACTTGTCTCGACGAATAATAAAAAGAAATGCTTAATTATAAAGTAACTTTGGTGTAACTAGTATATAGGGTGATTCATATGTGATGGTTATGAAGTGTTTTCAAAATTGTAGTCTTTGTTAAAAAGTTGTTGATTTAAAGTACGTGTGTTAACATTTTTAATCTTTAAACTTAAGTGGTGCTAAGATGATTTTGCATAATTCTCTCTCCTAAAAAGATAAAAAAGGATAATAATAATAATAAACGCCTAGAATTAGGTGTCCATACATAAGTGTGTACACTTGCCATGTTCTGTACTCTTCTCACGTAAGCCCACAAGGCAGTGCATGAGTGATATATCATGCCTCGGTATTCCAAGTTAGGTGTGTTTATATAAAATACATAATAATAAACAACACCTAGAGTCAAGTGAACACATCTAGGTGTAGACACTCGCCATGCTCTATGCTCTTCTCACATAAGCCAGTAAGACAGTTCATAAATGGTATATCCAGCCTCAGCATTCTGAGCTAGGTGTTGTAAATAATAATAGTATTAATAAATCTTTTTTCAAATAGAGAGAGAGAGAGAGAGAGAAAGTAAGAATTTGAAACCCAATCATTATCCTGACTTGATTAATTTAACTTATTATACAAAAATAAATGAAGATACCACTTTGCAAACTTTGACAATCAATTAAAAGAATTTATTTCAGCCAACCTAGAGTCCAAACAACTTGATTTTTGTTGGAAATTTTGATAAGTAAAGGACTGAAATTTCCTTATGATGACCAAAACTTGTATATTACTATCTCATGTCAATTTAAAAAGTAAATTCTCCATTTTGTAAATTGAACTCGCATTCATTCATATATTTTTCATTAGGAACTTTGCATATTGCATTAGGATTTTGTGGGTAGTATCCGCTGAAAACCCTCATGAGGCCACGCTCGTCCTACAAAGGATACCTAGAGGTCTAACTACTTATTACATACGTCAATGCAATAATGTTCTCTACGAAAGTGGACTTTTCATAGTTTTACTTTATTTGAGGATGAATAAAAAGATAAGTGTGGAGGTATTTGATGTGAACATAAAAATATATATTTTTTAGTCTCATATTTAATATTCTTCTATTAAAATAAAGAACATATTAGGGTATTTTTATATGTTTTGACCAATTATAAAAGTGTTTTCAAATCATCATTTGCTCATCTACATTTGGATAAAACGGTAATTTTGTGTGTGCAGTAATTTTGCGAAAATTTATTTGCACGTTTTGATTTTATCTTTAGGAAATTGATTGCAAATTAGAAGAGGCTTCATAGATTTACGCATGCATGCATTTTGGAAGCAAAAAGAAAGAATTAATATTTTATGGAGGAGTCCACATACCCACTTGCAAATGGACCATAATTAAAATAAAAAGCATTTGTTAATGAGGATTAATTTATAGTTAATGATTACTTGGAGGCCACGTAAAGTGAAGGGTGGTTCTGGCAACACCCTAAAATATATTAGGGTTTTAGACTTGTATAAATACTCTATGTTTAGTGAAAGATGTATGTAGTTGTAGCCAACAAATAGAAAAAAAAGCTTTATTCTCTTTAATGGATTCTTACCCTTTTCTTTTATTTCATGCTTTTTTACTTTGTGCTTCTCCTCTTATTTTATTTTATTTTATTTCATGTCCCTTTTTATTTCATGCAAGTAGAGTAGATTTCTATATCGCAAATTAGTATAGATTTACTTTTATGCAATTATTAGCTCCTTTTCTCATTAATTAGCATTTACTTTCTTTTTGTTTATATTGAAATCCACTTTTGTTGAAATAAATTCAAGGTTGAAAGGCTGAACCCCTTTAGATTAGGGGTAATGAAGCTTTCATGAATCATGTAAATTGAACATGATGGTTTCATTTATATTCTCTTGTTTTTGGGCGTAATGCAAAATTTAGATGTAGATGGAAGTTTGATGTTTACAAATGAATTCAGTTGTCTATATTGTTAATCACAAATAGGTTACATTTAATCAAATATTGGCTCAAGTTACATCTTCATCTAATAATTTGATTTTGCTAATTAAGCTAAAAGCAGAGTTAAAATTTGATGTTCTATATTGCTTGATCAAAGATGGTAAATATATCATGCTTAAAATAGATTTTACTTCGACCTTCATAATCATTTTCATGAAATTTGATAAGTGGGTTTGGTTGATGAATTAAAATTTGATGGTTTATGCTATTTTATTTAATGTCATAAATATTCCATACTTCAAAGAAATGTGTCAACTAATTCTACTTGTGTTAAAAAAGAGTTAAAAAAATTATTATGTATTGATTTATATGAATTTAAGAGTGGATTTATCTCTAAGTTGCCTTTGAACCTCGTTGCTTTTATTCTCATTTTACTTTGGATTTTCTATAATTTTTTAGTTAAAAATATTTTTAAAAGTTTTGGGATAATTTGATTGAATAATTTGAAATTTTTTCTTTCTGTGTGATTTGACTCATTCCCGCATATGTACTACAATGTTGTGCATTTGCGATATTTTATAATGATAAAATTCGATGGTTTTATAATTGAAAGAAAAACCGATCTAAACACATAGCATAGGTTATTGATGGAATTTCATATTGATAAGTGATTTAAAGATGAAACCGAGTATTATTAGCTAAGTGTTTGCACTGATAAATGATTTAACGATGGAGTTGTGTGTTCTGGGTTGGGTGCTCATCATATCGAGTGTGTTGTTTAAGAGAACTATGTGTTTTGGGCTAAGCGCTAATATCGACATGTATTGGGAACTGCATATTCATTGCTGTGTACATATGATTTCATATAGAATCATATAAGACTGTGTAGGATTATTCAATAGAAGCTAATTTATAAAAAGGAATGGTTTTATATAATAAAGTATAAAAGCTGAGATGTTTGGATTGGTTATATTATATCATTCGATTATGTGACGATGGCTTAGATATTAGGAAGGATGACAATATCCTTGCTATTTAGGCTTGAATGACTTAAGGGGAATAAATTAACAGGTTCCAAGAATGGAGTAGTAGATATTAGAGATCATTGACATTTGTTTTGAAATAACCTTGAAGTTTTTGGAGTTTTAACTATGCTAGTATTTTTTTGATTTAATTGATATGGCGAGGCACTACCCCTATTGAGTTGTCCATCCCTAATATAGACGAGTGGTAAGTCGGTAAAATGATATACGGAAAAGAAAACAATGGTTGGTTATTATTAGAAAATGAATTGAGCTTGGGATTTGGGTGTGAAGGGTATTAAGTGTGAATTCTCAATTTTAATATATATCCTACATTAGATTTTGTATGAAATTTTATGAAGATAAGTATTTTAATATATTAGATGAGTTTGTAAAAGTCAAATATGGATGGACATTAAGATCATATGGCTTCGTGTTATTTATGGATGGGAAGAAGTATTCATAATTTTTTATAGATAGATATGATTTGGAGAATAAATAGTTTTGGGGAGTTGTAACTTTTGTATATCAAAGATATTCCAATTTGGATTAATAGTAAGTGTATCATGAAAAGTATTTCTGATTGGTATAGATAAAGGATTTCAATAACGGATTAGGGCTATTAAGATAAAACCTGATTTGAGGAATTTAAGAAAAGATATTTTATTTTATTTTGAGTGGGTACTAAAGAAAAATGAAGAAGTACATGGAGTGGTGTGATTTCAAATGTTCTATGGTAATTGAAAAAAAATCATTTGAAAGGTTGGGGAGAAGATATATAATTTGCACAAATAGAAGATGCGAAGGCACTTTTTGGAAAATGGTATTTGTAGGGTTCAGATATAGCTTAGAGTGAGGAGTAGATGAAATCTTTTCAATCATCCCTCGGATTGAAATTGATTGAAAATAGATTATCTATTCGAAGAAACTCTTTTGGAATATTGACTTATAGGTGTGGAGTTTACATTGCACATAGATGCATGTAAACAATGTATTATGTACTCGATCCATTGAACTCTATCGATATCTTAGGTTAGAATATTACTTAGATTTAGAATTTTGATTTCTATGGTTGTACCGACTGATTAGAATAGGATTCTCTTTTTTGGATGCCTATTGGGTTATAGGACTTAGAATGGAATGTTTGGATGATTAAGGAGGTGACAATTTGAGTGTCGAGCTTGTTGGATATTGGGAAAAGTCATATCATAAGTGAAATGATACCACTCAAGTTAGATTTGAGATTTTGATGGGATATATGTTATGTTTACCAGGTAAAGGCATCGATCATTATAGATCTGCTTAGGATGATGAAGGAATAGCATGGTAATTTAGGTCTTTCGGATTTGTTTGGGTAAACTACCATCCGCATTGAGTTGCGTTACCTTAAAAATTAGAAAGATGAATTTAACAAACTACTACTGGGTAATTTTTCTATTATGTTTGTGCATTTAGGGATGCTATGATACTGTAGTTATTTATGGGAATTTTGTGCTAAGTCTACTGATTTTTATGTATTGTGGCGCTATGGATTCGAGACAGTAGCAGATATTGCACAAGTTAAAGACATGCATGTACGTTTGTAGTTGATATTTAAGAATGAGTATATGCTAGTAGTGGAATTTGTTAGATTATTTTTGGGAAAATGATTTGGCTAGGGACAATGGAAAAGTTAAGGAGTAGATTCGACCTTTTCAATTCGATTTCTTCTCATAGCATTTTCCATTTGATTGATTATTAGTTTAGTTAATATCTAGGTTTGGCTAAATTATTGTTTGAATTCATTATTGTTTTTATTTATGTAAGAATTTGTTATGATCTTGATATGTTTTGTATGTTGCGACTTCATAATTTACTACTATACATGTGTTCACTATATGATATGATATGTGATTGGTTGTACATACATATAGATTTTATATGATCACTTTAGGATACTTGCATCATGCTTTATATGTCATATCATCTCATTCAATAAGAGGGTCCAAATGTTAGATATTCACATGTATAATGTCATATGTTATGTTCATACATAACACGATACGATGTTATGCTATTGGTTGCGAATCATAAAAGTACACGAACATCGTTATGTATGCTAATAGAACACATGCACATTTTTATGAATTTGATTTCAAAATTTATATAATATGTATGCTTAGTTTGATAGTTTTTCTGTTGTATGGATGGTTGCTTGAACAAATGGTTGAATGACTTATTTTTATGCATATGTATTTGTGTAATATAAGAGAGTGTGATGCATTTTTTATCCAATGGGAATTTCGAGGACGAAATTCTTTTAAGGGAGGATAATGTAAAATCCCAGAAAATCCATGATATTTTCGTTAAATATTGATAATACGATAATGTGAAAATAATTGAATTTAATGAACTAATTAAACATATGGTGGGGGCAAAATGGTTATTTTTCATAAGCTAGAATTTGACCATGAAACCAGCGCCATTGGGGTTGTCTTGTTTTTCTAAGCCACGTCGTACGTTTATTCATCTCGTTTGGAAGTCGTATTAAAAAAATATGAGTGAAATAAATTTTGAAGCTAATTGTGCTTTTGAATTTGAATTAAAACAATTGAGCATTTCCCTCCAACTACTTAAGAAAGAATACGTACCATTAATTCATTCTAGAAATTAACGCCATTTGTGACGACCCAGAATTTTTAACAATTTGAATAGTAATTGATTTTAAATATTCAGAGGTTAATTTTAAACTTGAATTCCAAATATCAATATTTATTTGTTAATTAAATCATTGAATTATATAGTTTAAATATTGAATTTAATAAATTGAAATTGGGTAAATTGTTGAATCATAAATTTCTAAGCCTGTTTAAAATAATTTGAAGACTTATAAAATTTATAATGATGATACTGAAGATAATAGGATGGTTGAAATTTAAATTAAACGTGACTTGTTCAATTTTAATAATATATCATTTAAATCGATATTTAAATATACCCTTCCGAGGCACAGTCTCGGAATTCGACGAAACCAGTTCCATTGGATCCGTAATAGTTAGTTATTATCGGATTTCAATTTTTGTAGCAATCAGAGTTGTCGTTTGACCATGGCAGCTCCAAACATTTCAAACTATTTTAATCAATCTAATTTAAAATTGATCGTTTTCTTTTGTAACTCGCGCATACGATTGAATTAGCTCCCGCAATACGTTCCATCGTGTTCGGAACGCAGGTAAAACCTTGTAATCACCTAACGACATAGCTCAAAAGGAGTTCGAAATTTTAAATGGCAATTAACGAGACGTTTTGGGGAGTTTTATAATATAATATAATAAATAACCAAAGATATTTTTACCCAAGCGTATTCAGGAATCCTTCTATCAATTTCTATTTCTTTCCATCCCCTTCTTATTTCTCTTAGCAGACCGCAATTAAAAAAAAAAGGGGCCAAACGAACAAATAAATAGTTCGATCGTGGAAGGCTTGGGGAAGGGGAGTTCATGGTTTTCGCGCTCGCAAGAAGAGTTTGGGGATTTTTCGAAGGTCTCGAGTACGGAAGGCTGTGGGGTTTCGCGATGCCCGATGAAGGAGGGGCGGCGAGCTTCATAGATTTGGGAAGCAGAGTAGGCGCTCGTGCGCAAGACAACGAGGAGGCGACGCACATCTTGGTTTAAGGTTTTCCTAGTGGCGACTTCAGGCCGTGATCGAATTGTGGTGGAAGGGTCGGGGCGAGACGTCGTCGATGTTGATAGGCTCGAGCGCGCACGTGGTGGTTGATGGCTAACTGTGGAGCTGCGCGTCGACGAAAGGGGTGGATGTTGAGCATGCTTGAGGAGATGGGTTCGAACCCGTTAGGTATCTATTTTGTTTAATTTAATTTAATATCTATAGGGATAAACAATAATTAATATTCGTGTATATTAGACAGGAATTTATTTAGATGAGATGTTGATATGCAGTAGGGGTTTTGACAGTTCTATTGTTTAAAAAAAAAGGGGGAAATTAGTTTATAAATTTAGATTTATTTGGTTGAATTAAATCATTAGTTAAAATTTAAATTATTAAACATTGGTTAATTGTTTGCTTAAATCGAATATTGATAAGTGGTATAAATATTTTCACAAGGTCTGAAAATTGAAAGAAACAAATCGAGATCGGATTTGGATTGCAAAATCAAAGGTGAGTAAATCTCACTCTGTCTGGTAATTATTTAAATTTATATGGTTAAATTTAAATAATTGGTTGAATGTTTAAGTTGATTGAATGTATACTGATGATGATGTGACTTTGGTTTTGATTGATTCTCGAGTTAATTGTGGATTGACTCAAAGTATATGGGGTTTTAAATTATTTTAAACTTAAATCATAAATAAGACAATGATTTCATTTTAAATTTAGTAAGGGCTTGATGTGTTGTGATTCATTAAATTAGTAGGGAATTTGAAATGAATAATTGATTGATTTAATTAATTAATGATTTGGCTTAACTAATTTAGTGGTGAAGGGTTTGAATTAATTAATTAAGTTTAAGTTAATTAATTAAGTGAAAGTAGTTCAGAATAATCATTGGATGGTTTAACAAGTAATTACTTCATGAAGTTAATAAAATAAATCAAGTATGATTAATATGGTATTTAAATTAATGTAATTAATTTAGATTAAGATAAATTAAAATATAATTGGAAATCAGTAATTCACATAATTAATGAAGTAATTAAAGATTTGTTTAATTGAGATTACTAACTTCATAATAAGTGACTTATGAGAAGATAATTAATATAAGTAATTAAGAATTAGTGTAATTGATTTTAGTTAATTAATTTGTCAGAAAAAAATTAAAGATTACTCATTGTTTTGGTAAGAATAATTAATATCGTGAATTTAATTAAAGAAAATTTCTTGGATGGAATAGGAAGATAATTAATCCAGGGTTGTTAATTAAGATGAAGGGATATCGAAGAAAAGATTGATCAGTTAATTGTATGGAATTAATTAATAAAAGAATCTAAACGATTGAGGATTGAAAATAAATTAAAATCAACTGAATTGATTTGTTTTTGATTAAGCTTTGCTTATGGATGATAGATTTGTATTGGTTGCTTTGAATGAGTTAATATCTCTGGTATGAAATGTTGCGCATTTCATTTGGATAGCTTGGGTTAGGATGACATGAGACTCGAAGATGCTGGAATCGGTATTGGGAAGTTACCCGACACCACTTCGAATTTCTTATAAATTGATATGAGAAATTGATAGGTTGGAATGAATGGATTAAAATGAATTGGATTATTTAATCTAAATTTTAGCACATAGAATTCTTATTTTGAAAATAAGTTATGACTATGACAAAGTGAGACTTTGTAAATTGATATGTGAAATCAAGGGCTGGAGATTTTATCTGAGCTTGGTATTTAGAATTGATATGTGAAATAAGAGTTGTCTATAGAAAATTGTGAATTGGATAAATTGACATATGTTACCCCGGGTTTATATAAGTTGATTTATTTGGTATTCCATGTTAGTTGGATTTACTCACGCTGGTTTCCAGCCTGACCCAGGTGTTCCTTTGGTGTAATGCCCGGGTCAGACCGAGTATTTCAGATTTTCAGGTAGGTATGTTCTGGAGCTCAGGAGGCGAGATGGATGGCAACATCGTAGAGAGTATTCCGCTGTATTTATATTACTGTTAATCTGAGACTTGATAATTGTAAATATTCAGTGACTGTATATAATGTGAAACTCTGATGTATATTAAATGTAATCGACATAAATAGTATTCTTTTGTAAGCTATTATTATTTTATTATTATATTTTATCCGCTGCGAATGTGAGTTGTTGATGTTTCTGTTCTTCTATTTCTTCTTCTTTTCCATAACTATCTGGAATTTTCGGGTTAGAAAATTTTGGGTCGTTACAGTTGGTATCAGAGCTGAAAGATTAAGCGAGAACCTTGGCTCTGGTGGGAATTACTCATTTAATAGAGTCTGTAGTACTCTAGAATGAGTTTTGAATATATATATATATATATATATATATGTGTGTGTGTGTATATATATATATATATGAGCGCGTACTTGTTATTTTCTTATAAAAGGTTTTAAATGATTTTATATAAAAATATATTTTGATATATACAAAGCAATATTTCCTTCTAATTAATATAAAGGTGATTGGTTAAAATTAAGAAGTAATATAATACAACCAAACTGAAGTCTTGAATTGGAATTAAATTAAGTAGAAATAGAAATACAACTAAATTAAAATTTTAAGTGATTGAAAATAAAATTCTAAATTTAATCCCAGAATTTGAAAATTTTGTTTCAAAGTGATGAAAAATAATAAATAAGTATTATTTGCATAATTGGGACTTGTTGGAAACAATGGTTTGTTTGAAGTTTGATTTGAATTTAAAACCAAGGGTGGTTTAAAATTTTAAAACATGGCTGGGAGGGCCAAGAAATAAATATGTATATATGTATGAATATACATGATATCAAAGATAATTGGAAATAAACTCTAAGGTGTTGAGTTTTGAGTTTTCCCTGAAGCGTGATGTAATATAAGTAATATAAGTTTTGAACTTATAAGAGGGAAAGAATTTTGAAATGTGAAGTAGGAATTCGACTTGAGTAAGGTTGATTGGATTAAGTAAATTGGAATTTAACTTGTAAAGTTAAATAGTTTATTTGAATTGGGAATTTTTATGATCTCAAAACGGGTTTGAGATTTAGAAATTGAAAATGAATGGACGTTTTATAATAAATTAGATGATATCATCCTGTTGTTAAATAAAATCTTTAAATTGAGAATGGGATTGTGTAAATAAAATAAATTTGAATAGTTAAATTATGGATTAAACTTGTTTAAGAACAGGCTTTAAACTGGAAGATAAATTTAATAATAAATTAAATATTTAAAACAAAATTGTACTGAACACTTATTTGAACCTTGAAATACATAAGTAAAGATAATTTAAAATGGAATTTGAGAATTGGATTCTGAAATTAAATTGATAATAATTCAAATTGATTGGAATCATATGAAATTATAATTAAAATTTAACAGGATTAGAATCAGCTAGAATTTGATTTAAATTTGGGAAGGAATCAAGATTGATTCAACTTGAATTGGGAATAAATAAGTCCAATGGGATTTGGAGTTATTTGAATTGGAATTGGGTCAATTTAAATGAAAATTTAAATTGAATTGTTGGGGAAGTGAACAGTTGACTCTTGAATATTTTCAATATAAATTGTTTTGATGTAAACTTATTTTCCAGGCTATTTAATATATACAACTTTTCTTTCTTAAAGCCAAACCATTTTATACATGGTTTACAATTATTTTGGAGCTATTTAATCATTTTTCAACTGTTTTCTAAACTAATTACTATTTTTCAACTATTTTTCAAATAAATTATTATTTTTCAATTACCTTAAATTTCTGGAATTATTTAACTATTTTTCAACTATTTTACAATTAATTAACTATTTTAAAGCTATTTTGTAAACTATTAATTATTTTTCAACTACTTATCTGTTTTTAAAATTTTCAAGCTATTTTCTACATATAAACTGGACGGAGTTCAAACTGTTATTGATTTAAATACCCAACTGAGATTAGAATTGAAGTGATAATTCAACGAGAATTAAGGCAATTGTAAATAAGTGAAAGGGAATTAATGGAAATGTGATTAGAATGAAAATTGATTTTTGGTTAATAATCAATGAAAATAAATACGTAGGATGTACGTATATTACTCTATTCGTATAGTAATTTGATCCAGATTCGAGCACAGAATTTCGAGATAGTTTAATCAATCCAAGTTGGGATTTTTCACTCGATTTTCGAGGGCGAACCTGGATATGGATTGTTGATTGGTTCTGCATATTCTCTATCATAGTTTTGTCTATGCAAGGAGAATGACGGTTTCTAATCAAGAAATCAGATCTGTGTCCGCACTAGGAAGTCGGGTGGACAATGCTAGTTCGGAAGTGAAATTGTGTGATCGAGTGAGCGATCAGATTAGTATAGCGTACGGATGATAAGTGTACATCATACGGATTTGAATGAAATTGATATTGGAAAGAGAAATTAAAGTGGGATATTTGGTTTTGAATAAACAAAGTTGTATATCTTTGTTATATGAGATAAATCTCCCCTTGTTGAATTTATTGCTGGAAGAAAAATGTTTTTGAAATGTTTGAAGTATAAAAAGGGATTTTATACAAGTTTGAAATGATCCAAAGTTTTAAAAATTATATATATTTTTGAATATATATAAAGGATCTTATGAAGATTTTAGAAAAGGTTTTGAGAACCTTTGGATTTGGAAAGACCTTTGATTTTGGGTAAAATCACAATTGGAATTTGGAAAGCCTAATTTTGAGACTTATCGATTTTGGAATAATCACTTTTGTGTAAAGGAGCTTTGTATGATATCATACTAGGTGTATGATTTGAAGATACTATATGTGCATAGTATAAAATGTTTTGATGATGGCTCTGGGGAAAAAGGCACTTCCTTGAAATGAACTTCTTAGGAGTGCCACCGGGTGGTGCTGCCTTGTGCCCCAAGGGGGGTTCTAAAGTTGATCCTGTAAGGAGTCCGGACAAAGCTAGTTCCTGAGGATTATGAGTAATGTAGACCATAGCGAAAGTCGTGTGTGCCGTTGAGAGCCAACAGTCTGCGTTTGATTTATATCGGTAGACTGCGACCTATGGTATAACATAGCTGAAGTCGTGTATGCCGCTGAGAGCCAACGGTCTGCGTTTGATTTTATATCGGCAGACTGCGACCTATGTAGAAGTGGAGAGGTTTCATTTCGACAAGGAAAATCAGAGGCCGCTGAGAGCCTTCAGTTACATGGACTTTTGCTGTGATGGAAACGTAACCCTAGATGTAACTGTGATCTGTTGTGTGGGATCCATGGCGTAATTGAGAGGCCACGGAGAGCCTGCAGTTGCATGGACTTTTGCTGTGACGGCAACATAACCCTGGGATGTAACCGTGACCATGGATGGGGGTGATGATTTCCAGAGCATTCTCACCATGGATATTTCCTCTATTTCAAAATGCTTTCAATATTTTTAATAAAATTATTTTCCAAGTATTTTCACTGGGAGTTGAAAACGGGTTTACCAAGTACTTATAGATTTTCAGTCCTACGCCTGATCAACGTATGACTGAATTTCTGTGAGAACAAGGATGGACTAGTTGAGACATCGGGTTGTAAGAAATATTTTTATAAAAAAAGCTATTTTAATTTGTATTATCTGAATTTAAAGGCATTTCTCAGTTTTAAAATAAAGGGAAAATCCAAACTGGGATTATAAAATAAAATTGGACTCGGGAAAATTTAAATGATGTGATTCTTTGAAATAAAATCGAATCTTGATATAAAATTGGAAGTAAGTCAATTGGAAAAATAATTATTTGATTGAGAAGGTTAATAAAAATTTAACTCGGTTAACTAAAATGGATTAAATAAGAAGAGATGGTGTAAAAATAAAATTTAGATGGATTGGAAAGTGATAGTTTGAATTGCAAATAAAATTCAAGTGATTTGAATAATATTTAACGTAATTTGCAAGTAAATTTGATATAATGGAAGTGTTGTCGAATGAAATGAAAGTGAATAATAATAAAAATAGTTTGGGTTGCAAACAAAACCCAAGTGAGTAGAAATAAATTTAGAATGGTTTTGTATAAATATAATAAATTTGGAAATGAATTAAGTAGATGAATTCAAATTCTAAAATGAGGTGAATAAATGAGTTAATCGAATTAAGTAATAAATGGTTGGAGCCTGTTGAATAAAAATTAAATCAAAGCTTTAATTGGAATTGAGCTATCAGAATGAACTTGAGTTTGAGGTATATTAATTTGAAGTAAGATTACTTTAGTCAACAAAAGCTTGGTTTCGAGAAGAATGAAGACCATTAAATGAAAGTCTGGGCTAAATTAATTTGGAAATGGTTGTTAATTTATTAATATTGAATGTGCTAAGTTTAGTAAATTGTTCTGAGTGAATCCAAGGGTGAGATAAAATAAAATGCAATGATTGGTAGGTAGATAATTTAGAAATGAAATGGAATTAAATACAGAATGAGTTAAAATTAACTTGAAGTAATTAAATTTCTGTGAGCTGTTAGAGATTAAATAAATTGGTTTTAGAATTAATTGAGATGAATATGAGCATGTTTGGATTAGAAATAAATTGAATATAAGAAAACGAGTTGAAAACCATTAAAATTTAATGAAACGGCTTATGAATTAGTTGAAAGCAATGGAATTAGTTTTGAAAACATATAAATTGCTTGTGGAAGTTATTTTGAATGCATTCTTTTAGAATTCAAGTGTTACAGTTGTTTAAAGTAAGGTAAATATTATAAACTTCATATATATGGTACTTATATGTTTAAATTGAGTAAGTACATGTACCCGAAGGCCGTTTGGCTGGATTTGGATGCACTAATTGCTAAAATTAATAAGCTGCTTGCTTAAAATGCTAAATAAGGTACGCCTACGCAATAAAAATAGGAAATATGAACTGTTTTTGTTTTTTTCCGACCGGGTGGGTCGATGTATATATATTTATATCTCTTGTCAAATTGCAAAAGCTCCTGTGTACAAAGGAGACTCTGCCAAAAAAAATCGAAAATTTTGGGAGTTAGAAAAATTTTGAAAATTTTTGGGAAATTTTTTTTAAGCAATTAAACGATTTTAAATATGAACCAGTTATAAATAAAAGATAAAATTTAATACTCAGAAGTGAAGACAAATTAAAATCATATGGAAATAGGAAAAACTAAATTGAAATAAATATGAAACCTATGTAAGGAAATGTATCAAAATGATTGGAAAGGTTATGATTGGATATTGTTGTTAAATAGAATATGCAAGTATTAAAGGGAAAGGAAATTGGATTTGGTTCCAAAAGATAAAATTGAATTGCCCGACTAAAAGGTATGTATTTAAATTTCTGAATGAAATTGGATTGGGTTTTTGATGTAGCCACTTGGCTTTTGTTTTCTTTTGGTATTTGGAAGCCCGTAGAGGCCTTTTGTAGTTGTACCGAGCTAGTCGCGCAAAGGAAACGCTGGCAAAATTTTCTGGGAATTAGAGAGTTAGAAAAATTTTGAGAAAATTTTGATAATTTGAAATTTGGTTTTAAAATTGAAATTTAAATGATTGAGAAGAGGGTATTGTTTGATACTATAGAAGGTTTTGGGAAGTTGGTTAAGGTGATAGTAGGTCTTTAATAAAGGATAGTTGGTAGGATGTTAAATTGCGAGTTTTGGGAATAGTAAACGGGTATCGGACCATTCTTCCTAACTAGTAATTTCGGGGACGAAATTCTTTTAAGGGGGAAGGAATGTGACGACCCAGAATTTTTAACAATTTAAATTTGAATAGTAATTGATTTTAAATATTCAGAGATTAATTTTAAACTTGAATTCTACATATCAATATTTATTTGATAATTAAATCATTGAATTATATAGTTTAAATATTGAATTTAATAAATTGAAATTGGGTAAATTGTTGAATCATAAATTTCTAAGCCTGTTTAAAATAATTTGAAGACTTATAAAATTTATAATGATGATATTGAGGATAATAGGATGGTTGAAATTTAAATTAAAGGTGACTTGTTCAATTTTAATAATATATCGTTTAAATCGATATTTAAAAATACCCTTCCGAGGTACAGTCTCGGAATTCGACGAAACCAGTTCCATTGGATCTGTAATAGTTAGTTATTATCGGATTTCAATTTTCGTAGCGATTGGAGTTGTCGTTTGACCGTGGCAGCTCAAAACGTTTTGAACTATTTTAATCAGTCTAATTTTAAATTGATCGTTTTCTTTTGTAACTCACGCATATGATTGAATTAGCTCCCGCAATACGTTCCATCGTGTTCGGAACGCAGGTAAAACCTTGTAATCACCTAACGACATTGCTTAAAACGAGTTCGAAATTTTAAATGGCAATTAACGAGACGTTTTAGGGAGTTTTATAATATAATATAATAAATAACCAAAGATATTTTTACCCAAGCGTATTCAGGAATCCTTCCATCAATTTTTATTTCTTTCCGTCCCCTTCTTATTTCTCTTAGCAGACCACAATTAAAAAAAAAGGGCCAAACGAACAAATAAATAGTTCGATCGTGGAGGGCTTGGGGAAGGGGAGTTCATGGTTGTCGCGCTCGCAAGAAGAGTTTGGGGATTTTTCGAAGGTCTCGAGTACGGAAGGCTGTGGGGTTTCGCAAGGCCAGATGAAGGAGGGGCGGCGAGCTTCATAGATTTGGGAAGCAGAGTAGGCGCTCGTACGCGAGACGTCGAGGAGGCGACGCACATCTTGGTTTAAGGTTTTCCTGGTGGCGACTTCAGGCCATGATCGAATTGTGGTGGAAGGGTCGGGGCGAGACGACGTCGACGTTGATAGGCTCGAGCGCGCACGTGGTGGTTGATGGCTAACTGTGGAGCTGCGCGTCGACGAAAGGGGTGAATGTTGAGCATGCTTGAGGAGATGGGTTCGAACCCGTTAGGTATCTATTTTGTTTAATTTAATTTAATATCTATAGGGATAAACAATAATTAATATTCATGTATATTAGACAGTAATTTATTTAGATGAGATGTTGATATGCAGTAGGGTTTTTGACAGCCCTATTGTTTTTTTTTAAAAAAAAGGGGAAATTAGTTTATAAATTTAGATTTATTTGGTTGAATTAAATCACTAGTTAAAATTTAAATTATAAAACATTGGTTAATTGTTTGCTTAAATCGAATATTGATAAGTGGTATAAATATTTTCACAAGGTCTGAAAATTGAAAGAAACAAATCGAGATCGGATTTGGATTGCAAAATCAAAGTTGAGTAAATCTCACTCTGTCTGGTAATTATTTAAATTTATGTGGTTAAATTTAAATAATTGGTTGAATGTTTAAGTTGATTGAATGTATACTGATGATGATGTGACTTTGGTTTTGATTGATTCTCGAGTTAATTGTGGATTGACGAAAAGTATATGGGGTTTTCAATTGTTTTAAACTTAAATCATAAATAAGACAATGATTTCATTTTAAATTTAGTAAGGGCTTGATGTGTTGTGATTCATTAAATTAGTAGGGAATTTGAAATGAATAATTGATTGATTTAATTAATTAATGATTTGGCTTAACTAATTTAGTGGTGAAGGGTTTGAATTAATTAATTAAGTTTAAGTTAATTAATTAAGTGAAAGTAGTTCAGAATAATCATTGGATGGTTTAACAAGTAATTACTTCATGAAGTTAATAAAATAAATCAAGTATGATTAATATGGTATTTAAATTAATGTAATTAATTTAGATTAAGATAAATTAAAATATAATTGGAAATCAGTAATTCATATAATTAATGAAGTAATTAAAGATTTGTTTAATTGAGATTACTAACTTCATAATAAGTGACTTATGAGAATATAATTAATATAAGTAATTAAGAATTAGTGTAATTGATTTTAGTTAATTAACTTGTCAGAAAAAAATTAAAGATTACTCATTGTTTTGGTAAGAATAATTAATATCGTGGATTTAATTAAAGAAAATTTCTTGGATGGAATAGGAAGATAATTAATCCAGGGTTGTTAATTAAGATGAAGGGATATGGAAGAAAAGATTGATCAGTTAATTGCATGGAATTAATTAATAAAAGAATCTAAACGATTGAGGATTGAAAATAAATTAAAATCAACTGAATTGATTTGTTTTTGATTAAGATTTGCTTATGGATGATAGATTTGTATTGGTTGCTTTGAATGAGTTGATATCCCTGGTATGAAATGTTGCGTATTTTATTTGGATAGCTTGGGTTAGGATGGCATGAGACTCGAAGACGCTGGAATCGGTATTGGGAAGTTACCCGACACCACTTCGAATTTCTTATAAGTTGATATGAGAAATTGATAGGTTGGAATGAATGGATTAAAATGAATTGGATTATTTAATCTAAATTTTAGCACATAGAATTCTTATATTGAAAATAAGTTATGACTATGACAAAGTGAGACTTTGTAAATTGATATGTGAAATCAAGGGCTGGAGATTTTATTTGAGCTTGGTATTTAGAATTGATATGTGAAATAAGAGTTGTCTATAACAAAGTGTGAATTGGATAAATTGACATATGTTACCCCGGATTTATATAAGTTGATGTATTTGGTATTCCATGTTAGTTGGGTTTACTCACGCTGGTTTCCAGCCTGACCCGGTTGTTCCTTTGGTGTAATGCTCGGGTCAGACCGAGTATTACGGATTTTCAGGTAGGTACGTTCTGGAGCTCAGGAGGCGAGATGGATGGCAACATCGTAGAGAGTATTCCGCTGTATTTATATTACTGTTAATCTGAGACTTGACAATTGTAAATATTCAGTGACTGTATATAATGTGAAACCCTGATGTATGTTAAATGTAATCGACATATATAGTATTCTTTTGTAAGCTATTATTATTTTATTATTATATTTTATCCACTGCGAATGTGAGTTGTTGATGTTTTTGTTCTTCTTTTTCTTCTATCTCTTCTTATTTTCCATAACAATCTGGAATTTTCGGGTTAGAAAATTTCGGGTCGTTACACCATTTCTCTTCTTTTTCCTCATTCTTCCTCTCAACCCACTTAGAATCAAATTATCATATCTGTCTCATAAGTCAATGAAATTTTACGAAATATGGGGCATTGCAAAGCTGCTGAAGAGGTTAAGACCTAGAATAAAGGTGAAGCGAAATTTTGGAGTTAGGAAGTGCAGGGGCCTAGACAGCGAAGGAAAATGATGAATTTACATGCACGTTTTTCAAAATTTAACGTCCTTCTTCAAAATAAACATCTCCTTCTCTTCTCAACAAATTTACACAAAACTAGGGATAAATCGAAGCATGTGGAGAGTACTTCACAAAGTATGAGCTTGATGGCAGAAATCGAAGGTTCGGTTGTGCAGAAGGGCTGAATAGTAAGGATATTCCATAACGCATTCTTCGACAATGTCAAATTACAAATCAACATATCTTCTTCATTTCAAAACGGAATTTAGTGACTCGCTACTCTAAATGACCATATGGATGAGGACTACAATATGGAAAGGGATTTGGTGCAAAAATGGAAGTTCCTGGTAGGAAAATGGAACGATAGCAAAGGCAGGTGCAAACTTTGGATGTTTCGGTTAATGTGTCTTCTTCGATACTTGTATAATGCTTTGATAATGGTGTAGGATGCTTTAAAGCTATCCTAGGATTAAACATTAAAGTGAAGTTTTTTCAAAATGATGATATCTAAACTTAAGAAATATAATTACGCAATTTTCTTTTTAGAAAACTTCATAAAATATAATTTTGACGCTAATCCAAACTGAAACCTATAGAAATTATAAATTGATGGTACGAACATATTAGAACACTAGAAAACTAGTAGATAATGTATACATAGGATGTAGAACCTTCAGAAACATGAAATAAGTAAATAGATTGAAATCTGGAATCAATTTACCCAAAAAATAAGAAATAATCCAATAACTGGAATATACACCAATGCGTGCACATGAGTCCTCCAGTGAACGACCCAGTTGTGTTATTCTCGAGCGTTTGACTGCTCGAATCGAGATGCATTGTTTTAATCTTTTGCATGTTGTTCTTTAGTGATTCAATGGTGGAGACTAGACACGTAGGGCTGCTGTATGGATGCGCAGTTTGATGTTGACAATGAAGTATGAATGTCGAAAATGTTGCTTTGAAATAATAGGAAAACATTTGGATCATGTTTGGAAGTTTAGCTTGATAAAGACGATGTATTGATATAGTGTTTTTAGATTTGGATAGATAAATGCATATATAGAATCTTGACGATAATGGTGAGACACGAATGTAGTATGTATGGCTTTGAATTGTACAGATTGACGATGTGCTGTATTTAGTTTTGGCGATGAATGAATACTTGAATCATATAGCACACAAGGTGGATCCTTGATTCATGGTATTGACATGCATTTTTCTATAGAGGAACGATGCTGTCCAAAAGAGTTTTGATGTGGACAAAAGTCGACCTATAGCACACATGCGGGGATAGGCGCGTGTCATATACGTATTACTATCCTTTCCTCTGGTACTGGGACCGGATGGTAGCTATAGTCCTATAATCCTTTATTACAGGTGGCGAGATCGGATTACTTAGTCGTGAAATCCTTACTGTTGGTGGCGGGACTGGATTTTGTATAGGGGACCATTTACCAAAGGTATTCGTGACCAAATAAAACTTAGATAGTATAATATTATTCAATAGCATGCGAGGTGGGTCCATAAAGTATTATACTTTAGGCTTAAATCGTTATACCACTGTCATAGTAGTATACCAGTATTAGATTGGCCCCACTCATTCAGGCATATGTCCGACCCAATACTTTATTTTTCTACCTATACTGTTCATGTTGAAGGATTCTAGAGACATGATGTACCAAGAAGCGAGACCTATATATTATAAGTATTATATGTAAAAGTTGGATAAATAATTTGTATCTTAAAGACATGATGTGAAGTATGTGGAGTTGATTTGGGTTTGGTTCATACAAACATATGTTGTGGTATCAGATATGTAATTAAACATATTTATACGTTTGTGTAATATGATATTTTGAGTGGTAATTTTTTGTGAGAATTTGAAATTTATCAGTTAATATAGTTTTATTTTATGCTCTCTATGTATCAATATGTTCTCTCTTCCAATGACTCGTAGTTTCGGGACTTCATTGTGTAGTTGCGGGCTTCTGAAATGGTGGGTTGTTACACAGTCATTGGTAGTAAATCTAACAAAGAATGTATGGATTCATTGAAGTTTGTGGAGCCAATCCCGATGAGTGGATCAAGAAAGGGAGTTATTTCAATAGAATCCATTAAAGAAGCAGAAGGTGGATGGGATAATTGTGATGTTGTACGTGGTATGTCTGCCACTATGCTATAAGGCTTTGGAAGCATGGACAAAGCATATGTTGGAAACCCCAACAAATTTCACTATACAATCTAGAGAAAATGGTTTCATTGTGGTTAGGTTGGAGAATAAATGTGATTTCAATAAGATTTCTGAGGAAGGGCCATGGTTCTTTGAAAAAAATCTAACCATAATGAAAAATCTTAACCTGTACATGAAAACAAACAGAGATTTTCTTAGAGGCATGCCAACATGGATCAGATTGCCAACGTTAGTAAGTTTAATAGGAATCCCTTTGAAATTGGATGAGGTAACTATGAACAAAACTAGATATCTTTTGTGTAGATTCCAGTAGATATAAAAGCATAGTTTGGATTATCAAGTGTGTTGGAAGCGGTTGGGAGGATGGAGAAATTTTTTAAACAAGAGTTTATTTATGAAAATCCATCGTCTAGGTGTGAGAATTGTTTGTTCATTCGAATCTTTAAGTAACAATGTCCAATAAGTAAAGCATGGGTCCCAAAAGCTTTTTATAAAAGTTGCAAAGAAGAGAGGGAGGTAGTAAGGGTGGAAGAAGATGACGTGAAGGAAGATGGAGAGATGGAGACAATGGCAAATGTGAAGGAAGTCAAAAAAAAAACTCCAATGACATATAAATTAAATAGTGAAAGTGAATGGAAGGTGTTAAAGGAGGAATCAGAAGGTAGAAAGAAGGAGGAACCTGTTGTGACCGGTAGTGGAAAAGAAGAAGAAGATCCTGCTATAGCCTTGAGTGAATTGGAGGAAGTAATTAAGCAACTAGGCCAAGTGAAAGAAGCGATTCTTAATGGAATAAAGGTTGTAAAACTATAAAGTGCTGGCAAAGAATGCACAAGTGAAGTCTATGAGATGGAGGAGGACATGGATCCTAGTAAAGAGAAGGGGGGGATTTGGAGAATGAGTCCTCAGTTAATGAGGAGGGGGCAACGCTTAAGAAATTCGAATAAATCCAAGTCACCGCTTTACACATTCGCAACAAATGGTAGATGTGTCCATCGAACTCATCCAGACCAACTTAATGCCATCAGCGACTCCAAGTAATCCAGTGGATGAGCATCAAACTTACCAATAGTCATTTAAGGATCCTTCCTACACAACTCTTTATCAAATAATGGAATTTCAAATTCTTCTCATAACAAATTCTTTAGTAAGCGAAATGCTAATTTTTTTCTGAAGAAAAGGTGAAAGAGAGAAGCAAGGAGGCAAAGAAGAGGCAATGTTACGAGGATTTGCATGAAAAATCAGGTGATATTTCGAACCCTGAAAATGCACCAACACTACTAGAAATACAGTATATAGCCACGAAAGGTTTCCAACGGCCGCCAACGGGGGTTTCCAACGGCTACCAACGGCTCGTTATTTTTATAACTTGCCGTTGGTAGCCATTGGTAGCTGTTGGAAATAGAGTCGTTTGCGGCCGTTAGAAATATTCGTGTAAACCTGCAGCAAGGCCGAGCCTGATTCATTATTACCTTCTTCTCCAAATTCACCAAAATCCTTCCTCCACTCCTCCTCCTTTCTTCCTCCCAGCTTCCCCATACAATCGGCAGCCGCTCCGACGCCATCAATCAACGCCAGCACCCTCTCTCCATCCACAGACATCTCCAAAATCAGGTTTTGCCTAAAACCCTAAAATTTTAAATTTTTCTAATTTTGTATTAGTTTGTTGTTATAGTTGTATCTAATGGCCTATTGATTGTTTATTATACCAAACTAAGTGCTAAGTACAATTATTACCATCCAAATGTCCAAATTGTTGTGTATATATATTATGCATGTATATACATATGTTTATAATTTAGTGTAAATGCGCATTTGAATTAGCATTAAATTAGTTAGGATTGATTTAAATTAGCATTAGATAAATAAGTAT
Source organism: Allium cepa (assembly GCA_030765085.1). NCBI lineage: Eukaryota > Viridiplantae > Streptophyta > Magnoliopsida > Asparagales > Amaryllidaceae > Allium > Allium cepa. Next base: position 968,688,057 of record CM060932.1, on the reverse strand, counting down.
ATAATTTAGTATATATATACACATGAATTATATATTTTGTGAAATAGTAAAAATCACATAATTTACTATATATTTAGTAAAGTAGTAGAATATAAATAAAATAATGCATAATATGCTTTATTTTATATATTTAATAAAAATGGTAACACATAAACAAAATTAAATCCCTTAGTGAATTTTTGGCCCCGTCTGACAAGTGTTGTATATGATCGTTGTATGAATATTTTTTTTTTATTGCAAAACAGATATTCATATTCATCTGATACAATATCTGTTGGATTTGTTCCTGTATTGGACAAGTTACAAATACTATAAAGTAATTACGTTTCGTAAATCATATCGTTATAAACGGTTCATAAAATTTTGACGGCACACGCATCACATATCATCATCATTACATGCACTACCAATTAAAAATGACTTTATTACATGCACCACATATCATCATCATTTTATCTATGTCTATAAATAAAAATGTAACTTTCAACAGGTATTATGTCAGGCTCCAGACGTCGTAGCTCTTCTTGCTCTGCCGGCGAGAGTAGTGGCGAGCCTCCGGCTCGACCACTTGTATATTTGCAGCCGAAGGCTGATGGACCGTAAGTATCAAAATTAAAATGATAACAATATAAATTTGTTCATACATATATATACTTGTCTAAAGCTTTGTTTCATATTTAAAACAGGGGATTTGATTTGGAGCCCTCAGGAGTTGTGCTTGGCATTTCCAAACAATCATATATTAGCAGGATGACAGATTGTTGGCCTAAGTGGAGTAAGATCCCTGACCAAGTCAGGGAGGCCATCTGGCAGGATTTTCTGGTGAGTTTATACCACTTTACTATATGAATAAGTATAAATGTACAATTAGTAATATTTTTCTCTTTGTACAAAGGAAAGTGGACTTGGCGGAGCCCGATGACGCTATGGTCCAGCGCCACTGGAATTCGAAGATCGCCAAAAATTACAGGAAGGTAATGTCAGCTCTTAAAAAATCGAGGAAGAAACCGAACTGGATGAGGGCTTTCGTATGGGATTCTTGGATGAGTTGGTGGGAGACCGACGAGTTCAAGGTAAATCTACCAAATATATAGTTAATTATATCGCAATTAATAAATCTAATATTCAATTTAAATTGCAGGTGGAGTCGGAGAGGAACTCCGCCAATAGAAGTAGGAATCCTGTAACGCATCGTGGCGGATCCAAGTCTTTTCAGAATCACCGTGAGGACTTGGTAAATTTATTAATTACGAATCTAAACCGTTATTACATTTTGTATATTAATCAGTTCAGTAATTAGCTATGAAAAATTAAAATATATAAATTATTTATTGCAGGAAAGATCGCTTGGACGTCCCGTGTCTATGATGGAGGTATTTACCCACACCCACGCCTCAAGACAAGTAGACAATGATGGCAATATTACATATAAGCGGAATGAGGATGATAAGACGACAGCTGCATATGTATACATATTTTAAATCTTATTTTATTTATATCGATAAGTTTAAATCCTATTCTACTACTTTTAACCTGTAATTGTTTTTTATTTTAGGCAAAGTTTCAGGTGGCACGGGCAGAGCTGCTTTTAGAATGGGATCGCGATGAGTTGACGGTGGAGGAGCAAAACAATATTTTCGACGTTACCATGGATCCGACGCAGCGTAATAGGCGTTATGGCTATGGAAACCAAGCGGTAATCTTATAAACATTGCAATAATATATTTAATAAATTAACCTTCAGGTACACTATACATATGATGATTTCTACCTGAGTTAAATCTAACATATACGTGATTTACCATTCTGCACCATTATTATTTAATAAAATATGCATTTCCTTGTGGTATATGCATTGCTTAAGATCACGTCATTTACGTTTCTATATTTTAAAATATGCATTGCTTAAGAAAATAATTATAATACAAATGTGAACATCTCACATTCTATTTGCATGTTAGGGCAGCTCAAAAGGCGTGTGACAAAGTAGAAATAAAAGATCTTAGAGCCATGGTTGAGCGGTTGCAAGTGCAGGACTGTCTTCGCGCTATACCAATGGAGCAGGTGAATCAACGTTTAGCGGAGTATGCGCATAGGCATGGTTCCTTCCCTTCGTCGTTAGGTGCTTTTGGAGGTGAGGATGATGCCTGAGAGGTATGATGATTTTGTCTTTGTGTTTGGTTATTGCATATATTGACTTTGAGGTGGTGAGGATTGTGTTTGATGGTTATTGTGTATATATTGAATTTGAGGTGGTGAGGTTTAAGTGTTTGCATTGTATTTTCTGACTTGAATATGAATTGGAGTTGGTGTTGGTGAGGGTTTTGTTGTTTATGTACATATTGACTAGTAGTTTGGTTTGAAAATGTAACGTTTGATGTTAATTTTTGGTTGTTTATATTGTGGTATAATGTGTTGGATATGTGATATATATATGTGTGTGTGTGAAATGTAGTGGAAATGGAGTGGAAATGGATATATATTGATTATTTGTGGCTGGAAGGTGAATGGCTTGCTGTTATTAAAAAAAATTCAACCAGATTAGCAACGGCTACCAATGGCTATTTGGTCATTTTATTGCAACGGCTTCCAACGGCCTCCATCGGCTATATGCCATTGGTAGCCGTTAGAAATACCATTGGAAAGACCCCGTTGCATCCGTTGGAAAGCATGAACGCTATTCCAGCGGCTTTTCCAACGGCTACCAACGGCTTGATGCCGTTGGAATAGCCATTCTTTTTTGTAGTGCAAGGAACCTTGCTAGAAACATTAACAAGAAAGAGGTTGTCAAAAAAGATCTACTAGTAAAGAAGAACCCTACATGGATAGTGGAGAACAAAGATAAAAAGGAGGAGAATAAAAATGTCATACTACAGGATAGAAAACTTAGAAGTAGAACCAAGATCTTTACATGTTAATATTAAGATGGAAAATTAGAGGGTTTCACAAGCCCAATAGGACATTAAAGACAAAGAAAAGCAAATACGAAGTTAATTGTGTAGGTATCTTAAAGAACAAATTAAGATCTCCAAAAATTTATCTGTAAGGTATAATTTTGGGAGGAGAAGAGAAATAGTGAGTAACGTGTCATGTTATTTCAAATGCATAATATTGGCGATTACTAATAGAGAGGTATGTGACTATAATATTATAAGGATGAATGATCATCATTTAACTTTCAAACTCATAAATTATGATGGGTGCAGAATCAAATGCTCTTTTATATATGCTCTAAATTTTGACTATCCGAGGAACAAGTTATAGTTAAATGAGAAAGATGATTCTTTCCGAATATTTCGCCTTTGGGTGCTACTTAGATATTCTAACTGTATACGAAAAGCAGAGGGAAGCATAAAGGTGCTTATGTCCCGTTTAGCAAGTTGAACTAACTTGGTGTTATGATGTATAAAGCAGGTTTAAGTGATTTAGAGATAAATGATTTCTAATTTACATGATGGTCAGAGCCTAATAAGAATATTCTGAGTAAAATAGACAAAACATTAGTCAATTTAGAGTGGAAAAGATCATTCGGTTCTTCTTCAGCTATCACACTCCCTATGAGTGTAAGTGATCATACTCAATTTTAGATTCCTTGGTTAAATAGCATCAAACTGGTAGTTGATTGTTCAGGTATATGAATCATTGTAGCTAACATGAAGATTATGACAGTAAATTTGAAGAATGTTGGACTTTTGAGTGTGAAAGCCGACCAATATTTAGACTTTTACAAAAGCAAAAGAGTATCAAGGAAGTTCTGAAGGGATGGAGTAAAGACATGAATATTACCAAAAAGGAAATGGAACATTGCAAAAGTAAGTCTGAGGACCTTCAAAAGTGATTGGATCAAAGCAAAGACAGAGGTATTGGAAAGGAGCTGTAGGAGATGAAGATAAAATTGGAAAAAGCTCTGCTAAAGAATATGTGGATACTAAACAAAAATTCAAGTGTGACGGCTACTCCCGAGGAATGAGGTGACACCCTTTTTCAACTTAGGAATGTCAGAAATGAGGAATTAGGTGAAATGGATGGACAATCTTAAAAGAGACGGAAAGCTAGACATTGATAAGAATGTCTTTACAAGTAGAGCCATTGAATTTTATAATAAATTGTTTAATCAAAATTAGAGATATTTGTCCGGAGAATAGTTTGCGAGAAGATCATATTGGAATATGGATAAAACTTCATTAACGGTCAATATATGTTTATGAAGTTAAACAAGCCATTTTTAGCGTTAGTGATGGAACTTTCCCTAGACCAAATGCCCACACAATTTTCAAAACTTCATCTGTTATCTCATCTAATTTATATAATAAACATAATGCTTCTTCCCAAGTAACTTCATAAGATGTTGCTTTGTCGTCCTACCTTCCATCTCATCAATTTTCATTTAGGACTTGGCATTGTAGACAATCTTCAACTTTTGGAAGGATTTCTTTTTTATTCCAATAAAAGCATCTCTAGGTGCCACACCGACAATGGACATATTTTTTAAAATCTTTTTGTTCTCCCTCTACAACCATTTCTTGAAGCAAATAGGTGACAAACCAAACTATTTGGCAATTTATTATTATGTCAACCATAATGGACATCAACACCCCACCTATCTTCAACTAAGTAAATGCCTTTAATTAAGAATATGCATTAGCATTTCCTTATCCTGCATTGATCATGTCTTTTCACATTTTCTTTTATAGGTTTACGAGTATGGTGGCACGTCCGTTGGACGTGTGCCAAGAAGGAAGGGTGAAAATTTTGTGTGCGCTACAGTTATGGTAGTGAAATATACACACACAGAGACACATACATATATATGTACACAAATATATGTTTGAATAAGATATGTTTATAAGGTAATGTTTATAAGGGTGAAAAGTAACAGATACTGTAAATTTAATTGTTTATAAGGTAATGTTTGAATAAGATATGTAGATTCTAAATCCTTCTTTTCCCTTCTTTTTCCTTTTCGGGGACGAAAAGTTTTGAGTGGGGGAGAGTGTAACGACCCGTAAATTTCGACAATTTAAGTTGGTTAATTTAATTAAGATTTTGTAATTTAATTTAAAACGAGATGAAATATAAAGGGTAAGTAAAACTAAATATTAGTATAGGGAATAAATCCTAATAAAGGTAGTAGTGAGAGCATACACTTTGAAATTTTTTTATATATGAAAGGTAAGCAGTAAAATTATCCAATGCAATATTCGATTTATTAAAAGTAACTGCATGAAAATCTAGACAGTAAAGTTAATCTAGCTGAATTTGTATGAATTAAATGAAATAGGTTTAATATGAATGGTATATTAGGTTATAAAAATCAAATGAGAAAAGCAAGCTTAATTATTTGATTTATCTAATGAATTAAACATGTTGAATAGTAACCGAATGTTAATAAATGGAAAATTATACAATTTTGTTAGATGATTTGGTCATAATGTTTAATAATTGATCAAATAATAACGGAAGTATGTATGCAAGTTTAATAGAAACATGAATAGCATGAATATAATTAAATGAAAACATGCAATAATGTGGTAAATGATGGCATTTATGAATGAAATAAGATTTGTAGGTAATTTGAATTTAATTCAAAAATGTGTAAACTGAATGTAATTTAATGTAATAAGGAGTGCAATAACAATTGATTGGGATTCAAATTCATCTTAAATAAAATTTCTATAGTAATTGAAATTTACTATTTTGCGATTTAGGTGAGAAATAAAGTTTTAATGAAATTAAGGAATGTAATCTAATTCCATGTAAAGAGTCAATATGTATAATAGCAAGGTTTTAATTAAATAAATGGTTTTATGTAGATTTCAACTGATAATTTATGAAGTCTAATGTGAGATCATATTTGCAATTAATTTTCTTAAGTTATGCAGTAAGGTAGGTTAATTTGTCAATAAAGATAGTTGATTCTATAAGATGAAATAAAGGTTAGTATTAATTATAATATAAAGATTGTTGATAACGTTATTTGGGGTTGAGGGATAAGTTGAAATTTGATAATTAAGATATTTAGACGTACAGTATATAAAGAAAGATATATTGATTCCATTTAATAAATTGGGGATTTAATATTATCAAAGAGAATTAAATATTGTCCTAATGTAATTTAGATAAATTGTGTAATTAAATGCTGGCTCCATTCAGAATATGACAATGGGTGTAATAATTTGGATTGTAAGAAATAGTTATAAGTTACATGTTTAATTTGGTTGATGAAACTTAAATAGAAATAAATGTTAATACACTAAATAAAAGTTACATTTAATATGAGAAGTAATACCATGTTAGAAGTGGTCAAATTTAGGGTGTTAAGACTTATAAATGGAAATTAAGAGGCAGTTGAAAATTAGTGGACTTTAATGTGTATTAATGAGAAATTTACACTATGACTAAAGAGGTAAATGGAATAAATACAAACCAATGTGGATTGTATACATGGGATGACAATTTTAGTGAATAATAGGATTTAAACCTAAATAAATAAATTCCTTGAAATTTAAGTTGTGATCGCTGCATAAAATGGAATTGTACGTTAATTTTGAATTATTCTATAATAAATTTATGTAGGAAGTTGTTTAAGGGATTCTAAATTTACCAAGTAATCCAAACTAACAAAATTTGCAAATATTTAAAGTTGAGTTGTAAATCATATTCAATTAACCTATTAATAATTTATTCATTTGGAATATAAATGGCAATGATAGGATTTATTGCAATTAAAGGTAATGTAATTTGTACACTATTTTAAATTAAGTCAAAACGGGTGGATATTAGGAACCAAGACCTAAAAATAGGGTAGATACATTTTATTTCAATAAGACTTGTATGACTAGAGTGGAGGATTTTATTTTGGAGTCTATGTTATAATTTCAAAGTTCAGTAGATATTGAAATAAAGTAAACATTTGAATCTATGAATCTATCAACTTAAATTTTCATTTAAATTTGTTTAATCATTGTAATTTGTTTGAGAAAATAAAGAGGTATAATAAGTTTAGGTGTAAATGGAAGTATGTATGCGAAAATGAATTATTTGCAGGGAAATATTTGGTAAAAAGGGTGGGACTAAGGAAATGTTATTGTTTGTTGGAAACATTAATTAGTATGGGAATATAATTAGACAAGCATAACCCATGCAAGTGTATAATTAAGAAATGAAATATAAAGGGTAAGTAAAACTAAATATTAGTATAGGGAATAAATCCTAATAAAGGTAGTAGTGAGAGCGTACACTTTGAAATTTTTTTACATATGAAAGGTAAGCAGTAAAATTATCCAATGCAATATTCGATTTATTAAAAGTAACTGCATGAAAATCTGGACAGTAAAGTTAATCTAGCTGAATTTGTATGAATTAAATGAAATAGGTTTAATATGAATGGTATATTAGGTTATAAAAATCAAATGAGAGAAGCAAGCATAATTATTTGATTTATCTAATGAATTAAACATGTTGAATAGTAACTGAATGTTAATAAATGAAAAATTATACAATTTTGTTAGATGATTTGGTCATAATGTTTAATAATTGATTAAATAATAACGGAAGTATGTATGTAAGTTTAATAGAAACATGAATAGCATGAATATAATTAAACGAAAACATGCAATAATGTGGTAAATGATGGAATTTATGAATGAAATAAGATTTGTAGGTAATTTGAATTTAATTCAAAAATGTGTAAACTGAATGTAATTTAATGTAATAAGGAGTGCAATAACAATTGATTGGGATTCAAATTCATCTTAAATAAAATTTCTATAGTAATTGAAATTTACTATTTTGCGATTTAGGTGAGAAATAAAGTTTTAATGAAATTAAGGAATGTAATCTAATTCCATGTAAAGAGTCAATATGTATAATAGCAAGGTTTTAATTAAATAAATGGTTTTATGTAGATTTCAACTGATAATTTATGAAGTCCAATGTGAGATCATATTTGCAATTAATTTTCTTAAGTTGTGCAGTAAGGTAGGTTAATTTGTCAATAAAGATAGTTGATTCTATAAGATGAAATAAAGGTTAGTATTAATTATAATATGAAGATTGTTGATAACGTTATTTGGGGTTGAGGGATAAGTTGAAATTTGATAATTAAGATATTTAGACGTACAGTATATAAAGAAAGATATATTGATTCCATTTAATAAATTGGGGATTTAATATTATCAAAGAGAATTAAATATTGTCCTAATGTAATTTAGATAAATTGTGTAATTAAATGCTGGCTCCATTCAGAATATGACAATGGGTGTAATAATTTGGATTGTAAGAAATAGTTATAAGTTACATGTTTAATTTGGTTGATGAAATTTAAATAGAAATAAATGTTAATACACTAAATAAAAGTTACATTTAATATGAGAAGTAATACCATGTTAGAAGTGGTCAAATTTAGGGTGTTAAGACTTATAAATGGAAATTAAGAGGCAGTTGAAAATTAGTGGACTTTAATGTGTATTAATGAGAAATTTACGCTATGACTAAAGAGGTAAATGGAATAAATACAAACCAATGTGGATTGTATACATGGGATGACAATTTTAGTGAATAATAGGATTTAAACCTAAATAAATAAATTCCTTGAAATTTAAGTTGTAATCGCTGCATAAAATGGAATTGTACGTTAATTTTGAATTATTCTATAATAAATTTATGTAGGAAGTTGTTTAAGGGATTCTAAATTTACCAAGTAATCCAAACTAACAAAATTTGCAAATATTTAAAGTTGAGTTGTAAATCATATTCAATTAACCTATTAATAATTTATTCATTTGGAATATAAATGGCAATGATAGGATTTATTGCAATTAAAGGTAATGTAATTTGTACACTATTTTAAATTAAGTCAAAACGGGTGGATATTAGGAACCAAGACCTAAAAATAGGGTAGATACATTTTATTTCAATAAGACTTGTATGACTAGAGTGGAGGATTTTATTTTGGAGTCTATGTTATAATTTCAAAGTTTAGTAGATATTGAAATAAAGTAAACATTTGAATCTATGAATCTATCAACTCAAATTTTCATTTAAATTTGTTTAATCATTGTAATTTGTTTGAGAAAATAAAGAGGTATAATAAGTGTAGGTGTAAATGGAAGTATGTATGGGAAAATGAATTATTTACAGGGAAATATTTGGTAAAAAGGGTGGGACTATGGAAATGTTATTGTTTGTTGGAAACATTAATTAATATGGGAATATAATTAGACAAGCATAACCCATGCAAGTGTATAATTAAGAAATGAAGCAATAATTAATAATTATTAACCAATCCAAAATTTGGTAACCCATTTAATTAGTGATTGGTATAGGCTATTTATTTAAGTAACAGTGCAATACCAATTTATGTATTTGCGAAATGTTAATAAAATATTTATAGTATGGAATTCAAAACTATATATACATAGGAATGTGGATTTTATAGTATGTAAACTTAGTCGATTTACAATAGTTAAATCTATTGGGAATGAATAAGAATCTAAGATAATTATTACGGTAATTTGAAATTTAGTTAAAAATGGAAATTATTTATGAATTTGAAATTTAATGAAATTATATTGAAACTTAAATAAAGCGTCTAAATTTATATTTGTAAATACGTTTAAAATTCAATGTAAATGTTTGAGGAAGAAATTTATTTATTTACTAATCCGTAACGTATCCAATTAATATGAAATATTCTGGTGGGCTAACAACCTTTTTGCGCGTTTATAATTCGTGCCTACCTATTCGTTTTTTACTTTGTCTATAAATAGGCTGTGTAAACCCCAGCCTCCATCTACCTTCATTTCTCTGTGTGTTCTTTTCTTCAACTTCTTCTTTCTCAATGGCTGCAAAATTCTAGATCCAATTACAGTCCATAATATAAATAAAAATTTCAAACACCTCTAAAAATTCCAAAAAAATTTATATGTCATAGTTCTCGAAGAGAGGTATTCTTTATTTTAGTTTATTTGATTTTCAATACAATTTCTTTAACGTTTAACTTGTGTAATTTTCACATACCGTGTCCGATTCACGCGAGATTATTTTTGTTAGGATCGTATTGAAATTTCAGATCTGTTGACGCTGGTTTGGATGAATTTGGTGACTGCGAAATTTTGGGTTTAAATTGGATTTAAATCCAATTTAAATTCAAAAGGTGAGTGTTTTAACCCACTCACAATTTCTATAATTTCTTGTGTTTGTTAAATTAATTTTAGATATGGGTAGAAATTTTTTTATGACTGTTTGGCATGTTTTGTTCACTATTTCTGTTTAAACGCATTTATTTAATATAACTGTAAATTTATTTATTTATTGCATATAAATTTGACGGTTAGAATTTATTTATTTCATATTAACTGCCAGACATAGTTATGTTAAATTTTATTTCATATTAACTGCCAGTTAAGTTTACGTTTATTTTTGCATATAAACCGCCAATTAACAGTTATTAAATTTATTTTGAGTATAAACTGATAATTGACACCATTATTTATCACCTGTTATGTATTGATGATTGTTTGAAATTAGATGATGACTTTGATAAATGGATGTATGATTTGATGGATGAATGGATGATTAATTTTATTAATTGCAAGTGCTATGCATTTCATTAATTCGGAATTGCGGTTTGAAATGATATACAACTGCATTTTTATTTTTAAATTACGGATTGAAATGATAAACATCCGTATCACTTGACCATAGGGTAGAAAATTTTTATACAGGCACCGCGGTATATATATAAAATTATTTTTGGAAATGTTTTACTACGGTTTTGTAAAGCTATACATATATATATGGTTTATGGGTTTTGATTTGATCATTTATAAAAGCTATATATATATATATATAGAAATTTTCCGGTTTTAGGCTTTGTATAAAAATTGATTTGAAGTATAAACCGAAGTTTGATTTTAAGATCAAATACGATTAAGCATTTAATTAAAATTTAATTTCTGGTAGTTCTATTGACTTAAATGAGAATAAAATTGGAAGTTGAATATCAAGTTAAATCGGAATTTAAATAAAAGTTAAATTTTTAAAGGATATGATTTATAACTTGATTTTGTGTAAAGTGATTTAAATGAGTATCAGGTTGTTTTAAATGAATATATCAAATTAAATAAATTGAAAATTTTTCCAGTTATGTGAAGTTAAAGGTTTACTTAAATTTTATTGAATTCAATAAGTAAACATTTCAAGTCTAAATAATAAGTAATTGGATTTGATACATATGGGTTTGTCAAATAAGTTTGTTTTTGAAATGGTGAAATATTTAAAGCTTTTAACCATAAGAATTGAAATGGTATTTGGAAGTTTAAAACGATATTTAGAATTGATTTGTGAAATCTAAAGAAGCTATTTTGTTTTATAAAAGTAGTTAAATATTTAACCATTTAAGAGATGGAAATTTGTTTCAAAGCTATGTTTTTTTTCAAAGTAGTATAAGTTGGAAATATTATATTCAAGAGTTTTGATTTCTAAATACTTTGGAAACCCTATGATTTTGGAAATAATTTATATTAGAAAATAAAATGATATTGTATTGATTTGGGGTTTTAAGAATAAAAATGATATCGTTTTTATATGGGTTTTAAATGGATATTTTATTTTTAAAAGTATAATTATTTTTAAATGACCGCGGTGTTATAATAACGATTGGTTGGCAAAGAGACCAGGATCGGATATGGACTTACTCTCTGTCGATACCGAAAACGACTTTGACTAACCGTGTACGCGGTGGAGATTCCAGAATGAAGTAGGTTGGTGGGGGCGTTTCCTGTAAGGTAAATACGTGGACTCGACTCCCGTGAGTTGGCATAAGGTGGCTAAAACAGGAGCGATTGACGGGTTTATGAGGTAGCAGCTCTGATCGGACACTTCCCTTCGATACTACACTCTGATTTTGGATTGATTCGGTGGCCACCTTCATTTTTGATTTCCTTGATGTGGGGAGTTTGTTCGAGGTGGGCCGCAGTTGCGCGCTGCGCGTTTCCATCGGCCGGAAGCGTAATTGGTATATCTACCCTGGCATTGCCTAGTTGTGTCATGTCACCTACCCTACCGCGCCTTTACTACGTGCTGCGCGTTTCCATCGGCCGGAAGCGTAATTGGTATATCTACCCTGGCATTGCCTAGTTGTGTCATGTCACCTACCCTACCGCGCCTTTACTACGAGTTTCTATTTGTGTCGTACCTATGGAGTATCCTCTGGTAGCCTCCCGATCAGGAGGTATTACGGTACTGTATAGACTATTGGCATTATTTGTGTTAAGGGCTATATGGGTAACCCCTTAACGTTATTAAAAAGTAAGTTTATTTTACAAATAGACACTATTATAATAGCGCAATATACTATATAGTAAATAGTTTAACGGATCCTTAGGAGATGTAAATCCCGAGCATCTCTTGAGTTACTACACTCATATTTATTTCTGTTAATTTAACTTACATAAGATCTTTTAGTTCTGACTCGAGTGTTTTGTCTTTTCAATTCGCTCGGGTCAGTCCGAGCGTTTCAGGATTTGAAGATTTAGCTCTGGAGGACGAAGACGAAGATGTATATTATTATTATTTATACTAGTCACTACACACTGTTCCGCTGCATTGTTGTTGGTATGTGTAACTCTGATATGTATTATATGAATGTTTTGTAAACATATTTATAAACTGTATATTTTATTATTATATTTTATCCTTCCGCTGCGAGATTCTGTTTTCTTTTATTTCTTTCTTGTTTTTCTTATTTACCCCATAACAATCCGCCCTTCCGTATGGATTGAATCGGCATGTGTGTCTGTTTAAATCGTGCAAAAAGGCGGGATGTTACATTTTTCATAATCAAGAAGTCACTTCTGTAAGTTGGAGATTTTAGGCACTAACATCAATGAAATATTAGCTTAGCTTCAATCAGACAATATTATGGATATAATGCAGATAGACTGATTATTATTTTTTTCTTAAGTAAATTCCTATGTACACATAAGAACATAACTACATCATAAAATAATAGTAAACAGTTTAATATTCATTTTCACAAATATAACAATGGTTTTTATATGAAAAACTAATCAGTACTTGAAAATAATGCTATTACATAGAAATAACAGGTCCAGTTGGAACTGTTGCTGTCCGAACTATTCCTACATTTGCTCCCTCTTCTCTGACACGATTGTTATAGCCTTGGCTTGATTTGGATACTGGTGACTACTGCTGGAATGATTCGCGTCAGTTGCTGTCGATAGATGAAGTTATTATCAACTAAAATTTATGTCAAAATACCTAAAAACAGTGACATACTAAACTAAAATTTATGTTGATGATATTGTTTTTCTGTCAATCCGTGTTAATGTTTTTAGAGAGGAGTTTGTTTCTAAATATTATAGCATGTTTACGGGCCCCATCAACCATTTCAATATCATATTATGTCAACAACTCAGTCTAGCTCATTTAATAATGAACTAATTAAACCGTCCAAACCAAATCAATTATTTTCATCTCGATTGAATCGGTTTCAATTTTGAAAAATGTTAACTTTGGTTTGATTTAATTTTTGTTTTTACGAAACCAAACCATTTGAACCAAACTAATTAAACCAAATGAAAACATTTTCTCATAGATATTGTATGAAGTGGTAAAATAATTAGCGTTGCTTGTGAGTTGAAAAGTTTACTCATACTCGGGTGTAACAGTAACCAAACAAACCAAACATATTTGAACCAAGCAATAGGCGGCAGTGGAAATTTCAAAGATTGAAAAAAACGATTTAGTACAGAAAATGATCCAAAAAAATAGATAAAAATTAGATTTAATTCAAGCACTGTACAAGTTTGAGCTAAGCAAGCAATCCATAAAATTCAAGAATAATGTCTTAGGGAAAATATCATGTGAACAAAGTTAAATTTTGACAGTTTGATCTTTTTTGGAACAGTAAACATTAATGAAATGGAAGAAAAGTAAACAACTTGTGAATGAACGCTTACCATTCGGATTCATAGCAAAGATCACTCATTTCTATTAACATAAACCAAAGTTGAAAATGACACATCTCTTTCTAAAATCATCATTGTTCTTGCGTTCTTCGCCAAAAGGACCAATTGTATCACAACCTCAACAATTTGGTTTTTCTATAAAATATAGTCGGCGACTAAATTAGATATGTAGTAAACTTGTTTAAGCAAATATTGATTTTTTGAGTCCAAAAGTAAAACATAAAAAGTTTTTGGTGTGTGTATATAGCCAGGCCGCCATGACAACTATGTAGGCCATCAATAAAAAAAAGCAAAGGAGAACATATAAAAAAGCACATAATGGAAATCAAGCTTACTCATCAATTCCTGTTTAGTCAACACCTATCTTCCGTCCTTGTGGCGAAGAGTCCATGATAATCTAGGACAACCACTGCATAACAAAATCCCAATTCTCATCATTATGCTCAACAAACAGAATGAGGGAAGCTCCAATAGAAAAATATTGGAAAGTAAAAATACTTCTAAAAGGAAGTAAATAAAAACAACCTCAACATATACAATATGATCAAATAACTCATATGAAGTAATACCTGGTTTACCTAGTGTATATAAGTGAGTGATAAAATTAAATGGAAGATGTGTCAATCAAAATCGAATGGTGAGGATAAGATTAGGATAGATTAATACTACAAATAGCTATATTTTTTAAACTCTTATCCTATATAACATGTATGTATTTAAAGGTAATGTAATTTGTCGAAGGTGAACTTTCTTAAGCTCTGCATACTATTCATAATGTCTATAATTAAAATATTAAATATATTGGGATCACATAGTCATGATTTGGTACGGCAAATAACCAAATGCTGATATACTATTGTCAGTCAATATAAAGAACTTCATGATTTTTGTGTGCATGAAGGTTCAATTCATAAATAGTACATGAATCCCTGGATTAAACTTTTTCATCAACCCTGGATTAAACTTTTTCATCGGTTGTACTCAAATTATACAAACTAATATCAGGTTGGTCATCGTATAAATCACAGTAAGCAGTTCAAATTTGTATAGGTGGATTAGAATGAATCCCCAACTGTGGATGAATAAGTAAATAAAAGCTTTATTCAAACTCAATTTAAGAAGGAGAAAGGTGAAGAATGAATTCCCTTCAATCGTAAAATATTTTTTTGAATCTAAAAGAATTAGTTAGGAAGTGAGATTGAAAAGCAATGGCAATGAAGCTAAAAAAAGTATATAGTAAAAAAAACATAGTACCTTAAGTTGTTATGCATGTCTGCACAAACTGGCTGTCATTCGCTCCTTGTGTATAGCAATCTGAATCATTCAGGTACCTGCGAAATTAGCATACATAGAATTAGGGTTTTAAAATAAATGAATTTAAAAACCGAAAAGTAAAACTGAAATTTCAGTTGAAAAAAGTAGATCGATACTTTGATTTAGTATCGTTATGGTGGATTATATCTGTCATTCATGCACCATCCACTAACAATAAACAAAGTAGAGCACATTGACCCAAACCACCTTAGGCATATGATCATAAGAAACCACCTTAGGCAAAGGATAGTGATGGAGTTGAGGTGACTGACAAATTGGTTGAAGTTTAGCAGAATTTAATCAGGTAAGAAATGAGGTAATGATGAAGTTGGAATTACTGGGAGTGCACTAATTCCTCTATCCTTGGGATATCCACACCATTCATTTTGAGTGTGGATCGCACGAATTAATTATTTTGATAAATAATAGGTAGATCAAATTTGATTGAGCATATGAGAACAATGAAAAATAGAACAGCGGAATAGGCCTCTAATGGGAGGGAAATATGCAATGTCAGTGGTAATTTAAAAATTACTATAGTTGGTAATGAATGTTACCCATATTTAAAGGAACATTTATAAAAAAAATTGCCGTGTTTAAGATGGACAACCATAATTTTATTGTTTTATTATATTCATATAAGTTTGCGTAATCCATAGGGTTATGCTTATTTAATATAAACTTGTAATAATTATTGAATATTAATTTAAAATAACAAATTACTTACTAATTACTATATATATAGTGATTTTAATTTGCTGATAAATTTATATATGTATATTTACCATCTAACTATGTTATATGTACTAATTTATATACGAACTTTAAGTCAGCAGTTATTTGCAATGTATAATTTTTTTTTCTTTTGATATTTAGCTTTTTCTCTGATTAATTTTATACCTGATTATGTTTACATGCTTCTTTCAAGTGGCTCTTTCTCAGAATTTGAAATATGCATAATCTTAATTTGCTAGATTAGTATGTCTAGATTAGTTTCTAAGCAGAATTATACGTATATAAGCATAAATTCAAATGTACAATGAAAATTGGAATATCCTTGAAATTTGTTAAAATTATCAGTATGAGTAAAGAGAAACTTCATAGAAATCAACTCAATTTTTTTGTATGTACTTAAAGGTTAGAAATTTGCATGGGTATATCAATAGGAAAAATCGTATTATCAAGATAAACTATGTGCAAACATAACATAGACATGGCAGAGGGCATAGGAAAGTACTAAATCATATACGGCTGCTTAAATGTCAACTTAACCGCATATATTTCCTTATCTTCAGAATAGATACACACTCCTTCGTAATCCTTAGGAATCAAAGTCCTATATTCTCCATCATGCTTCCCCATTTCAACACATCCAAGCAACATAAGAATCCACATCATCCTGCCAAATTATAAGTAACTTAATACTTTTACCTCCTACTATGTATAATGAATATGACAATTATGAATATCCATTGTCAAATAACTTTAAATGGCCTTCAATAAATTGCTGAACAATTCAAATAAACACGTGTAACTAGATTTTACAATGGTCACCTTTTACAATGGTCACCAATAAATTGGTGAAAAATAGAATAATCACCTTTTACAATGTTCATTGTCTATCCGTGAAAAAAGATCCTTTAAGTTGATTTTAAAATATCACAACTCTTTTATTTGTGGGATAATTATCCAACTAATTTTCTTTATCCACGTGATATAAATATAGTTCTAATGATTTCGACCATTGTTTCTCATGCAAAACCTGGTCATACATTACTATAAAACAACTCATTTCACTATATTTAGACAAAAAACAGACAAATAAATTAAAGAAGTAATAACATATACCTAGGCGAAAGCCAATTTGCTAGCCTCTGCGTCATCATTCAAAGTATTATCCACCGATTTTGAAGTCGAAGTCTTCAATCCAAAGTTGTGACAAACTACTCCATTTATTTCAAGTGTGTATGAAACCTTCACACATGAAAAGAAAAACCTCCATAATTACTGCATGAAAGTAAAGAAATACTTCCAACTTCTATAATTTTGAACATGATTTCATACAGCCAAACATGTACATAGACAAAAGAACATAGGATATATAGTTCATAGATATGAGTACCATATATGATATCAAAAACCCAACAGTAAAAATATATAGATCATTAAACAAAATAAATACAATCATGATTTAGTAATTGAAATATTAAGACTCGCTACTTGGAGATAAATTTGGAAATCAACAATAAATTCAAAAGATAGTCGGTCAATGATTATAAACAATTCCGCTAAAATTATTTGAAATATCATTAACTATTCCAAATGACTTATCAACACTGTTGGAGTGAGTGTTGTTGACTACTTGGAGTCAATGTTCATAACTATCCCACCTTGAAATATCATTAACTACTTGGAGTCAATGTTGATTTTGCAGTAGGTTAATAAAATGCTGATACATTAGAACAATTACCAATGCTGTTGATATTGTATCATGGACAGTGGAATCAACATCTTCGTTCATATTAGCTCTTTGAGTCCTAAATTCAACTATAAAACTATGATTAGCAAACGCAATTCTGTAAAGCAAGTAAAAAGAAAGCAAGTAAGAAGAAAAAAGTTTTAAATGGATTTATATAGTTATTCTTGAAAATATGGATGAAACGAAAAAAGAAACTTAGTTGACAAACAACAAATTGTGATGCATGTGATACTGACCAACAAAGCAACACATTGGCATTAACTGAACATCTAATGCAAGTGACAACCTTTTGCATTGTAAAATTTGAACATTAATATAGAGTTTTATGTCATCTGCAAACTTAATGCTTTACATTATAAATAGCATTATTATGCAATCAAAAATATTTTGTAACAATTAAAGTAAGATAGTATACAATGTTAGCCTTTACATCTCATTCTTTATGTATTAGTATAAGGGAACATAGATTAAAATCTAATGGAAATATTAGCTATAGCGTAAAAAATCTTACTTGGCAGATGCTATGAATACCCATTGGAAGGGTAGTGCATAGTGGATGATAATTGTTTTGATTCTGTATAAAGTACTTCTCTATTTACATAGCAAAGACATAAAATGATAATAAAATTGGAATTCAGAGCATTGTAGATTTCAAATCCTTGGTGATAAATAATAAGTTGAAAATAAAAACAATAATACATTTGTTCAACCTTATAAACCTCTTTTTGTTCAAGTGCAAGTACAATAAACCAACAATAATTAGCGCAATCAAACATGAAACTTACACAATCATAACCAACTACTAAACGTAATTAGATCTTAAACTAATCAAGAACCAATAAACATTAAAGTACAGTTCTAGACATAACAACTAACTTGTATGCATTGTGAATGGGTTTGAGTGTCATGGGGTGTCATCCTCTATTCAAAAAAACAATTTACGAACAGAAAAGATATAACAAACGGAAAAAACTTAAAATCAAGATCAAAAGGAAAAAAACAAAGCTTTATATAAATTGAAGTTGAAATCGCTGATTAAAGAATAATAACCTTCGTTAATCTCGCTCGTCCTCATGACCGACCGCTGCAGAACCAATACCCAAAAAAGGAATAGCGAGTCATAATCTCTGATTAGATCGCAATAACCTCCCTTGCATCTTCAGATTTAACTGATGTAGTACCAACAATCCAAAGAATGAAGATGAAACTAACGAAATCAAGGGAGATCCATATAAGATGTAAAAAATGAGAATAAAGGGCATAAAGGAGGCTGTTTTACCATTTTGAGAAGAAAATCCAGAGAATTGACAGCACAACATACTCGACCACAGGTGATTGAACCATGGGGAGTAGAAGCCTCTCACGACTCATACTGCAAGTACAATAATCCACCAATAATTAGCACAATCAAACATGAAACTTACACAATCATAACCAACTATTAAATGCAATTAGATCTTAAACTAATCAAGAACCAATAAACATTAAAGTAAAGTTCTAGACATAACAACTAACTTGTATGCATTGTGAATGGGTTTGAGTGTCATGGGGTGTCATCCTCTATTCAAAAACACAATTTACAAGCGGAAAAGATATAACAAACTGAAAAAACTTAAAATCAAGATAAAAAGGAAAACAACAAAGCTTTATATAAATTGAAGTTGAAATCACCGATTAAAGAATAATAACCTTCGTTAATTTCGCTCGTCCTCATGACCGACCGTTGCAGAATCTATATCCAAAAAAGGAATAGCGAGTCATAATCTCTGATTAGATTGCAATAACCTCCCTTGCATCTTCAGATTTAACTGCTGTAGTACCAACAATCTAAAGAATGAATATGAAACTAATGAAATCAAGGAAGATCCATATAAGATGTAAAAAATGAGAATAAAGGGCATAAAGGAGGCAGTTTTTACCATTTTTAGAAGAAAATCCAAAGAATTGACAGCACAGCATACTCGACCATAGGTGATTGAACCATGGGGAGTAGAAGCCTCTCACGGCTCGTACTGAAGATTTGAGGAAACGGAAAAGAAACTGTCGGCTAAATGACGAAAACGTGGGGAAGTAGGCAGTTAATGAAATGTGGTTACAACGGAGTTACAATTTTGCCCCAGTGCGAAAATTTGTTTCTGTTTACTCAGTCGGACATTGTGGGAAACGCCAAAAAGGCTTCACCTTGACCGATTTGATCAGGGTTTTGCTTTATAGTATAGATATGATTTGTACTTCCTACCTCTTTCACAACCTAGCCATATCCTAGGCTTTCATCCCAAATCAGTTTTGTTTGATTTCATAATAATGACAATTGTGTTGAACTTTTTCGCTTTCATTTGGCACAATGAAAAAAAGAATCCATAGATGAAAAAGTATGAAATAGACATTAACATTGTATCGGCTATGAAGGATCTATAAAACTTAATATTATTTACTAAAAAATTACTCACTTCATTCGTTACAAAATTTGTTGAATATTTGTATCGATGATTCGAGAAAAATGAAGATTATAACTGTTGTACTTCTGACTTCAAGGATCTACTATGTAGATTCTTTTAGACAATAGTTCAATCGAACAGGGACAAACGGGTTATTGAACTATCAACTTCAGGATTCAATGAAGACTTGAAATAGCGTAATCGGATTCAAAACTTGTACGATTTTGATCCAACAAAGAACACTGAAATTTTATTTCTAATGACGCAATTTAGTAGAGAATAGAATGATGAAGAAGAAGAAAAACGATCTGCAACGTTTCTGCATTTGCAACACCTTACAGGCGTCGCAAACTGTGATGGTAAGACAGTGTTCTGCAATACTTTTTGAGCGTTGTAGACCTGGATGAAGAAGAAGGAGGTTTCAAAAAAGGATATCTTTTTATGGTTCCTGGGCTTCACTATTTATAGTAGTGAGGAAGTGTCCATTCGTCAAGTGTCGCATCCTTTCCAAAAGTCCGAAATCGTTACAAACGGTTGCGCCTTTTTGCAACGGTTTGAAACTATTACTAAACAGTCGCGTCTCTTCATTCAAATGACCCGCCAAAATATCCATTCAAATTCAGGATTCGGCCTGTTAACAAAAATTAATTCGTCATTTGAGACCCGAACCCGTTCGGTCGGACGGGCGACGGCGCGCACGTGTGGTGGTGATGCATAACTTCCCTCCTCACATCAAAGCAAAGCTTTAGGTGCCCAAAGGGCCCAACCTTCCTTAGAGAAATGCATATATAAATCAATACATTCTCTTAATTTTCTAGATGTGGGACTATTCATCTCTTCTTCTTCCTTCTTCTTC
The DNA here is from genome assembly GCA_030765085.1 of Allium cepa. Classification (NCBI taxonomy): domain Eukaryota; kingdom Viridiplantae; phylum Streptophyta; class Magnoliopsida; order Asparagales; family Amaryllidaceae; genus Allium; species Allium cepa. Next base: position 968,666,976 of record CM060932.1, on the reverse strand, counting down.
CACTTCTTCCCTCTTTAAAAACAAACCCAAATCCAAAACTATTTTGAAAATTTCCAATAATTTCCTCCCATTTTCAAAATAAGTAAAATAAATAGAATTGACGGCTGATCCACTAGAGTGACTACCTATACCCAAGTGGAATCAAGCCAATGTAGTTCCAAGATCAAGTTTTGCATCATCATGGAAACCAATATATAAATGATAGGTATCTTTTGGATTTGAACCTTTACTTAGTGTAAACCATTCAAAGTTCTATCGAGGTCTAAGGTAAACGTATCTTGAACCAAGTACCCCTAGTGATAGTATCAGAACAGTCACACATACTGATTTCCGTATATAGAGTGTTTTGTATGCTCAGCACATTAATGGCCATGTGTTTAAATCCTGAGTTCATGAGTCTACTTTAGAAAGTGGTCTTGCTTTCTTAGGAAACGACTTGATTTCCATACTCATATAGGTAAGTCTTTTAAGATATTTCTGCGATACGCCTTTTAAGGTAACTAGACTTATTAAGGATATATTATCCATCCTTTGTTCTTGTAGAATCCAACACTAAATATTATGGGTTATTGATTTAGTGTTTCATAATCATTCTCTTAACTTGTTGGTACCCATTGAACTTTGTCTATCTTTTTCAAAACATAAGTTGGGTTTTTGTTAAGGATGATTAACCTTCATTCACTGACCTCCCATTTCCTTTGATTTAATAGAAACCATTGCCTTTGGAAGACTCTTTGTGAGTGGATCAGCCAAGTTTTTCTTTGCTTCTAGCCAAGTTATATGTCTTATTGGAGACATTGTATATTGTAGCCTGATTATCACAGTTAATCAAGACTGCTGGAGATGGCTTCTTCCATAATAGGATTTCTGTTAATCAAGACTGCTGGAGATGGCTTCTTCCATAATAGTATTTCTGTTAATAAATTCTAAGTCATTCTGCTTCCTTACTAGCATCTGCTAATGCAATCAACTCTGACAACATTATTGAGCCAGATATATAGGTTTGTTTCTTGGAAACCCAAGACACAACGACACCTCCTAATGTAAAGATCCATCCAATCGTAGACTTGGATTTTGATTATATTGTTCCAGGTTGCATTACTATATCATTCTATTACAGCAGGATATCCTTTATAAGATAACCATAGGTAATGGTTCCTTTCAAATAAGCTAAAACTCCGGAAATAGCTTTCCAATGTTCAAAACCTGGATTACTCGCAAATCGACATAACATGCTTATAACATGTATTATGTCTGGTCTAATGCAATGCATAACATACATAAGACTCCCAATAATACTGGAATACTCAAGTTGAGAAATTGTACATCTAATATTCTTTTCTAATTTAATACTAGGATCTAAAAGAGTAAGTGCTGATTTGTCATCATAATAACCATATTTTCGGAGGAACTTCTCAATGTAATGAGATTGTGTTAGGATAACTCCCCTTCTTTCCTAATAATTTTAATTTCCAGAATTACATCGGCTTCTCCTAGATCTTTCATATTAAATTTAGAAGATAGAAATTTCTTAGTTTCATTCACAAAGTATATATTAGAACCAAATATTAGCATGTCATCAACGTATAAACATATTATAACATAATCGTAGTTGTCTGATTTGCTATAAATATATTTATCAGCATCATTAACAATAAATCCATATGACAATGCTATTTTATCAAAATTCTCATGTCATTGCATGGGAGCTTGCTTCAGACCATAAAGAGACTTTACTAATTTGCAAACTTTCTTTTCTTGACCTAGGGTTTTGAAACCTTCAGGTTCTTTCATATATATCTCTTCTTCTAAATCTCCATTTAGAAACACAGTCTTTACATCCATTTGATGTGCGACCAATTTATGAATTGATGCAAGTGCTATTAAACAGCGTATAGAAGATATGCAAGCAACTGGAGCATATGTTTCAAAATAATCTACTCCATGTCTTTGCTAATATCCCTTAGCAACTAATCTGGCTTTAAACATATCAATGGATCCATTTGTGTTCAATTTTTTCTTAAATATCAATTTACATCCTATAGGTTTAGCACTAGGAGGTAAATCGGTTAAAACCCAAGTTTAGTTTAATAATGTGGAATTCATTTCATCATTAACAGCTTCTTTTAAGAATATTGAATCTCTGTAAGTCATAGCCTCAGAATAAGTTTTGGAGGCATCATCGACGTTCACGACATATCTAGTCACATTAAGGACTTCGTCCTTACCGCCTTCTGTAAGATAATTAATGAAGTCGGGACCATAGTCCTTCTCTATTCTTGCTCTTTTACTTATCCTTTGTTCAGTACTACTATTTGGTACTGTTACTTCTTTGATGTTTTGAGTAGGAGCATAGTCATCGTCATTGATATAATCAATCGTATTAGGTTCTGAACTATATGATCTCAGTTGAATCTCAACAATTTGATTTTCAAAGAATTCTACATCTATGGATTCTATAACTTCTGATGTGCCAAGAATCAGGAATCTATAAGTTGTACTATTAAGTGAATATCCTATGAAAACATATTTAAATGCCCTATTTTCTAACTTTGGTCGTTTAGGGTCTAGTTTTCTAACATATGCTAAACAACCCCAAACTTTAAGTCTTGTAGGATTAGGTTTCCTGTTAAACCATAATTCATAAGGGGAAACATTATTCTTTTTAAGTGGTACTCTATTTAAGATATAACATGCAGATAACATAGCATCATTCTATAGGTTATAAGGTAAGTTTGGACTTATGAGCATGACATTAACCATTTCTACTAAAGTTTTATTTTTTCTTTCAGCAACACCATTTTGTTGTCGTGTATATGGGGCAGTGCATTGGTGAACTAAACCGTGTTGTTTACAAAATAAGATGAATTCATTTGAGAAATATTCACCACCTTGATCTGAATGTAATACTTTTATTTTAACTCTTAATTGTGTTTCGACCTCTACTTTGTAAAATTTTAATTTATCAAAGGTTCATCTTTAGTTTTCATTAGATACACATATGCATATCTAGTATAATCATCAATAAATGTTATATAGTATTGGTTACCAACTAGGTGATATGATTTTTTAAGCACCCACATCACTATATACTATATCGAGTAAGCCGGTTTTCTTTCTACAGATTTAAAGGATTTCCGGTGTACTTTTGCTTGAACACATATTTCACGTTTAGAGATAGTACCGAAATCACAATCAGATATTAACCCTAGTTTACGCATATTTTTAACGGAATTATAATTAACATGCCCTAGTCTACCATGCCATAAACTAACAGAATCAACAATATAAATAGAAGATTTCTTTATTAGATTCAACTTAACCTTGCCGTTACAAGAGTATCCCTGTCTAATGAATTTGCCGTTCTTGGACAACACTAACTTATCAGACTCATACGCCATCTTAAATCCTCCTTTGTTAAGAAGGTATCCAGAGACCAAATTCTCATACATATCAGGTACATAAAATACAATAACTAATGTAGGAACTTTTCCAGAAGTAAATGTAAGTTCTATAGTGCCTTTTCCCAAAACTTTGCTTGGAACCTTATTTGCTCCAGTAACCTTGTCGGCTTCTCTATTATTTTCTTTGTAAGTCTCAAATAGATTACGGTCTTTGCAAATGTGAATGGTTGCTCCAGTATCAGACCACCAATCATTATCAGTTTCGATAACGGAGTTCGCCTCTTGCACTACAGCCACAAGCGAGTCTTCGACCACATTCACCTTTTGTTGTTTCTTTCATTGACGGCAGTCTCGGGCATAGTGGTCGGGCTTTTTACGGTAGTAGCAAGCACCTTTCTTCTTGTTGTTGGAATTTTTCTTCTTAAACCGTGTCTCATTCTTAGGGTTCAGCTTGTTAGTAATATGAACATTATTTTTCTTAGAATGGGACTCAATTTGCGGATTATCATCTAATTTGCATTTACGAGAGTCCTCTTCAATACGAAGATGACGCTGTAAACCGTCTAAATTATAATCCGTTTCTGCATGTTTTAATTTTTTCTTATAATCATTCCAAGAATTAAGAAGTCTTGAAATTATAACTCCAATAACAAAAGATTCAGGAAGATTTATTCCAGCATCCTTAAGTTGATTCACTAACAGTAGAATTTCACTTACTTGTCCAACTATGGACTTATTGACATCCATTTTAAAATCCATAAAATTGCAAATAAGGAATTTTTTGTTATTTACCTCGGATATGCGATATTTGCTTTCTAATGCAGCCCATAATGCCTTTGCAGTTTCCAAAGTCCTATGTGCGGACAGGAGTAGACAATGCATTCAGAATGTGGCATCTGCATAAAAAATCATCCACTTTGCGCTTGCACGTTTTGCTTTCAATTCATCTGTATCTTTACCAGTTTCCTCTGGTATTTCCTCCAAGTTATCTTTAAGAATATAGAACAATTTGATGGCGATCAAAAAGAATTTCATCGTCTCTTGCCAACGAGTGAAGTTTTCAACATCAAACCACTCTAATCGCATTAAATGCCGATTCATAACTTGAAGAACATTGAGACTGATTGAACTCGAACCATCCATAGTTGAAGCTATTGTCTAAAATTGTTGGATATTTGTATCGATGATTCGAGAAAGATGAATATTATAGCTGCTGTAATACTGACTTCAAGAATCTACACATCAAGGATCTACTGTGTAGATTTTTTTAGACAATAGTTCAACCAAACAGGTACAAAAGGGTTATTGAACCATCGATTTCAGGATTCAATAAAGCCCTGAAATAGCGTAATCGGATTCAATACTTGTACGATTTTGATCCGACCAAGAACACTCAAATTTGATTTTTGATGATGCAATTTAGTAGATAATAGAATGAAAAAGAAGAAGAAAAATGATCTGCAACGTTTCTGCATTTGCAAAACCTTATAGGCGTCGCAAACTATGGTGGTAAGGTAGTGTTCTGCAACCTTTTCTGGGAATCGTAGATCTGGATGAAGAAGGAGGTTTTAGGTAAAGAGATTTTTTTTGTGATGGTTCCTCGGCGTCACTATTTTGAGGAAGTGTCCATTCGTCAAGTGTCGCATCCTTTCCAACGGTCCAAAACCGTTACAAAGGGTCGTGCCTTTTCGCAACGGTTTAAAACTTTTACTACACGGTCGTGTCTCTTCGTTCAAATGACCCGCCAAAAATATCCGTTCAAATTCTAGATCCAGCCTATTAACAAAAATTAATTCCTTATTTTAGGCCCGAACCCGAACCTGAATCTGGGTTGGTCGGACGGTCGGACGGACGACAGGGCGCAAGTGTGGTGGTGATGCATATTTTCCCTTCTCACATCAAAGCAAAGCTTTGGGTGCCCTAAGGGCCCAACCTTCCTTAGAGAAATGCATATGTAAATCAATACATTCTCATGATTTTCTGGATGTGGGACCATTCATCCCCTCTTCTTCCTTCTTCTTCCACTTCTTCCCTCTACAAAAACAAACCCAAACCCAAAACTATTTTGAAAATTTCTAACAAAATTATGGGTGAGATTAACTTCAACATTTTTTAATCATCCAACTGCAAATCAACTTCATATATATCCAATCCTTCGTTCAATGAATTACTCAATTGATTTCCACTTCCTTCTATCCTAAATTCATTTTATTCCACTCTGACATCATCGGAAGTTATATCCCACAACATGTTGCTACCAATCACATGTAAAATATGAAAAAAAGCATGTAGTTTTAAAAATATAAAAATCAAACGACATAACAAAGTCGATGATATCATGCAGAGAATGGTTGTTTATAGCCATTTGAAATAATAAATATTAGAAAAAACAAATTAGAATGGCAATTAAAAGCTGACCAGGCTGAAGTATGAATGGAAAATATAAACTGATTGATGATAGGTTTTTCAAAAAAGACAATCGAATTAATTTGATAATATGCAAATTGTTTCATTATTACTAAAATCCAATAAAATACACTAGATATAAAAAATCTCATCTATTAAAATCAATAAATGATCAATAAAAAAACTCAAAAATACCTCAACTACATTGTTTTGATTCTCTGGTTGACCTCTCTAATCATGCTTGTTACTAATTATTCTACTATTCTTTTAGTTTTACAACTTTATTTTGGATTGAAAGAACATTACTGAAAGAGAATAGGTTTTAGGGTTTGAGAGGATGATGGCGTCGGTAATGGATTTGGGAGGATAATTAGAAGGTCAATTAATGAGTGGATAATATTAATACTCTCTAATTATTGTTTTAAAACTTTTTTGATTGGGTAATATTAAGGGTATTTTGTGGTGTTAGTAGTAGCACTCATAGTTATTTATATAAAGAAATGAATAATTTACATAACAAATGAGAAGGTCCCAACACCCATTAAGACATAGTTAATATACAAAAGAAGGAAAATTTTGAAATACATAGTCTTAATAATCACTGAATTTTCTTATATATCTTGAATAAACTGCTACATTGTACAAGCAGCTTACTCTATATTTACATGTTGATAAATCATATTCGTTATGTTCCTACTCCAGTAAGTGTAAGGTTACATATAGATCGAAACTATTCACGTTTGAATAATTAATTACATAACAAGTGATCCACTTATCAACGATCCAAAACAATGACGTATACTCAAAGCTTACAAGCTTGGATCAAAATCAATAAAATTGCTATCAAAAGTGGAATTCATAAGCCAAATTTCAGACTTGTCGCCATAACAGTAGTACATGCAGTATTATTCAACAGAAAAATATGAGCTTTATTGTATGTACTATAGTGGATTAAACGAGTTATGTTGGTTGACCCATATATGAAGTGGGTTGGGTTATATTATCCCTTTTAATAGTATATTAGACGGGTTGGGTCACAAAATGTAATGACCCGTATTTTATACATTGGAGGATCGTAAATTATTATTTTTAAATTCATATGAGGTCGTATAACTCTATAATTTTGAAATATGCCCACTAGTGACATTTTCTATCTTTATAATTCTATTAAAAGATTTTACCTCTGAAAACTTTTACCGGCTGTAACTTTTGATAGAAGTCGAATTATCGTCCAAGACTACCATTGGAAAGATGTGATGTTTTCCATTTCCATAGATCGTCATAATAGTGATTTGGATTTTCTAGCTAGAAGATATGATTGTTTGAAGATTAATAGTTTTGAGAGTAGTTTAATGGGTAATTGCAGAGTTTGGGGGAAGCCACTAACCCATTTTGGGTTTGGAGGCCATATTAGGCTGAACCATTATCCCCAAATTACTTTTACCTTTTCTCAATAGATCTAAGCTCTCACTGACCCATTCTCCATCCAAAAATTTCTCTTTTCTCCTCCAAGTCTAGTCTAAATAATAGATTAATGATAGGTTAGCAAGAGGATTCACTAGAAATCTTTAAATCTATACTTTTGAGGAAGAAAACTTAGGGCTTGGCTGTTGATTTTCGTATTTTCATGCAAAACTTGAATTTTGGAGGTTTTGATGAGTGATTTACCATCTAGTGCATATGAGTGATTTACCGTCTCTCGCATTATCATATATGTATATATAGGTATTAATATGTTTGGATCTATTTTTAAAGTTAAACTAATGTTTTTAACTCTTTTCAAAGTCAAACGTGAAATAGAATGAATTTTGGAATATTTGAAGTGCTTTAATCATGTTATCTTGAAGTATAGTTGATCTTGTGTATGTTAGGCGATATTATAGATGTATTACATGATGAAATGCTATGGTTTACTACGTGTTTGGATGTTGATTTATGTGTGTTGTGTTTATGTGTATGCTTGAATGGTTGAATGGAGCGAACTACAGGTTGGACTCATGAGATTCGAACTTCAATAGATAGGCTCGAGGGTGTTAAGAGTCATATCGTTGCATATAAAATGCATAAGGTCAAAGAATTGAGCTTGGTGGTGGAATTGACATGAAATTTGGACTTGGAGACGCAACAGGAACTTGGTTCATAGTGGCTCTGGTCGGCACTAGGATTGCTTCGGGTTTGGAGAGGCACTATTCTGGTCGGATGATAGGGTTGGTTCCGGGACCGAACATGGAAATTGGTTTGGTGGGTGGCTTCGGGTCAGCTCGTTGGAGAACCTTGGTCGGGCTTCGGTTTGGTTCTGGTAAGTGAAATCAGTTGGGGTATTTTGGGTGCTTTGAGTTTAGCTAGGGTATCTAAAGGTCTTGCTTTAGTTCGATCATAGGTTGGACCCGAACAGAGGATAGAGGTAATAAATTTTCATCATGGCGCAACGATACTTCTACTACTTCTTCATGGATTGTTTTGAAGTTCTTAGGGGCAGTGTGGAGTGGAGTAGATAACTCCAAACAACTCGAGATGGCCTTGAATTTCGTGTGATGACTAGGGAAGCGATGTCATATCGCTTTGATTCAACGATGCCGATAAAGATGGCGACAACTTTGGAAATTCAGTATGATGGCTCTATGACTTATGATGGGTGTCTAGAGGCATTTCGATGGTAATGACTTAACGATGGGAGTAGTGATAGTGATCCATAAGGAAAGTCCAACAATATGGGCTTATGAGTAGAATTTGCGATTGTGTTCTACTTTGGGGATAGTCGTGATGGAAAAATTATTGAGTTCCATTATGGAGAAACGTGCAAATGGATCGTTGATAACTCAAAGGTTTCTAGTGTGCTCGTGAAGAAGGGGTATGTGGGAATGCCTACCTGAATTTGTGATTGTGTTCAGACCTTGTGATAGTAGATTACCTGGGCTTTGCGATTGTGAACCCGGTTCCTAGCCTTTCGAAGTGGCATGGATTCGAGCACCAATGAATCCGGGATTCAGGTTGCATCCTGATTTGCGATTGTGCTATACAAATTATCATATATCCAATGCACATGAGTGATGGAGAAGACTACCTGATAGATGCTATGTTTTCCATGGTTGTTCATCACACTAGGGTGTCACACGATGTAACTTTTTCAACTGTATATGAAACCATTGGACATTGTACTTCGATTGAAGTACACTTGTATTGTTGTGATAGTGGATTAGCATATATCGACTGCTATATGCTAATTCTTTGGAGGCAGGGATGACTGGTCAGGTATGATTGTTTATATCCTACGCCCTTATTTGAAATATACAATTTTTATAGTATTTTTGACGTAATGTATCGCTCACACCAAACTTTTGTTTGACCCGAGGTTGTATGATTTGCTTCTATTACCATGGGTATTCTTAAATGGATACATTAGGGTTAATAGGTTTGGATAGTGCATGGTGTTGTACAGAGTATAAGCAGGAGGCTACCCTATCGTATATCTATACCTTGAAGCCCACTGTTCTTTATATTCCGTTGTGAAGTATTGTGGGGCTATGTCATTGTTGAATATGCGCTTTGCGCTATATGATTTTTGTTTGATGATAATAAACATATATACATTCATATAAATGTATTTGGTAATGTACTATTTTATTTTTCATAGTTTAAATAAATATTTGTTGAATAAAATTAAATTTCACAGAATTTGAATTTGAATTCAAACAAAACAAGTTAAACAGATTTTGAATTCAAACAGAAATTTTATTCAAACAAATATTTTGTATAGTATGTATTTGGTTAAATAAATATTTGTTGAATAAAATTAAATTTCACAGAATTTGAATTTGAATTCAAACAAAACAAGTTAAACAGATTTTGAATTCAAACAGAAATTTTATTCAAACAAATATTTTGTATAGTATGTATTTGGTTAAATAAATATCTGTTGAATAAAATAAATTACACAGAGTTTGAATTTGAATTCAAACAGAACAAGTTACACAGTTTTTGAATTCAAACGAATATTTTATTCAAACGAATATTTATTACAAACTTGAATAGTACAAATTCATGCTCTCACTATACATATACATTTCTGATTACATCACGATTACATCACAAATATTTTTTACATTGATAACCTCACTACATATCACTCACACTCGTATTTTTGTCTTCAACTGCATTCCGGTTTGAATCCAGCATCTGAGCAATCTGCAAAAATATAAACTAACGCAGTAAAATTGAAAAAGAAATATTTTTGCAATTCAAAAATAAAATATGGTTTTTGAAAATAATATTTGCCTCAGTTATTTGGGTTGTTCGTCATCATTTAAATTTGAATTCATCATACACGAACAACTTGTGACATACACAGTATATTACTGTATATGCCACAAGGCCGTGAATGCCGATATATACACTTGATAGATATTACAGGGACAGGTAACCATAAGTGGCTGCAATACACACGTGTACATTCATACACGTGTGCACTGCCTCGCCAACTCGTATGCGCAGCCAACAAGAGCAAGTGTACAACAGTGTCAAGTTGCAAACAGTCAAAGTACAGGTGCAAGTGTACATAAGAGAAGTACAAAATGACCAAACAGCAACAGTGAATGGGGCAAAGCACAAAAGTGCACAACGACACAGTGGCAACATGCTCGAAGACTACACAAATAACCAAGTATAGGTGAAGTAAATCATGTCAAAGAAAATGCATGAAAGCTACAAACTGCAACATGGCGAAGACTACAAGCAACTGACACAAACAACTCAAATGCACACATGAAGCATGCAAAGAGCTCTAGCACAAGAACATGACAGCAAACAGGAAGTGCAATTCCAAGTGAAGAACCAGACTCAAGTTAGTGCACAGTGCATATATGATGCATACAAGTTCAGCCACAAACATGCCACAATATCGAGTACATGAAGATGGCATCCAACAATATTCAAACAACAGCAGTATGCAAATGCATACATAATAGAGGCAGTAAAGAACAAGCTACATGAAGGGAACAGGAAGTAATGATTGTAATGATTGTAATGCAACAAAGTGCAATGAACAATGAACAGAGAACATGACATGAACAATGCAACTGATCAAAGCTCGGCCAACATAATGCAACTCGACAAACAGCAAGACCAAACTGCACAAGTGACCACAAAGACCATCAGCTACATCAAAAGCAAGTGCAACACAGTTGCAAATAACAGGAATGAATATCAAGTGATACAACTGCAAGTATCAAGACCAGAAACTCAAGCTTCAAAAAGCTACAGCAACAATGCACCAATAAAGTCGAGACAAAGCACCACTGACCAGAATACTGCAACAACAAGTATGGTGAAGCACTGACTCAAAGCACCACTGACCAGAATACAATGCAACAACACAGTCAACAAGGCAACAATGAAAATGAACATCACAATGAACCAACGGGTCAGAGGTGAAATGGAATGCTGGAGTGTGCAAGTGCAAATGACCAGAGCTCAGCATACATGAAGTAATGCAATGCCCAAAGACCAAGTCGAAGTCGAATTGTTGTCAACAGTTCTAAGTATCCAACAACAATATGAATTCTATGTTCAATCATGATACAGACCAGAAACACAAGTATAGGGAACAACCAGGTGAAGATGCAAGAACAAAGAGTGTACACAGATCATGTATGCATTAGTAACCAACACATGAAGATCAACAACAAAACCAAATGCAGTGACAAGTTGAAGCAGTAGTTTCTGCAGTGGCAACGAGGAAATTCATGTGTAAACAATCGAAAATATACGAAATTGACAAAGTCAAATATCACAAATCACGAAATCAATTTAAAGCCGTGGTCAACACATAAATTCGCAACCGTGTTGTTCAAGTGATTTGAAGAAGTCAGAAATCATCATGAACATACAAGCGAAAATCAATGGCCAAAATAATCAGTTGACAAATTCAAAAATAATTATACGAACGCAAATCTAGGGTTACGAACCCTATATAAGAAAATCATCATCGGCAAATTTGATCATCGAGTTCGAACAATCCAAAAACCAGAAAAGCAAAAGGAAACAACACATACCAGAGAATCAGAACGAACTCAATCCAAATTGAAGAGCCGTGAACAAATCGAAGAGCAACGAAACCTACTAACGAATCATATCAAGTGGCGACTTCAATTTGCACAACCCTGTTTGAATCGCAAGGAGGAAAAGACAATTTACAGAAGCCCTAAATCGCAAAGAGGAACAGAAGAGGAGCGGCCATTTCCTTTTTCACGAACGAAAAACAAAAGTGACGGGCTGAAGAAATAAGGGCCGGCCTTATTCATATAAAAAGAAAAAAAAAAGGGTTTTTTGTTTTTTGTTTTATTTTATTAGGGTTGTTTTATTTATTTTCTTAATTACTGTTTTAATTGTTTTTGTTTTACTTTCTAAAACGAAGAATCTGTAAATCACCACCTAGATATTAGGTAGTGTCAGATTGTATATTTTGAATTAGTTCAGTGAGCAGAGCGTGCGAGTTTGCAAAGCTCTATAGGCGGGAGCAGTGTTTGCGAGTGAGCGAAACTCTATAGGCGGGAGCAGGGTGTGCGAGTCTAGTAGAGTGTTTGTGAGCGGGAGCAAAAGGGTCTGCGAGTCTAATAGAGTTGTTGTAAGCGTGATACTGTTTAATTCTAATAGAAATCTGTGAATGCAGCAGTAGGCAGGGGTTGCCGAAGCTGGGTAAATTTTGTGTGTGATTTACTTTTCAGCATATTTATTTCTGCAGTTTATTTCTGAGTTTTAAATCAAGAAAATTTGCTATAACCCTATTCACCCCCCCTCTAGGGTTAATCTAGATCCTACAAGTGGTATCAGAGCCCGGTATATATTTTTTTAACTCTAGAGTCATGAGTCTACAAAATAATGCTTTTTCTGAGGGGCAATCTATTGCTAGGCCACCCATGTTTAACGGGAACGATTATGCTTATTGGAAAGTTAGGATGAGTATTTATCTTAGTTCCGTTGATTATGATGTTGGGATATTATTGAAACTGGCTATAAACCTCCCACTATAATCGTTGGTGGTACTGAGATTCCTAAACCTAAGGATAGGTGGGATGCAAACGATAAGAAATTGAAAACGACAAATGCTAAAGCCATGAATGCTTTGATATGTGCTCTTGATAAAAATGAATTTAATAGAATTTCTCATTGTACAACAGCACAGGAAATATGGCATACTTTGGAGGTGACACACGAAGGAACTTCTCAAGTCAAGGAGTCTCGGCTAGCCCTATTCAGCAATGAATACGAAAACTTTGTGATGGACAAAGACGAGAGCATAAAGGATATGTTTGGACGCTTTTCAACCTTGGTATACAATGCTAGAGCGCTTGGGAAGGTATTCACTGAGGTAGAGCTTGTGCGGAAGATACTACGAGTTTTACCAATGAACTTTGAGGCAAAAGTCACAGCAATCCAAGAATCAAAAGATCTGAGCAAACTAAGCATGGAGGAGTTGATTGGCAACTTGATGACATATGAGCTTGAGTTAAAAGCAAAGGAAGAACGCAACAACTCCGAACCAAAGAAGAAGATGATTTCTTTAAAAAGTAAAGAAGAAAGCGATGAAGAAGATCCAATTGAAGAGCTTGCAATGGCTGTCAATAATCTTAGAAGATGGTCCAGATTCAAGCCACGCAAGAAGAAAACAAAGGGCAATAGGTCAAAAGATTCCGAAAATTCCGATAATGAACTGATATGTTATAACTGCAACAAGCCTGGCCACATCAAACCAAAATGCCCACTTCTCAAAAACAACAAAGAAAAGAAAAAGGCGAAGAAGGTATTTGCAGCGACTTGGGATGATGAAGAAGGAGAGGAAGCTTCGGATAGCAGCCCAGAGGAGGCTAACTTGTGTTGCATGGCAAAATCAGAATCAGAAGCAACCTCCGATGAATCTAGTGAGGCAGGTGAGTTTTCTTATAAAGAACTTGTTTATATGTGTTCTGATCTTACTAAGGTAGTGGATACTCTTGAATCTAAAATTGAAAAACTGAAATCTGATAGGAGAGAATTTGCTCGTGAAAATTTTAGGTTAAAAACTGAACTTGAAAATATTCAAAACCAAGAATGTAACCAATGTAAAATTTTAGATTCGGAACTATCAAAAATTAGGAATAACTCTGAGAATCTTGAAAAAGAAAACTTGAGTCTTAAAGAAAACATTGACACTAGAAAAAAGGACTTTATAAATCGATGCACCTCACTTGTCGCTGAAAATACAACATTAAAAACCAAAGTCCAAAATCTTGAGAAATCTTTGAATAACTTTTCAAGAGGCGAAAAATCTTTCAACATGCTATTGGGAAATCTAATTTTTGCTAACAATAGAAAAGGACTAGGTTTTGGAAAATCACAAGATGATGATAAAGGTAAAAGTGCTGCTCGATCTGAAATAATTGGAAATCATGTTGAAAATCATAGTCAAAGGAACACAAAATTTAATCAAGTCAATTTAATGAGCACGTTTTGTAGAGAATTTGGACATAATCGAAATAATTGTTGGTATAAACCCAAACACGTGAAAACTATACCAATTTGGGTTCCAAAAGGCACAAATATAAAATCTTTGAAAGTCAAACAAATTTGGGTGCCAAAAGGAACATGTATAAATAGTTTTGAGTCTCCAAAAACATATTTTTCATATTCTGCCACTAACAACAATGGACCTATAAAAACAAATAGGTCACATAAATCTTTTATCGTGTAGGTGTGGTGGCAGGCTAAGGAACAACAACAGTGTTCTCTGGATTTCGGCTGTTCCAGAAGCACAACGGGCAACAAAACAAAGTTCCTTAGCCTAGTATAAAGTTGACAGAATCACAATGGGCAATCACGAAAAATTATCGTAAAGGTAAAACAGGTAATTGTTTTTTAAATGTGATTATCTGCACCATACTCTAAATTAAAATCAGCCAATATTGAGATGAACAAAAGATGATGATTTTGATGCTATGTTTTTTTTTTTAAAAAAAAAAATAATGACTAACCATCTTTAAATAGAATTACTTGGAGTAATTATGATGGTTGACTGATTCGGACTTAATTGATATGATTTTTTGACTTGTTCTTATTTATGACATTAATTTGTGCTTAATTGATGACCAACCAGATTTTAAATTTTTGAACTAATTTATATAAATTTGTTCAGTCAAATGCTGGTTACTCATGCTACACGTAGATATATTGGTTCTGACATTTTGATCACTACTTGTAAATTTGCACGATTTCAAATTCATGAGAAAAAGGATTTTAAGAAATTGTTTCTGAAATAATTATGATGTTGATTGACTGTTGATTACTCATGAAAATAATTGTTTATCCTCTGGTTTCTGAATTTATCATCATGATATTTATTTTGAGTGTTAACATGGCTTAAATTCAAAATTCAAAAGAATGATGTTTTGAAATTTTTGGTGCACATCTCATGGTTTGATTCAACAAGTGAATATTGAGTGAAATTTAAATTCAGATGCGGATTACACTGGTAATATAGTTGATAGAAAAATTATTAGTGTAACGTGATTAATTTGTGAAACATTTATTTGCTGCATCGTTTTTTTTAAAAGAAAATATCTGCATATTTTTCACTTGAAATAATTTTCAAATAGCAGAAAATTTTCTTATAAAACTCCCCTCAAGAAATCATGTTTGACCATATTTACAGCTTAATTATTTTTGAAAAATTGATTTTATAATTTTTAATTTGATTTTAAATGACAAGTTTGACTAATCTGACTCCCTTTGATTATCGAAAAGATAAATAGTGATTGAAAAAGAGATAAGTGTTGATATTTATCATATATTATAACTCGAGAAAGTATAGTTAAAAATTTCTTTAGAATTTCATAACAAGAGTTATAAAAACGTTTTGTTGGATAATAATTCCATGACCATTTCTATTTCTATCATCTTTCTATCGAACATCACTCATCAAAATCATATTTAATACGTAAATTTGTGGTAGTTTACAAAGGAAATCATTTGTTCTTCAATATCTTTGAATCGGTGAAGGAAATTATTTGTGCTTCAATTTCTTATATTCAGCAATTAAAAATAAATATCCAAAGTATTCACTCTCATTTAAAAGTCCTCACGGTCATGCATGGGTGAATTACTTGGATTTTTGATTATGTGCTTCCATGCTCATTTAAAAGTCCTCACGGTTATGCATGTATGGAACGCATATTAAAAATAATTGATTTAATAGACAAGTTGATTCTAATCCCATTTAAAAGTCCTCACGGTCATGCGTGGTTAGAAGATACTTGATTTCATTTTTTAAATTAAATTGGAATACTACTAATCTCATTTAAAAGTCCTAACGGTTATGCATGGTTAGTAGATATTCAAATTTCCAGAAATAAATATACCACAAATAGACATATCTATATGAATTTTTGATGATTCTATCTCCATCACTTCTGAAAGTGGAATATGCGTTTGACAAGGGTAATTATGATTTTTGTTTGAGTTTTATTGAAATTTGATATTTATATTTAATTGAGTTAAATGTTTGATTCATGTCTATCACTTCATCCCTATTTTTATAACACTGTTATTCTTTTGCTGATAACAAAAGGGGGAGAGAAAAGTTAAGACTTTGTCAAATAGAATCAAGCAAAGGTGTCAAATAGAATCAAGCAAAGGTCAAATAACTTTCAATTTGCATATAGGCTCATTTACATATTTTTATTTGTATGCATATATGTAGGGGGAGCCATATATGTAGGGGGAGTATCACATATAAAGGAAGCATTCAAATAGGGGGAGCAAATGAAATTATCAAATACATTTAATATATTCAAAATCTTAAATATATGTTTGTTATCATCAAAAGGGGGAGATTGTTGAATATGCGCTTTGCGCTATATGATTTTTGTTTGATGATAATAAACATATATACATTCATATAAATGTATTTGGTAATGTACTATTTTATTTTTCATAGTTTAAATAAATATTTGTTGAATAAAATTAAATTTCACAGAATTTGAATTTGAATTCAAACAAAACAAGTTAAACAGATTTTGAATTCAAATAGAAATTTTATTCAAACAAATATTTTGTATAGTATGTATTTGGTTAAATAAATATTTGTTGAATAAAATTAAATTTCACAGAATTTGAATTTGAATTCAAACAAAACAAGTTAAACAGATTTTGAATTCAAACAGAAATTTTATTCAAACAAATATTTTGTATAGTATGTATTTGGTTAAATAAATATCTGTTGAATAAAATAAATTACACAGAGTTTGAATTTGAATTCAAACAGAACAAGTTACACAGTTTTTGAATTCAAACGAATATTTTATTCAAACGAATATTTATTACAAACTTGAATAATACAAATTCATGCTCTCACTATACATATACATTTCTGATTACATCACGATTACATCACAAATATTTTTTACATTGATAACCTCACTACATATCACTCACACTCGTATTTTTGTCTTCAACTGCATTCCGGTTTGAATCCAGCATCTGAGCAATCTGCAAAAATATAAACTAACGCAGTAAAATTGAAAAAGAAATATTTTTGCAATTCAAAAATAAAATATGGTTTTTGAAAATAATATTTGCCTCAGTTATTTGGGTTGTTCGTCATCATTTAAATTTGAATTCATCATACACGAACAACTTGTGACATACACAGTATATTACTGTATATGCCACAAGGCCGTGAACGCCGATATATACACTTGATAGATATTACAGGGACAGGTAACCATAAGTGGCTGCAATACACACGTGTACATTCATACACGTGTGCACTGCCTCGCCAACTCGTATGCGCAGCCAACAAGAGCAAGTGTACAACAGTGTCAAGTTGCAAACAGTCAAAGTACAGGTGCAAGTGTACATAAGAGAAGTACAAAATGACCAAACAGCAACAGTGAATGGGGCAAAGCACAAAAGTGCACAACGACACAGTGGCAACATGCTCGAAGACTACACAAATAACCAAGTACAAGTGAAGTAAATCATGTCAAAGAAAATGCATGAAAGCTACAAACTGCAACATGGCGAAGACTACAAGCAACTGACACAAACAACTCAAATGCACACATGAAGCATGCAAAGAGCTCTAGCACAAGAACATGACAGCAAACAGGAAGTGCAATTCCAAGTGAAGAACCAGACTCAAGTTAGTGCACAGTGCATATATGATGCATACAAGTTCAGCCACAAACATGCCACAATATCGAGTACATGAAGATCGCATCCAACAATATTCAAACAACAGCAGTATGCAAATGCATACATAATAGAGGCAGTAAAGAACAAGCTACATGAAGGGAACAGGAAGTAATGATTGTAATGATTGTAATGCAACACAGTGCAATGAACAATGAACAGAGAACATGACATGAACAATGCAACTGATCAAAGCTCGGCCAACATAATGCAACTCGACAAACAGCAAGACCAAACTGCACAAGTGACCACAAAGACCATCAGCTACATCAAAAGCAAGTGCAACACAGTTGCAAATAACAGGAATGAATATCAAGTGATACAACTGCAAGTATCAAGACCAGAAACTCAAGCTTCAAAAAGCTACAGCAACAATGCACCAATAAAGTCGAGACAAAGCACCACTGACCAGAATACTGCAACAACAAGTATGGTGAAGCACTGACTCAAAGCACCACTGACCAGAATACAATGCAACAACACAGTCAACAAGGCAACAATGAAAATGAACATCACAATGAACCAACAGGTCAGAGGTGAAATGGAATGCTAGAGTGTGCAAGTGCAAATGACCAGAGCTCAGCATACATGAAGTAATGCAATGCCCAAAGACCAAGTCGAAGTCGAATTGTTGTCAACAGTTCTAAGTATCCAACAACAATATGAATGCTATGTTCAATCATGATACAGACCAGAAACACAAGTATAGGGAACAACCAGGTGAAGATGCAAGAACAAAGAGTGTACACAGATCATGTATGCATTAGTAACCAACACATGAAGATCAACAACAAAACCAAATGCAGTGACAAGTTGAAGCAGTAGTTTCTGCAGTGGCAACGAGGAAATTCATGTGTAAACAATCGAAAATATACGAAATTGACAAAGTCAAATATCACAAATCACGAAATCAATTTAAAGTCGTGGTCAACACATAAATTCGCAACCGTGTTGTTCAAGTGATTTGAAGAAGTCAGAAATCATCATGAACATACAAGCGAAAATCAATGGCCAAAATAATCAGTTGACAAATTCAAAAATAATTATACGAACGCAAATCTAGGGTTACGAACCCTATATAAGAAAATCATCATCGGCAAATTTGATCATCGAGTTCGAACAATCCAAAAACCAGAAAAGCAAAAGGAAACAACACATACCAGAGAATCAGAACGAACTCAATCCAAATTGAAGAGCCGTGAACAAATCGAAGAGCAACGAAACCTACTAACGAATCATATCAAGTGGCGACTTCAATTTGCACAACCCTGTTTGAATCGCAAGGAGGAAAAGACAATTTACAGAAGCCCTAAATCGCAAAGAGGAACAGAAGAGGAGCGGCCATTTCCTTTTTCACGAACGAAAAACAAAAGTGACGGGCTGAAGAAATAAGGGCCGGCCTTATTCATATAAAAAGAAAAAAAAGGGTTTTTTGTTTTTTGTTTTATTTTATTAGGGTTGTTTTATTTATTTTCTTAATTACTGTTTTAATTGTTTTTGTTTTACTTTCTAAAACGAAGAATCTGTAAATCACCACCTAGATATTAGGTAGTGTCAGATTGTCTATTTTGAATTAGTCCAGTGAGCAGAGCGTGCGAGTTTGCAAAGCTCTATAGGCGGGAGCAGTGTTTGCGAGTGAGCGAAACTCTATAGGCGGGAGCAGGGTGTGCGAGTCTAGTAGAGTGTTTGTGAACGGGAGCAAAAGGGTCTGCGAGTCTAATAGAGTTGTTGTAAGCGTGATACTGTTTAATTCTAATAGAAATCTGTGAATGCAGCAGTAGGCAGGGGTTGCCGAAGCTGGGTAAATTTTGTGTGTGATTTACTTTTCAGCATATTTATTTCTGCAGTTTATTTCTGAGTTTTAAATCAAGAAAATTTGCTATAACCCTATTCACCCCCCCTCTAGGGTTAATCTAGATCCTACAATGTCAGTATTTGTATTTGAGAGATAGTTAACTATAGAATATATTTTGGAGATTTTGGAATGTATAAACTCTTTATTTCTATTTTTGTACAGTCTATGAACCCGATGCACTCTAATATTCTTATTTATGGTTCATTTGATTATATCACCATCTTGCTTGTTTTACATATGTGCTATTATATTATATTTTGTTTGTATGTTGGGATCTATAGGTTTTGCGCTTGGATTTTTATAACTTTACACCCTTGGCTACTGTCGTGCATAGCCGAGTACCTCGATATTGCTATATACAGGTATATTGGGTACCGGAGGTGTAGGTTGGTTGTCACACAAAACAGGTTGGGCCAATTTTGTCTTAACCCATTATGACTTGGTCCTTGACCTGATTCATTATGACCAACCTAACCTATCTAACTATATGGATATCTGTATCATTGGCCATAGATGTTATACCCTAAACATATTAGTCATCGTAGGTCAACAAGGTAGGAAGCTTTCATTGGATATGTGCACAAGCTCTCGTTGGTAAATGGTAATAATGGAGGCTTTTGTGAGGAGATGAATTAATGCTCTCATGAAACGTGTATAAAAGCTATCATGGGATATACATATATACATACATACATACATATAAGCTATCATGGGATAACGGCAACAATGAAAGCTCTCGTGTGATGCTGAACAAGAGCTATCAAGAAGTGACGCCAGTAACCATCGTGGATGAAAATGAAGCTATTATAAGGGGAAGTAATATAGAGAAAGTGTGTGGTAGATCTACATCATCGTGATATGATCTATAAAAGCCACCATGAGATGACCAATGAAGCTATTAGTTATCGTATGGTGATTTTAAACATGAATTCTTGAAGCCATCATAATATAAAGCATTGAAGCCATCGTGGGGAATTTTATAAAGCTATTGTGAGATGAAGCTTGAAGCTATCTTGAGGAATTTTACAAAGCTATTGTGACATGGGGCACTTGAAGTCATCATGAGGTGTCTTACAAAGCCATTGAGAAATGAAAGATTATAGCCATCAAATGGTAATTTCTGAAGCCTCATGATAAAATAAATCCATCATTGTTAATGAATCAAGCCATCGTGAGGTAAATCAGGCTACGAAACTAGGAAAGGATGTGTCATGTGTCATTTCAAATGTGTGCCACATCAGCAGATTACAACCGCCTATTTCTAGTAAAGCGCCATGTGTCAAGAATCTAACGGCTCGAGTTATCTACAGATAAGCATGTAACTCCACCTAAAAAGGGGTCGATTTCCTAGTCCTTCTTCTCCTTCATTTGTTACTTTTTCCAACATTGTAAAGTAGGCTTTGAATTGGGGATTCATGGCCATTAGGGCAAATTTAATTGTGGGCTTTGTACCTAAGGACTTGTACCTAGCATAATTTGCAAAATTGACTATTTTGGACTTTTGATTTATACATCGGACTACTCCTTTTATCTTGGCATATGTCTTTTAACCTTGGATAAGCATATAAGAATATGTATTGCACAATGACCGTTCTCTCTCTACTATACTTAGCCTAATAACTTGATGCACTCCGGATCCAACTTTTACTCTAAGTGGTGCTTTCATTAAGAGGTTCAACTTAGGGCTTTCTCTCTTCTTCTTTTTTAGCCTGCCTATTCACTCAAAGCACAAAGTTAACACTATACCACTTCAATTTTTGCCATGTTGATTAGATCTCAACAAGGATCTTCTTATCCACCTTCAGACCCCTTGTTTTATCCATAAACCGATCAACAATTTAGTAGGGAACGAGAGTTAAACTTAAGAAGAATGGCACTTCAAACTTTGAAGGAAAAGAAAAGGGTGGCTCGGTATAGTCCAACAAAATGGAACCTAAATGCCTTTCAAATAAGAAGAGAGCCAACCTAAACCATAGGCAATAAACTAAGATCGGAAAGACCAAACCCAAGGTATAGGAATAACACAAGACCTAGAAAAGATCCATTTTCACAAGCTAGGCAAAGAATCCAATATCAAGCACGAGGGGCTATTTTCTAAAATAAATTGAACTACGACTTTGAAGAATATGCTTAGAAATGGGATGATCTTATTGGCTTACCTTTAAAAAGGGAATTTTTGATTAAGGAAATGAAAACTTGAAAAGGATTTAGGAGTTCAAAATGTCTAGAAAAGGTATGGAGATGAATAAAGAGATCTATAGCGAGAGGGACAAAAGGCAAAATTATCACTCCCCTTCTCATTTCTCAAGAAGTGCATTTTCGAACCAGAAAGAGCTAAGATTTTTGGGTCCCAAAGAAAACTTTGAGAGAAAAAGAGAGACGCGAGGAAGGAGCATATTGCCACTATCATAAAGCTAATGGGCATTGCACTAACGATTGCAAGGCTTTGTCAGGAATTATCAAATACTATGTAAGGAAAGCAGAACTACAAGAGTTTTGCCCTTCATAACACTCAAAAATTAGTACCTCACATCAACACCTGACTTTTGAATACCACAAAAGATGGCTTCTCGGGAAAATAGAGAAAGAAGAGGAAACAAAAAAGTAAACCAAGGCGCATTGATAGGATCTTACAGTGGAATGATAACATATAATATATATTGAATATACGCGAACAGAACATGACAATATATATGAGAGACTACTTTAGCAGAAATAACTAATAAGTGGATAGAAATACATAAAGTCAAAATACATCAATTCCATACATGCAGAGTCCTGACTGTAATATCTAATACATCAACTCTCATATATAAGTACATTTCTTTCATGTACTACTATAATATGAAGTATATATATAAAATGTCGACATCGTCTCTATAGTGTGCTCCAACTATCCTGAAAGAATATCCTCAAATGCACTTGACTCCTAAACTACTCGGTCGAATACTGGAGAATTGTCATGACATAAACATACAAAGATAAAAACAAGTCAAGCATAAAGCCTGGTGTGAGGGAAACTATCTCAAAATACCATATATCAAAACTATATACATATGGAATAAGAGCTACTAAGGTACAAACAGTCCTATCCACAAACATGCCACAAGGATAATCCGACCTGTCCATAACAAGTAAAGTAAACCTATCTCAAAAATTAGGACTCAAACCATAATCTACTCTTTTCCTATAATCACTAAGTCAGCACAACTAATATGATGTATCTGATACGTAACAGTATATCATGATAAGATAATGCAATGAATGCAGGGACATGCAAATCTCATGGTACAAGCATAACCTAGAATACATAACAATATTATCAAACAACTAATATAACACACAATATAACGATAAACGATAAACAAAGAATATAAATCGATACTCATCATTGCGGATGAATGCAGTCCGTGATAGACTCATGCCCAAGATAAATAAAGTCGGTACTTTAGTATACCATGGACCCCGAGTCATATCCAGTGTAGTCGAACTCATACAGGTCTCACCGTACCCCTTAGTGAACATAAGTGATATATGACATACACTATGTATCCAAAACTTGAGTCTGCATTAGACATCGATCGCAATCCAGAGATTCCCGTTGAGGGTTCAAAACAATAAAGTTGGTACCTCAGCGTACCATAGACCTCGAGCCACATTCTCAGTGAGGAGTCTTGCGTAGATCTCATAGTACCCCTGAGCATAAGTGGCATATGATCTACTCTATTTACTTGAAACTTATATGGATCTCATCATACCCCTCAATAAGCATAAGTGACATATGATCCACTTGTAGGCAATCATCGTCATCTCCTCCTCGACTATCATGGATTTTATAAAAAAATTGCAAACCGTCTCTACAAAAGAGAACGACGAGCATACCTTGCATAATATGCCATCGATATCACAAAGGAACAGCCATGCTATAAACATATATATGTGTGTGTGTGTACGTATGTATCAAGCATAACATCATGAAATCAAATACGTCTATCACAAACAAAGACTGATATCTCATCATCGTCTATATGGATGGTCACTATAAGACTAATAATAGGCATGGCCACCAATAAAAGGCCAATAGTGTATGATCACTAATACAAGATTAATACTATGTACGGTCACTAATATAGACCGATATAATTCATCTAACTATGTGTACCTCGAGGTCAAGGCTCGAAGGTAATAATTTAATTTGTTTGATCGTACATGCTCATCGGATGTGATCATGTAACCAATCATCATACTGCTCACAAGTCCGATCATTGTTGATCCCATGCCCAATTGTTGCTGATATCATAGAATTCACCTAACATTTTCATTCCGATCTCGAGCCTCGCATTGCATTCCACCTTATCAAGTTACCCATATTCTTCCTCAAAGTTGCACCAAAGTTCCGCACGAACACACACCCGAAACAGGGAAAGAACCCCTACTTAAAAGGCCCATGTCTTAGGCTTTATTGCAGGTCAATGCATCATCGGTCCGTCGGTGGTTCTCCATCGGCCGACCAGCGGTAGCCTATTGTTAAACCAAAAATTGAATCAACACCCAAATATCAAATGAAAGCACTGGTGAGATTAAGTAAATGGAAAAGTAGTAAAAAGAAACACAAATTTTATAGTGCTTCGGCGTAGTCTTTGGCCTACGTCCACTACAACCTTTTTATTAGTTGTTCTCTCTTTGGATTACAACTAGTTATATTAGATCTGACCATGATCAAGCAGATCTCAGATTTATAATAGAGTTTTTAGGTTATTTGCTAGTCATTAGTACGAAGAATCTATTAATCCAAGTCCTAAAACAACAAATAGTTGTTTCCTAGGTGACTCTATTGGAGGAGAGATTAGAGGTGAGGAAATAGTAGAGTCTCCCCAGTCAGAGAATTCAAATCCCATTTTGGCTGCTTTGTGGCCTGTATTTATAAGGGTATAAGTTGTGCTAGGTTAGAATTTTACTTGGAGCAGAGTCTAGATATCGGCCTAAAGGGGTGTGAAAAATCTCGGGACCCACCGAGCTGTTCAAACATGTCGGCAATGACATCATCATGTCAGCGAAGACATATTTGTATCGCTCCAAACTTGTCGAATTTTTTGCATTCTTCATGCTTCTTGATTTTGAGCTGCGCTTGCCATTTTCGTTGATCGTTAGTCATTCAAAACAAGTCGATTCCTACTCACCAAAATAGCCCTGTATCAGCCTTTTTGCCTAAGAGGTCGGTAGTGACTTATTCCCCTAGCTTGAAATGACTTGTACTCTTTTGCAGCAATCTTCTAATCCCATATGGAGGTGTCCCAAGAAGTCGCAAGATCTTAAGAGTTATCAAAAACATGTCGGTTCACCCTCTTTATGTCGGTACCGACATGTGTGGTTAATGTATTTTCGTTGAATTTACTCTGAGATGTTTCTTTTCCCCATCTAAGATGGTTGCAAATTTCAAGTCGTTTCGTCCTCGTTTGAATTTTTTAAGTCCGGTTGAAATCTACTTTGCTAAAAAGCGAGTGAACACTTACCCCCCAAAGTATGCTTTTCGACCATAATGTGTGCTTTGCTTAAGAATAAGTTCTAGAAATCAGTCTTACAATTGTTAAGCTTTCCAGCTGCTTCAATCTTGGTGAATCATCTTGTTCCGTCGGATCCTCTTGTCAATCACGGGTCATTCCACCCTATTACAACCTAAGACTTTAGGTTCTGCTTAAGTGTAGTCTATACATCATCATCATTTCGATTTCATTTGGATTTATCAAATCACATATTTAAATCATCCCGTTTTCATTAGGGATTTATACATTATCATTCTGATGCCATTGAAGTAATTACATCACATCTCAAAATCATCCTGTGTTTATTTGAGTTTTATCTATTTTATTTTAATTACAAGGCATTCAAATCCTTTTGTCAACTCTGTATCCGTTCTAGTGTTTGATCTCTCCGGATGATTTTAAATCTAGTCTAATGCACAATCTCTCCGGATCATTTCATATTCAATTTATTGTGCGATCTCTCCAGATCATTTTATATTCAATTTAATGTGCAATCTCTCCAAATCATTTTATATTCAACTTAATGTATAAGTTAATGGGACAATCTCTCTGGATCATTTATCATTTCAGTTGAGGGACGATCTCTCTGGATCGTTTATTGTTTAAATTATGGGGACGTTCTCTCTGTATTGTTTATTGCTAATCTATGGTTTCAATATCTCTAGATCTTTGCCGAGTCCGTTCGCTCTTCGGAAAAGGAACTCAATGACCAAAAAAGTCCATCTGCTCACTCTCCAATGAAGGGACTTACTTTTTGTACAAGCCTATCCACTTGCTCTTTGACAAGAGAGCTTGCACCCTGCACTTTGGTCCCGACTCTTCGATCGGAACTTAAAGCGATCGATATCAATCATTACATTCAGTGTAGATTTTTCAAAAGTCAAATAAGAAGAAATCCAAAGCATTCATCTTGGACATCCAATTTAGAGCGTGCCTAGAGACAAAATCTAGATGTTGTATACGTTTAAGTGGTCCGAGGTTATTCTCATCTGTAGTAGTCATCTCAGGCATTCGACTTAGAGCGTGCCTAGGGATCGTTTAGGATCCCATACACATGCAAGTGGACTGAGCTTATTATTGTCTTTATTGCTCAACGCAAAAAGCAAAATACAAGAAAAGAAATGAAAAGACAAAGTGCGGGAATCAAATTCAACTTCCATTTATCCCTATCATGGGATTATAATCGGATGAAAGTCTCTGATCCATAACATCATTCTACCCTACGTTCCAATACTGAGCTTCAGTTTCTAGCTCCTATTTTCATACCTTTTATTTTGATTTTCCACTCTAGATCTAACATTACTCATTCCAAGAAAGCTCATCCTAGATCCAAATCGATCATGCCCCCGAGTCGTGGGGGTATTGTTTCAGTTTTCTAAATCTTTAGATGCTCCTACACTGGTTTTTGGTCTTTGTTTCCAAATTCTAGCAACTATAGCTATTCCTTGTTGTCCAATCCTTACGAAAAATCCATCTAGAAGTTTCTATTGTGTAGTCATTAATCCTGAAAGTAACTGTGCTATATGATCGTGCAATATGAAATATATATATACACTGAATAGCTAGTGCGGAAAATAACTGTAAAATAAAATAGCAGTAAAGTAAAATGACACCAGAAATTTTTATACTGGTTTGAACACCCATTCTACGTCCAGTCTCAGACTCCTTCTGGAATTAAAACTAGTAGCCCTCACTTAACTCGGAGGAACATGTATTACACCGCCTGAGCAACCGAACATGACTTCTACCGCCTAGACAACCGAATAGGACTTCAATCGCCTGAGAAACCGAATAGGACTTCCAATACAAATTGTAAAAGTTTTTTCTGATTTAGTATGCTCTTTGAATAACAAAGATAAGTCAATAATGTACACCCTTCCTATGATCTTCTCCTCAAGAATGATGTGTATGATTTTGCATGTATGAAGAGTAGGAAGATTAGAATTGCTTATAGGATATGGAAGTGAGGTTGTAAGTAATGAATGTATGAATTTATGTAAGTAATAGATTTGAAGAATGTTATTCACATTAGATCAAGAGAGAGAAGAAAATTAAGTGAAGTGATTAATGAAACTTGAATGAACTTATAGTAAATCATAAGTTGTAACCTCTGGTAAAAAGTTCTCTGCAAAAGGTAATGGTTGCAACACTTTGGGAGGACGACAACCATTAAGAAAAGAAAAGTATTTTCAATAAAAAAATGACAGTTATAGGATTCAGTCGACTGACCTTGATCACTTAGTCGACTGAATTCAAAAACGTGCACGTATATGTTAAAATGTACAGACTCGGTCGACTGGTCCTTGAATTTTAAAAAAAATTTAAAAACAGGTTTAGTCGACTGCGGGATACAGTTCAGTCGACTGAACTGTGTATTTTAGTGAAACCAGAGTGTATTTTATTTTACAAAGTGATTCTTTTAAATCGAGCGCACGTGTATGTGTGTATATGAATGAGAATGTTGATTTTTTGAGGAAAGATCTTAACAAAGCAACTAGACTAGACTCTATATAAATAATTCTCAACTCTAGTTAAAATATATAGACTGTACGAACCAAGCTTCGAGTTATTGAGTCTGGTTGTTGTAATATTTGTAGATTCATGAATAGTTGTGTCATGTCAGTAATCAAAACTCAAGATCCAACAAATCCATCCTATATCTCCTTCATCATTCCCTCCATCTCTTCCTTGGTCATGTACATTGATTGATAAGATTTTAAGGACACCTCCTGACTGCACCCAGACTCTAGTTGACTTGGTCTGGCTTTAGATCTACTATTAGGCCTCTTCATCTACTACAAATTCAAATTCAAGCTTCAAGTTTTCAAATCTAGCATAGTTCTCAGTGACTGTGGGTTTCGGATAACCAACTGGAATCCGACTCCATGTCGCATCGAAATTGTAATGCCGTTTCAAGGGTTTTTCACATTCACACGGTAATATATTCATAGATGTCACAACTTAGCACAAAGCAATTCATATCACATAGTATCACGATCACATATCAAAGATATCAATCAATACAAAGCATTCAATAATAATCAATCATCTACAATTAAGATGAATTAATCATGTGATTATAATTAATTAATCACATAATTATTTTCACTAATTAACCTTAATTAATGATTACTTATTCTTAATTATAAATTAATTAGTAGCACAAAAAATTGGATCAATATCCAGAAATCATGTAAACGACGAGTTCATATAAAAGTAAAAGAAAATGTAGTAAAGAAGACACAGTTTTTATAGTGGTTCGACGTAATCTTCGGCCTACGTCCATATCAATTTTTTTTATTAGTTGTTGTCTCTCTGTATTACAACTAGTTATATTACATTTTACCATGATCAAGTGGATCTCGTATTTACAATAGAGTTTCTAGTTGTTTTTGAGTCACTAGTACTAAAAATCTACCGATCTAAGTCCTAAAACAGCAAATAGTTGTTTCTTAGGTGACTCTATTAGAGGAGAGGTTAGAGATGAAAAAACGGTAGTCTCAATCATCAGAGAATTAAGATCCTTTTTTGGTTACATTATGGCATGTGTATATAGGGGTATCTATCATGTTAGGTCAGAAGTCTACTTGGAGCAGAGTCCTGATGTTGGCCCATAGGAGCGTGAAATATCTCCAGACCCACTGAGGTGTTCAGACATGTCGGTGAGGACATGCTAATGTCGGCGAAGACATTTTTTTATTGCTCTAAACTAATCAAACTCTTTTGCATTCTTCATACTACTTGATTTTGAGTTGCCCCATGCCGTTTCCATTTACCATTGGTCATCCAAAACAAGTCGATTCGTACTTCTCCCCAAAATACCCGGGCATTAGCTTTTTTTCCTAAGATAATGAGCGCGACTTTTCGACGCTCGAAAACCGACATCAATACGTCCACTGTATCAACTGCCGAGCAATCGAATGCCGGAAAACCATACTATTATGGTTAAAGAAGAAGAGAAAGGTAGAAGAAGAGAGGAAAAGATAGAACAGAACAGAAAGAAACAACAGAACAATATCAGAATCTCACAATCGCAGCGGAACAACATATAATAGATAAGTGAATAATCATTAAACAAAGAACTATATCAGTTATTACATTACGTCATATTGCATTACATTACATCATCAGAGTGTACAATAACAAGCAATAAAAAATAGCGGAAAAGAAATACTATATACTAGTGAATACGCCAAGCCATCCAGCTTGCCTCCAGCAACTCCTGAATTCCAGAATATCCTGATAAACTAACTCTAGACTGCCCGTGTGGAAATTGCTGGGCACCTAGAGTTTAGGAAGGAAAACAATAAACTCCAGGTCAGTCATGGGACTGGTGTGAGAACTTCAAATGGTTTATTCTTTTAAAAACAAACAAAGAAATATTTTTAAAGTCAATTCGCAATGTTTTTTGAAAATGTAACTACCATAAGACCTCCCACCACACACAATGCAAACGCAGACTTGGAGGAGATTTCTTCTTATGTTAGTCAAAGATGCTTACTACACAAAAATCAAATCATTTTTGATATTACTATTAGTGCAAAGTGAAGAAAACATTTCGAAAGTAGAATATAAATCTTAGCCGGCATAGGTACCATTATATCATGCCTACTATAGCTACCATATTAGATGGTAGATTCTATAACTAAAACCGTACAAGGTTCGTATTATTTCTTTGGATTTCCAACAAATGGTCAGGCCAAGGAACTTCCCATTGCCACATGGGTACGCCTATGGAAAGACGACCCGAGAACCTAAATGGATCTCTGCCAACACAAGGCCGGGTTACCCTTCAAACTGGGTAACTACTGACACGAATATGTCATTCCCCGATCGTAACCGATCTATATCCGAGGATCCTCGACTCCAACAACCACAAAGTAATAAATTTGCAGCAACAACATAGGTTAAGTATCTGGGCTCCATACCATGATACCACCTCTATCTAGAAGGAATGACATACAGTAAAGGGGCGCTACCCTCTAATAACC
This sequence comes from Allium cepa, assembly GCA_030765085.1. Lineage (NCBI taxonomy): Eukaryota > Viridiplantae > Streptophyta > Magnoliopsida > Asparagales > Amaryllidaceae > Allium > Allium cepa. Next base: position 968,636,555 of record CM060932.1, on the reverse strand, counting down.
TTGCTGCATCCTTCCTGTTTTGACCATTTTCGGGGTGTGAGGTCCGACGAAGTCTCGTCCACAAAGCCACGCTTTATACAAAAGCTGTGCTTTGATTCAACAAATGCTCAACAGCACTTAGCATATCACACCACCAAATTGGGAGTATATCACTAATAACCTTTGACTATATAACCTTTGAGCTCGTACGTTTCAGAGAAGGGTGTTAAGCTAAGAGAATAAATTCTCCACCACCAACAGAAATATATTTGAAAGAAATCATCTTTATATCTCAATTTGTAATGTCAGACATACAATCCATACAAGTCTGTTCCGGGCTCGAACAGAATCGAAGGCACTTCCAAAGAAGCCCTTACAATTCAGATATTCACTAATCATGTTCGGACTTCCCGTCACTAAGGGTGATAAAACCTCTACATCGGAGATCAGCCGATGCAGAGTCATTCGACGGTAATCCTTTCGTTTTCACAAATATCTGGTCTTCAACAACGGTCGTCAAATGCAATCAAGATAACGACGTATCACATATTCGGAGTGGGTTATACGACCCCAAGGTCCTTTCTCGGCTAACCCGAATAGTGAGCGCTTTTTTGAAAATAAGTGTGGCATTCAAATTCAAGCAAATCACAACAAATACCTATTCAAAGGTAAATATTGATAGTCGGTTATTTAACTATCAATAGGTATGTACACATCACCAGATTCCAAATAATTTTCCAAATTATTTATTTTTCAAAATATCTTTACAAGATATATAATTTCCACATTTCAACCATTTGAAAACAAATTTCAAATCACTTTTCAACTTTACCACTTTTGAAAACAAATTTCAAATCGTTTCCCTATACGGGATATATTCACAAATCTTTATTCATTTTCATTTCAAAATGGTTCATTTAAACCAATTAAATAAATCCTTACCGAATTACTTTATATTTATGTTCCAAATCCGTAAATTTATTTCCACACTTCAAAAATAAATCAACGTTTTTATTTTTAAACAAATTTCCCTTTCTTTTATAAATTCCATAGTGAATTTACAATTCCAAAATATCTATGAATATACGATTTCCAAATCGATTTCTAATATTCATTTTCAATTTATCTTTAAAAGTTAAAATCTCAAAATATTCACTTCATATTGGAAAAACATTTCCATACTTACTTAATAATAAGTAATTCACAAATCCATTTATTTTGAACACTTGGAAAATATTCAATATACTTGTGACATCCCGGAATTTTGACCCCATTATTATCATAAGTTTTTGATCAAATTTAAATAAAAATATAATATTTTTCATTTATAAATAAACAAGACTTTGAATATTATTGGTTGTATATGGGTTATAAAGGAATTTATAATTTCAAAATGTAAATTAGACTCTTTTAACAATATTCAGGAATAAATCTGTTTTATTCAATTACATTAAAAAAATTATATATTAATGACATTCAATATCAAAAGTATAAATGTAGATAATAATAACAAGTATAATAATACAATTTTTTCCATATTAAATATAAATATAAAATACATAGGTGCAAATATATTACAAATCCAATATTGTAAAAAAAAAATAAAAAAAAAATTTCCTTTAAATAAACATAAGATTTAAGAACTGATTCTATACAATAACTTTTATAACTAAAATAAAATAAGCTTATAAATATTTAACATGAGTTTCTATATAAATATAAATACTTATAAACATGAGCTTCTATATTGTTGACATAAATATAACATAACAGTAGGATTTCAAACATAAGTACAAAATTACAACTTGAACAAGAAATAAATAAAAGTGTTAACTATTGAAAGACAAATATATATAATCTGTAAACAATAAGACAACTATTTTTAAAACAAATGTAACATGTCTGCAAACATTAATAGTAATGTTAACATCAACAATGAAGGAAATTGGAAACCTGCAAACTGTATGTATACAAGTATGTAGACAGAAGGGTCTATGTCAGTAAATACTAATGAGTGTAAACCTAAATGAAAACATAATTAGTACAAACAGTATAATATGCTAGCATAAATAAAAGAAAAAAATCTGCAAATATGAAATATGAATACATCTTAGTACAATACTACAAATATCTTTGTACCAGAATGTTTGTGTCAGCAAAACATTTAATTTATGTTAGCATAAGTGTTAACACAAACATTAATTAGCATGATTTTCTGCCTGGAACAAATTTACAGCCGAGATTTTAATGTATCTCAGGTTTCAGTACAAAACAAAATATAATAAAATAAGCAAGATATTTTTATCTAGTGAAAGCTTGTGCAAGAAGACATATTGTTCAAAGCTATAAATTTATGTATCCACCACTTCTTATCTTTTAATTCAGTCTTAAACGTATGAAACAAAACTGAGAAGAAGCAAAATTTTATTTACAAGTTCAAAAACAAGTTCAGGAAACAAGAAAAGCTACAGGAATTTCATAACTGTTCAATCTTTAGGCTTCTTGCATCATTCAACTACTCTCTGCTTAAGTTTCAACACTGTTTGGTGAGTAAACTTATCTTTAATCTATACTTGTATTTGTAACTTATAAATGGTGTGTGTTTTTGGTCATTGCTTAAATAAGTAGCTTTGAGTAATTTGCTGTTGCTCTGGAAAAGTTGCTATGGTCTAATTTGTTGATAGTAAAACAAAGGAATTGTAAATGATTCTTCATATAAATGTTTGAAACCTGGACTTTGATGCTAATGTAAGTAGTTTACTTAAATCAATGCCTGCAAGTTTTGCCTTAAAGTTTTACAGCATGTTATCAACACTGCTTATTCAAACTACAGGTAAAGGGATTCAAAGATCAAAATTCGAATGTATAGATTTAGGAATTCAATAACATATTTCAAATTCAGATACAAAATTAGGATTTTTAGCATAAAAATTATGATTGTTAAATAGGGGTATTAAGAGCAGTTTCAAATGAAAACTAAAATGGGTTTCAGCAAATTTTGGGATGTTGTGTTAATTTTAATTTCTGTAAATTCATACGAAGTAAGCATATAATCCATTTAACACAAGAAAAATATTAAAATAATTTTCGAATGTATGGATTTTGAGATTGAGGTAAAAATAGGGTTTTGTTCGACTTTCTGAACAAATTGGAAGTTTCGGTCACGGTGATTAGCACGGTGCATCGAGTGTTGTGTGGCTGGAAGGGAAGGTAGTGTGGAGGTCGAGGGTGATGTAGCCGTAGTCTCGAAGCTACAAGGGGTTTGCCTCGCCTGAACATGGTGGAAGTTGGTCAGAGCATTTTATTGGATTGGGAGCTCGAATCCTCTTTTCTCTTTTACGAATCTCATCGAAGTTTGGGGTGTTGGAATTCAATGAGTGGATGGCGATCGACTTGTCAGCAAATTGGCCAGGTGATGGAAGAGCGTCGGAGGGGGGTGTACGTGCACAGGTGGTTGTGCACGTCGGCGTGAAGAAGCTGCTCGTGTCGACTCGAGTGTAACTCGAGTTAGTCGCGTGAAGGACTTCGAGTTTTGTCCCTGGGTCTAGGGTCGTGTGTGTGTTGAGGTTGTATCAGTTTTAACTTAAGCATTGAAAAAAAAAAGAGAAAAAAAAGAAAGAGTAAAAAGAGAAACAGGGAAGAAGAAGTGTTCCAGAGAGGGAACGCGAAAGAAGTGAAGGATGGACTCGAGTACTACCCATGTTTGTCGCGAAGTTTTCTTGGGTTTCCAATACCTGAAATTTTGCTAATGTAATTTGAAAATAAGAGTAAATAAGTTAAGTGTAAACTATGATATTAAGTGTTAACCAAATTGGTTTTGAGTCCTGATAAACTTTAGAGCGTTATTGAAACTAAGTTGAGTAATTAATTTGGAAAGAGAAATTAATTACGAATGTAATAAAATTTATAATTGTAATAATAGTTCAAACTCAATTGAATTAGTAATTAAAGATTATAACGATAATTTTGTGGAATCATTTGTAATTAAGAATGTAGTTAATCATTACTTATTAATTAACAAATCGTAGTTATGAATTAATTAAATAATTATTGATTTAAAGATAAGTTAATTAATAAGTAATGATTGATTTAGCAATTTAGTAATAATTAATTGTATAATTGAGTTTTATAAATCAAAAATTAAGGTTATTGATTAGTACTTAAGAATTAATCCATTACTTAAGTGAATAGTTAATAAGTAATTAATAAACTGAAACAAGTTAATTAATTAATAATTAATTAAGCAAAGAAAAAAAAATATACAATTTACTCTTAAGTATACAATTAAGTTTAAAACGAATCAAACTTGTTGATATGAATCAATGATTCTATTTGATGTTTATTTATACTCTGTGATGTTCTGTGATACTCCGAATATATCTATGATGGTTGTGTGTGATTTATTTGCATTAATTTGCTATATGATGTATCCGATGTTATTTACCTGTGATAATTTGCCATATGATTTATCTGATGTTATTTATCGGTGTTAAATTGCTTTATGAATTCAAGTGTTAAATTATTAAACTGTTTAAGTTAATTAGACAACTTGGCCCTTAAAATGGCGTTTGGATCCGATGAGACCGGGATCGGAAGAATCAATTTTGATTCTCCGAAAACCACATCGATCCAATTTAAACGTTAGGTCGTAAATTCTGAAATGGAGATCAAGATGGTGTTTCCAGAATGCAAGGGTTATCGTCGTTAACTCTGAGGGTGATTCCAAAATGAGTGTAACGAGATAATGTCTTCGGTTTCGTTCGAACCCGGAACGAACTTGTATGGATTGAATGCTTTCAACACATCGTCAGGCGGACGATGAGCATTCTAAGTGATATGTTCAATAAAGGTAATCGTAACCTCAAGCCTCATCAACCAGGAATGGCTAAAACAGGGGAGATGCAGCAAGGTTAGGTGGGTCATGCCCAAGCAGGACAAGATATTTCCCCTGTCTAGATGTCCCTTTTTATATTTCGGCTTAGTGGGCGGTTGCTAGCTACAACCGCGGGGTTTATCTTGTTCGGGACTGTTCAGTAAGGAATGGTTCCGGCCTTGGGTTGCAGGGGATGAAGGGAGTAATCCTCGGTACGGTGATCTAGGCCCTGTACTGTGACGGGCGGTACCCCGGTAGCCCTGCCATTGTATGGGATCCAATTTCCAATAAGCGCCGTACGTTTTGATTATGCCCAACTATGTTGAAATGTGAGATGTAAGCATTTCAGCTATTTCTGTATTTTACTTGAAAACCCTAGACACTATTATAATATCACTGGATTTCCTATGAAATGTTTTGGTTAGCGTAAGGTAAAAACTTACCCGTATTTATTTGTGGGAAGTCTTACGTGATACCTTTATTTTCAAATGTTTTTTTTTCAAAGTTAAGCAACTTTAAACCGTTTACTCATACCAGACCCATGTCTGACCCGGAGTTTATTTTTGTTTTTCATAAACTCTCGGGTACCCAAATTTTTACGGGTAGCCAAGGGATTCAGGTTAGCTTTGACGAACTCTGAAGGAGCAATGGAGCAGGAGGCTTCAGCGTTGTAGATATATATAGTTCCGCTGTGTTAGTATCTCTGAGTCATATTGTTTGAGTTGTGTTGTATTGAGTTGTATTAACTAGACAGGTGTTATAACTGTCTAGTATGAGATGTATGATCTGTATAACTCTAATATATGTATTAAACTATGTATTATTCAAGTGATATATTATATTTTGTTCCATTCCGCTGTGAGATTCTGATGTTGTTGTTCTTTCTTCTCTATCTTTTCTATTTTCTCATCCCTTTCTTTCTTAATGATGATACGTCTTTCTGGTAATAGAAGGGCGGGTCATCACAGTTGGTATCAGAGCTTAGGTTGGTGATAACCTTGACTCTGGTAGGAATTACTCATAAAATAGAGTCAGTGGAACTCTAAAATGAGATTGAGTGTATTAATAGATATGAGCGCGTATTTGTTAGTGAATATAAAATGGTGTTGATTGATTTATTGAGTGGTATATGAACCTTCGTCGGCACAGCCTCGAAAACTGTATCGAAGGGGTTTCTAAACACTTAAATAGAGCAATTCGACACAATATTGTTTTTAAAAGTAGGGTAAATGAAATAATTTTACCCAAATTTATATTTTGATATAAAAGAAATATTTTTCTAAAATTACTATATATACTTGGATGTTTGATTGTTAATAGTACAATCAAATAAAAATTTAAAATTGAGGGGTCTATAAACAAATAAAGTTGTCTAAGTATGATCTTTAATACAAAAGGAATATAACTAAAATTTGATTAAACCAGAATTTAAGTCCCGGGAATTTGAAAGTGTTTAAATGAATTTAAACAAAAGGATTTGGAAATTTAAAAATCTTGGGAATGTTTGAAAAGTTTATCCAAAGATTTGATGGGAATAATGGAATCTTGTTTTCGAAAAAATATTGTGGGTTATGATATTGTTTGTGGTTGTTGGGAATGCAAGTTATTTTAAAATTTTCAAAAGGAGAAAATTTGTTTTGGTGAAAATAAGTGTTTGAAAGTTGAAAATTTGAGTTGATATACCAAGTAGGTATGTGTAGTTATCATTTCAAATTGATTTTGGGAATAAAAACCGGGCAATTGAATTCTTAGAATTCTATTTAATAATGTGAAAGGTTTGAATAAATCAATCATTGAACTTATAAAGTAAAGTTGATATTAATAAGAAGAAATCGGAAATTTTAATCCGAGAATTAAAATTTAACTCAATTAAATGAAAGTGAAGAAAATATATTTGAGTTTAGCCTGAGATAAGTTAAATGGAATTGAAGTTCAAAATGAACTTATTTGGATATAAAATTTGAAGGTAAAATGATTGTAATTGAAAAATGAAAATTTTACCTTAAGACAATAAATGCTATATATGTAATATAATATGGAATTGTGATTATAAGATGAGATAACCCAAATGAGTAATGTAAACTTTTAAGTAAACAAATAAGTGTTGAGCTCATATATTGAGAAATAAATTTAAAGATTTGTAAGTAGCTAAATTTTAACTGCAGTTGAGTTAGGATAAAACTGAATTTGAATAAATTCAATCGAGTTATAAATAATATTGAATGAAATAAAATTCTTATGTAAATAAGTAAATGTAAACCAAAGTAAGTATTGAATTGGATTTAAATAGAAATGGTGTGAGTTGTAAACAAATCTAATTCATGTATAAATTGAATAACCTTATTACGAATAAATTTAATAATGAATTGATAATGTTAATATAAATTTAAGGATGGATAAAAGAATAAACTAATCAAATAGATTAGTAAATAATTGGGATTTGATTAAAGGAAAATCGAAAAAAAAAAATAAAAAAAAATTTAAATGGGAATTAGTGGAATAGAATAAACTTAGGTTATTGTGTGGAACAGTTTGAAGTAAATAATGACTTAAGTAAATTGTGAAATGATTATTTAAAACATTGGTTGTTGTGTTTCATAGAATGGTTTGGAATCAAACCTGTTGAAATAAAAAAAAAAAAATACAATGAAAAGGGTGTGAATAAATTAATTGTGGTGAAGTCAAGTGTAAATTGGGATGGAATCAATTTAAAATGTGTTATGAAGCCTAAGTAATTATTTATTCATAATAATATGGTCAAACTGCATATAGAAATGAGTTGTTTTGAAGTAAAAGAGATTAGATAAAATTCTATGAATTATTGGAAGCAAAATAAGATGATTTTGGATATGAGTTTGTATTGCTTAAATAGATTATATAAGCAGGAAAGTTGTAAATTCCTTTTAACTGAAAGGGAATGGTTTGAGAATTGATTGGAATTAATTGTGATAAGGATTGAGACCTTACATATGTGCTTATGTAAATATGTAATAGAAACTCTGCTAAACGTTTCAAAATTTTGGGAGTTAGGAATTGAAATGAAAATAATAAAAAAAAAAAATTAGCAACAAAACAATTTCAAATTGTAGATTTGAAATAAACTAATAAGATGAAACTAATTTAAGAATAATGAAAGAAATCAGTTATAAATAAAAAAATAGTCAATAAAATTAAATATTCAAAGTTGGAAATAAATTGAAAATTCACAGGAAATTGGAAATAAGAAGATACAAAGGTTAAAATGGAAGAGGAATAACATAAGAGTATATAAAATGTTTATATTAAACTTAAGAAAGGAATGGTGAAATTCTTAAGTAAAATTTGATATTGAGAAAATTATTCCAAGTGGATAGTATCGGGATAATGTGAATAAAAGAAAATTGATATTGTTGATAATAAATGGATATAAAAACGTAGGATGTACGTATATTATTTTATTCGCATAACAATATGATCCAGATTCGAGCACAGAATTTTGAGATAGTTATGTCGATCCGAGTTAGGATTTTTTTTCACTCGATTTTCAATGACGAACCATGGATATGGATTTTGATTGGTTCTGCGAATTCTCTATCATAGTTGTGACTATGCAAGGAGAATGACAGTTTTGATCAAGAAACCAGATCTGAGTCCGCACTAGGAAGTCGGGTGGACAATACTAGTTCGGAAGTGAAATTGTGTGATCGAGTGAGTGATCGAATTTGATATTGCGTACGAATAGTGTATGTACATCGTACGGGCTTGATTGAATAGGTATTGAAATTCTGTAAAAGAGTCGATTAAATTTGGAAGAGTTAATACTGTAACTTTTAGAATTGAATTGCTAGAATGGATGTCTGGAATTTATTGTATGTTCTATATATCTCAGGAAATCTTTAAAAACCAGTAATTCAGGAAATTTGAAGTTGAGTCGAATTTAATTGTGTCAGGAATCCAGTTTGGATTATTGATCATCAAGAGATAAACTCTTGATAGTTTTAGGGAAACTTATCCGAACTTGTGTTCGGATAGCTAGTGTTGTTTGTTAAAATAGACTGTTTGTCTATTGTTTGAATGATTGGCATAACAGCTTTTTGAATTAACTGTTGTTTAAATTTCGGGGACGAAATTCTTTTAAGGGGGGAGGAATGTGACATCCCGGAATTTTGACCCCATTATTATCATAAGTTTTTGATCAAATTTAAATAAAAATATAATATTTTTCATTTATAAATAAACAAGACTTTGAATATTATTGGTTGTATATGGGTTATAAAGGAATTTATAATTTCAAAATGTAAATTAGACTCTTTTAACAATATTCAGGAATAAATCTGTTTTATTCAATTACATTAAAAAAATTATATATTAATGACATTCAATATCAAAAGTATAAATGTAGATAATAATAACAAGTATAATAATACAATTTTTTCCATATTAAATATAAATATAAAATACATAGGTGCAAATATATTACAAATCCAATATTGTAAAAAAAAATAAAAAAAAAATTTCCTTTAAATAAACATAAGATTTAAGAACTGATTCTATACAATAACTTTTATAACTAAAATAAAATAAGCTTATAAATATTTAACATGAGTTTCTATATAAATATAAATACTTATAAACATGAGCTTCTATATTGTTGACATAAATATAACATAACAGTAGGATTTCAAACATAAGTACAAAATTACAACTTGAACAAGAAATAAATAAAAGTGTTAACTATTGAAAGACAAATATATATAATCTGTAAACAATAAGACAACTATTTTTAAAACAAATGTAACATGTCTGCAAACATTAATAGTAATGTTAACATCAACAATGAAGGAAATTGGAAACCTGCAAACTGTATGTATACAAGTATGTAGACAGAAGGGTCTATGTCAGTAAATACTAATGAGTGTAAACCTAAATGAAAACATAATTAGTACAAACAGTATAATATGCTAGCATAAATAAAAGAAAAAAATCTGCAAATATGAAATATGAATACATCTTAGTACAATACTACAAATATCTTTGTACCAGAATGTTTGTGTCAGCAAAACATTTAATTTATGTTAGCATAAGTGTTAACACAAACATTAATTAGCATGATTTTCTGCCTGGAACAAATTTACAGCCGAGATTTTAATGTATCTCAGGTTTCAGTACAAAACAAAATATAATAAAATAAGCAAGATATTTTTATCTAGTGAAAGCTTGTGCAAGAAGACATATTGTTCAAAGCTATAAATATATGTATCCACCACTTCTTATCTTTTAATTCAGTCTTAAACGTATGAAACAAAACTGAGAAGAAGCAAAATTTTATTTACAAGTTCAAAAACAAGTTCAGGAAACAAGAAAAGCTACAGGAATTTCATAACTGTTCAATCTTTAGGCTTCTTGCATCATTCAACTACTCTCTGCTTAAGTTTCAACACTGTTTGGTGAGTAAACTTATCTTTAATCTATACTTGTATTTGTAACTTATAAATGGTGTGTGTTTTTGGTCATTGCTTAAATAAGTAGCTTTGAGTAATTTGCTGTTGCTCTGGAAAAGTTGCTATGGTCTAATTTGTTGATAGTAAAACAAAGGAATTGTAAATGATTCTTCATATAAATGTTTGAAACCTGGACTTTGATGCTAATGTAAGTAGTTTACTTAAATCAATGCCTGCAAGTTTTGCCTTAAAGTTTTACAGCATGTTATCAACACTGCTTATTCAAACTACAGGTAAAGGGATTCAAAGATCAAAATTCGAATGTATAGATTTAGGAATTCAATAACATATTTCAAATTCAGATACAAAATTAGGATTTTTAGCATAAAAATTATGATTGTTAAATAGGGGTATTAAGAGCAGTTTCAAATGAAAACTAAAATGGGTTTCAGCAAATTTTGGGATGTTGTGTTAATTTTAATTTCTGTAAATTCATACGAAGTAAGCATATAATCCATTTAACACAAGAAAAATATTAAAATAATTTTCGAATGTATGGATTTTGAGATTGAGGTAAAAATAGGGTTTTGTTCGACTTTCTGAACAAATTGGAAGTTTCGGTCACGGTGATTAGCACGGTGCATCGAGTGTTGTGTGGCTGGAAGGGAAGGTAGTGTGGAGGTCGAGGGTGATGTAGCCGTAGTCTCGAAGCTACAAGGGGTTTGCCTCGCCTGAACATGGTGGAAGTTGGTCAGAGCATTTTATTGGATTGGGAGCTCGAATCCTCTTTTCTCTTTTACGAATCTCATCGAAGTTTGGGGTGTTGGAATTCAATGAGTGGATGGCGATCGACTTGTCAGCAAATTGGCCAGGTGATGGAAGAGCGTCGGAGGGGGGTGTACGTGCACAGGTGGTTGTGCACGTCGGCGTGAAGAAGCTGCTCGTGTCGACTCGAGTGTAACTCGAGTTAGTCGCGTGATGGACTTCGAGTTTTGTCCCTGGGTCTAGGGTCGTGTGTGTGTTGAGGTTGTATCAGTTTTAACTTAAGCATTGAAAAAAAAAGAGAAAAAAAAGAAAGAGTAAAAAGAGAAACAGGGAAGAAGAAGTGTTCCAGAGAGGGAACGCGAAAGAAGTGAAGGATGGACTCGAGTACTACCCATGTTTGTCGCGAAGTTTTCTTGGGTTTCCAATACCTGAAATTTTGCTAATGTAATTTGAAAATAAGAGTAAATAAGTTAAGTGTAAACTATGATATTAAGTGTTAACCAAATTGGTTTTGAGTCCTGATAAACTTTAGAGCGTTATTGAAACTAAGTTGAGTAATTAATTTGGAAAGAGAAATTAATTACGAATGTAATAAAATTTATAATTGTAATAATAGTTCAAACTCAATTGAATTAGTAATTAAAGATTATAACGATAATTTTGTGGAATCATTTGTAATTAAGAATGTAGTTAATCATTACTTATTAATTAACAAATCGTAGTTATGAATTAATTAAATAATTATTGATTTAAAGATAAGTTAATTAATAAGTAATGATTGATTTAGCAATTTAGTAATAATTAATTGTATAATTGAGTTTTATAAATCAAAAATTAAGGTTATTGATTAGTACTTAAGAATTAATCCATTACTTAAGTGAATAGTTAATAAGTAATTAATAAACTGAAACAAGTTAATTAATTAATAATTAATTAAGCAAAGAAAAAAAAATATACAATTTACTGTTAAGTATACAATTAAGTTTAAAACGAATCAAACTTGTTGATATGAATCAATGATTCTATTTGATTGCATTTGATGTTTATTTATACTCTGTGATGTTCTGTGATACTCCGAATATATCTATGATAGTTGTGTGTGATTTATTTGCATTAATTTGCTATATGATGTATCCGATGTTATTTACCTGTGATAATTTGCCATATGATTTATCTGATGTTATTTATCGGTGTTAAATTGCTTTATGAATTCAAGTGTTAAATTATTAAACCGTTTAAGTTAATTAGACAACTTGGCCCTTAAAATGGCGTTTGGATCCGATGAGACCGGGATCGGAAGAATCAATTATGATTCTCCGAAAACCACATCGATCCAATTTAAACGTTAGGTCGTAAATTCTGAAATGGAGATCAAGATGGTGTTTCCAGAATGCAAGGGTTATCGTCGTTAACTCTGAGGGTGATTCCAAAATGAGTGTAACGAGATAATGTCTTCGGTTTCGTTCGAACCCGGAACGAACTTGTATGGATTGAATGCTTTCAACACATCGTCAGGCGGACGATGAGCATTCTAAGTGATATGTTCAATAAAGGTAATCGTAACCTCAAGCCTCATCAACCAGGAATGGCTAAAACAGGGGAGATGCAGCAAGGTTAGGTGGGTCATGCCCAAGCAGGACAAGATATTTCCCCTGTCTAGATGTCCCTTTTTATATTTCGGCTTAGTGGGCGGTTGCTAACTACAACCGTGGGGTTTATCTTGTTCGGGACTGTTCAGTAAGGAATGGTTCCGGCCGTGTGTTGCAGGGGATGAAGGGAGTAATCCTCGGTACGGTGATCTAGGCCCCGTACTGTGACGGGCGGTACCCCGGTAGCCCTGCCATTGTATGGGATCCAATTTCCAATAAGCGCCGTACGTTTTGATTGTGCCCAACTATGTTGAAATGTGAGATGTAAGCATTTCAGCTATTTCTGTATTTTACTTGAAAACCCTAGACATTATTATAATATCACTGGATTTCCTATGAAATGTTTTGGTTAGCGTAAGGTAAAAACTTACCCGTATTTATTTGTGGGAAGTCTTACGTGATACCTTTATTTTCAAATGTTTTTTTTTCAAAGTTAAGCAACTTTAAACCGTTTACTCATACCAGACACATGTCTGACCCGGAGTTTATTTTTGTTTTTCATAAACTCTCGGGTACCCAAATTTTTACGGGTAGCCAAGGGATTCAGGTTAGCTTTGACGAACTCTGAAGGAGCAATGGAGCAGGAGGCTTCAGCGTTGTAGATATATATAGTTCCGCTGTGTTAGTATCTCTGAGTCATATTGTTTGAGTTGTGTTGTATTGAGTTGTATTAACTAGACAGGTGTTATAACTGTCTAGTATGAGATGTATGATCTGTATAACTCTGATATATGTATTAAACTATGTATTATTCAAGTGATATATTATATTTTGTTCCATTCCGCTATGAGATTCTGATGTTGTTGTTCTTTCTTCTCTATCTTTTCTATTTTCTCATCCCTTTCTTTCTTAATGATGATACGTCTTTCTGGTAATAGAAGGGCGGGTCATCACAATACTTAAATCGAAATTAAGTATATATTTCATTCTTTAACGAAAACATTCTCTTAAACACATTTATTTAAGTCAAAATGAATGTTGCGTAAAACATCGTTACGACAACCCAAAATCACCAGTATAGGGATTCGAAATTAAAATAGATATATAAATCCCAATACTAAATAAAACATTTCCTTTAAGAAATCATTTACTATAACAACAGTGTTATAGTCCACTATTTCCTTCTATTTCTCGAAAACGTCTATTTCAACAATAAATGTTGAAATCTATGGTTTCGACACTTAATGCATTTTAAAACAACTTCAAATCGTTTTAATTCTATTTAAAAGATCACTCCCTAAACATTCCTTTAATATATCATTCACTTTTCAAAATCGTGAATATACTCCTTTAATAAGCTATAAAAATTTACTTATCAAATTCAATCAATCTTGAATTTATAAAGCAATGTTTATAAATTCACACTTATATATTATAAAAACTTCAAGTTATAAAATCACTTTATTCACAAATTTTATCCATATCCCATTTACACGCCAAAATCCATATTATAAGTAAATTTAACTATAAATCTTTTATTTTACAAAATCTATCCATTTTATAACTTCACAATTTATAAACCTAAAATTTTCATTACTTACTAATCCATCCATTTACTATTTCATTTTAACACAAAAAAAAAAACTCGTTTTATAATTCTCCTATTTTTAATTTATAAATATTAATTTTTTAAATCTTTTATATAAATCGTTGATAATAATTCAAAAATCCCAATTTAAACAAATCAATCTTTTTAATAATTTACAAATCGTTATTAAAGCTTATATATAACCCCAAAATCATACTTAAGTATTATTTTCCAAAAATATAATTTTTATGATAATAAGAATTATAACAATTATTTATTTTAACAATTCAAAATTTAAGAAACGTATGCCTTCAAAAATCACTTTAAAACCCTTTTAAATTTAAAATCGTTACTTAATATTTTTAAAACTCCAAAATAGGCCAAAGCTGCAACAGCAACAATATATCAATCACGACAATCAAAACATCATATATCAATATGATAATCAACAAATATCACAGTATTAGTAATCAAATAAATATTGGTAAGGAATCCAGTTGGATGCCTCCAACCTGCTTCCCTGCATCCACAGATGTTAGCACAATAGGGTCTCATCCGCTATATAATGCGGGAAAATCAACTCCAAGTACATAGATAATACCAATTTCACTTTGTAGTGAAATATTCGCGGTATATGTTTTGAATAAATAACATCCGCTTAATATACGGCGTATAATGTCTATTTCAGTCATCAACAGATAATAATTTATCATCCAGGCATACAATCATCAATTTTAAATCTAACTATTTAAAATTTAAATCGAAACAATTCGATTGAGTGAGAAGTTCTCACCTTGCTTTCAATTCAGTTTTCGCGTTTTATTTCGAATAAAATTAAACGTGCGTTTAATTTTACCCAAAATATTCACTAGCTCCAAACGACTCCAATCCAGTTCCATTGCGTAGTGCTCGACAAAACGAAGCCAATGCAATTCGTTTCGTCCAAAACGGACCTCGTATGAAAGAGTTACAGCATTTTAAAGTTTGTACAATTATAATATAATCAACATTTACAATTTTTATTTTAAATTTTAACCTAATTGAATCAGGGCCGTTCGTTTCTGCATTAGGAAATCAAGGCCGTGAATCACCTTCTTCCTCCTTTACGTGAAAATCACGTTCCAACCTACCCATAGCCGCCAACATCAAACTCGAATTGTACTCCACCATCATCGAGCTGTACGACGATCTGCAACCTCCATTCCCTTCGCCTACGCGTGCTCCACCAACATCCAGGATATTGATGAACTCGGCCACCCCCATGCCTCAAAATCCATGCGTGACCTGACCACGAACGGGGCCCACTTGCCGTTGATCCATGCAACGAAACTCGATCATCTCCGTATGGATTTGTAGCTCTCATCGAACTCTAGAAGTTTGTAGTTGAACATTTCATCTAATTGTATACGGATTGAGAGAGATTAAGAGGAGAAGTTTCGAAATTTTTCAGCCATTAAAATGTAAGTGGCGGTTGAAGCACTAGGGTTAGGATTTTGAGCAAAATGAAATGTTAGAGGGGCTTTTATAGAAAATTTTCGTGCACTATTCATCCCGAAATTTTCCGAACTCCAAATGAAGTATGCCGCCTGGCGTTTCTAGGGTTTACCCCGCGTTACAGACACAATGGAATATAGTTCGGAGGCTAATTCGATCATCTGTGCGAGTTGCGGAATTAACCGAATCGATTTAAATTAATTTCTATGCGTTTTGGCTTGCCTCGGACAAACGGTAAATCCGATTGACACGAAATTTGAAACCATACAATAATATAACATTACAGATCCGATGAAACTGGTTTCGTCGAAATCCGAGACTGTTTGAAAAATGGCTATTTTAACTCGTCAATTAAATATTGAAATATTCAATTTTCACAAATTAATTTTAAATTCAATTTTAAAAGTTCTATAACATCATTCTATCTCCAATATGATTTAATAAAATTTTAAAAATCATTTTCAATCATATTTAACCCAATTTCCAATTATTTTTGTATTTTCAAATATTAAATTATCGATTTAATTATTCAATTAAATCCAATTATTCGAAGTAAAATTTATTCGACTGTTTAATTTCACTTATTAATATTTAAAATCAATTAAATATACAAATTTTAATTAACAGAAATTCTGGGTCGTTACGAACTTCCCCCTTAAAAGAATTTCGTCCTCGAAATTACCAAGTAAGAAAAAGTTACAGAATCCATTAACTTTCCAAAACAAACCATTCAAATTGGATTTTTCAAATCTCTTAAGTGTTTAACTTTCCCAAAATTCATAGTTAAACTTCTTACAAAACCTTTACTAAGTTTCCAAATCAAAACTTAGTTTCCAAAAATTTCCCAATTTTCTCAAAAATATTCTAACGCCTTAAATTTTCGGAAAAATTCACCAGAGTCTCCTTTGCGCGGCTCGATCTGAAAAAAAAATGACAGTATATATATCACAAACATACATCTCATCAAGTGACGAGGCATCCCGCAGGGAAAAAAGTGTAAAAATACGGTATGTAATCCGAGATATGTACCTTATTTATTATTAGCGAGCACATACGGCTAATATAGCACGAAAGCGAACTCCAAATGCGATGCGAGCGAAATCCGCACCTACTAAACATTCAAAAAACTATGAGAAACATGTATATATGAAAATAGTATCAATATACATCATATAGTAACATAACAACTACATGTGCCAACATAGCAAATGCAACAAAAGCAATAAATGCAACCACCAAATAACTATCTTCCAACAAATCCATATCAAATCAATATACATTCACTTATCATTATTATTATTCAATGAATTGGTTTTTCATTTAATAACATTTGATTCATTAACATTGGATGTTTTTTTCTAACATTCATTTATTCATATTCAAGTTGGTTCATTTATATAACTCAAGTTCATATTCATTACTTCACTTTATTAATTTACTTCGATACCAAAATCAAATTTATTCCACTTCACTTAAGTTATATTCTCTTACAAACATCATTTGTTTAACTAAACTTAAGTTTCCACTTATAAATTCAATTCAGATTCCAATCCTGAAGAAAATTTTATTTAACCTTTAGCAAGTCAAATTTATTATCTCATGTCACTATCAAATTCAGATTTTGTTTTGCTTAACCAAATTGTTTAACCATTTTTAACTATTTGTTTCACTTTTATTTTCTCATCTCATAAGTTATACAACTTATATTCAATAATTACCACTTGGATTTTTATTGATTCACTTATAATTCCTTTAATTTAACTCCATCCTTTAAGTTAAATTTATTCTATCAAAATTCAAATTGTATAAGTTATCAACTTTTATTTAAATTAACTTGGCAGCAATCCCTCTTTTGGAAACCCGAAAATGAACACCAATGATGTCGCGATCATCATCGGAATTATTTTCCAGCGACCGAAAAGAGTTTAGAGCTTTAATTTCTCCAAAACAATTTTCCCAAAATATCAAATCCTTTCAAAACACTTCTCTGGAATTTTATTTTCAGATTATAAATCACATTTATAAATCTTTTTCTTATATAATTTCACTTATTATATATAAGATTATCCCACAATTGTAAATCATTTTAATTATAACTTCATACTTATAATTCATTTGCTTATACAACTCATTCTTTTACAACTATTGTTTTATTTAACTTATTCAACAACCAAACAATCAATTCATATATACTTTAATAATTCTGAAAAATTATTCCTTCATATATAAAATATAATCGAGGTAAAACTATTTCATTTACCCTATTTTAAAACGATATTGTAACGACCCGCCGTTCTAACCGCCCCCAGTCGGTAATTAAACCAACTTGAGACGTTCAAAATGACGGATTGTTATTCAGTTTATAGAGTTTAAACAGAATCAGCCACAGAATCACAAAATAATCATAATATTTCACATAAATGAATTTTCTTACATATATCAGAGTTTATACAATGCATTAAATTTTTATACAGCGGAATATATCTTTTACAAGTACAAATTTTTTTCGAAAAGCTAAAGTGAAGCAATTTCCCCAACTCTCTCTAACTTCGCGGCCTGAAAATCTTCAAGCTGTAAAATACTGGGTCTGACCCGAGTATTACGTTCAAAAGAAAATAATACACAGGTCAGTCTAATTCAAACTCAGTTATTAGTGCATAGAGGCAATAATAATAACAATTAGACGACAGTCAAATATAAATTTACCTATCCGATCCTTTAACAAGAAATCGGATAACGGTAAATATAACACTTAATAGTGTTAAACCATAAAACAGTAGATTCAGATTATCAATGAAGATAGATGAAGGGATTTTTTTTATAAAGATAATTTAGAGAAAAAAAACATCAGAATTGTCTAAACGGCAATTTACAACAAAATCATCAAAATGTGATTTAAAATATATTGAATTGGCAACATAAAACAATTTTCATCAAAAAGAAAACATCAATTAAAACATTAGATTTGGTAGGGCTGCAGTACACACACGCGTGTATGGCCACGCCACATTTTTAAAATGTTAACTTCGTGTGGCTGCAGTCCATGCTTGCGTGCACTGCCTCGCCACTACCGTAATGAAATAGAAATCATCACCACATTGAATACTGACAGCAATCGAAGCTACATAGGTCAAGTCAGTGACTCAACGCAGCTGCAACAAAATGAATCAGAAATTACACCCCAAAAGATAACAGTTCAAAGAACTGCATAGTATCACGCAACAGTGAAATGGATCTGCAATTGAACAGACAGTACACAACACAATAGGTCCAACCATCAAGTTCCAGTATGAAGTACACAAGAAATGCGCAATTATGCAATAAGACTTGCAGCTATGCCACAATGCAGACAGGCTACAATGGATAATCAAACTCAAAGTACAACCCAATACAAACAATACCAAAGATACAGCCGAACCAAGATAATGCATCAGTGCATGGCAAATACAACATGCATAAGCCTGTCAACATCCTTAAAGCTAACACCAAGGATGAACTTAAAGGTATAAGACATGAACAGATTAGGGACAAAGTGAATTCAACTCAGGTGGACATTACAACCAAATATGGAAATGACTCAAACCAGAGTACAATATGATACAACATGGTACACTGCAAGTGCACTGACAACTATCAAATGGTCTCAACTCCGATGCAAAACTCAAACTTGGCTGAACACTGATACAACAACATAGTAACCATGGCACAAACGACCAGAGTCCAACATACATGAACCTCAACAATATGTTAAACCAAACCAGTTTAGTGAACAAATGAAATCACAAAAGTACAACACCATAGGCAAACTGAAATTGGACCAATTGTCATATATCAGACATATGAACATATACAGAGATGTGATACAAAGTGCAACAAGAAATCAAAATAGCAGTTTTGAACTAGACAGTGCCGAAGCAAAAAGGAAAAAGCCAACAACATTGGAATGAATCGAGCAAGTGCAGCAATTTAAAATATATATATATATATATATATATTATTTCTTCCAAAACAAAATCTTTGAATTCAGCAACTGCCGTTCGAATTTATAATGACCAGTAAACAAAATCAGTGTCATGGTGATGGCCGAAACTAATATAGAGTCATGGACTCTCATACTCAAAACCATACGGCCGAAGTCAAAAGCAGATAAACCCGTGGTGGTCACGAGTTACCACAGTGCCAAAATAACCAGAAAACACAAAATAAATCATCGACATCGAAACACAGTTGAACAGCCGAAAATCAAGTTGAACAAAGTCACAAATTCAAAACCGATAACACATCAAATCAACATCGAATTTGCAGAAACCCTATATTAAGATTAAATTAGATGTGAGTAAATTTAATTACTCACATTTCACCGAAGCGGTCGAGAAATTTGAAGCTGAAGCCCACTATTTCGAAAAGCCCTAATTGTTGAAGAGGGGGACGAACGAAGATGAAGCAGCCATTAAATTTTTTGTTCTTTTTTCTTTCGTTTTGATTTTTGAAGTGATGAAGGGGTATCGGGGTACTTAAAATAGAATGAGATATGCCCTACACGATGTTCTTCGTGATTTTAGGCGTAGGTTAAGGCATAAACAACGGCGTGTTTTTAGGGATGCCGGTGAAAAAAATATCTTATTATTTTATTATACTATTATATTTTTTTTCTTATTTTATTGATTTTTTTTTTCAAATACGATTTGTTTTCAACACAATTTCAACGCGTTTAAACGTCGTATGCTTACATATCAACTCCGAACGCCATGAAAATTGAAATCTGATAATGATTCAACATTGCGGACCTAATAGAACTGGTTTCGTCAAATTCCGAGACTGTGCCTCGGAAGGCTATTTTTAAATTCAATTTAAACAATAAAATTCCAAAACTGGACGAATCACTTTCAAATTCAATTCTGAAGCTTCTATTATCTTCAGTATAATAAATGTGAATTTTCTAAGCTTTTAAATCATTTTAAATTGGCTTAAAATTGAATATTCAAATTTTTATCCAACTTTCAATAGATTAAATTCTAAAATTTAATCGCCAAATTCATAGTTATATTGGGAATTCAAGCCAAACCATCATTCAAATATTTAAAATTAATTAAATATTCTCAATTTAGATCGTTCAAAATTCAGGGTTGTTACAATCTTCCCTCCTTAAAGAATTTCGTCTCGAAATTATAAGTTAGGAAAAATGATTGTTAAAATCTCACCGATATTTATACCCTAGACAATTTTACCAAGTTCGAACCTATAAATAAATATAGGATTCATTCCATTTATTTTACCTCCCTAGCTTTGTTCATTATTTGTATAATCAAGACACAAATGTCTTTTACCAAAATTTTCAACTTACAAAACTCAGATTTTTAAACTTGAAATTCTTCATGCTAGATATTTACATATCATATAATTTTTTTCAAAGCTGTGGGCTTTCAAGATATTTTAAAGACCTTCTTTAGTTCATTAAGGTGGAATCATGTAATTTTTATTTCAGACTATTGATTTGCTATTCAAAGTTTGAAAATACTTGCTAACTAGAAGTTTAACAAGTCCATCGTCGTTCTTACAGACATTAGGCATACGCTGGCCAGGCGCAAGACTAAAAATCTCCAAGTACTAAATATACTTGCTTCAACTCCCAGTGAAAATTCTTTTAAAAATGGATATGGAAAGCACGTTCCCTCATGGATGACAGTTTACCCGGCGGTTACGCTACTATCCCAGTAGAATCGCTTGTAACTGTAGATTTCACATCTCTCTTGAATTTCGCCATGGTTGTTGCCATAGATCGCGGTTCACACGGCGGTTACACTACTATCTCAGTAGAATCGCTCGTGACCGTAGGCATCTCGCCCCTTAAATTACGCTTTGGCCTCTAGATCGCAGTTTACACGGCGGTTGCGCCACTATACCAGTGGAATCGCTTGTAACTGTAGGCATCACGCCCCACGAATTACGCCAGCATCAATTCACATAATCCCAACACGATGATCCATCGTGGGGGATTCCAGTCCCAATGGACATTCCACTAATGGAAATTCTACGTAGCTACGATTTCCAATGGACACTCACACCGAGTTCCAATCACCTTCACAAATTATAATGGAAGGTGCATTCCCATATCCTCGGTTTTAGAAAACATATGTCATATACATATAGTACTTCATTTCACATTTCGTACATATCATACCTATGTAAACCTACACAGGATTTTCATAATAATGACTTTCCAAACTGATAGTTTTCGAATTATTACATTCACATATATAAGTTACGAAAACTCAATTCACGTTCATAACAAATAGAGGATTCCAAAATTTTCCATCTCGTTTTAAAATTTTCCTCTAAGTCGATTTGAAAATTTAAGGTTATCTCAAACCCAATTCACATTCATAATCCAATTCATTATCGACTTCACATTCGATTTGGATTTCACGTTACATCGTCAATTCTCAACACATAATTGATGTCTACCGATATATAACCTCTAAGCTCGTACGTCTCAGAGAAGGGTGTTAAGCTAAAAGAATAAATTCTCCGCCACCAACAGATATATATTTAATAGATATCAATTGCTATGTCATCAATTCACAAGGTTAGACATACAATCCAAATCGACTATCCGAAATTCAAAGCTCAACTTATATTGTTTTTGATGTCGAAGTTAAACTCAATTTAACTCAAGATTCAATCTTTATTTTGAAAAATTTCAAGTTGAACTGATCGTTCAAATTTCCCAAAAATATCTTTACAAGATATATATAATTTTCCACACTTAAACATTTGAAACAAATTTCAAATATTCATTTTTCAATTTATCTTTTAAAAGATAAGATTTCAAACCTTTCATTTCATATTGGAAAACATTTCCATACTTATTTAATAATAAGTAATTCACAAATTCATTTATTTTCAACACGGAAAATATTCAATATACTTGAATCAAAATTAAGTATATATTCCATTCTTTAAGGAAATCATTCTTTTAAACACATTTATTTGAGTGAAAACGAATGTTATGTAAAACATTGTTACGACAACTCAAAAATCACTAGTATAGGGATTCGAATTTAAGATAGATATATAAATCCCAATACTATATAAACATTTCCTTTCGGAAATCATTTACTATAACAACAGTGTTATAGTCCATCATTTCCTTATTTCTCGAAAACGCCTATTTCAACAATGAATGTTGAAATCTATGTAGTCGATACTTAATGCATTTTAAAACATCTTTAAAACCATTAACCTTTTCAATTTCAACTTAATTCATAGTTTGAATTCCTCATACTTTTCACAATATTAGTTTTAAACCAGTTTCAAACTTTTCAATATTAAGTTTTCCACTTAACTTAATTTTCCGCACGTTTAAATTCAAATTCATCACTGAATTTATTAAACCTATTATGGATTATCATGTTAACAACTTCAAATTTGAAATTTAAATTCTATTTAAACTTTGCATTCGCTTTCTATTCCCAAATGTAATCAATTTGTTCTTTAGTAAGTCATTCATCGACTTAGTTCCATTAAATTTATATTTCCACATTAACCATTTTAGGCATTACTTTTTAAACTTGAAATATAAGCTTTACATCAAACTAGTTTGATTCCTACAGTTAAGTCAACAAATAAACTTCCTTCCCAAGATGCTATTTCATTAAAATATTTCCTTCAGTACAAAATTTTATATAGCTTAATACTTTTAAAAGACGTACACAGAAGATTGTGGATTACAAAAGATAGTATTACAAAATATATTGATTGCTTCAAATATACTGATTGGTTTAAAATTCAAAATTATTAAGGACTATCGACTTCTCGTCAGGTAGTACACATCTTTGCCAAACTTTCATCTTCGGATTGCACTATTTCAGGTTGTATTAAAGGAGAATTAACACATTCAAAATCTACATGTCCCCAATCCCTACAGTTCCTGCAAAAATATGAGATGTTTCCATCCTTATCTATCACCTTAACACTTTTCGCTCTAGCTGGTCGGGCTATAGCTTGCTTTCCATGCTGTCTTTCGGTGCAGTTTCTGGCTATATGTCCAGTCTGACGACAATGGTAGCAGATTGTCAATCTATCGACGGGTAAATCGAGCACGCACTTTTTCCTTTTCACTTTAGGGCAATGACTAAGGAAATGCCCTTTCCATCGACATTTAAAACACACAATCTCAGGACGAGCGAATCGGTCATCCACATTCCTTTTCTTTCTCCTCTCTCGGTACTTAATGGCATAATGTCCCTTTTTATGACATCGATAGCAAATAACCTCATCATATGGACCAGGTGCTTGCCTTTCACTGAATCTCCTTTCAATTTCTGCACGTGCCGCTTCTGCTTCTCTACGGGCAATTGCTCTTTGTTCACGGCGTGCTGCTTTTTGTGCTTTGGTTTTCGCCGTTATAATTAACAAGGTGTTTTCGAAGTTTCCTATCAATATTTAAAATTCTTATTAGCAGAGGTTGGATTATTCAATCATTTTCCCAAGACATATCCTTTAATATTTTATTCACTGTCCAAAATCGTGAATATACTTCGTTTATTCAATTCAATGTTTCTACACATTTATTTAAAGGATTATCCACTGTCCAAAATCGTGGATAAAATTCCCAACCAACATTTACTATCACAATATTCAACTTAAAGGATAATTCGCTGTCCAAAATCATGAATATATCTCCTTTAATAACTTCTATGTTTCATTTATCAGATTCAATTGGTTTCGAATTTATAAACAATCTTTACAAATTCCATTTCTATTTATAAAACTTCGATTTATAAATCTCCTTTAATAATTCAATTCAATTATATAACTTAATTATATATCAAAAGTCCATTTATAAGTTAAGTACTTATAATCCATTTATTTTCCAAATCATTCTTCAAAACATTTGAAATCAATTTTCAAAAGAATTCACAATCAAATTCCCAAGTTATAGTTCAATGACCCCCTTGGCTATAACTAAATTGAAATGTCATTTTATTTCACAATTATTACTTGGAGATATTCAAAATATTGGATTTAATCCAATTCATTAATTTACTTCACTTTACATTTTATTTTTCATAAATCCCAGCAATTCGATAATGGGTTTTCGAATGATCGGGACTCAAATCTAAGGAGACCTTATCGAAGAGAAACTATCGCAAACCTAAATTTAGAGAGGGGAATTTCCGAAAAAAATTGAATTTTCAAAATACCTTTTATTTTTCAAAGAAAACCATTTCATACTTCTTTAGCTTTGAAGAACGTTTTCTTTAAAGTGATCCTAGTAACTATTCATATTAAACATCATAAACTGAGCTTTGTGTAAACCAAAGCTCTGATACCACTTTTGTAACGACCCGCCGTTCTGACCGCCCCCAGTCGGTAATTAAACCAACTTAAGACGTTCAAAACGACGGATTGTTATTCAGTTTATAGAGTTTAAACAGAATCAGCCACAGAATCACATAATAATCATAATATTTCACATAAATGAATTTTCTTACATATATCAGAGTTTATACAATGCATTAAATTTTTATACAACGGAATATATCTTTTACAAGTACAAATTTTTTTCGAAAAGCTAAAGTGAAGCAATTTCCCCAACTCTCTCTAACTTCGCGGCTTGAAAATCTTCAAGCTGTAAAATACTGGGTCTGGCCCGAGTATTACGTTCGAAAGAAAATAATACACAGGGCGGTCTAATTCAAACTCAGTTATTAGTGCATAGAGGCAATAATAATAACAATTAGACGACAGTCAAATATAAATTTACCTATCCGATCCTTTAACAAGAAATCAGATAACGGTAAATATAACACTTAATAGTGTTAAACCATAAAACAGTAGATTCAGATTATCAATGAAGATAGATGAAGGGATTTTTTTTTATAAAGATAATTTAGAAAAAAAAAACATCAGAATTGTCTAAACGGCAATTTACAACAAAATCATTAAAATACGATTTAAAATATATTGAATTGGCAACATAAACAATTTTCATCAAAAAGAAAACATCAATTAAAACATTAGATTTGGTAGGGCTGCAGTACACACACGCGTGTACGGCCTCGCCACATTTTCAAAATGTTAACTTCATGTGGCTGCAGTCCATACTTGCGTGCACTGCCTCGCCACTACCGTAATGAAATAGAAATCATCACCACATTGAATACTGACAGCAATCGAAGCTGCATAGGTCAAGTCAGTGACTCAACGCAGCTGCAACAAAATGAATCAGAAATTACACCCCAAAAGATAACAGCTCAAAGAACTGCATAGTATCACGCAACAGTGAAATGGATCTGCAATTGAATAGACAGTACACAACACAATAGGTCCAACCACCAAGTTCCAGTATGAAGTACACAGGAAATGCGCAATTATGCAATAAGACTTGCAGCTATGCCACAATGCAGACAGGCTACAATGGATAATCAAACTCAAAGTACAACCCAATACAAACAATACCAAAGATACAGCCGAACCAAGATAATGCATCAGTGCATGGCAAATACAACATGCATAAGCCTGTCAACATCCTTAAAGCTAACACCAAGGATGAACTTAAAGGTATAAGACATGAACAGATTAGGGACAAAGTGAATTCAACTCAGGTGGACATTACAACCAAATATGGAAATGACTCAAACCAGAGTACAATATGATACAACATGGTACACTGCAAGTGCACTGACAACTATCAAATGGTCTCAACTCCGATGCAAAACTCAAACTTGGCTGAACACTGATACAACAACATAGTAACCATGGCACAAACGACCAGAGTCCAACATACATGAACCTCAACAATATGTTAAACCAAACCAGTTTAGTGAACAAATGAAATCACAAAAGTACAACACCATAGGCAAACTGAAATTGGACCAATTGTCATATATCAGACATATGAACATATACAGAGATGTGATACAAAGTGCAACAAGAAATCAAAATAGCAGTTTTGAACTAGACAGTGCCGAAGCAAAAAGGAAAAAGCCAGCAACATTGGAATGAATCGAGCAAGTGCAGCAATTTAATATATATATATATTTTCTTCCAAAACAAAATCTTTGAATTCAACAACTGCCATTCGAATTTATAATGACCAGTAAACAAAATCAGTGTCATGGTGATAGCTGAAACTAATATAGAGTCATGGACTCTCATACTCAAAACCATACGGCCGAAGTCAAAAGCAGATAAGCCCGTGGTGGTCACGAGTTACCACAGTGCCAAAATAACCAGAAAACACAAAATAAATCATCGACATCGAAACACAGTTGAACAGCCGAAAATCAAGTTGAACAAAGTCACAAATTCAAAACCGATAACACAAAATCAAATCAACATCGAATTTGCAGAAACCCTATATTAAGATTAAATTAGACGTGAGTAAATTTAATTACTCACTTTTCACCGAAGCGGTCGAGAAATTTGAAGCTGAAGCCCACTATTTCGAAAATCCCTAATTGTTGAAGAGGGGGACGAACGAAGATGAAGCAGCCATTAATTTTTTTTTCTTTTTTCTTTCGTTTTGTTTTTTGAAGTGATGAAGGGGTATCGGGGTACTTAAAATAGAATGAGATATGCCCTACACGATGTTCTTCGTGATTTTAGGCGTAGGTTAAGGCATAAACAACGGCGTATTTTTAGGGATGCCGGTGAAAAAAAATATCTTATTATCTTATTATACTATTATATTTTTTTTCTTATTTTATTTATTTATTTTTTCAAATACGATTTGTTTTCAACACAATTTCAACGCGTTTAAACGTCGTATGCTTACATATCAACTCCGAACGCCATGAAAATTGAAATCTGATAATGATTCAACATTGCGGACCCAATAGAACTGGTTTCGTCAAATTCCAAGACTGTGCCTCGGAAGGCTATTTTTAAATTCAATTTAAACAATAAAATTCCAAAACTGGACGAATCACTTTCAAATTCAATTCCGAAGCTTCTATTATCTTCAGTATAATAAATGTGAATTTTCTAAGCTTTTAAATCATTTTAAATTGGCTTAAAATTGAAGATTCAAATTTATATTCAACTTTCAATAGATTAAATTCTAAAATTTAATCACCAAATTCATAGTTATATTGGAAATTCAAACCAAACCATCATTCAAATATTTAAAATTAATTAAATATTCTCAATTTAAATCGTTTAAAATTCAGGGTTGTTACAGATATCGTGTCAAATTGTTCTGCACAAGTGTTTAGAGATCCCTATCAACAACGTTAATTACTCGTGTTGACCATAATCCATATACCACTGAACAAACCAATCATCACAATATAAAACAATTTATATTCACTAACAAATACGCGCTCGTATCTATTATTACACTCAAACTCATTCTAGAGTACTACTGACTCTATCTCTAATGAGTAACACCCAACAGAGCCATGGTTGTCGCTTAACCATATGCTCTGATACCAAATGTAACGAGCGCGACTTTTCGACGCTCGAAAACCGACATTAATACGTCCACTCTATCAACTGCTGAGCAATCGAATGCCGGAAAACCGTACCATTATGGTTAAAGAAGAAGAGAAAGGTAGAAGAAGAGAGGAAAAGATAGAACAGAACAGAAAGAAACAACAGAACAATATCAGAATCTCACAATCGCAGCGGAACAACATATAATAGATAAATGAATAATCTTTAAACAAAGAACTATATCAGTTATTACATTACATCATATTACATTACATTACATCATCAGAGTGTACAACAACAAATAGCAGAAAAGAAATACTATATATTAGTGAATACGTCATGCCATCCAGCTTGCCTCCAGCAACTCCTGAATTCTAGAATATCCTGATAAACTAACTCTAGACTGCCCGTGTGGAAATTGGTGGGCATCCAGAGTTTAGGAAGGAAAACAATAAACTTCAGGTCAGTCATGGGACTGGTGTGAGAACTTAAAATAGTTTATTCTTTTAAAAACAAACGAAGAAATATTTTTAAAGTCAATTCGCAATGTTTTTTGAAAATGTAACTACCATAAGACCTCCCACCACACACACAATGCAAACGCAGACTTGGAGGAGATTTCTTCTTATGTTAGTCAAAGATGCTTACTACGCAAAAATCAAATCATTTTTGATATTATTATTAGTG
This sequence comes from Allium cepa, assembly GCA_030765085.1. Taxonomy (NCBI): domain Eukaryota; kingdom Viridiplantae; phylum Streptophyta; class Magnoliopsida; order Asparagales; family Amaryllidaceae; genus Allium; species Allium cepa. Next base: position 968,607,719 of record CM060932.1, on the reverse strand, counting down.
CATAGTGTAGAAAACATTTCAAAAGTAGAATATAAATCTTAGCCGGCATAGGCACCATTGTATTATGCCTACTATAGCTACTATATTATATGGCAGGTTCTACAACTAAAACCGTACAAGGTTCGTATTGTTTCTTTGGATTTCCAACAAAAGGTCAGGCCAAGGAACTTCCCATTGCCACATGGGTACACCTCTGGAAAGACGACCCGAGAACCTAACGGATCCCTGCCAACATAAGGTCGGGTTACCCTTCAAACTGGGTAACTACTGACACGAATATGTCATTCCTCGATTGTAACCGATCTATATCCGAGGATCCTCGATTCCAACAACCACAAAGTAATAAATTTGCAGCAACAACATAGGTTAAGTATCTGGGCTCCATACCATGATACCACTTCTATCCAGAAGGAATGACATACAATAAAGGGGTGCTACCCCCTAATAACCTTGCTGCATCCTTCCTATTTTGACCTTTTCCGGGTTGTGAGGTCCGACGAAGTCTTGTCCATAAAGCCACGCTTTATACAAAAGCTGTGCTTTGATTCAACAAATGCTCAACAACACTTAGCATATCACACTACCAAATTGGAAGTATATCACTAATAACCTTCGACTACATAACCTCTGAGCTCGTACGTCTCAGAGAAGGGTGTTAAGCTAAGAGAATAAATTCTCCGCCACCAACAGAAATATATTTGAAAGAAATCACCTTTATATCTCAATTTGTAATGTCAGACATACAATCCATACAAGTCTGTTCCGGGCTCGAACAGAACCGAAGACACTTCCAAAGAAACGCATGTAATCCGGATATTCACTAATCACGTTCGGACTTCCCGTCACTAAGGGCGATAAAACCTCTATATCGGAGATCATCCGATGTAGAGTCATTCGACGGTAATCCTTCCATTTTCACAAATATCCGGTCTTCAACACCGGTCATCAAATGCAATCAAGATAATGACATATCACATATTCGGAATGGGTTATACGACCCCAAGGTCCTTTTCCGGCTAACCCGAATAGTGAGCGCTTATTTTGAAAATAAGTGTGGCATTCAAATTCAAGCAAATCACAACGAATACATATTCAAAGGTAAATATTGATAGTCGGTTATTTAACTATCAATAGGTATGCACACATCACCAGATTCCAAATAATTTTCCAAATTATTTATTTTTCAAAATATGTTTACAAGATATATAATTTCCACACTTCAACCATTTGAAAACAAATTTCAAATCACTTTTCAACTTTACAACTTTTGAAAACAAATTTCAAATCGTTTCCCTACACGGGATATATTCACAAACCTTTATTCATTTTCATTTCAAAATGGTTCATTTAAACCAATTAAATAAATCCTTACCGATTTAATTTATATTTACGTTCCAAATCCGTAAATTTATTTCCTTACTTCAAAAATAAATCAACGTTTTTATTTTTAAACAAATTTCCCTTTCTTTTATAAATTCCATAGTGAATTTACAATTCCAAAATATCTATGAATATACGATTTCCAAATCGATTTCTAATATTCATTTTCAATTTATCTTTAAAAGATAAAATCTCAAAATATTCACCTCATATTGGAAAAACATTTCCATACTTACTTAATAATAAGTAATTCAGAAATCCGTTTATTTTCAACACTTGGAAAATATTCAATATACTTAAATCGAAATTAAGTATATATTTCATTCTTTAATAAAAACATTCTCTTAAATACATTTATTTGAGTCAAAATGAATGTTGCGTAAAACATCGTTATGAGACCCAGAATCACTAGTATAGGGATTCGAAACTAAAATAGATATATAAATCCCAATACTAAATAAAACATTTCTTTTCAGAAATCATTTACTATAACAACAGTGTTATAGTCCACTATTTCCTTCTATTTCTCAAAAACGTCTATTTCAACAATAAATGTTGAAATCTATGGTTTCGACACTTAATGCATTTTAAAACAACTTCAAATCGTTTTAATTCTATTTAAAAGATCACTCCCTAAACATTCCTTTAATATATCATTCACTGTTCAAAATCGTGAATATACTCCTTTAGTAAGCTACAAAAATTTACTTATCAAATTCAATCAATCTTGAATTTATAAATCAATGTTTATAAATTCACACTTATATATTACAAAAACTTCAAGTTATAAAATCACTTTATTCACAAATTTTATCCATATCCCATTTACACGCCAAAATCCATATTATAAGTAAATTTAACTATAAATCTTTTATTTTACAAAATCTATCCATTTTATAACTTCCCAATTTATAAATCTAAAATTTTCATTACTTACTTATCCATCCATTTACTATTTCATTTTAACACAAAAAAACTCGTTTTATAATTCTCTTATTTTTAATTTATAAATATCAATTTTTTAAATCTTTTATACAAATCGTTTATAATAATTCAAAAATCCCAATTTAAACAAACCAATCTTTTTAATAATTTACAAATCGTTATTAAAGCTTATATATAACCCCAAAATCATACTTAAGTATTATTTTCCAAAAATATAATTTTTATGATAATAAGAATTATAATGTTTATTTTTTTTAACAATTCAAAATTTAAGAAACGTATACCTTCAAAAATCACTTTAAAACCCTTTTAAATTTAAAATCGTTACTTTAATATTTTTAAAACTCCAAAAATAGGCCAAAGCTGCAACAGCAACAATATATCAATCACGACAATCAAAACATCATATATCAATATGATAATCAACAAATATCACAGTATCTGTAATCAAATTAATATTGGTGAGGAATCCAGTTGGATCCCTCCAACCTGTTTCCCTGCATCCACAGATGTTAGCACAATACCAATTCCGTTCCAATACGGAATATCGCAATATATAGGTTTATAAAATATTATCCGCTATTATGCGGCGCAATAGGGTCCCGTCTGCTATATAATGCGGGAAAATCACATTATCTTTTAATCCCATATGAGGTGTTCCAAGAAGTCACAACATCTATGGAGTCGTCAAAAACATATCAGTCTACCCCTTTTCATGTCGACGCCGACATATGTGGTTAATGTATTTTCGGTTGAATTTCTCTAAGATGTTTCTTTACCCTTTCTAAGAGTCGTCGTCATTTGAATCTTCAAAGTCCGGTTGAAATCTACTTTGCAAAAAAGCGGGTTAACACTTGTCGTAGGTAGTAGAACCTAGGCAGGTTGCCTTTGAGTCGCACCGACCACCGAATATGAGCTTCATCTTCTCTATTGCTTTGCCTGATGAGTCCATAACTCCTGTAGCTTGCCTTCGCCGCATTGGTCCTCATCCAAAGCCTATTTGGCGATATTTTGGAAGTGGTTACTTAAGTGTTCGAAATCGATTTAGACACAGAATCTACTCTTTGCGCGCGTAGAGTTCAACGAGCAATTTCGACTGCTCGGCTTTCTCTAACACGCCAAAAAAACCCAACCAGTCCTCTCATCTTGTGTGTTGCTCATACGTGTGTCGATACACCCACTTGTCCACGACTACACACATATGCACACGTAAACACATATTTGCTTCACAAATCATGTTTCAAACGTTTTCGAAGCGATTATTCAACCTGGTATTCTTTCCATCCAACTTAGCACACATGATGGTCGTTATGGCTATATGGGATGCTCGAAACATGCTTGCACCCAAATAAAGATATTCATATGCGCACGCACATGCACGCATACACACACACACAAACACTTATATGCACAAATACATATGAAATTTCTAGTTCTAATACAAGAATTTTCTTGATTATTATATGACTTTAACCGCGCGTATGTATATACCCATGCGTGCAGCATACGCACATGTATTATAGTAAGTTTCTCATTTATTACTTAATAAAATCTTACCTTTATTAAGAAAAAATTAAATAGAAGTTTAATATGATTTCACACTTTTTTATAAAATCTTATGACTACTTTATAAGATATGTTATTAGCTTATACATCATTTTTAAGCCTTTAAATACTTAATTGCCTCATTAAAATTAAGTATACATCATATTACTATTCTATATAATCTCATTTCCATTTTATAAAGTCTATAATTCATTCATAAAATCATATAACCATTTTATAATTACTAATTAAGCTTCATTCATACTATTTTATAAAATACCATTTTACAAAGTACCTATTTTACTTATAGAAATCATTACTTTACTTAAATAATATTTATAAGCAAACTACTCATTGATAAAGATCATTTCTTTATTTTTAAATAATATTCGCAAGTGCTAATTAAGCTTTGTTAATCCTCTAATCACTTTAATAATAAGTATAGAGTTCAAAACTCACTTAATTAGCATACTAACTTTTCTAAAACCATTTAAATTAGTTTCGTTATTACTGACTAATGACATGCACTTAATTATCTCATGTAATTACTCTCTAATCTATCACAAAATCAGATATAATCTTTCACTTAACTCAAAATCAAATTCTTTGCATACTAACAAAAGTACAATTAAGTTCTTAACAAAATAATGAGTTAATATGATCACGTTTATAACATGAACACAAATCTGTATGAACCCAATCTCCTAATCACTTCATTTAATTTCGTCTTAATTAATAAAAGAAAATATGAAGATTAATACATAAACATAGATGGAGAATCATCCTATTCGCTTGCTCTTTCAACAAAACAACCTCTAATCACCAAAACCTACTTACAAGCTCTCTTGAAATCTTGGATGAAGCTCCAAATTTCAAATCAAGCTTATTCCTTGATAGGTTATGTGAGGAATTGGATGAGAGGAATTATGATGATTTTATTGGAAATTATTTGGGCTTGGATTAAGAGATCCAGGCTTTAGGCTTAAGATGAGATTAGGAAAATAGTTAGGAGACGGAAAAATAAATGAAACATTAAGTAAAGTAGAATGAAGAGCTTAGCTACATGTAAGCTAAACTAAGGCAAGCTAGTGGATTTAGCCTAATTCAATTTTCATTCCTTTCTAGAAATTGTTATTCGTTGCCAAAATTCATCGACTGCAAACATAGCCAAGTTTATACTCATTTTTCTCACATCCAAAAAGCGATCTCAACCATTGTCTTCTTGAAACCCAATTCATCCATCTTTGAAAAATAAAGTATAATGGGCATTCCATCAATTAACGATTAAATATTCAAATTAATTATTTAAATATTCGATCGTTTCAATTGCAAGGTGTCACATTCTCCATTCCTTAAGAGAATTCAATCCCTAAAATTCCTATGAGTATAAGAAAGTAACAAGAATAACCAAATTTCTCGAATCTCAACTTTGGAAAATTTCAGCAGTACTTTCCCTTATGCAATCAACATTATGAAAATTCGTAAACTAGAATGCATCACAAAACTAGAAAATATGCAATAGTCTGCATTATCCTACATTTCCTAAAATTACATACCTCTTTTTAAGAAAGCTTCTCACAATGAAAAATCTTAACAAATAAGCATATAAATGCCCATGCTTCATCTCTCAAGTACCAAATTGTAGTCACCAAGAGGATTACATACCAGAACAACAATAACACAAAATTCATACATGTATAACCATATCATAGCAGCTGATACTACCATAATCATATATGAAAATCTACTAGATAGTAATCTCAAGTGAGTCAACATCAAAATATACCGTAGACTCCTAGTTACAACAATAGGTAGGAGACTTGTATAGATCTCATCTTGACCCCACAGAGGACATGGATGATATGCGACCAATTTCAGATAGCTATTGAAAGTGTATAGGACCGTATAATATGGATAAACAGTAATGCAGAGTATAGATAGTAAATAATGCGGAATATAAATGTAGTAAGTAAAATGACACCAGAGATTTTATACTGGTTCGGAGCACCGTCCTACGTCCAGTCCCAGAATAACTTCTGGCTTTAACTAACAATACCCTCACTTAACCCGGAGGAACAGGTCTGAGCAGCAGAACAGGATTTCTGCCTCAGCAGCAGAAGAGGACTTTCCCTTGCCTAAGTAGCAGAACGGGACTTTAACAAAGTATAAATGTAGTTGACTTTAATGTGTTCTTGATAACACTGATTTGTCTATTAAGATTACAAACTTCCTATAATCAATTCTTCAAGAGTATAAAGAGTATGTGAAGAGTTGAAAAGGAAGAATATTGCTATGAATCAAAGTATATAGAGTATAACTTAAAGATTCAAAGCAATGGAGAGTATGAGAGCACTTGAGTAATCACAAGAGAGAATACAAAGAATTAGAATCGAAAATTGGTGTTTATGAAGTATGAGGTAACTCCTATATATAGTTATCAGAGAGATGCAACTCTTAGTGAAGAGTTTCAGCCAAGAGAGACGACTGTTGATGAATTGCAACTCTTCATGGAAGAAGATGTACATTCATAAATTTTGCAGTTGAAGCCGGTTCAGTCGACTGGTATATTGGGTCAGTCGACTAGTGTTTGAATATTTAAAAATATTTGCCGTTTAATAATATAAACAGTGTTCACTGTTGTGCATATGCACAGTCAGTCGACTGGCAAGAATAGTCAGTCGACTGGCTGTGCATATATTGCACAGTGAACTCTGTTTGTAAAGAAAAATTTAAAATTTGAAAACTTGAGGAATGATTTTAACATATGTCTAAGACTCAACATCTATAATAGTTACTTTAAGCCTAGAGATCCTCTGTTGTCTTCTTTTTATCATGTATGAATGCAAATTCTACTTTAGCTTCTGAACTGTCTTGTCATGAATGAAAATTGGTAATTCAACATTCTCTCCCTTTTTGATTGACGACAACCTGTATATATGTTGGAGATGTTGAATATGCGCTTTGCGCTTATATGATTTTTGTTTGATGATAATAAACATATATATATTCATTTAAATGTATTTGTTAATATACTATTCTATTTTTCACAGTTTAAATAAATATTTATCGAATAAAATAAATTACACAGAATGTGAATTCAAACAGATATTTTATTCAAATAAATATTTAATACAATTTTGAATAGTACAATTTCTAGCTCTCACTATTCACATATACAACTTTAATTACAATACATCACAATTTCATACAATTTCATATTTACAATTTTTCCTCACTACATATCACTCACACTCGTATTTATCTTCAACTTCATTCCAGTTTTGAATCCAGCATCTGAGCAAACTGCAAAAATATTCACTAACGCAGTAAAATTGAAAATAAAATATTTTTGCAATATAAATTAAAAGATGGATTTTGAAAATATGATTTGCCTCAGTTATTTGGGTTGTTCGTCATAATTTAAATTTGAATTCATCATACACGAACAACTTGTGACATACACAGTGTATTACTGTATATGCCATAAGGCCGTGCACGCCGATATATACACTTGATTGATTTACAGGGACAGGTGAGCACAGGTCAAATCCAAATGCAAAGCCGGGTTCAACTCACGTGCAACATAAATAAAATCTCAACTTCAGCACAAGGTCAAACCCGAGTTGCGAAACTGGATTCAACACAGGTGCATGTTCATGAAATGATCAAGTTCAATATCATATTAAAAAAAATTCAACTCAGTGACAACCAGAGTGCAACTACAAAGATGCAAGCATGTACATGTGTGGTCAGTGAAATCCAAAAGCTAACAGCAACTACAAAATGCAACAATCGAATGCTGCCATTATCTCAAACACAAAATACAAACTGCAAACACAAGGGCAAGCCTATGAATACAACTCAGATGCAAGTACACTCAAACCAGAAGTATGCTCGAAGTTACAAAACAATGCAAACCAGAAAGGAGTATCAGTCTACACAAAACACAAGACTCGACCAAGGTTACAATGTGCAAGGTGCAGACTTGAATGGACAGAACAAGTGAAGTATACAAGAGAAGCCATATGCAGTAAATAACATGTACTTGGAGCATCAAACCACGCAGCAACTCAAATGAGCAGTGCCAACAGACCACTTCAACTACAAACACACTACGGCAACACATGGAGTTCAAGACAGTCAGGCAACATGTAGACATATACAAATACTACATGATACTTGACTGGAAAGAACTAACGATCTCAACTGAATATAAAAGTGCAGACTAACTTAAACAACAACAATGAACAAGATTTCATGTAAACAAAATGAATACATCATGAATTATATCAGTGAACATCAGTGAACAAAATCACGTCAAGGCTGCAAATGAAATGTACACCATGATATCCAAACCAGAGTTCAATGCATATGAGATCATGCACAAACATATACATGACCAGAAACAGTCCAGTGAAATGTAACAATGCAAACTCGAGCACACAAACAAAAGACTACAAGTTCACAGTGAAGAACAATTTCAACAGTATGGCCAAAGTAAATCAACTGGTCAAAGCAAATGTCAGTACCGTGATGAACAAGGTTGAATAATTCACAAATCAGAAATCAAGTGTGAGACAAATTGAAACAGTCAATGCCAAGTCGAACCAACAAAATTAAAACCGTGATAAGCAAGGCAATTCAAAGCCGTGTGAATCAAGCTACTAGAAATAGTCGTATTGAACAAGTCAGATTAATCATCAATCGTTCAAACATCATCAAGCGGTAGAGAAAAGGAATTGAAAAATTCAAATATATTTATACGAACGCAAATATAGGAATTCGAACTCCTATATAAACCAAGTCATCATCGGCAACGAAGAATCTATCGAGTTCAAGTACGAAAAGCATAAAAGCACAAACGCATAAAATTACATACCGAATCAACAGAGAACTCGATCAAACAGAAGCAGCGAAGAGCGAATGAACGAGAATGAAGCACACGAAAAAGGCACAGCTTCAATACCTTGATTTACACAAGAGCCGAAGCCCTAAATTTTCAAGAGGAACTGCCGTCATTATTTTTCGCAACAAAGAAATAAAGGGGATCGGGCTGGAGAATAACGAAGAAGAAAATAAGGAACGGGTTTAATGAAATAAGTGGGCCGACCTTGTTTTCTAAAGGCTTTAGTTTTTTTTTAATTAGGGTTATTTGTTATTTGTTTAACGATTTAATTTTTGTTTTTACTTTACAAATTAGATATTTGTAAATCACCACCTAGCGTTTAGGTCGTGTCAGATTGTCTAGTTAGAATTAGTTCAGTGAGCAGGGTGTGCGAGTTTACAAAGCTGTATAGGCGGGAGCAGAGTTTGCGAGTAAGCGAAGCTCTATAGGCGGGAAGCAAAGTTTGCGAGTAAGCGAAACTCTATAGGCGGAGCAAGGTGTGTGAGTCTAGTAGAGTGTTTGTGAGCGGGAGCAAATGTTTACGAGCAGGGTGTGCGAGTCTAGTAGAGTGTTTGTGAGCGGAAGCAAATGTCTGCGAGTCTAGTAGAGTGTTTGTAAGCGTGATACTGTTTAATTCTAATAGAAATCTGTGAATGCAGCAGTAGGCAGGGGTTGCCGAAGCTGGTTAAATTTTGTGTGTGATTTACTTTACAGCATATTTATTTCTGCAGTTTATTTCTGTGTTTAATTCGAGTAAATTTTCTATAACCCTATTCACCCCCCCTCTAGGGTTAATCTAGATCCTATAGGAGAGAAAATATTTCTCCCCCTGAATGTATGATATCTTTTTCCTGCATCAAATATGTTAGCGCATATACTTTTTCTCCCCCTTTGTCATCGACAAAAAAGGAGATACAGCAAACAAAAATATATAAGAAAAGTGCAGAAATAAATAAATATAAAAGAGAGACTATTTAGTACAAGTCTCAACAAATAAATAAGTTGCAAGATTCAATATGTTTAAATTGTCAATAGAGTTATAAATAATTCATATCCAACTTACTCACCAAAAGAACCTACTCATCTCCTCTGGTGCAGGCTCCTTTCCGGGTCTAGAAGTTCCATGAGCACCACTTCCTATGCCACTAGTATCACTACTAGTATGCTCTTCGGAAGTTGACAATGTAAATCTTGGTTCTGGACGTTTACCATGTGCTATTGAAGAAGCTGTTGTGGAAGACGAACATGAAATTGCATCCCATAGGATAGAAAAGAATCCTTTTACGTTGTCTAATTTTTTATCTACTTTCTTCAAACGAGATCCTAGTATTTGTTGATTTCTAGAAAGGATCTCGACAGATTCTCGCAAACTAGCTGATTATGCAAGACGAATATCGTCGTCTTCTTCGGGATGAGACGTTCGTTCCTGTATAATTGGTCTGCCTGATTGACGTTGACGTTGCTGATGCCATTCTTCATAGAAGGTAGATGACGGAGGAGCTGACGGTAGTTTCGTGAGGCTTATTGTGCGAATGTTGATAACTCCAACGGAAGAAGTTTCGGATTCCGGTTGAGGTGTTCCCACATTTAAAAGTAATCGCATTATATATTCACCGAAATAAATTGTTCTCATGTTACCGTTGTTGAAGGAAAGAAACTCATCCAATATTCATCGTAGCCAATTTACTTGAATTCCTCCCCATACCGCATATAAAGCTTTGAAATTTTCTAGGTAGATAAGTTCATATGACCCAGTTCTTGGAAGTATACTCCGCATTAAAGCTTTGTGAAGAATTCTAGCTTTTGGTCGAAGGAGAATAGATTTTTGTTTCGTCATATTATCCCCCATAAACATATGGCTAATCCGATCCCTTTGTCGAGTATTACATTCGACATCATCTAGTGGAATGCCATGATTGGGAGTTTGAAGTATGTGTGCCATTCAATCTAAGGAGAAGAATACTTGTTGACCACACACTAAACTCCAAACACAATCATCTCTATTCGATGGACGTTGATGAGGAAGATTTAAATTAGCATAGAATAATTTACCATGAGGTGATTGATCTTGTGAGAATTGGCATTCAAGTCAAGTAGAGATTCAAATCCGGATGGATGCATAAGTTCTTGTAAACCATAAGCCGCGATATCGCTGTAGACCATGAATGAACCTTCAAAGATCCTTGAGTTTTTCATTTTATGCCATCTTGTTACAGCTACATCATTGTATAGTTATTATGCAATTTGGGCATTGGTAGGATCGACGGAAGAAGAGCCTTGCCTTTGATGTTTTGGAGGAGCCATTTGATTGAGTTTTTAGTGAAAAAATTGAGTGTAATTGGGAATTTAGGGTTTGTGGGCGAAATAGATTTGGGTAAAAATTGAGAAGAGTAAAGTGAAATTTGGAAAAAAAAAGTAAGTAAATAGGGAAGGTAGAGGCAGTTTTCACACAGCCAGTCGACTGGTAAAAGCATTCAGTCGACTGGTGTATTGAAATTTGCTAAAATTTTAAACAGCCAGTCGACTGATCGTGTTAGATCAGTCGACTGACTGGTTTCCTGAGAGTTTTGATCACCTACATTCAGTTGACTGGCTTGCAATTTTAGTCGACTGACTGGAATTAAAAAATGCAGTGAAGCTGAGAAAACAAAATTTTATAAACAAGCAAATATATAATTGAAATACAAATAATCAGGAACAATAATATACAAGAAATGATAATTATTTTGGAGTTTTTGGAGAGGATTCTTGTGATTCAACCTTGATATTCTCAACATAAGGTTGCAAAGGAGACTAATAATTTTGGCGTTCCCATGAGTTTGGGATGTCGGAGGTTGAGGTGGAGATTGTTCCCAGCTATTCCAGCCGGATGAATTTGCCTGACAGGATGTTGAAGGTTGAACAACATCATGCTTAGATGATTTTCCACAAAATTTAAGTGCAATAGATTCTATAAGGCAAAGACGATTTGAACTCATCCACTGTTCGTAAAACATTTCTCTCTGTAAATTGACTTGTTCCTGTTGGTAGTGATGGATTTCATCAATTTTTGTTTTTGTTTTTGGAGAAAGAAACAACGATCTTCGAGACTTCTTTGGTTTTGGTGAAAATCCGGTGTGATATCTTCCTAGTTCATGAATAGGGGTAGGAGTTGGGAATGATGGTGTCGAGCTACTGGATGAATTATAGCTACTCGAGGAGGTTGGAGTAGCAAACGATAATTTTGATTTTGAGGAATCATGAGAGTTTTGAGAGGCCATTGATGAGGAGATTCAATTTGTAAAGATTTTTTTTTTAAATTTGTAATGATGATTAATAACAGAGAAGAGTGCAGTTTATATAGTTGAATATAAATGGTTATAGACCTTCAATAGTTAATAACTAGAGATAAAAAAATAGTGGATGAGAATTATTCGAAGGATATATGGTTAAGAATGCATGAAACATATGACTCAACAGGAAATGCAATCATAGCATAACTGGTAAGCTAAGGAACTACCAGCTAGGAGACCCAAGTTCGAGTCCCGGTGGCTATGTTATTTTGTTTTTGGACGAAAATATTCAGAATAAATAGAACCAATCTTCTATATGAAATAAACAATCATAGCTCAAATGGTAAGAAGTACTTGTAAACATAGGAGTGGTCATGAGTTCAAGTCTTGTTAGAGTTATAAAAAATTTATTTTTGTTTTGATAAAATTTGAGTGAAAGTTATATATATATATATATATGTATATGTATATATATATATGTATATATATGTATATATATATTTTGCCAAGATATGTTATTAAAAGCTACAAATATAGATATATATATATATATATATATATATATATATAATATTTATAAACTTTTAAAAGAAATAATACCAAGATCTCGTCTTAAATTAATGAAAGTATTTTCGTTTAAAGGTTTTGTAAATATATCTGCCAATTGTTTATCTGAGGAAACAAATTCTAGATTTATCAAATCCTTTTCAATACTATCACGAAGAAAATAATGACGAATGTCAATGTGTTTTGTACGTGAGTGATTAACAGGATTTTAAGATAAATTTATAGCACTAGAATTATCATAGTAAATAGTTGATTTAGTTAAATTAAAACCAAAATCTTGTAGCGTTTGTTGCATGTATATAACTTGAGCACACGCCAGAGCGGCAGAAATATATTCTGCTTCACATGTCGATAATGAAAAACAGTTTTGTTTCTTACTAAACCAAGATATAAGAGATCGTCCAATAAAATGACAAGTCCCACTTGTACTTTTTCTATCTGTCCGGCTTCCTCCAAAATCAACATCACTATATGATACCAATTCAAAAGGACATTCCTTTGGATAGAATAGTCCAAAGTCCTTGGTTTTATTAAGATACCGTAATATGCGTTTCACTGCTCGTAAATGTGATTCTTTGGGTTCTGCTTGAAATTGTGCACACAAACAAACACTCAACATTATGTCAGGTCTACTAGCTGTTAAATATAGTAACGATCCAATTATACTTCGATATAATTTTTGGTCAACATTTTTTCCATTTTCATCTTTATCAAGATGTATGGTTGTACTCATAGGAGTTGGTTTGGTAGAAATATTTTCCATACCAAAGCGTTTAATTAGATTGTTACAATATTTTTCTTGATTAATAAAAATACCATTTTCTAGTTGTTTTATTTATAAACCAAGAAAATAATTTAACTCACCCATATGTGACATTTCGAATTCATTTGTCATTATCTTAGAAAATTCTTGACAAAGCTTTTCATTTGTAGAGCCAAAAATTATATCATTAACATATATTTGGAAAATTAAAATATCATGCTTATTTCTTTTAATAAAAAGAGTTTGATCAACCTTTCCAATTTCAAAACCAGAATTTATTAAATAACTTTTAAGACGATCGTACCAAGCACGGGGTGCTTGTTTCAAACAGTATAAAGCCTTTTTGAGTTTATAGACATGGTCAGGAAATTGTTTGTGTATAAATAATGGAGGTTGTTCAACATAAACATTTTCTTTTATAAAACCATTTAAAAAGGCACTTTTGACATCCATTTGATATAATTTAAAGTTATGAAAACATGCAAAAGCTAGTAAGATTCGTATTGCTTCTAGTCTAGCGACTGGAGCAAACGTTTCTTCATAGTCAATTCCTTTCTCTTGATTATAACCTTGAGCAACTAATCTAGCTTTATTTATAGTAATATTTCCTTGTTCATCCGCTTTATTTCTCAAAACCCATTTTGTACCAACAACTGATTGATCACTAGGTCATGGAACTAAATCCCAAACGTCATTTCTTTCGAATTGGTTTATTTCTTCTTGCATAGCGATTAACCAGTTTTCATCAGTGGATGCTTCTTTTGTAACGATCCTGAATTTTTGAACAATTTAAATTGAAAATATTTATTTATTTTAAATATTTGAATGATAATTTAAATCGAATTCCCAATATAACTATGAATTTGGCGATCTAATTTTACAATTTAATCTATAAAAAGTTGAATAAAAATTTAAATTTGACCTTGGAGTTGAAATTGAATATTGAATTTGTATTTTAAATTCAAACTAATGACTTAGGAAAATAATTTGGATACAAGTATTATTTATGTAAATTTATAAATGGGTGGTTAGTTTTTAAATAACATTTTTCTTTTCTTTAAAATAAAAAGGAATAAAATTTTAATCAATACAAGATAAATAAATACACATAGTTAAAATTCAAACAACATATTTATAAAACTTTGTAGAATAGAATATAACTACATTGGAGAAATTTTAACAACATAATTCAACAAAACAAAGCAAAAAAATAACAAAATTAATTGAAATTCAAAATGAAAAAAAAAAAAATTGTTAAGTGTTGTTGAGCTTTGAAATTGTGATCTCGGCCCATTTACCTTTGAATGCCGTTTCCTTTTTACCTCAATTCGACCCGTTTCCCCTTTACGATTCATTTGAAAACCCTAACATACGAGAAAATAAAAAAAATGGCGGCTTCGTTCTTCTCGTTCGTTCCGCTTTGCAAAATTAGGGCTTGCGATCCAATTTGGGGCTTCGATCTTCGTTCGATTGTGCTCATTCCCACCTCGGCTGTTTCGATTCGAGACAAGGTGAGTTTTTTTCTCACGATTAATTTTTATTCAAGTTTTTAGATTTGTTTGAATTGGGTGTTTGGTTGCATGCTATGATTTGGGGGTTATTTGTTATCATTTTCTCTGATAATTTAATCTAAACTGATATGAACAGTTAAGTCTCTGCATGTTTGTTTGTTGGGTGTTATTTGCTATCATTTGCTCGATTGCTTGAATTTAAACTGATGAGAACAGATGCTTTTAAATTGATAAGAATAGATGCTTTTAAATTGATAAGAACAGATGCTTTTAAACTGATAAGAACAGATGCTATTTGTAATTTGTTTTTAAATTGATAAGAACAGATGCTATATCAAAAACTTTGCTTGTTTGTTGTTGCTGCATATGATGGATCTTTGAATCTGGTTAAGGAAAATGTAGTAAAGAAAATGAATACTTGTGAGTAAACTTCTTAACTTGGTTATTTAGGTGGAAGTTCGAGTTAATATCGAACTATGCTTTGATAAATGTATGTTCAATTGTGATTTTTGGTTGCAGGGTTGTTTTAACTGGATTTTTGATTTGAAATACACTGCACACTTGTGTGTATGCTTAAAGATAAGCTCAATCCAGTTTGTAGCCTTCAAACTAAAGAAAAAAATATAGGTTAAAATTTTGTTAAGTTAAAAAGAAACTTTTGTTTACTGGAAATAAGAAATCAACAGCTAGAAAAAAATAGGTGGGGAAACTCTGACTTGTTTTAACTAAACTTTGGTTGCATGACTAGAAGCTCGATGATAAATATGTTTGTATGTTGTTGAACTAAGAATATTTGTTTGAAATCTACTTGCATGTGAATGAAATATCCAAATATATCTCTGTTTTGAAAATGTGCAGAGTACAAATTAGAGAAAGAAAACCCATTTTCTTTTGATTTGATTTTTGTTAGACTTTGATTCTTTAACAAAATATGTTGGTTAATGTTTAAACCAAAATTTGAAAATATATTTAAGTTTAAAAAAAAATAAAAATAAAAAATAAAATAAACACATTTCAGGAAATTTTAAAATATAGAGGAACAATGATTTTTTTATATATATATTTTCTAAAAGCAGTTTGATTAGTGACTGTCTTAAATCCATGAGTTGATCTGTGAATTGTTATTGATGTTGCATGAAAACTGTTCAGTCTTTATGTAATTGAATTGGTATGAATATATGTGTGGAATTGTGTCAGTATGTATATTTTGTTCTCTGTTGTTTCACAGGCAATGTTTGCTTTCAGAAATTCAATTCTCCAAAACAAATGAACATTTATGCTAATTATTTACAGACCTGCTTCTGTTTATGTTTGAATCTTAGTTTAAGATTTTTATGTAAACAATTTGTGTTGATTGGCATAAATTTAAGTTTGTAAAATTTTAATTTTGATAAATAAAACCTGTTACTTCTGGAAATCCATAATAACAGACAATATTTTCAAAAGTAAGATTATCAAACATTATTAAAAAGATTAGTAGATAAATGTTGTTGCATATGAACTTCTGTGATGAAGAGTATTGCATGTGTATCTTAGCATAACCTCTGTATTTTGGTACCTGGTTTAAGCATGCATGTTTGATAGCCTGGTTATACCCTGTTTACAGTTCAGGATTTAAAGTGCTATCAAAAAGAAAAAAAATTCAAATCTTCCCATCTGCACTTCTTTAGATTTTGGGATTCAACAAGAATGATTTGTTCAAACCTAATTTAAGATATGAAATTTTTAATTAATGAAGGAAAGTTAGAGTATCACTTGGGAAGGTAAATAGCAGTAAAACATTTGCTAAATGTTAAAAATTCACTTGAACTTGTGTTATTTGAAATTTGTTTTTTTTTTAAATCCTTAATATTAGTTTCAAAATTTTAATCTGAATCTTTTAATGTTAAGAAAATTTTGAACCCAGTTTCATTTGTCTTGACTTCATCATTGCTTTGTTTCACGGGTATCTTCACTATGTTGATTTTACTTCACTTGAACTTTTGTGACTTGTGGTTTCATAATCATTGTTTCATTTGGTAGCTTCGGGTTGCACTGATCTTTCTGAAGCTCCTGTTGCACACTGCTGCTTGTTGTTGTATACTTGTGGTCTTGATAGTCAAGTTGCACTTACCCCTTAGTTTGCACCGTATCTTGCATTTAGTCTGTACTTGTGTATATCTTAGTTTGCATCCAACTGAGTTATATCTCCTCTGGAAATAATTAAGCATCAACGAGCTTAAAAAATGAACTGAGTGCATATGCTTGTATAAATATATATAAGAGAAAGAAAAAAAAAGTCTTGTTAACTTGTGCACTGTTTTGAGTTTCACTGTCATACTTCCATGTATTCAGTTGAGTTGATTGTTGCATTTGTTTGCGTTTGACATTGTCGAACTCAGTGTTGTAACTGGATTTGTGTTCTGGTTCATGTATCACTTGTATACATTTGCCACCATCTTGATTGCTGCTGTGTTGTGTAGTAGCTGTTGTCTCTGTTGTTGTAGCATGCATTGCAGTCTTCTTCTGTCAACATTCTGATGCATATAACTTGACCTTGTACCTGTAGTTGTGTTCATATACACTGCTGCATATCACTGTTCATGCTGTTGCTTCTTTTTACTTATTTTAGTTTGCTTGGTGGCATTTTGTGGTCTGCATTGAGCACTTGAACTTGTATTTGGTTTCCATTGTCCACACATGTTCATGCTTTATGGATGTTACCATTTTATTTAGTTCATTGCAAATTTATTTACTTGAATAAAGATTAATCCTGACTCCAGTGTTTTTGTGTTTTGCATAAAACGCTCGGCTCAGACCGAGTATTTTTACAGCTTGAAGATTTTCGGGCAGCGAAGATAGAGAGAGGGGAATTACTGTATCGCTAAAGTTTTTCAAGAGATTTTTCTTGTACTTTAAAAAGATATATGTTTGTTCCGCTGTATAAAATGTAATTCATTGTATAACTCTGATATTTGTATATAAAAGAAAAGTTCATTTATAAAATATATTATTGTTCTGTGATTCTGTGACTGATTCTGTTTAAATGTTATAAACTAAATAACAATCCGTCATTTTGGACGTTTCTAGTTGGTTTAATTACCGACTAGAGGCGGTCAGAGCGGCTGGTCGTTACAAAGTGGTATCAGAGCTTTGGTTTACACAAAGCTTAGTTTATGGCGTTTAATATGAATAGTTACTAGAATCACTTTGAAGAAAGTGTTTTCAAATCTAAAGAAGTTTAAAATTGTTTTCTTTAAAATAAAAAGTATTTTGAAAATTAGAATTATTTTTGAAAATTCTCCTCTCTAAATTTAGGTTTGCGATAGTTCTCTTCGGTGAGGTCTCCTTAGATTTGAGTCTCGATCATTTGAAAACTCATTATCGAATTGTTGAGATTTATGAAAAATGAAATATGAGTTAAGTGAATTGATGAATTGGTTTAAACCAAATATTTTGAATATCTCCGAAATAATTGGAAAATAAAAGGACATGTTAATTTGGTTATAGCCAAGGGGGTCATTGAACTATAACTTGGGGATTTGATTCTGAATTCTTTTGAAAAATTGATTTCAAACGTTGTGAAGAACGATTTTGTAAATAAATGGATTATAAGTATTTAACTTATAATATGGATTTTGGTATACAACTGAGTTATATAGATTGAATCAAATTTAATGAAGGAGATTATAATCGAAGTTTTATAAATAGAAGTGGAATTTGTAAAGATTGTTTATAAATTTGAAACCAATTGAATTTGATAAATGAAACATAAAAGTTGTTAAAGGAGATATATTCGTGATTTTGGACAGCGAATTATCCTTTAAGTTGAATATTGTGATAATAAAAAGTTAAATGGGAATTTTATTCACAATTTTGGGACAGTGAATGTATTATTACAAAAAACGGATATGTCTTCGGAAAATGATTGAATAATCCGACCTTCGCTAATAAGGATTGCAAAATTTTGATAGGAAATTTATTTGTCAACTTAACTGTATGAATCAAACTAGTTTTGATGTAAAAGCTTATATTCCAAGTTTAGACTAATGCCTAAAATAGTTAATGTGGAAATATGAATCTAATGGAACCAAGTCGATGAGTGGTTTACTAAAGAATTAGTTGATTATTTTGGAAATGAAAAGCAAATGCAAAAATTCAAATGGGATTTAGATTTCAAATTTGATATTTGTTAATATGAAAATCCATAATAGATTTAATAGATTCAGTGATGAATTCGAATTTGAACGTGCAGAAAATGAAGTAAATCCATTTGAAGTTGTTTTAAAATGTGTTAAGAATCGAAAGCATAGATTTCAACATTATTGTTGAAATAGATGTTTTCGAGAGAAATGAAAGGAAATGGTGGACTATAACATTGTTGTTATAGTAAATGGTTTCCTGAAAGGAAAAGTTTTATCTAGTATTGGGATTTATATATCTATCTTAAATTCGAATCCCTATACTAGTGATTTTGGGTCGTCGTAACGATGTTTTACGCAACATTCGTTTTGACTCAAGTTAATGTGTTTAAAAGAATGATTTCCTTTAAGAATGAGATATATACTTAATTATGATCTAAGTATATTGAATATTTTCAAAGTGTTGAAAATAAATGGATTTGTGAATTACTTATTATTGAATAAGTATGGAAATATTTTCCAATATGAAATGAAAGGTTTGAAATTTTATCTTTTAAAGATAAAGTGAAAAGTGAATGTTTTGAGATTTTATCTTTTAAAGATAAATTGATAATGAATATGTGAAATCGATTTGAAAATCGTATATTCATAGATATTTTGGAAATGTAAATTCACTATGGAATTTATAAAAGAAAGGGAAATTTGTTAAAAATAAATATTGATTTATTTTTGAAATGTGAAAATAAATTTACGGATTTGGAACGTAAGTTTAAAATAAATCGGTTAGGATTTATTTGATTGATTTAAGTGAACCAATTTAAGTTTAAAATGGATAAATATTTGGAAATGTTTCCGTTTAAGGAAATTGCTTTGAAATTTGTTTTCAAAGATTGAAAGGTGAAAAATGATTTGAAATTTGTTTTCAAATGGTTGAAGCGTGAAAAATATATCTTGTAAAGATATTATTTTTGGAAAATTTGAACAATTAGTTCAACTTTGAATTTTGAATGGTTGATTTGGATTGTATGTCTAACATTGTGAATTGATGACATATCAATTGATCTCTATTAAATATATATCTGTTGGTGGCGGAGAATTTATTCTCTTAGCTTAATACCCTTCTCTGAGACGTACGAGCTCAGAGGTTATATATCGATAGACATCAATTATGTGTTGAGAATTGACGATGTAACATGAAATCCAAATCGAGTGTGAAGTCGATAATAAATTGGATTATGAATGTGAATTAGGTTTGAGATAACCTTAAATTTCCAAATCGACTTAGAGGAAAATTTTAAATGGATAATGAAATGAAAAATTTGTGAATCCTCTATTTGTTATGGGTATGAGATATTGAGGTTTTCAGAACGTATATATGAGAATACGATAAATACGAAAACCATTAGTTTGGAAAGAAATTGTTGTGGAAAACTTATGTAAGTACATGAGTATGATATGTACGAATTGTGAAATGAAATATTATATATGTATGTATGATATTATGTTTTCCAAATTGAGGATATGGCAAAGTACCTTCCATTTAAAATTTGTGAAGGTTGTTGGAACTCGAGATGAGTGTCCATTCGAAGATCGTAGCTACGTAGAATTCCATTAGTTGGATTGACCATTTGAATTCCATTAGTTGGATTGGCCATTTGTTTTCCATTAGTTGGAGTGACTAGCGTAATTTGAGGGGCGAGATGCCTACAGTTACAAGCGATTCCACTGGGATAGTGGCGCAACCGCTGAGTAAACTGCAATCTAGAAGCCAAAGCGAAATTCGAGGGGCGAGATGCCTACGGTCACAAGCGATTCTACTGGGATAGTAGCGTAACCGCCGTGTGGACCGCGATCTATGGCAACAACCATGGTGAAATTCAAGAGATGAGAAATCTATAGTTTACAAGCGATTCTACTGGGATAGTAGCGAAACCGCCGGGTAAACTGTGATCCATGGGGGAATGTGCTTTCCATATCCATTTTTAAAAGATTTTTAAAAGTATTTTCTCTGGGAATTGAAGCAAGTATATTTAGTACTTGGAGATTTTTAGACTTGCGCCTGGCCAGCGTATGCCTAATGTCTTTAAGAACAACAATAGACTTGTTAAATTTCGAGTTAGCAAGTATTTTCAAACTTTAAATAGAAAATCAATAGTCTGAAATTAAAGTAACATAAATTCCAACCTAATGAACTAAGGAAGAGGATTTTTGAAATGTTTTGAAAGTCCACAGCTTTGGAAAGTTATGCTATGTAAATTTCTTAAAGGAAGAATTGCAAATTTAAAATTTGGGTTTTGTAAGTTGGAAACTTTAGTAAAAGACTTTTGCGTCTTGATTGTAGAAAATGATGAGCAAATGAGTTAATTAACAAAGCTAATGAGACAAAACAAATAAAATGAATCCTATACTTATTTATTTATTTTTAATAAGTTTCAAACTTGATAAAATTGAGTAGGGTATAAATATTAGTGAAATTTTAACAATCATTTTTTCTTACTTGTAATTTCGGGACGAAATTCTTTTAAGGAGGGGAGATTGTAACGATCCTGAATTTTTGAACAATTTAAATTGAAAATATTTATTTATTTTAAATATTTGAATGATAATTTAAATCGAATTCCCAATATAACTATGAATTTGGCGATCTAATTTTACAATTTAATCTATAAAAAGTTGAATAAAAATTTAAATTTGACCTTAGAGTTGAAATTGAATATTGAATTTGTATTTTAAATTCAAACTAATGACTTAGGAAAATAATTTGGATACAAGTATTATTTATGTAAATTTATAAATGGGTGGTTAGTTTTTAAATAACATTTTTCTTTTCTTTAAAATAAAAAGGAATAAAATTTTAATCAATACAAGATAAATAAATACACATAGTTAAAATTCAAACAACATATTTATAAAACTTTGTAGAATAGAATGTAACTACATTGGAGAAATTTTAACAACATAATTCAAAAAAACAAAGCAAAGAAATAACAAAATTAATTGAAATTCAAAATGAAAAAAATAAAAAAAAAATTGTTAAGTGTTGTTGAGCTTTGAAATTGTGAATCTCGGCCCATTTACCTTTGAATGCCGTTTCCTTTTTACCTCAATTCGACCCGTTTTCCCTTTACCATTCATTCGAAAACCCTAACATACGAGAAAATAAAAAAAAATGGCGGCTTCGTTCTTCTCGTTCGTTCCGCTTTGCAAAATTAGGGCTTGCGATCCAATTTGGGGCTTCGATCTTCGTTCGATTGTGCTCATTCCCACCTCGGCTGTTTCGATTCGAGACAAGGTGAGTTTTTTTTCTCACGATTAATTTTTATTCAAGTTTTTAGATTTGTTTGAATTGGGTGTTTGGTTGCATGCTATGATTTGGGGGTTATTTGTTATCATTTGCTCTGATAATTTAATCTAAACTGATATGAACAGTTAAGTCTCTGCATGTTTGTTTGTTGGGTGTTATTTGCTACCATTTGCTCGATTGCTTGAATTTAAACTGATGAGAACAGATGCTTTTAAATTGATAAGAACATATGCTTTTAAATTGATAAGAACAGATGCTTTTAAACTGATAAGAACAGATGCTATTTGTAATTTGTTTTTAAATTGATAAGAACAGATGCTATATCAAAAACTTTGCTTGCTTGTTGTTGCTGCATATGATGGATCTTTGAATCTGGTTAAGGAAAATGTAGTAAAGAAAATGAATACTTGTGAGTAAACTTCTTAACTTGGTTATTTAGGTGGAAGTTCGAGTTAATATCGAACTATGCTTTGATAAATGTATGTTCAATTGTGATTTTTGGTTGCATGGTTGTTTTAACTGGATTTTTGATTTGAAATACACTGCACACTTGTGTGTGTGCTTAAAGATAAGCTCAATCCAGTTTGTAGCCTTCAAACTAAAGAAAAAAATATAGGTTAAAATTTTGTTAAGTTAAAAAGAAACTTTTGTTTACTGGAAATAAGAAATCAACAGCTAGAAAAAAATAGGTGGGCAAACTCTGACTTGTTTTAACTAAACTTTGGTTGCATGACTAGAAGCTCGATGATAAATATGTTTGTATGTTGTTGAACTAAGAATATTTGTTTGAAATCTACTTGCATGTGAATGAAATATCCAAATATATCTCTGTTTTGAAAATGTGCAGAGTACAAATTAGAGAAAGAAAACCCATTTTCTTTTGATTTGATTTTTGTTAGACTTTGATTCTTTAACAAAATATGTTGGTTAATGTTTAAACCAAAATTTGAAAATATCTTTAAGTTTGAAAAAAAATAAAAAAAAAATAAACACATTTCAGGAAATTTTAAAATATAGAGGAACAATGATTTTTTTTTAATATTTTCTAAAAGCAGTTTGATTAGTGACTGTCTTAAATCCATGAGTTGATTTGTGAATTGTTATTGATGTTGCATGAAAACTGTTCAGTCTTTATGTAATTGAATTGGTATGAATATATGTGTGGAAGTGTGTCAGTATGTATATTTTGTTCTCTGTTGTTTCACAGGCAATGTTTGCTTTCAGAAATTCAATTCTCCAAAACAAATGAACATTTATGCTAATTATTTACAGACCTGCTTCTGTTTATGTTTGAATCTTAGTTTGAGATTTTTATGTAAACAATTTGTGTTGATTAGCATAAATTTAAGTTTGTAAAATTTTAATTTTGATAAATATAACCTGTTACTTCTGGAAATCCATAATAACAGACAATATTTTCAAAAGTAAGATTATCAAACATTATTAAAAAGATTAGTAGATAAATCTTGTTGCATATGAACTTCTGTGATTAAGAGTGTTGCATGTGTATCTTAGCATAACCTCTGTATTTTGGTACCTGGTTTAAGCATGCATGTTTGATAGCCTGGTTATACCCTGTTTACAGTTCAGGATTTAAAGTGTTATCAAAAAGAAAAAAAATTCAAATCTTCCCATCTGCACTTCTTTAGATTTTGGGATTCAACAATAATGATTTGTTCAAACCTAATTTAAGATATGAAATTTTTAATTAATGAAGGAAAGTTAGAGTATCACTTGGGAAGGTAAATAACAGTAAAACATTTGCTAAATGTTAAAAATTCACTTGAACTTGTGTTATTTGAAATTTGTTTTTTTTTTTAAATCCCGAATATTAGTTTCAAAATTTTAAATCTGAATCTTTTAATGTTAAGAAAATTTTGAACCCAGTTTCATTTGTCTTAACTTGATCATTGCTTTGTTTCACGGGTATCTTCACTGTGTTGATTTTACTTCACTTGAACTTTTGTGCCTTGTGGTTTCATAATCATTGTTTCATTTGGTAGCTTCGGGTTGCACTGATCTTTCTGAAGCTCCTGTTGCACACTGCTGCTTGTTGTTGTATACTTGTGGCCTTGATAGTCAAGTTGCACTTACCCCTTAGTTTGCACTGTGTCTTGCATTTAGTCTGTACTTGTGTATATCTTAGTTTGCATCCAACTGAGTTATATCTCCTTTGGAAATAATTAAGCATCAACAAGCTTAAAAAATGAACTGAGTGCATATGCTTGTATAAATATATATAAGAGAAAAAAAAGTCCTGTTAACTTGTGCACTGTTTTGAGTTTCACTGTCATACTTCCATGTATTCAGTTGAGTTGATTGTTGCATTTGTTTGCGTTTGACATTGTCGAACTCATTGTTGTAACTGGATTTTTGTTCTGGTTCATGTATCACTTGTATACATTTGCCACCATCTTGATTGCTGTTGTGTTGTGTAGTAGCTGTGGTCTCTTTTGTTGTAGCATGCATTGCAGTCTTCTTCTATCAACATTCTGATGCATATAACTTGACCTTGTACCTGTAGTTGTGTTCATATACACTGCTGCATATCACTGTTCATGCTGTTGCTTCTTTTTGCTTATTTTAGTTTGCTTGGTGGCATTTTGTGGTCTGCACTGAGCACTTGAACTTGTATTTGGTTTCCATTGTCCACACATGTTCATGCTTTATGGCTGTTACCATTTTATTTAGTTCATTGCAAATTTATTTACTTGAATAAAGATTAATCCTGACTCCAGTGTTTTTGTGTTTTGCATAAAACGCTCGGGTCAGACCGAGTATTTTTACAGCTTGAAGATTTTCGGGTAGCGAAGTTAGAGAGAGGGGAATTACCGCATTGCTAAAGTTTTTCAAGAGATTTTTCTTGTACTTTAAAAAGATATATGTTTGTTCCGCTGTATAAAATGTAATTCATTGTATAACTCTGATATTTGTATATAAAAGAAAAGTTCATTTATAAAATATATTATTGTTCTGTGATTCTGTGACTGATTCTGTTTAAATGTTATAAACTAAATAACAATCCGTCATTTTGGACGTTTCTAGTTGGTTTAATTACCGACTAGAGGCGGTCAGAGCGTCGGGTCGTTACATCTTTGATATTTTTAGGTTCAATACGAGAAAGAAAAGCTACATGACCCATTTGATTTAATTGACTTCTAGTCCTAACGGATGAATTTATTTCTCCAATAACATTAATAGAAGGATGATCTCTTAATACTCTAGGTGGAGATCTTAATTCATTCTTATTGTGAGCAATGTTTTAATTAATTTCAAAAGTTGTAGTTTCTCTATTTGTGGTTGTTCGTCGACGGAATTTCTATCGGTTTAGAAAACCGTCGAACGAATTTAAAATAAAAATAACCGCAAGCGCACGGTGTACGAATGTAGGACGTGGCGAATACGGGTCGATCCACAGGGAATTGGTGATTTTAAAATTCTATTCAATCAAATTATACCGAAGTCGAGAGAGTGATTAAAAAAAAGAAGAAAAACGACAAAAGGAAATAGATAAAAAAATATGAGAGTGTTAAGACAATTTAGAGGCAATTTCCACTCTCTAGATCACATAAATCAACAAAATGAAGTTATGATCTCTCTTTTCTTGTCATTAGTGAATTAGCTGATGTGCTTATCATAAGTATGGTATATTTGAGCTATTAATTAGCTCAATATAAACCATCAAAATATAGCACAACCACTAATGCACTTTTAAATCTCATAAAATATGACAACAAAGTTGAAAGCAAAATCTATTTGAAGCATGGCCTATTAACTATTAATTAGAAATATAAGCCATCAAATTTTAATTTCAACAATCACTTCTTTGCCATAATCATATGTAGATGAAGAGGCAATTTGTGTTATGTTTTTTTAAGCATAGCCTATTTGTTATAAACAACATAGACTATCAAATTCAAAGCTAAACAACATCATTAAACCACTTCAATCATTCTCATTAAGCACAAAAAGAGAGCATAAACATCACATTAAGTTGAAGCTATATGATTAGAGAGCTTCATTACCCCTAAATTGAAGGGGTTTAGCCCCTCATATTTGTTATCATATGAACAAATGTAGCTTGTAACATGAGAGAAAAAGAAAAGGAAAATAGAGCAAAGTGAAATGGAAAACTATTTTAATTGCATAAAGGAAAATCTACACTACTTGCATAAAAGGAAATGAACATGTAATTAAAAAGAAATAATTAACATTGCATAAAAAAAAGAATTACATAAGAGAAGAAATGGCTAAGTAGCCATGGAAAGAAAGAGAGATTTGATTTATTTTCTAAACTAAAACTAACTAACTAAGAGGAAGATATACATGAAACATAAGGGGTATATATACAAGTTTAAAAACCCTAATTCACTTTTTGGGGAATGCCCAAAATGCCCCTTAGGAAGTGTGGAGGCCAAGTAATCATTAACATGTCTTAATCCTCCATTAAGTGTACATGAAGCCATTAAGTCCAAAAGCATGTGCATTAGCCTTTAATTTGTACATTAAGGTAGGTGGGTAGGTGGGGTCCTCCATGATCTTCACTTTGAATTATTTCCATCTTCATTCCTTTATATCCATTTTGTGCATGCATGTTTCTTCATGAACCCACTAATATGAGAAGCTAAATTCCTACAAAATATTATAGAAATTTCCAATTAAATTCTTTCAAATTAATATACGCGCACAAATGGCCATTTTGCCCTTATATGAAGATGAATATGTGAAAATTTGGAATTAATATGAATTTTGATTAAAACAAGTTAAAATACCCAATATGATCATTTATTTAATTTAAATAGAATAAATATGGTGGTAAAAATATGCACATTTACGTGCACATCAAATACCCCCACACTTATCTTTTTATTCGTCCTCGAATAAACTGAAATTAAGATAAATCCGTTTTCGTAGGAAGCACGATTGCATTGAGCATATGCAACAAGCCGTTAAACCTCTGGGTGTCCCCAGTAGGATGAGTGTTGTCTCATGAGGGTTTTCAGCGGATACTACCCACAAAATCCAAATGCAGGATGAAAATATTTACAAAATGCAAGATATATTTACAAAGAGATGAATGCAAATTTTTGAAAATATTTACAAATAAAGGATTTATTTTTAAATTGACACGAATAAGTTAAATATAGGTTTTGGTTATTATCTTGAAAATTTATGTCATTTACTAGTCAAAATTTCCAACAAAAATCTCGTTATCATGTCAAATAGACTATAGTTTAACTCGTTGTTTTGGTTAATAACAAAGTGTAACTATGAAATGGATCCTTAGTTGATTATCAAAGTTTATCAAAGTGGTATTTTCATTTCTTTTCAATAACAAATCCAATCAACTAAGTAAAAATAGTGCTAGGATTTTAATTGTTTGCTCTCTCATTATTTGCAAGAAAAATTACTCACCTAGCTCAGATAAACTGAGGCCAGATATACCACCCATGCACTGCCTTTCGGGCTAATGTGAGGGGAGAACAGAGCATGGCGAGTGCACACACTTTCATGCATACACTATCGACCGTAGGTGGTTTTTATTAAGTCTTTTTTTTACATGTGTTCCATACATCATTACCGTAAGGACTTTTAAATAAGTATGAAATCACATAATCAAAAATTCCAAGTAATCACCCATGCATAACCGTGAGGACTTTTAAATGAGAGTGAATACTTGGATGTTATTATTTTTTATTTTTATATTTTTTGAGAGGGAGTTTTGCAAAATCATCTTAGCACCATTTAACTTAGAAGACAAAAAAAAATGTTATATCCTTTACTTTAAATCAACCACTTTTTAAAACAAAGATTTTCAATTAGGATGTGCTTCATAATTAACACATATGAATCTTCCTAGATACTAGTTAAACCATTATTATTTGTAATCAAACTTCGTTTTTATTTTTGTTAAGACCAATAAATTTTCAAAAAATTGAATTTAATAAACCAAAGCCATATATTTATCCTATAGTGTTTCTTTTAAAAAATAAATCAAAAGAAAATTTGTTTTTGGGATTTTTTTTAATAATTTTTTTTGATTTTAAAGCAAAAATAAACAATGAAAAAAAAATGAAGATAAGTCCCCCCCCACACTTGATTTTGACTATGTCCTCACAGTCAACCCAAATGGAAGGAGAAAAATAAAATAAAAATCCTATATTTACATGAAAGATTACTATTTACAAGAGATGAGAAAGTATACAGTCAAAAAGTAAATGAAACGGTCTTCCAAAGACCAATTCATTTGTCTCGTCAAATGTGTGAGACACGGCTTAAGCACGAAAAACCAAATCGTAAAAGAATTTGAAGTTGATTGTCGATTTGGAAAAACGAATGTCGTTTTATTAAAAATCGTACGAGTTGTTTTATTTTCGATGATTTTCAGGGTCGACAAAACAATTGATTGAAGTTCAAGTTTATTTTCACCAATTTGAAATTCAAGCTTATCATTGAAAACATTTTCACAATTATTGATTTCAAAATCAAAATGGTGATTTTCATCTTCCCCTTCGGAATTTAACAACTCGTCATCCAAAACTCCAAAAAATTCATGTTCATTAAACTCGTCTTCCTTTATTGGATTATCAACAACTTTATTACATGTCTCAAGTTCAAAATTCAAAGTTGGTGTATTCAAATTTTCAGAAAAAGGAAGATCGAAATTTAAATCGAGTTTCTCACCCTCAAAAGAATTGAAATCCAACACAATTACCGTCTTTGCAACAACTCCGTTAAGATCATCATTTTCAGTTTCAAAAGTTGTTGTTTGAAAATCATCAATTTGGGTAAAAGATGGATTATCGTTTGACTAGTCACACATTGAAACTTGATTTTGTTTCTCACGAAAATTTTCCAATGTTTTAATCAACAAATTCGTGTGCTCATCGTAAATTTCATTCATTTGCTCAACAAAGTCAAATTTGTAATTATTAACTTGAAAATTTTCGATTTGGACTTGTTGAGAACAAGAATTGTCAATTTCGATAAACGATAGATTATTATTTGATTCTTCGTGGGTTGAGATTTGATTATGATTTTCACGATAAGTTTTATATTTTTCAAGTAATAAATCCCCGTTATCTTTTTCCATTTCGTCAACAAAATCAAATTCATGATTATTAATTTGAAAATTTTCACTTTGAATTTGTTGATAACCAAAGTTTTCAATCGTATCGCAATTGAAACTATTCCCATTGCCAAATTCGTTTGAAAAGTTGTTCCCATTTTCATGTTGAGTTTGAAATTCATTTTGGAGTTCGAAATTAAATTGGCATGGGTTATAATCGTAATCATTTGAATTTTGAATTGAATTCAAATTTTGAAATCCTTGACTCGAGTTATTACACAAATAAGAATTACATAAATCATTTATCTCTTAATTTGTTCGTGTAGAAAGTTCGAGTAAAGATGAAATCATTTCAATGCTATTTTCAAGAGTCGAAGGGGTCATCGTTTTGAAAATTTTGTTTTCGAAATTTGAATTATTTACACAAAATTTGTTGTTAAAATATCCATACGAATTTGGAGTAAACTCATATGGATTATATTGATTTTCACCGTTAAATTCAAGTGAGTAAGAAAAAGGAAACTCAGACATTTTCAAGATTTATTTTTTTTATAAAGAAAATATTTACAAGTAGAATTTATTTTTCAAAATGGAAAATTGATTTTTGTTTTGTTTTTGAATTTGCAATTTTTTTTGGCTTTTGAAAAGATTTTATAATTTTTTTTTTGGATTTTTGTTTTTCTAATTTTTCTGGATTTTTGAAATTTCAAAGGAAAAGGATTTAAAAATTTCAAAGAAAAAGAAAAGGAATATTTAAATTTTTTTAGTTTTGGATTTTGAAATTTTTTTTTTGTTTTTTTTTTAAATATGCATGAACAAATGCAAACAAATGAATGCAAGGGTTAATTACAAATGATTTATCCTAAGTTAACCCAAAATTATAATTCACAAATTGTCTTAGATAAACAAGATAGTTCTCAGCCAAGTAATAGGCAGGATTTATCGGTGCACCATGAATCACCGTAGCAATGCAGCCGAAGGTTTAAGTACCTTCAGAGGAACAACCACTATAATATTTACGAATCACCGTAATATTTATAAATGGTTATTACTCTGCCTTAGCCTAGACACCAAGAAATTAAATTGTTCAAAAAAAGGACAAATTGTCAATATACAATTAAGTGTTATCGATGTCTAACCGTTATTATTAATCAAAATCTAAGATGAAATGCAGAATAGAAACTAAACTTGTATTAACAATGCAACTACGAATGAATTTTTTTTATTTTTTAAAATGCAAGCAACCAACAATTCAATTCAAATAAAACTAGAAATGAAAGCAGAATTTTTTAGCAAGCAGAGCAATTTATTTTGGCTAGCTAAGGAAGCAATTTCAGCAAGCTATTCTTCCTTTATTTCCTGCTTTGGCAACCTGAAAATTAAAAACTAAGATATATACAATATATTTTTTTTGGTTTTTTTTTGAAAGGAAACTTAAACGTAGGGTTTTACTTAAAAAAATAAAAATAAAATTGTTTTTTATTTTAAAATACCAAAGAAGTAACTAAAACAAAGGAGAATCAAAATGAATCAAATCAAAAGAAGTCAAACAAAACAAAAGAAACTTGTTTTTTTTTTCGTTTAAAAAAATATCAAATAAGAGATAAAACAATGAAAAACTAGAATTGAAACTAACACAAAACAAATGAAAACTTATTTGTTTGTCTTTTTTTTTTGGTGTTTTTAAAGAAAAATTACACACGCAAGATTAACACAAAGAAAGTTAACCCCAAAAAAAAAAGAAACAAAGGAAACAAATAAAACTAAAAGCTCACACAAGCTACTCAATACACACTAGCAAGCACAAATCCAACAGGCCAAAGCCTAGTTAAAAAAAAATGATTCTCCCAAAACATCTATTACCAGCAACACAAACGTCTCCCCTTATTTTCTTTTAAATGTAAACATCACCGTGCCTACAAATCAGAACTGCGATTCCAAATTCCCAATTTGCATATTAGCCATTTCTACAAATTGCTTCGTAAAATCCCAAATTAGCAACCGCTAATCAACGAACGCGAGTCAAGCCGGAGGTGATTTCTGTTGGTTCGATTTGGGTTCGACTTCAGGCGTTTCGGGTATTGAGGGGAAGATGATAGTGAGGTTCGGGGTTCGCGGCGTTTAAGGGTTGGGGTGATCGAGGTTCTGGTTCTCGATTTCAAGTGTTGCCCGGCGATTGTTAAGGTAGAGTGAAGCTGAATGTAGGCGATTGGGTTGATTTCGCGGCGTCGTTCAGGTAATGGAATTGAAGTGGAATGTTCACGCAATGAAGTTGAAATGGAGTTTTTTTTTGGGTTTTGGCTGTTGTGGAATACTGGTGGTCAGGGGATTGTCGATGTTGTTAAGTTTTGAGTGGGTGGAGTTGGTAGAAGGGGGTGATGTAGGGGTTCAGGCAGCAGTTTTATGGTGAAGTGGTTTTGTGGCAGAGGAAGTGAAGTCTTGGGTGCGGCGGTTGCTGATTCGATGGAGAGGAAGGTAAAGTTGTTGTTTCTGGTTGTGGGTTTGGGATTACCGGCGATGGTTTTCAGGTCGAAGGAAGGAAGTGGTACTGTTGTGACGTGGAATTGAAGTTAGACAGTGATTTTGTAGTGGTTTGTGTAGTGAGATGATGAAGTACTGACAGAGGGGGTTAGGTGATAGATGTTGTATGTAACAGTGACAGTATGGTTGATGGAGGTGTGATATGCAGTGGTTGTTGCGGTGTTGAGTTGCGGTATCGAGGTGAGTTTGTGGCGATTTCAAGTGAATTGAGGTGGGGGTTTCTAACTGTATGGGTATGTTTATGATCAAGATGGATAGTGGTAGAATGGCGGTTTGGGTTGCAGCTTGTGGTGAGAAATGTGAGGGTAAGGGGGTGATCGGATGACAGAGCAGTGGCAAATGTGATATGGAAGAGTATGGTAGGTGGTGTCAAGCAAGTAAGTGAAGCGGGGCAGTGCACAAAGCAGCGAAGTATGTTTTTTTTGTTTTGTTTTTTTTTTTGTTTTTTTTGGGTTTGAACTGGGAAAGAGGTGATGGTGAGGCCTCCAATGAAGCGGGGGAGTGTGGTATTTGTGCAGTTTACTTTGGGTAGTTTTGGAAAGTGGTGATGGGCAGAATGTAGTTGCTGATGATACTTTTGATATGCAGTTTTGATGTTGATAACAGATTTGCAGTTGATAACAGAGATGGCAAGTTGTGAGAGAGGGATGTTAAGGAATGTCGATGTATGGTGGATGTTAAGGAATGAGGTGTTTTGTCGCAAAGTTATTGAATTGGAAGATGATGTTGTTGAAGTTTGTAGGATGTGGGTTGTGGTTAGGCAGATTGTATGATTGGTAGTATGGCAGTAACAGCCAGAGGATGGTGGAAGAGGAGTTTGTTGAGGTAGCGCAGTGTTGGTTGGATGGTAGAATTGGAAGTAGTGTTTTGGGCAGAGATAGAAAATGAGTTATTGCCGAGAATGTATGCAGTTGTTTTCTGATGAAGTATGTGAATGTGATGGTAGGTGTAACGCTCGCGATTTTTCGTTGCCGAAAAACCGAGAATGTTATGGGTTTAAGAAAAATTTAGGAAAAGAAGAAGAGAGAAAAAGGTAGAAAATTTAGAGAAGAAAACAGAAAATAGGAAGAAGAGAAAATAGAAAATAGAACATTTTAAAATAGAAGGAAAAGAGAATAGAAAATAAAGAAAATCTGAACAGAGAATAGGACGGAATAGAAAACAACAGAACAACATCAGAATCTCACAATTCGCAGCGGAACAACATATAATAATAAATGAATAATCTTTAAACAAAGAACTATCAGTTATTACATTTTATACATTACATTACATCATATCATCAGAGTGTACAACATCATACAACAACAAATAGTGCAGCGGAAAAAGAAATACTATATAAACTAGTAATACGCCATGCCATCCAGCTTGCCTCCAGCAACTCCAGAATATCCTGATAAACCTTAACTCTTAACTGCCCGTGTGGAAATTGGTGGGCACCCAGAGTTTAGGAAGGAAAACAATAAAATCCAAGTCAGTCATGTGACTGGTGTGAGAACTCAAAACAGTTTATTTATCTTTAAAATCAAAATAGAGAGATATTTTTATTTCAATTCGCAATGCTTTTAAAAATGAGACTACCATAAGGCCTCCCGCACACACACACATGCAAACGCAGAATCGGAGGAGATTTCTCCTTATGATAGTCAAAGATGCTTGATACGCATTTAAAATAACATTTAATATTATTACTAGTGCATAGTGTAGGAAAATTATATTTCGAAAGTAGAATATAAATCTTAGCCAGCATAGACATCCCGAACTATGCCTACTATAGCTAACTATGTTCAATAGCAGGTTACCGCCACATTCCATAGCAGGTTATACAACTAAAACCGTACAAGTCACGTATTGATTCTTTGGATTTCCAACAAATGGTCAGGCCAAGGAACTTCCCATTGCCACATGAGAATGCCTCTGGAAAGACATCCCCGAGAACCAAACCGGAACTCTGCCAACACAAGGCCGGGTTACCCCTAACTGGGTAACTACTGACACGAGCACGCCATTCCCCGATCGTAAACGACCTTTCTCACGGGATCCCAAAAACCAACAACCACAAAGTAATAAATTCGTAGTAATCACATAGGTTAAATATCTGGGCTCCATACCATGATACCACCTCTATCCAGAAGGAAATGTACATACCCTAAAGGGTGCTACCCCTCATAACCTTGCCGCATCTTTCCTGTTTTGACCATTTCCGGGGTGTGAGGCTCGACGAAGTCACGTCCACAAAAACATACTTTATACAAAAGCCATGCTTTGGGTCAACAAATGATCAACACAATGATCACCAAGATAGACGATCAAATAAACGATCCTATCACAATAATCAACACAATGATCATTTACAGCATCACTCAGCATGTCACATTACCAAATTGGGAATATATCGCTGATAACTTCAACTATATAACCTCTGAGCTCGTACGTCTCAGAGAAGGGTGTTAAGCTAAAAGAATAAATTCTCCGCCACCAATAGAAATATATTTGAATGAAATCGGCTTTATATCTCAACTTGTAATGTCAGACACACAATCCATACAAGTCTGTTCCGGGATCGAACAAAACCGAAGGCACTTACAAAGAAGTCCTTGCAATCCGGATATTCACAATCCTGATCGGATTTCCCATCACTTAGGGAGTCTCTATACCGTTGCAACTCAGTGCAGAGACAATCGACAGGTCATCCTATCGCTCTCGCAAATACCGGGTCTTCAACACCGATCTTCAATGCAATTATAACGACGTATCACATATTCGGAATGGGTTATACGACCCCATGGTCCTTTCCCAGTTAACCCGAATAGTGAGCGCTTATTCAAAAATAAGTGTAGCATTCACATTCAAACAAATCACATCAATTACCCATTCAAAGGGAAATATTGATAGTCGGTTATTGAACTATCAATGGATATGCACAACATCACCAGATTCCAAATAATTTTCCAAATTATTTATTTTCCAAAAATATCTTTACAAGATATATTATTTCACACTTCAAAAATAAATCAATATTTATTTTTAGACAAATTCCACTTCCTTTATAAATTCCTTAGTGAATTTATAATTCCAAAATATCAATGAATATTCGGTTTCAATTATTCATTTCAATATTTCTTTTCAATTTATCTTCAAAAGATAAATTCTCAAAATATTCACTTTATATTGGAAAACATTTCCATACTTATTTATTCATAAGTAATTCACAAATTTTATTTATTTTCAACACTTAGAAAATATTCAATATACTTCAATCGAGATTAAGTATATATTTCATTCTTTAAGGAAATCATTCTCTTAAACATATTTATTTGGGCCAAAACGAATGTTGCGTAAAACATCGTTATAACAACCCAAAATCACTAGTATAGGTATTCGAAATTTAAAATAGATATATAATCCCAATACTATACAAAACATTTCCTTTCGGAAATCATTTACTATAATAACAGTGTTATAGTCCATCATCTCCTTTTATTTCTCGAAAACGTCTATTTCAACAATAAATGTTGAAATCTATGGTTTCGAATCTCAACACATTTAAAACATCGTTAGATCGTTTTAATTCTATTTGAAATATCACATTCAAAACAATTTCTTTAACATCTTATTCACTATTCAAAAACGTGAATATACTTCATTAACTATTTCATCCTTTTATACATTTTAATTCAAAGGATTATTCACTATTCAAAAACGTGAATATAACTCCATTAATAGGTTTCAACAATTTTCTTATCAAAATAAGTCATTTGCGAATTTATAAAACAACGTTTATAAATTCCATTTCTATTTATCTTATAAAAACTTCCTTTTTATAAATTCTTTTATTAACCTATTCCAGTTTATAACTCAATTTTAAACTAAAAGTTCATATTATAAGTTAAATACTTATAAAACGATTATTTTACAAAATCGTTCTTTTAAAGACTTTCCAAATCATAAATCTTATAACTTATAAGATTGTTTATTTATCCAAAATTATTCTTTCAATAACTTCACAAATTTATAAATCTTACTATTTATAAATTTTATTTATAACTTCACATCTTTAATGAAATTCATTTTCACTTCATTCAAACACTTATAAAAACTTGTTTTATAATTCAAAGGTTTTAATTTATAAATATCAATTTATAAATCCTTTATAAAATCAATTTATACTATTATTTTAAAACATCTTTAATCTCCTTCATTATTTCACCATTTTGATTCATAAAATAATTAAATTTTATAAATCCTATATTTAAACTTTTCACAATAAATTCTAAAATCCCGATTAAACTATTTTATAAATCGTTAGCATCATATTCTCAAAAATCAGTTTTTTAACTATTTTTCTCAAAAATCATAATTTTTATAACTTTAAAAATTATAACGTTTATTTATTTAAAATGGATCAATTCCAAAAATATTTTATAAAACGTATACTTTTCAAAAATCACTTTAAAATTCATTTTAAAATTCCAAATTTGGTCCAATGATGCTACACACCAAATAGTCAATCACGACTACAACGATATCATATATCAATATGAAAATCCATCAAATATCAAAATATCTGAAAACAACTAAAAACTATTGAGGAATCCAGTTGGATCCCTCCAACCTGTTTTCCTGCATTCACAAACATTAGCACAATACCAATTTCGCTCCAGTACGAAATTATCGCGGTATATGGGATTTAAATATTATCCGCTTAATAGACGGCGCAATAGGGTCTCATCCGCTAAACAAAAAATGCGGGAAATCAATAATTCCAATATATGCATATGCCAATATATATATATTGCTATCATATATAATACCAATTTCACTGTTTATGAAATATTCGCGGTATATGTTTTTATTAAATAACATCCGCTTACTAACGGCGTATAATGTCTATTTTAACAATCAATAGATATCAATCAACATTCAAACATGCATTCAAATATTTTGAATCTAACTATTTAAAATAAAATCGAAGCTGATTCGATTGAATGAGAAGTTCTCACCTTGATTTTATTTCCGTTTTAGCGATTTATTTCGAATAAAATTAAACGGACGTTTAATTTTACCCAAAATTCTCACTAACTCCAAACGACTCCAAACCAACTCCATCGCGTAGTGCTCGTCCATACGATTCCAACGCAACTGAGTTTGCATTTTTTCGATCTCGTATGAAAAAGTTATGAATTTACGAAGTTTATACGAATTTAAACTTAATAATTACAATTTAAACTTTATAATTTATAACCTATACATAGCTTTGGCCATTAGATCCTATACCCATGCATCCTAGCCGTGCATTCCATCTTCCCCTCCCATTCACGCAAGTTACAGACAACAGCCGCTACCCCTAAACCCATAAGCATAATTTAGGGTTTAAATTTCAAGCTTCTTCACTCGATTAAAACTCGATCGGGGACTTGCAACTTCTAGCTCACCCCCTCCTCCACCTTCGGCCCCAAGGAGAGCAAGCTCGGCCCCCTAGGTTGCTTGGAAATGCGTGCAAAACCAGCACGAACGCGGCAAGATACTGGGCACGATGTCGCTCCAATTTCCATCATCTCCGTATGGATTGAAAGGCCTTCCTATGCTCTACAATATTCGTGTTGACAAGTTTTTGTAAAAATCGATGGATTGAGAGTGATTGAGGGGGAAAGGAAGATCATTTCTGGCCGTTGTTTATGGGGGTGGCGGCTAGGGTTTGTTATTTCTTTTTTTTTTATAAATGAAGGGTTAGGGCGTATATTTATAGGAAAATCAAGCGTAAACACTATTCATTTCGGAAATTTCGAACTCCGATTTCGGCGCCGTAACCAGCGTTTCTAGGGTTTACCCCGCGTTCCGGACACAATGGAACAGGTTTCGGAAGCTAATTCGGACATCTGTGCGAGTTATGGCTGTAAACGCTCAATTTGAATTAAACCGATTTAAGCGATTTTCAAGGCGTTTTATTTTGTACCGGACAAACGGTAAATCCAATTGACTTGAAATTTGAAACCTTACAAAAATATCACATTACGGATCCGATGAAACTAGTTTCGTCGAAATCCGAGACTTTTTGAAAAATGGCTATTTTCACTCGCCAAATTTAAATTAAAAATAAATCGATGCGTTTCGAGCTGCCACGATCAAACGATAACTCCGATTGACACGAAATTTGAAATCCGGTAATAACTAACTATTACGGATCCAATGGAACTGGTTTCGTTCAATTCTGAGACTGTTCAAAAATTGACTATTTTCACTAGTCGATTAAATTATTAAAATATTCAATTTTCACAATTTAACTTTTAAATCGATTTTAAAAGTTTTAAAATATCATTCTAACTTCCATATGATAAAATAAAATTTTACAAATCATTTTCAATCATATTTAACTCAATTTTCAATTATTTCCATAATTTAACGTATTAAATTATCGATTTAATAATTCAAATAAATTCAATAATTCAAATAAAAATTTATTTGACTTATAAATTCACTTATTAATATTTAAAATTAATTAAATATTCAAATTTTAATTAATAAAAATTCTGGGTCGTTACAATCTTCCCCACTTAAAAGAATTTCGTCCTCGAAATTATTAAGTTAGAAAAGTTACAGAATCTATTAATTTTCCATAATTCATAGTTAAACTTCTTACAATACTTTACTAAGTTTTCAAATCATACTTAGTTATCTTTTCAAAAACAAACTACTATTGTTTAACTTTCAATTCCAAAATCAAAGTTATAGTTTTCAAAATTTTCCAATTTTCTCAAAAAATTTCTAACGCCTTAAATTTTCGGAAAAATTCGCCATAGTCTCCTTTGCGTGGCTCGATCCGAAAAAAAAATGACAGTATATATATCACAAATATACATCTCATCAAGTAATGAGGCATCCCGAAGGGAAAAAAGTGTAAAAGTACGGTATGTAATCCGAGATATGTAC
Source organism: Allium cepa (assembly GCA_030765085.1). Lineage (NCBI taxonomy): Eukaryota > Viridiplantae > Streptophyta > Magnoliopsida > Asparagales > Amaryllidaceae > Allium > Allium cepa. Next base: position 968,568,886 of record CM060932.1, on the reverse strand, counting down.
CTTATATTTTATTAGCAAGCATATATGGCTAATATAGCGCAAAAGCGAGCTCCAAATGCGAAGCAAACGCGATCCGCACCTACTAATCACTAAACAAACAACATGAGAATCATGCATATATGACAATAGTATCAATATACAACATATATCTCCATAACAACTATATATGTCACATAGCAAATGAAACATATTCAAACATCAACCAACTAGCATTCATAACCAATAATATTCATTCATATTCTCATTCATATACAATGAAATAGGTTTTCAATTTAAATCATATGTGATTCATTAACATTGGATTTTATCAACATTCATTCTTATTCAAATTTATTTACTTTCAATTTGAATTCAATTACATAGCTTTTAATTTCATTAACACTTAATGAATTATATACAATCAACTAACAATCATATATCAACCAATGTATATTAATTACAACCAAATTCCTTTGCTTATCAATTGGTTTAATTTAATTGATTTTCATTCAATTATTCAACTTTCAATAACTTTAGATTTTAAATGAATCAACACTTACATTCATTATTTCATATCAATTATTTACATTAATTGATTAACATTCAATCCATTAATTTAATTCAATTTCATTTACATAACTCAAGTTCATATTTATCACTTCACTTTATTATTTTACTTTGATACTAATATCAACTTCATTCCATATCACTTAAGTTACATTTCATTTTACTTTAAATTCACTTGTTTTTTATTTATAACTCATATTCATAAATATATCCATATAGTTTCACTTCTTATATATAAGTTTATTTCACAATTGTAAATCACTTTAATTATAATTCAATTCTTATAATTTATTTGCTTATACAATTATTCTTTTGTTTAGATTATTCAAACAACTTATTCAATAACCAAACAATCAACTTATATACTTTAATTATTTTGAAAAATTATTTCTTTATATATAAAATATAATCAAGGCAAAATTATTTCATTTACCCAATTTTAAAACAATATTATGTCGAATTGTTCTATTCAAGTGTTTAGAAACCCCTTCGGCATAGTTGTACATACCGTGCTGACGAAGGTTCATATACCACTCAACAAACCAATCATCACAATATAAAACAATTTCATATTCACTAACAAATACGCTCTCATAGCTATTATTACACTCAAACTCATTCTAGAGTACTACTGACTCTATCTCTAATGAGTAATACCCAACAGAACCATGGTTGTCGCTTAACCATAAGCTCTGATACCAGATGTAACGCTCGCGATTTTTCGTTGCCGAAAAACCGAGAATGTTATGGGTTTAAGAAAAATTTAGGAAAAGAAGAAGAGAGAAAAAGGTAGAAAATTTAGAGAAGAAAACAGAAAATAGGAAGAAGAGAAAATAGAAAATAGAACATTTTAAAATAGAAGGAAAAGAGAATAGAAAATAAAGAAAATCTGAACAGAGAATAGGACGGAATAGAAAACAACAGAACAACATCAGAATCTCATAATTCGCAGCGGAACAACATATAATAATAAATGAATAATCTTTAAACAAAGAACTATCAGTTATTACATTTTATACATTACATTACATCATATCATCAGAGTGTACAACATCATACAACAACAAATAGTGCAGCGGAAAAAGAAATACTATATAAACTAGTAATACGCCATGCCATCCAGCTTGCCTCCAGCAACTCTAGAATATCCTGATAAACCTTAACTCTTAACTGCCCGTGTGGAAATTGGTGGGCACCCAGAGTTTAGGAAGGAAAACAATAAACTCCAAGTCAGTCATGTGACTGGTGTGAGAACTCAAAACAGTTTATTTATCTTTAAAATCAAAATAGAGAGATATTTTTATTTCAATTCGCAATGCTTTTAAAAATGAGACTACCATAAGGCCTCCCGCATACACACACATGCAAACGCAAAATCGGAGGAGATTTCTCCTTATGATAGTCAAAGATGCTTGATACGCATTTAAAATAACATTTAATATTATTACTAGTGCATAGTGTAGGAAAATTTTATTTCGAAAGTAGAATATAAATCTTAGCCAGCATAGACATTCCGAACTATGCCTACTATAGCTAACTATGTTCAATAGCAGGTTACCGCCACATTCCATAGCAGGTTATACAACTAAAACCGTACAAGTCACGTATTGTTTCTTTGGATTTCCAACAAATGGTCAGGCCAAGGAACTTCCCATTGCCACATGAGAATGCCTCTGGAAAGACATCCCCGAGAACCAAACCGGAAATCTGCCAACACAAGGCCGGGTTACCCCTAACTGGGTAACTACTGACACGAGCACGCCATTCCCTGATCGTAAACGACCTTTCTCACGGGATCCAAAAAACCAACAACCACAAAGTAATAAATTCGTAGTAACCACATAGGTTAAATATCTGGGCTCCATACCATGATACCACCTCTATCCAGAAGGAAATGTACATACCCTAAAGGGTGCTACCCCTCATAACCTTGCCGCATCTTTCCTGTTTTGACCATTTCCGGGGTGTGAGGCTCGACGAAGTCACGTCCACAAAAACATACTTTATACAAAAGCCATGCTTTGGGTCAACAAATGATCAACACAATGATCACCAAGATAGACGATCAAATAAACGATCCTATCACAATAATCAACACAATGATCATTTACAGTATCACTCAGCATGTCACATTACCAAATTGGGAATATATCGCTGATAACTTCAACTATATAACCTTTGAGCTCGTACGTCTCAGAGAAGGGTGTTAAGCTAAAAGAATAAATTCTCCGCCACCAACAGAAATACATTTGAATGAAATCGGCTTTATATCTCAACTTGTAATGTCAGACACACAATCCATACAAGTCTGTTCCGGGATCGAACAAAACCGAAGGCACTTACAAAGAAGTCCTTGCAATCCGGATATTCGCAATCCTGATCGGATTTCCCATCACTTAGGGAGTCTCTATACCGTTGCAACTCAGTGCAGAGACAATCGACAGGTCATCCTATCGCTCTCGCAAATACCGGGTCTTCAACACCGATCTTCAATGCAATTATAACGACGTATCACATATTCGGAATGGGTTATACGACCCCATGGTCCTTTCCCAGTTAACCCGAATAGTGAGCGCTTATTCAAAAATAAGTGTAGCATTCACATTCAAACAAATCACATCAATTACCCATTCAAAGGGAAATATTGATAGTCGGTTATTGAACTATCAATGGATATGCACAACATCACCAGATTCCAAATAATTTTCCAAATTATTTATTTTCCAAAAATATCTTTACAAGATATATTATTTCACACTTCAAAAATAAATCAATATTTATTTTTAGACAAATTCCACTTCCTTTATAAATTCCTTAGTGAATTTATAATTCCAAAATATCAATGAATATTCGGTTTCAATTATTCATTTCAATATTTCTTTTCAATTTATCTTCAAAAGATAAATTCTCAAAATATTCACTTTATATTGGAAAACATTTCCATACTTATTTATTCATAAGTAATTCACAAATTTTATTTATTTTCAACACTTAGAAAATATTCAATATACTTCAATCGAGATTAAGTATATATTTCATTCTTTAAGGAAATCATTCTCTTAAACATATTTATTTGGGCCAAAACGAATGTTGCGTAAAACATCGTTATAACAACCCAAAATCACTAGTATAGGGATTCGAAATTTAAAATAGATATATAATCCCAATACTATACAAAACATTTCCTTTCGGAAATCATTTACTATAACAACAGTGTTATAGTCCATCATCTCCTTTTATTTCTCGAAAACGTCTATTTCAACAATAAATGTTGAAATCTATGGTTTCGAATCTCAACACATTTAAAACATTGTTAGATCGTTTTAATTCTATTTGAAATATCACATTCAAAACAATTTCTTTAACATCTTATTCACTATTCAAAAACGTGAATATACTTCATTAACTATTTCATCCTTTTATACATTTTAATTCAAAGGATTATTCACTATTCAAAAACGTGAATATAACTCCATTAATAGGTTTCAACAATTTTCTTATCAAAATAAGTCATTTGCGAATTTATAAAACAACGTTTATAAATTCCATTTCTATTTATCTTATAAAAACTTCCTTTTTATAAATTCTTTTATTAACCTATTCCAGTTTATAACTCAATTTTAAACTAAAAGTTCATATTATAAGTTAAATACTTATAAAACGATTATTTTACAAAATCGTTCTTTTAAAGACTTTCCAAATCATAAATCTTATAACTTATAAGATTGTTTATTTATCCAAAATTATTCTTTCAATAACTTCACAAATTTATAAATCTTACTATTTATAAATTTTATTTATAACTTCACAGTTTATAATTTTATAAATTTCATTCTTTAATGAAATTCATTTTCACTTCATTCAAACACTTATAAAAACTCATTTTATAATTCAAAGGTTTTAATTTATAAATATCAATTTATAAATCCTTTATAAAATCAATTTATACTATTATTTTAAAACATCTTTAATCTCCTTCATTATTTCACCATTTTGATTCATAAAATAATTAAATTTTATAAATCCTATATTTAAACTTTTCACAATAAATTCTAAAATCCCGATTAAACTATTTTATAAAATCGTTAGCATCATATTCTCAAAAATCAGTTTTTTAACTATTTTTCTCAAAAATCATAATTTTTATAACTTTTAAAATTATAACGTTTATTTATTTAAAATGGATCAATTCCAAAAATATTTTATAAAACGTATACTTTTCAAAAATCACTTTAAAATTCATTTTAAAATTCCAAATTTGGTCCAATGATGCTACACACCAAATTGTAAATCACGACTACAACGATATCATATATCAATATGAAAATCCATCAAATATCAAAATATCTGAAATCAACTAAAAACTATTGAGGAATCCAGTTGGATCCCTCCAACCTGTTTTCCTGCATTCACAAACATTAGCACAATACCAATTTCGCTCCAGTACGAAATTATCGCGGTATATGGGATTTAAATATTATCCGCTTAATAGACGGCGCAATAGGGTCTCATCCGCTAAACAAAAAATGCGGGAAATCAATAATTCCAATATATACATATGCCAATATATATATATTGCTATCATATATAATACCAATTTCACTGTTTATGAAATATTCACGGTATATGTTTTTATTAAATAACATCCGCTTACTAACGGCGTATAATGTCTATTTTAACAATCAATAGATATCAATCAACATTCAAACATGCATTCAAATATTTTGAATCTAACTATTTAAAATAAAATCGAAGATGATTCGATTGAGTGAGAAGTTCTCACCTTGATTTTATTTCCGTTTTAGCGATTTATTTCGAATAAAATTAAACGGACGTTTAATTTTACCCAAAATTCTCACTAACTCCAAACGACTCCAAACCAACTCCATCGCGTAGTGCTCGTCCATACGATTCCAACGCAACTGAGTTTGCATTTTTTCGACCTCGTATGAAAAAGTTATGAATTTACGAAGTTTATACGAATTTAAACTTAATAATTACAACTTAAACTTTATAATTTATAACCTATACATAGCTTTGGCCATTAGATCCTATACCCATGCATCCTAGCCGTGCATTCCATCTTCCCCTCCCATTCACGCAAGTTACAGACAACAGCCGTTACCCCTAAACCCATAAGCATAATTTAGGGTTTAAATTTCAAGCTTCTTCACTCGATTAAAACTCGATCGGGGACTTGCAACTTCTAGCTCACCCCCTCCTCCACCTTCGGCCCCAAGGAGAGCAAGCTCGGCCCCCTAGGTTGCTTGGCAATGCGTGCAAAACCAGCACGAACGCGGCAAGATACTGGGCACGACGTCGCTCCAATTTCCATCATCTCCGTATGGATTGAAAGGCCTTCCTATGCTCTACAATATTCGTGTTGACAAGTTTTTGTAAAAGTCGATGGATTGAGAGTGATTGAGGGGGAAAGGAAGATCATTTCTGGCCGTTGTTTATGGGGGTGGCGGCTAGGGTTTTTTATTTCTTTTTTTTCTTTTTTTTTATAAATGAAGGGTTAGGGTGTATATTTATAGGAAAATCAAGCGTAAACACTATTCATTTCGGAAATTTCGAACTCCGATTTCGGCGCCGTAACCAGCGTTTCTAGGGTTTACCCCGCGTTTCGGACACAATGGAACAGGTTTCGGAAGCTAATTCGGACATCTGTGCGAGTTATGGTTGTAAACGCTCAATTTGAATTAAACCGATTTAAGCGATTTTCTAGGCGTTTTATTTTGTACCGGACAAACGGTAAATCCAATTGACTTGAAATTTGAAACCTTACAAAAATATCATATTACGGATCCGATGAAACTGGTTTCGTCGAAATCCGAGACTTTTTGAAAAATGGCTATTTTCACTCGCCAAATTTAAATTAAAAATAAATCGATGCGTTTCGAGCTGCCACGATCAAACGATAACTCCGATTGACACGAAATTTGAAATCCGATAATAACTAACTATTACGGATCTAATGGAACTGGTTTCGTTCAATTCTGAGACTGTTCAAAAATTGACTATTTTCACTAGTCGATTAAATTATTAAAATATTCAATTTTCACAATTTAACTTTTAAATCGATTTTAAAAGTTTTAAAATATCATTCTAACTTCCATATGATAAAATGAAATTTTACAAATCATTTTCAATCATCTTTAACTCAATTTTCAATTATTTCCATAATTTAACGTATTAAATTATCGATTTAATAATTCAAATAAATTCAATAATTCAAATAAAAATTTATTTGACTTATAAATTCACTTATTAATATTTAAAATTAATTAAATATTCAAATTTTAATTAATAAAAATTCTGGGTCGTTACAGTAGGTGAGGTGTGAGTAGAAGTGTTGTTTCGGAGATGCTGATGAGATGATCAGATTTGAACAGAGAGTTGAAGTGAAGTTGATTGGGAAGAATGCAAGATTTAGAGCAGATGTATGTAAGGAAGTGGTCGGGAATGTTGTAAGGTTGGTGATGATGTTAAGTTGTTTTGGAAGTGGCAGGCAATGTTGAAGATGAGGCAGTTGTGTTGGTGATGAGAAAGATGGTATAGGCAATTGAGGGAAGAAATGAAGACAGTGGGGTGGGGAGATGGTTACAGTAGTGATGTTACTATAATATGCAGAAATAGTGAACAGAGAATGTTGATATGCAGTAAGGTGCAACAGTGCACTGTTATATACACAGATTTTTTTTTTTTGCTTTTTGTTTTTTTTCGTAAATGTAAATAAAAGGAAGAAAAGAAAATTGTAAATGTAAAAATGTGAAAAGCAATTGCAATTTAATTTTTTTTTCTTTTTCAGTTGATGTTGTGTAATTTTTTTTTTAATATGAAAATGGAAATAAAAACAAGAAAAACAAACACACAACAAAATGCACACAAAAAAAAAATCGCACAAACAAACACACTATTGTTTCTTTTTACACACACAATAAAATCAAATGAAAAATAATTCACAGAATAGAAAATTAAAATCAAAACAAATCCCCGGCAACGGCGCCTAAAACTTGTTCGTCGACGGAATTTCTTTCGGTTTAGAAAACCGTCGAACGAATTTAAAATAAAAATAACCGCAAGCGCACGGTGTACGAATGTAGCACGTGGCGAATACGGGTCGATCCACAAGGAATTGATGATTTTAAAATTCTATTCAATCAAATTATACCGAAGTCGAGAGAGTGATTAAAAAAAACGACAAAAGAAAATAGATAAAAAATATGAGAGTGTTAAGACAATTTAGAGGCAATTTCCACTCTCTAGATCACATAAATCAACAAAATGAAGTTATGATCTCTCTTTTCTTGTCATTAGTGAATTAGCTGATGTGCTTATCATAAGTATGGTATATTTGAGCTATTAATTAGCTCAATATAAACCATCAAAATATAGCACAACCACTAATGCACTTTTAAATCTCATAAAATATGACAACAAAGTTGAAAGCAAAATCTATTTTAAGCATGGCCTATTAACTATTAATTAGAAATATAAGCCATCAAATTTTAATTTCAACAATCACTTCTTTGCCATAATCATATGTAGATGAAGAGGCAATTTGTGTTATGTTTGTTTAAGCATAGCCTATTTGTTATAAACAACATAGACTATCAAATTCAAGGCTAAACAACATCATTAAACCACTTCAATCATTCTCATTAAGCACAAAAAGAGAGCATAAACATCACATTAAGTTGAAGCTACATAAAAAAACGCCTAAATTGAAAGGGTTTAGCCCCTCATATTTGTTATCATATGAAAAAATGTAGCTTGCAACATGAGAGAAAAGAAAAGGAAAATAGAGCAAAGTGAAATGGAAAACTATTCTAATTGCATAAAGGAAAATCTACACTACTTACATAAAAGGAAATGAACATGTAATTAAAAAGAAATAATTAACATTGCATAAAAAAAAGAATTACATAGCCATGGAAAGAAAGAGAGATTTGATTTATTTTGTAAACTAAAACTAACTAACTAAGAGGAAGATATACATGAAACATAAGGGGTATATATACAAGTTTAAAAACCTAATTCACTTTTTGGGGAATGCCCAAAATGCCCCTTAGGAAGTGTGGAGACCAAGTAATCATTAACATGTCTTAATCCTTCATTAATTGTACATGAAGCCATTAAGTCCAAAAGCATGTGCATTAGCCTTTAATTTGTACATTAAGGTAGGTGGGTAGGTGGGGTCCTCCATGATCTTCACTTTGAATTATTTCCATCTTCATTCCTTTATATCCATTTTGTGCATGCATGTTTCTTCATGAACCCACTAATATGAGAAGCCAAATTCCTACAAAATATTATAGAAATTTCCAATTAAATTCTTTCAAATTAATATACGCACACAAATGGCCATTTTGCCCTTATATGAAGATGAATATGTGAAAATTTGGAATTAATATGAATTTTGGTTAAAACAAGTTAAAATACCCAATATGATCATTTATTTAATTTAAATAGAATAAATATGGTGGTAAAAATATGCACATTTACGTGCACATCGGTGGTGCGATCAAGGAAATCTTCATCATCTATTATACTCGGAGTTGGTTTAAAATTCTCATCAAAAGATACATGAAGAGTTTCTTCGATGATATTTGTTCTTTTATTATAAATTCAATAAGCTTTGCTACGATCCGAATATCCTAAAAAGATTCCTTCATCGGATTTTGGATCAAATTTACCAAGCTGATCTTTTGTGTTTAAAATAAAACATTTCGAACCAAAAACTTTATAATAGGAAATATTTTGTTTCGTCCATTAAGAAGTTCATAAGGAGTATTCTTTGTTAGTGGTCGAATAGAAACACGATTCAAAATATAACAAGCTGTTGCAACTGCTTCATCCCAAAAATGTTTTGGTAATGTACTTCTATTTAACAAAGTCCTTGCACATTCTTGTAAGGTTCTATTTTTACGTTCTACAACCCTATTTTGTTGTGGAGTTCTAGGAAACGAAAATTTGTGGAATATTCCTTTTTTCTTACAGAAATGTTCAAAGGCTTCGTTTTCGAATTCACCTCCATGATCACTTCTTATGTTTTTAATTTGCAAACCTTTAAAATTTTGAATTCTTTTAACAAACGATTTGAAATTATCAAAAGTATCACTTTTATTTTTCATAAAAATAGTTCAAGTATATCTAGAAAAATCGTCAACAATTACAAACACATATCTACTGTGATTAATGGATTGTACTTGTGTTGGTTCAAATAAATCCATATGCAATAATTCAAGTGGTTGTAAGGTTGAAATAACCTTTTTAGATTTAAAAGATGATTTAGTTAATTTTCCTAACTAACATGCATCACAAATATGATCTATTTTAAAATTCATTTTTGGTAGGCCTTACTAAATCATTTTTAGAAAGCTTGTTTATAGTTTGGAAATTAATATGACAGGATCGTTTGTGCCATAACCAAGGATCATTTTCTTTGGCTATTAAACACATATCTGAATTATGTTTTATTTTCATATTCAAAACATAGATATTTCAATCTCTATTTCCTTCAAAGATAAGATTTTGATTTTGATTAAAAATACTACATTTGTTTTTAGAAAAAATGATTTTGAATCCTTTGTCACACAATTGGCTGATACTAAGTAAATTATGTTTTAAATTTTTGACAAGTAAAACATTTGAAATAAGAGGTAAATTTGAAATACCATTGTTGCTCACATCGCCTTTGCCGATGATATATCCTTTGGAGTTGTCTCCAAAAGTGACGGAGCCTCCATCTGAGTAAATAATATTTGATAGCATATCTTTATTTCCTGTCATATGTTTTGAGCAACCACTGTCGAGTATCCATTTTCCTCTTTTCTTGAGTGGAACCTACAAAAAATATAAGATAATATTGGTACCCACTTTTTTTAATAGGGTCCTAAGAGTTAAATCTTAGGAAACCAAACCCAAGAGGGCTCAGTATCCCATTTAAAAATATAGTCTTTATTTTTATGAACAGTTTGTAAAAAGGTGTTTATATATTTCTTTCTAATCAAACTATTATTTGTTTTAGGAACCTAAATTTTTATGCTTTTTGAGTAAGAAGTCCTTTTTTTCTGAACTGTAGTAGGATTAATATTTCTCCTAATTTTTTTTAGATGGAGCTGTTGTTTTCTTACCATATCCTAACCCTTTCTTACTTGACACAGATTGAGAGTTATCAATAATTTTTGATAATGTTTCTCTCCCTTTATTAAAGTTTGAAACATTTTTGGTGATGCTTTCTAACTTAGTTTTGGGACTAGTATTATCCAATTCTATCAATTTTACTTTTGTTTTTAGTTCATGATTCTCAAAAACAAGAGCATCATTTTTCTCTTTTTGAGTTTCAATTTCTTGACTCAAAAGAGTGAGTTGAGAATTGATATTAGAGAATAATTCGTGTAATCTTTCAAGTTCTTCATCTAATATTTTCTTCTCATTTTTAAGCATATCTCTTTCGAATTCTGGGTTGTTCTGATATTCACGAGTCTCGTTATATTTTCTTTTGAGATTTTTTAGATTGTCAACTAGCTCCGAATTTATCTCAATCATATCATCAAAAGTAAAATCACTAACCTCGTTTTCAGTAGCCATGAAGTAGACATTTGCTTGCTCGTTTTCACTGTCACTACTGTTCTCTAATGAAGAAGTGTCTGAATCATCCCATGTTACTGAGAATGCTTTCTTTTTCTTGTCTTTTCTGCCTTTGAAATATTTCTTCTTTAATTTTGGGCATTCCTTCTGAATATGACCTTTCTTATGACAATTGAAACATTCTAGAATTGAAGATGATGGTTTGTTTGGAAAATTCCTTTTTCCATTATTTTTGTTATTTTTTCGAAATTTCAAGAACTTTTTGAAATTTTTGGCCATAAATGCTTGATCTTCTTCATCCGAATCTTCATCTTTTTCTTCTTCAGCATGAAAAGCTATGTTATTTTTATCTTCTTCTTGTACTCATTGTGCCTGTAAATTCACTTCATGGGACATTAGATTTCCTATTAACTCTTCAGGTTTCATGGTAGAGAGGTCATTAGCTTCTTCAATAGCCAAGACTTTTCTTTCCCATTCATCCATTAAAGAGTCTAGGATTTTTGATACAATATCAAAATCAGTGTATTTTTCTCCTAATCCTAATAGTGAATGATAGATATCTTGAAATCTCAAGTACATATCATTGATGGATTCATCTTGTTTCATTCTAAAGTTTTGACACTGATTTTTAAGCATGGAGATTTTGCTTTGTTTGACTTTGTTAGTTCCTTCATGAGTGATTTTAAGCGTTCTCCATATTTCATAAGCAGTTTGAAACATGCTAACACGATTAAATTCATTTCTATCTAGAGCATAGAATAACATGTTCACAGCTTTAGCATTGGCAGTAGCATCTAGTTTTTGTGTGTTTGACCAAGTGGAATATTCTCCAGTAGGAAGAGTGTATTCATTTTGTGTGATATTCCATGATTCAAAACTATTTGATTGCATATAGATTCTCATACGAGTAGACCAATAATTATAGTTTAAACCATTAAAGAATGGAAGTCGTGCAGTGGATTGACCTTCAATAAAACTAGTGTTAGTGGTGTGCTGGTGTTATTTTAAATATTAGCAAGATATCAGATAACTTTGTAACGGTTATAAGAAACCTGCTCTGATACCAAATGAAAGTGTATAGGACCGTATAATATGGATAAACAGTAATGCAGAGTATAGATAGTAAATAATGCGGAATATAAATGCAGTAAGTAAAATGACACCAGAGATTTTATACTGGTTCGGAGCACCGTCCTACGTCCAGTCCCAGACTAACTTCTGGCTTTAACTAACAATACCCTCACTTAACCCGGAGGAATAGGTCTGAGCAGCAGAACAGACACCTGAGCAATAGAACAGGATTTTTGCCTCAGCAGCAGAAGAGGACTTTCCCTTGCCTGAGCAGCGGAACAAGACTTTAACAAAGTATAAATGTAGTTGACTTAATGTGTTCTTGATAACACTGATTTGTCTATTAAGATTACAAACTTCCTATAATCAATTCCTCAAGAGTATAAAGAGTATATGAAGAGTTGAAAAGGAAGAATATTGCTGTGAATCAAAGTATATAGAGTATAACTTAAAGATTCAAAGCAATGGAGATTATGAGAGCACTTGAGTAATCACAAGAGAGAATAGAAAGAATTAGAATCAGAAATTGGTGTTTATGAAGTATGGGATAAGTCCTATATATAGTTATCAGAGAGATGCAACTCTTAGTGAAGAGTTTCATCCAAGAGAGACGACTGTTGATGAATTGCAACTCTTCATAGAAGAAGATGTCCATTCAGAAATTTTGCAGTTGAAGCCGGTTCAGTCGACTAGTATATTGGGTCAGTCGACTGGTGTTTGAATATTTAAAAATATAAATAGTGTTCACTGTTGTGCATATGCACAGTCAGTCGACTGGCAAGAACAGTCAGTCGCCTGGCTGTGCATATATGACAGAGTGAACTCTGTTTGTAAAGAAAAATTTAAAAATTGAAAACTTGAGGATTGATTTTAACATATGTCTAAGACTCAACATCTATAATAGTTACTTTAAGCCTAGAGATCCTATGTTGTCTTCTTTTTGTCATGTATGAATGCAAATTCTTCTTTAGCTTCTGAACTGTCTTGTCATGAATCGAAACTAGTAATTCAACAGCCATAGCTACCATTCGCTAAATATACCTTCATTATGAAATTATAACAACCATATAAGCAACCAAACACATAAAACAAGCAATAATCGATCAATAAAAATCAACAATAATAAACAATAAGAAGCCATCAAACAATAGGAAACAACAATTAATAAGCAATCAACAAGAAATAAATAATGATCAATCAATACTGAAGAACATTAAGCAACTTTAGCTAGAAAACCTATTGTCAAGCAGGTAAACAAGCAAGAAAAATCAACAACAACCAGAATCATCCAATAACAAATCAAACAACAATAAACAATATCAAACAATAGTAAGTAAAAATGAAAAATCTCAAACTACAAACAACATCAACAATCAACAATTAACAATAAACAATCAGCATGCAATTATCATACAAATACCCAATCAATCAGCAATAAAAAGCATTCAAAGCAATGCATAATTCAAAAAGAGTTTATACTGACATGCACGGTAACCAATCAATAATCGAATGTGCATGTCAAACCATAAAGCTCGATGAGCATGCTCGACATCCAGGATGAACAAAACACCTAAGTGGTGAAACTCCTTTCATGATTACAATAAACAAAAGATAACTAAATCTCCCACTACAAAAAGGAAATTTTATATGGTATGCTAAATACTCGATTTTCAAACTCTTGAATAGACCTAGCAATCTAAGCATTAACTTTCCTTTTCTTCTGAATAGAGCTCGTTCTCTAAAGGAGAAAACTCTACTAATTAAATCTTCATTAAATGAAAATCTACTAATGCTTGGGTTTGTTCGGGTTCAAACTCACCTTAATGCATAATGTTAACAAGGATAATATACTTAACTATACTAAACTAAATTTTAAGATAACTAAAGATCGTCCAAAATAGCCTTAACTATACTAAACTCAATTTTAATATAACTAAAGATCATCCAAAATAACAGGATGCTCATTCCAACCCTTCAATTTCTAACAAGATTTATTTGTTAAATTAGGGTCGGCCACCTAACTCTTCTCGTGTGAACTCAGATTCGATTCCGTGATCTAACGACTAAAATCTCGTCATATGACCAAGGCTGCTCTTCGAAAATATCATAGCCATCTCAAGAATCTGACTCAAGTTATCGTCTATAAGAATCAAGTGAAAAACCCTTTCTTAACTAGTGCAAATTGCCTAGAAACTTTACTTGGAACTAAGGGTTAAGAACTGGTACGTGAATGGACCAATTTAGGAAATATCCCTCTAATACATGGAAATACTCCCATCTGTGGAATATGCGAGTATATGATTTTTGTTTGATGATAATAAACATATATATATATATATTCATTTAAATGTATTTGTTAATGTCCTATTTTATTTTTCATAGATTAAATAAATATTTGTTGAATAAAATAAATTACACAGAATTTGAATTCAAACAGAAATTTTATTCAAACAAATATTTATTCCAATCTTGAATAGTACAAATTCAAGCTCTCACTATACATATACATTTTTGAATACATCACAATTATCTTTACATTAATAACCTCACTACATATCACTCACACTCGTATTTTGTCTTCAACTGCATTCCAGTTAGAATCCAACATCTGAGCAATCTGCAAAAATATTCACTAACGCAGTAAAATTGAAAAAGAAATATTTTTGCAATATAAAATGAAATATGATTTTCGAAAATATGATTTGCCTCAGTTATTTGAGTTGTTCGTCATCATTCACATTTGAATTCATCATACACGAACAATGTGACATGCACAGTGTATCACTGTACATGCCACAAGGCCGTGCACATCAATACACACTTGATAATGCTACAGGGACAGGTGAGCACAGGTCAAACCCAAATGAAAAGTCGGGTTCAACTCACATGCAATATATTTAAATCACGACACGAGCACAAGGTCGAACCCGAGTTTTTGAAACTGGATTCAACACAAGGCAGTTCACAAGTCAAAAACAGAGCATCAAAACAATGTCGAAGTCATTCCAGCAAAATGACCAGTACAAACAAATGCACAATGGAAGTACAAGTACATGAAAGCAACAAGTAAAGTGCATCAAGTACAATCCAGTCCAAATGATACAAGGCAAACCAGCTACAACAAGCAGGCAGACCACAAAGAAATGCCATCAAGTAAACAAACTCAGGCAAATGTACACAGTTCATGTATGTATCAGCAACCAACACAATGAACAAGACCAGAGAAATGTAAAAGTCAACCAAGCTACTAATGAATGGAACTCGAGCTCCAGACCACATTCAAAGTCCAAACCAGTTGTAGCATGGATATCACAAGCAATGACCAGAACACAAAGACAGCGATAATATGAAGTAAATCAAAGTGTGCAACTCGAGAATATACACAAGTGCAGACCAAATGCACATGTCAACAGTAATGAAAGCAACATGACCGACAAATCACACTATGCGGTGTACAACAACAAGTCCAGCAACATGAACACATGGGGAAGTGCATTTATCAAGTACATCATGGAACAATACCAAAGTATGGAAGTATGACAAGAAGCATGTACATGTGAGGATAGTGGGTACAAGAACAAGTCAAGATGAACAATGCAAACTAAAATAAGCAAGTACAAGATAATAGCAGCAATGTACATGTACCAGTGAAACTCAAGCAAGTGCACATCTAAACCAATATTGCAAGAGGCAACAAGAATGGCCATAAACAGTGCAACAGATCAAGTGACATGGTGAAGCAATGCAAATGAGCAAATGCAACAGTGAATAGAAACATGCACTTGCAACAGAAAGTCAATGAAAATGGAACACTTGTAACAGAGAATAGTATCAATGCATAAATGACATTACAGCAAAGCCAGCAGAGCTTCATAAAAAATAAATAAATGCAGATCAATGGTCTCAAGCCAAAGTCAAAATTGTCCAAGTTACTGCATCAAGCCGAAGTCAGAATCCAATGCAAATGTATCTTTGAAAAAGTTCACAAAGTAAAAGAGGAAAAATTTTTCCGTATCAATCAAGTAAAAATCGAACGTTTAAAAATCAAGGCCGTGAGTAACAAGTCGAAACAATATCATGAAAGCACAAATTAGGAAAGTAATGAAGTCGCGTAAATGAATACGAACGAATTATAAGGTCTCGTAATTCATATAAATACCACACCCAAAATTCATCATTGGCATCGAGTTCAAGAAAGCAATTAAACCAGCAACGAAAGAGAATGCATACAAATCTATCGAACTCGATCAGAGGAGCAGCTGCGAGCAATCTCAAGTAAAAGCAAGCCACGAATCATCAGAGAAGTAGCGAGCAAGCCAACACTCAATCCAGAGAGTTGATCAGTATAGGCGTGCATCAAAAGCCCTAATTTGATCAAAGACTCAAGCCCTAATTTCATAGCAAGGCCGCCATTTTTTCACAAGCAAAAGAAAAAGGAACGGGCAGTTGAATTGGGCCGGCTTGTTTTATTATAAAGGGACTTAGTTTGTTTTTGGGTTTATTTATTTTCAAATAGGGTTTTAAGTTTAATTGATTTTTATTTGTTGTTTTTACTTTTCGAATCAAGTCTTGGTAAATCACTACCTAGGTTGTAGGTAGTGTCAGATTGTCTAGTTAGAATTAGTTCAGTGAGCAGGGTGTGCGAGTTTGCAAAACTCTATAGGCGGGAGCAAGGGTTTGCGAGTTTGCAAAACTCTATAGGTGGGAGCAGGAGGTGCGAGTCTATTAGAGTGTTTGTAAGCGGGAGCAGGGTTTGCGAGTCTATTAGAGTGTTTGTAAGCGGGATACTGTTTAATTGTAATAGAAATCTGGGAATGCAGCAGTAGGCAGGGGTTGCCGAAGCTGGGTAAATTTTGTGTGTGATTTACTTTTCAGCATATTTATTTCTGCAGTTTGTTTCTTTGTTTAAATCAAGAAAATTTGCTATAACCCTATTCACCCCCCCCCCCCCTCTAGGGTAATCTAGATCCTACAAGTGGTATCAGAGCACGGTATTTTTCTTTAACTCTAGAGTCATGAATTCATCAAATAATGCTTTTTCTGAGGGGCAATCTATTGTTAGGCCATCCATGTTTAACGGGAATGATTATGCTTATTGGAAAGTTAGGATGGGTATTTATCTTAGTTCTGTTGATTATGATGTTTGGGATATTATTGAAACTGGCTATAAATCTCCCACTATAATTGTTGGTGATACTAAGATTCCTAAACCTAAGGATAGGTGGGATGCTAACGATAAGAGATTAAAAACTACAAATGCTAAAGCCATGAATGCTTTAATCTGTGCCATTAATAAGAATGAATTTAATAGAATTTCTCATTGTAAAACTGCACAGGAAATTTGGCATACCTTGGAGGTGACAGATGAAGGAACTTCTCAAGTCAAGGAGTCTCGTCTAGCCTTATTCAGCAATGAATACGAGAACTTTGTGATGGACAAAGGCGAGAGCATAAAGGACATGTTTGGATGCTTTTCAACTTTGGTGTACAACGCTAGAGCGCTTGGGAAGGTATTCACTGAGGTAGAGCTTGTGAGGAAGGTGCTACGAGTCTTACCGATGAACTTTGAGGCAAAAGTCACGGCAATCCAAGAATCGAAAGATTAGAGTAAACTAAGCATGGAGGAGTTGATTGGTAACTTGATGACATATGAGTTTGAGCTAAAAGCAAAGAAGGAACGCAACAACTCCGAACCAAAGAAGAAGACGATTGCCTTAAAGAGAAAAGAAGAGAGCAATGAAGAAGAAGAAGATCCGATTGAAGAGCTTGCAATGGCTGTCAATAATCTTAGAAAATGGTCAAGATTCATGCCACGCAAGAAGAAAACATCTGGTAATAGGTCAAGAGAGTCTAACAATTCCGATAATGAATTGACGTGCTATAACTACAACAAGCCTGGCCACTTTAAACAAGAATGCCCACTTCTCAAATACAACCATGGAAAGAAAAAGAAGAAAAAGGCCTTTGCAGCAACTTGGGATGATGAAGAAGGAAAGGAAGTTTCGAATAGTATCTCAAAAGAGGCTAACTTGTGTTTTATGGAAAAATTAGATTCAGAAGCAAGCTCAGAGGAATCTAGTGAGGCAGGTGACTATTCTTATAAAGAAATTGTTTTTATGTGTCTTGATCTTACTAAAGAAGTTGATGCTCTTGAATCTAAAATTGAAAAACTGAAATCTGATAGGAGAGAACTTGCTCGTGAAAATTTTAGGTTAGAAACTGAACTTGAAAATATTCAAAACCTAGACTGTAAAAAATGTAAAATTTTAGATTCAGAATTATCAAGACTTAAGAAAAGCTTTGAGAATCTTAAAAAAGAGAACTTGAGTCTTAAGGAAATCATTGACACTAGGAAAAAGGATTTTATAAATAGATGCACCTCGCTTGTAATTGAAAACACAAATCTAAAAACCAAAGTCCAAAATCTTGAGAAATCTCTGAATAACTTTTCAAGGGGAGAAAAATCATTCAACATGCTATTGGAAAATCAAATTTTTGCTAACAGCAGAAAAGGACTAGGTTTTGGGAAAACACAAGCTGATGATGATGAGAGTGTCTTTGATAGATGTGAAATAATTGGACATCGTGTTGAAAACTGTAGTCATAGGAACAAGAATACAAAATTTATACAAGTTTGGGTTCCTAAGAATTCTACAAACAAATTTCATGTCTATTGGAACAAGAATGAAAGGACTAAACAAGTTTGGGTTCCAAAGGGATTATTTATTCACAATGCTTCTGCCACTAACAATCGTGGACCTATAAAAACAAATAGGTCACAAAAATCTTTCATCGTGTAGGTATGGTGGCAGGCTAAGGAACAACAACAGTGTTCTTTGGATTTTGGCTGTTCCAGAAACACAACGGGCAACAAAGCAAAGTTCCTTAGCCTAGTACAAAGGGTGAAAGAATCACAATGGGCAACCACGAAAATTATCGTAAA
Source organism: Allium cepa (assembly GCA_030765085.1). Taxonomy (NCBI): domain Eukaryota; kingdom Viridiplantae; phylum Streptophyta; class Magnoliopsida; order Asparagales; family Amaryllidaceae; genus Allium; species Allium cepa. The sequence goes on along the minus strand of CM060932.1, from coordinate 968,549,730 downwards.
GGTAAAACAGGTGAAGGTATATTTATTTGATCGACAAATTAAATGTGATAATCTGCACCATATTCTGAATGAAATCAGCCAATATTGAGATGTTGTAAAGATAACGTTTTTTTGATTCTGACTTGTTCGACATTGTTGGCCAATTATATTTATGCCAAAATCACTATTCTTCGAATTACTTCATACATATTTGTTTGGATTAAACATTGTGTTTTGTTGGATACATTTGGTCATAATTCGGCTAACTCTATATTCTCATTTTCTGATTGTTTACATGGCTTCAATTCAAATTCAAAGAATGTCATTTAAATTGTTGTTAAAATTGATTTTGAAATTTTTGATGCACTCTTCATGGTCTGGTCTATTAAATTTAGTTAGTGATAATTTTTTGAGCGAAAAAAGAAATTCAGATGCAGATTACACTGGTAATCTAGTTGAGAGAAAACCTACTAGTTGAACGTGATTTATGGTGAGACATTTAGTAACTGCATCGTTTTTCGAAGAAAATATCTGCATATTTTTCATTACAAATAATTTTCAAATAGCAGAAATTTTTCTCATATAACCCCTTCGAGAAAATCATTTTTGACCATATTTTCAGATTAGTCATTTTTATTTGATTTTAAATGACAAATTTTGACTAATCCGACTCCCTACTAATTATCAAAAAAAGATAAGTAGTGATTGAAAAGGTGATAAGTGTTGATATTTAACATACATTACTCAAGAGAGTATATTTGGAAAATTTCTTTAGGAATTCAAATAAGAGTTATAAAACTTTTTGTTGGGTAAAGATTCCATATCTATCATATTTATATCGACCATTGTTTATCAAATCTTAAATATAGTTTGTCGATATGTGGTACTATAATCAGGGATCATTTGTTTTTCATTTCATATTTTTTTTAAAAATAAATAAATATCCAAAGTATTCACTCTCATTTAAAAGTCCTCACGGTTATGCATGGGTGAATTACTTGGATTTTTGATTATGTGCTTCCATGCTCATTTAAAAGTCCTTACGGTTATGCATGCATGGAACGTATATCAAAATTAATTGATTAAATAGACAAGTTGATTCTAATCCCATTTAAAATTCCTCACGGTCATGCTGGTTAGAAGATACTTGATTTCATTTTTTAAAATTAAATTGAAATACTACTAATCTCATTTAAAAGTCGTAACGGTTATGCATGATTAGTAGATATTCAAATTCCTGATATAAATGTACCATAAGTTGATACAATTGTATGATTTTATATGAGAATATCGTTTCCATCATTCTAAAAGTGGAATATGCGCCTAACAAGGGTAGTTATGATTTTTGTTTGATTTTTATTGAAGTTTGATATTTATATTCAAATTGAGTTTTAATGTTGGATTAATATAGATCACTTTATCTCTATTTTCTCTAACACTATTATTCTTTTGCTGATAACAAAAGGGGGAGAGAAAAGTTAAGATTTTGTCAAATAGAATCAAGCAAAGGTCAAATAATTTTCCATTTGCATCTAGGCTTATTTATATATTTCTATGTATATATGTAGGGGGAGCATCATGTAGAGAGGAACCATTTAAATAAGGGGAGCAATTAGTGTATATCATTGATCAAATACATTTAACACAGTCAAAATCTTAAATATATGTTTGTTATCATCAAAAGGGGGAGATTGTGGAATATGCGAGTATATGATTTTTTTTTGATGATAATAAACATATATATATATATATATTCATTTAAATGTATTTGTTAATGTACTATTTTATTTTTCATAGATTAAATAAATATTTGTTGAATAAAATAAATTACACAGAATTTGAATGGAATTTGAATTCAAACAGAAATTTTATTCAAACAAATATTTATTCCAATCTTGAATAGTACAAATTCAAGCTCTCACTATGCATATACATTTTTGAATACATCACAATTATCTTTACATTAATGACCTCACTACATATCACTCACACTCGTATTTTGTCTTCAACTGCATTCCAGTTAGAATCCAGCATCTGAGCAATCTGCAAAAATATTCACTAACGCAATAAAATTGAAAAAGAAATATTTTTGCAATATAAAATGAAATATGATTTTTGAAAATATGATTTGCCTTAGTTATTTGGGTTGTTCGTCATCATTCACATTTGAATTCATCATACACGAACAATGTGACATGCACAGTGTATCACTGTACATGCCGCAAGGCCGTGCACATCAATATACACTTGATAATGCTACAGGGACAGGTGAGCACAGGTCAAACCTAAATGAAAAGCCGGGTTCAACTCACGTGCAATATATTTAAATCATGACACGAGCACAAGGTCAAACTCGAGTTTTTGAAATTGGATTCAACACAGGGCAGTTCGCAAGTCAAAAACAGAGCATCAAAACAATGGCGAAGTCATTCCAACAAAATGACCAGTACAAACAAGTGCAAATTGGAAGTACAAGTAAATGAAAGAAACAAGTAGGCAGACCACAGAGAAATGCCATCAAGTAAACAAACTCAAGCAAATGTATACAGTTCATGTATGTATCAGCAACCAACACAATGAACAAGACCAGAGAAATGCAAAGGTCAACCAAGCTACTAATGAATGGAACTCGAGATCCAAACCACATTCAAAGTCCAAACTAGTTGTAACATGGATATCACAAGCAATGACCAGAACACAAAGACAACGACAATATGAAGTAAATCAAAGTATGCAACTCAAGAATATACACAAGTGCAGACCAAATGCACATGTCAACGGCAATGAAAGCAACATGACCAACAAATCACACTATGCAGTGTACAACAACAAGTCCAGCAACATGAACACATGGGGAAGTCATTTATCAAGTACATCATGAAACAATACCAAAGTATGGAAGTATGACATGAAGCATGTACATGTGAGGACAGTGGGTACAAGAACAAGTCAAGATGAACAATGCAAACTAAAATAAGCAAGTACAAGATAATAGCAGCAATGTACATGTACCAGTGATACTCAAGCAAGTGCACATCTAAACCAATATTGCAAGAGGCAACAAGAATGGCCAGAAACAGTGCAACAGATCAAGTGACATGGTGAAGCAGTGCAAATGAGCAAGTAGAACAGTGAATAGAAACATGCACTTGCAACAGAAAGTCAATGAAAATGGAACACTTGTAACAGAGAATAGTATCAATGCATAAATGACATCACAGCAAAGCCAGCAGAGCTTCATAAAAAATAAAGAAATGCAGATCAATGGTCTCAAGCCAGTCAAAATTGACCAAGTTACTGCATCAAGCCGAAGTCAAAATTCAACACAAATGTATCTTTGAAAAAGTCACAAAGTAAAAGAGGAAAGTTTTTGCCGTATCAATCAAGTAAAAATCGAACGTTTAAAAATCAAGGCCGTGAGTAACAAGTCGAAACAATATCAAGAAAGCACAAATTAGGAAAGTAATGAAGTCGCGTAAATGAATATGAACGAATTATAAGGTCTCGTAATTCATATAAATACCACACCCAAAATTCATCATTGGCATCGAGTTCAAGCAAGAAATTAAACCAGCAACGAAAGAGAATACATACCAATCTATTGAACTCGATCAGAGGAGCAGCTGCGAACAATCTCAAGTAAAAGCAAGCCGCGAATCACCAGAGAAGTAGCGAGCAAGCCAACACTCAAACCAGAGAGTTGATCAGTATAGGCATGCATCGAAAGCCCTAATTTGATCAAAGACTCAAGCCCTAATTTCAGAGCAAGGCCGCCATTTTTTCACAAGCAAAAGAAAAAGGAACGGGCAATTGAATTGGGCCGGCTTGTTTTATTATAAAGGGACTTAGTTTGTTTTTGGGTTTATTTATTTTCAAATAGGGTTTTAAGTTTAATTGATTTTTATTTGTTGTTTTTACTTTTCGAATCAAGTCTTGGTAAATCACCACCTAGGTTGTAGGTAGTGTCAGATTGTCTAGTTAGAATTAGTTCAGTGAGCAGGGTGTGCGAGTTTGCAAAACTCTATAGGCGGGAGCAAGGGTTTGTGAGTTTGCAAAACTCTATAGGCGGGAGCAGGGGGTGCAAGTCTATTAGAGTGTTTGTAAGCGGGAGCAGGGTTTGCAAGTCTGTTAGAGTGTTTGTAAGCGGGATACTATTTAATTCTAATAGAAATCTGGGAATGCAGCAGTAGGCAGGGGTTGCCGAAGCTGGGTAAATTTTGTGTGTGATTTACTTTTCAGCATATTTATTTCTGTAGTTTGTTTCTGTGTTTAAATCAAGAAAATTTGCTATAACCCTATTCACCCCCCCTCTAGGGTTAATCTAGATCCTACACCATCACCTAAGGTTTACTAGCACAAAGAAAAAGAATTCTAACATGAACATTTCTATGTAAGTGCCAATAAGTCATCTGCTCAATCTTTGGTCATTACCAGGCATCCGTTGATCCCTATATGGATAGAAATCCAAGTTACACTTCATTGACTAACCCTACCCACTAAAAAGCTTATGCATCAAGTTTGAATGGCAGTACTCTCGGTCACTTCACCTTGTCTTTGCGACTAAGATTAATCTTACAAGGTTTATCTTTACCAAGAATTTACCTACTGTGAAACGTGTCAAGTTTACCTTATATACCAAGTAACTAGCAATAGCTAAATATACCACTTAAGTATCGAAAGAAACAATAGCGTGTCCCCAAAATAAAACATACCTCTGTACATAATCTCATTTCGTTTCTCTTAAGAAGTAAGCCTATTAATAGCCGATAAAGCCTATAAGGCATAGGTCATCATACTTTGCCTCCCTTTTCAAATATCAGACAATCATTCTTTAACTGATTAAGCTAATCACAATTGAGGCATTTATGCTTGGCTTTAGATGGTGACATCTCCTAGAGAAATTCCTCTACATCTCATTGGAGTGACATACTAGGCTAGCATTCTTCTTCAGATAAGCTCAATATCCCTTGTATCTTGGTCTTTGCGCTTTGATTATAGCTTCGGTTTGCTTTCTACTATTGCTACCTTCAATGGTACCTCATGGGACCTCTCACGTAGGAGAACCATCCCAAAGAGACTTTCTAAGGTGGCCCCTAACAAGGATAAATCTAAGAATTGAATCCTCAACTGATGTTGTAAGACCTAAGGAAAACTCCTTTTCCCATGCCAATAGTGTATCAACCATCTCAATCCGTAAATACAGAAGTTTAAACTGATCAACATACTACCTAACCAACAAGCTGTCCTACACGAAATGGATGAAATGATCAAGCTACATGCCCTTCTAGATATCTAAAATGAACTGAGAACCAAAGTGACATCTGAATTCACTCTAAATCATGGGCCTGCTCAAATGCTCCTCTCTACAACTACCAAGAAGTAATCTTCCTTATGAGAACATTCTCTAGACCTATATTGGCAGAAGCATTCACATATGCATATGTCTAAAGTTATGCCTCAGAAGTAGCCCCAGAACTCAAATATGGTTCCTCATCAGTTACGGAAATCGTAGCACAGCTTCAAAGAGTCTAAAGTTAGCAGAGCAAGAAACAATGGTGCTTCAAGTGCCATACCACTTCTGACGCTAACCTCATCTATTAGAAATGCTTACTAATGGTAAAACATCCCTTGAGGTAGCTAAACAATCTCTGAACAAATCATGCACCTCAGATTTCCTATCTATAGTCGCTTGTGCACTGCGTTTGCTCATACCAATAGCTTGACAAAGATACCTTAGCAACTAGTGATAGAATTAAATAAAAGTCCAGAAGGTAAGTGGTGTATACAGTAAAATATGATAGAAAAATACATGCATGCTCTCTCAATGCATCTCCTTTTACAAGATTGATTAGCTAAAACCAGTCTACTTGATCTGAGTGTTGAGCCTAAACTCTGATACCAAATGTAACAACCTGCCCTTCATAACACCTAAAAATCAGTGCCTCACATAAACACCCGACTTTCGAATACCGTAAAGGAGGAATTTTTGGGAAAAGAAAGAAAGAAGAGGAAAAAGATACTAAACCAAGCCACATCGATATGATCTCACAACGAAATGATAACATATAATATATAATGAATATATATGAATATAAGAGGATAATAATATATATGAGAGACTACACTAGCAAAAATAACTGATAAGTGAATAACGATACAAAAAGTCAGATACAAAAGGTCAGAATACATCAATTCCATATAGGTGGAGTCCTAAACATAATATTTGATACATCAAGTCTCATATATAAATACATATCTTTCATGAACTACTACAGTACCAAGTATATATATGATATTTTAATGTCGCCTCTATAGTGTGCTCTAGCTGTCTTGAAAGTGTATCCCCAAAAGCACCCGACTCCCAAACTACTCGATCAAATATTTGAAAGTTGCTATGACATAAATGGACATAGATAAATGAAGGTCAGAACAAAAGCTTAATGTAAGGGGAACTATCATAAAATATTGTGTATCAAAACTATGTACATATGGAATAGGAGCTACTAAGATACAGCCGGTCCTCTCCACAAATACGGCTCAGGGATAATCTAGACTATCCATAGCAAGTAAAATAAACCCATCTTATAAATAAAGAATCATAACATAACTTGCTCTTCTTCTAGCAATGAGTCAAGAAAACTAATATAATGTGACTGATTTGTAACATTATGTCATGATAAAGTAACCCGATATATGAATGCAGAGACAAATGCAATTCTCATGGTACATGCATATCCTAGAATACATACCTGTAGGAATGGGGATTACGGATCTTAAGGCTAGAATAACACTAGAGGGGGTGAATAGTGTTTTGTGGATTTACTAAATCTTTTTAAAACTTATGTAATTTAATCACCAACAAATGCAATACATAGACACAGATATAATCACAGAATCAGACACAGATGCAAATAATAAATAAAAGCAGTAAAGGAAAGAATACACCAGGATTTTATACTGGTTCTGAGTTACCCTACATCCAGTCCCGCACAATTGTACGTATTTCTTTTCAAAATAATCTCCTAGATTACACCCTCGATTTCAAGGCCACGAGGTACACCCTTCAGTATTCAAGTCTAGGGAAAACACTCTTGATTTACCAGGCCATAAGATCACCTAATTGATTTTCGAGGCAACAATCACACCCAATTGATTTCAAGGCTCAACCGCATCTTTTACTCAACAGTTTGATTTACAAATAATCCTATAACTCTGAATAGCACTGAGATCTTATGGAGAGAGTGGCAGAGAATCAAATAAGAGATAATGAAGTTTGATTCACTTGGTATTTCAACAGAGTATAGTTTGAGGTTTTTAAGAATAAATGTGGAAGATGAAGAAGAGAGAAAGTGAATGAAAATCTGGTAAAAATTCGTTTAGAACTTACGGGTATTTATAGAGATCAACAGCCATATCTATTCATGAAAGGATATGACGAATAGACACACCCTTTTGAAAATTTGAAATTTGAAAATTAACAGGCACTATGTCGACATGGGGGGTAGGAGTATGTCGATAAGCTCTAGGCAAAAATGGTGATTTTGATTTTCTTATTAAAATTGGTTTCTATAATTTTTCAAAACAATTTCTAAACTTCATAAATATACTTGAATATAGTTTAAACATACAAAAAAGTTTAGAAAGTAATTTTTAATATATAATCTAAATTATAAAGTGATTTAAAATCTGAGTATATAAATATTTAAAAGCCAAATATTAAAACAAGAGATAGTTAAAATCAAGGAAAATTTTGAAGTCAAAATGTTAAAAATGATAAAAATAATTTTGAGGCTAAAGTATTTCAAATAGGAGAGATGTCTTTTTTTGAACAGAAGGTTTTTAAAAACATTTTTAAAATAGGTGATATATTTTAAAAGCATTTTCGTAAAATTAGTGGATATCAAAATAGAACCACTATATGTTCCACTAGATATTGTCGTGGGTTCCATCCCTTTAACAGGCTCGAAGTGGATTCCATTCCACGAATAAATTTCGAATAAAGATGTGAATGCTTTCAAGAAGTTTAACATAATTCTAGACTCAATACTTATCTTGTATTTGAAATCTTGAACTCTTGATATCTTAATACTCATGAGTCTTCAATCTTGATATCTTCGATCTTTAAATTCATCAGTCTTGTATCTTTATACTGTACAGTCTTTATTCTTGGTACCTTCATGTTTATATCCTGCATATACATATATATCTAAACTATAATATTAGTATTTGTAATTTATAATAAGTCTTAAGGTTGTTGTCATCAAAACCATCCTTCTCAAGGACTGACAATCTCCCCCATTTTGATGATGACAACCTATGTTTATAAAATATGCTTCACCTTTACTATAACCCCTCCTAAAACTAATAACTCCTCCTAAAAGTAATAACTCTTCCTTAATCTAAGCCTAACTACTCTGACTACTCTATTTTATAATTACTCCCCCTTAATCTGAGCCTAACTACTCTAGCTACTCTATTTTATAATTCTCCCCTTTTGTCATCAAAAAAACTAGACCTATACAAATATATATAACTCCCCCTAAATCTAATATTATCTAAAATAAATAGTAATAAGGAAGTATAATAAGCGAAATAAATTTATTATATGCGATGTTATATTTACACACACACATATATGGATTATAGACACACAAATATATTTAAGTACATGAAATATAATATTACACTTCCAACGAGAGTTTTTGATAATTGGAGATTTGTGAATTGAACAATTTGGATAATGAAAACAAAAGTTTCCACAATGTTCACTATATTCCCATCTTTGTCAAAACATTCTTCGCCTACGCAGACCACCTTGTTGTCTTCTTCCATAGGTACTTCTTCCTCTTCTTCTTCTTCTTCCTCTTCTTCTTCTTCTTCGCTATGCTCTAAAGTGTTATGCATTTGAATGTTGAGAGAATCTTCTTCAATCACAATAGGATTTTCGTGATTATCCATTAGGAAGTTTTGCAAATTCCGAAGAATTTTGCCTTGCTTTTCTTGTTCTTCTGCCATCTTTATTTGCACAACTTGAAGTTCAGTCAGCATTTGTATGGCATCCTTAAATGATTCCTCAATCTTTATTACACATGCCAGTGTTGTCATGACCCAAATTTCAGCATTCGAAAATCGACACCTGCACTTCACTTGTACTCGAATGCCGCAGATTCAACCGTTGATATCCAACTCATACCGAAGCTTATAGCACATTAAGTATAACAACGCAGCGGAAGAATGAATAATATCATTGATATACAACAGATAAAATATCTAATACAATAATGATACAATTGAGATATCGATACAAATATCAAAGACAAGATACAGCAGCGGAAAGAGATAACATCAGTAGTAGCAGCGGAACACAACATCTCTGAAGCCAATCTCCAAAGCTCTCAAGCTATAAGCTCGAATCCCCATCAATGCTGAACTTGAAGCAAATCTGATCCCGAAAATCCAAAGACTCCAACGATTTCAAAAGGCTACCAAACAGAAGGTTGATGGCTATTGAATCTACACCTACTATTTGATTATCTGAAAAACCCAACTCTAGACTGCCCATGTGGAAAATTGTGGGCGCCCAGAGTTTAGGAAGGGAACAATAAACTCTGGGTTAGTCATGGGACTGGTATGAGCAAACAAATACAGTTTATCTTTAACAAAAGCAAAACAAAAGATTTTAAAAGAAATCCGCAATGTTTTTTTGGAAAATGAAACTACCATAAGGCCTCCCACCGCATACACAATGCAAACGCAGAATTGGAGGAGATTTCTCCTTATGATAGTCAAACATGCTTGATACGTGAAAAACCATTTGATATTATTATTAGTGCATAGTGCAGAAAACCTTTGCAAGTATAATATTAATCTTAGCCAGCATACAACTATTATTGTATGCCTACTATAGCTACCATGTTCAATAGCAGGTTACTACCACATTCCATGGCAGGTTATACAACTAAAACCGTACAGGGCGCCTATTGTTTCTTCGTATTTTCCAACAAATGGTCAGGTTAAGTAACTTCCTATTGTCACATGGGAACGCCTCTGGAGGAACGCCACGAGAACCTACCCGGATCTCTGCCAACACAAGGCTGGTTTTCCCCCTTTCCGAGAGTAACACCTAAAGATATGCCATCCCCGGTCGTAACCAACCTTTATCCGAGCGCTCGACACCAACAACCACAAAGTAATGTATTTGCAGTAACCACATAGGTTAAATATCTAGGCTCCATACCATGATACCACCTCTATCTTAAAGAGATGGACATACCCTAGGGGCGCGACCCCTGAAACCTTGCTGCATCTTTCCTGTTTCGACCATTTCCGGGGTGTGAGGTCCTGATACAGTCTCGTCCACAAAGCTACGCTTTTTACAAATCCATGCTTCAATCAACAAATGATCAGCAGCACTTCGTATGCCACATTACCAAATTGGGAATGTATCGCTAGTAACCATCAACTACATAACCTCTAAGCTTGTACGTCGCAGAGAAGGGTGTTAAGCTAAGAAAATAAATTCTTCGTCACCAAATAGAAATGTATTTGATAGAAAGCAGCTTTACGTCTCAAAGTGTAACGTCAAACACACATCCATTCAAGTCTGTTTTGGGTTCGAACAGAACCGAAGGCACTTCCAAAGAAGCCCTTGCAATCCGGATAATCCCTAATCACGTCCAGACTCCCCATCACAAAGGGTGATCAAATCTCTATACCGGGGCCATTCGGTGTAGAGACATTCAACAAATTATCCTTTCGCTTTCGAAAATATCCGGTCTTCATCACCGGTCTTCAAATGCTGTCCATAACGTCGTATCATTATTTGGAATGGGTTATATGACACAAAGTTCTCTCCCGGCTAAACCGAATAATGAGCGCAATATTTAAAAACATATTGATATTAGGATTTCAGTTAAGTCACAACTTTAAAACCCAAAACCTTTCTTCAAATGGTTTAAACAAATTACCATTTCTAATCTTTTAAACAAAAGATTCATTTCACAAAGTTCACCAATATTTCACAAAGATTCATTCACAGCTTTTCAAAACAGTTTCCTTTTTCAAATTGGATTATCTCATCCAATTATTAAATCAAAGATTCAATTTATAGCTTTCAAAACTATTTTCAAAGATCCATTCATTACTTTCTACACAATTTCCATTTCAAATATACAAAAGATACACAATTTAAAATCCTCTTCAATTTCAAAACAAAGTTCAACTATCTTTCATAGCTTTCTAAACTATTTACGATTCAAATCTTTTTAAGTAAAAGATCCATTTCAGTTTAATAACAAGATTTACCAGATCTTTAATAAAGATAGCTTCCAAAACTATTTCTTTTCTATTTCAAACTTGAAATCTTTCAACATAAATTGGAAATTTTTTCTTTATATGAAAGCTATTATTATTTGAAAACAAATAGTTTTCATTTCGGAAAAAAAAATCTGATTACATTTACACAAGCTATATCTTTTAAAGTATAAAACTTGGGTTAAATATAAATTCCCAAAATAATACCTTTTAAAATGGTTTAAAACCCATATAAAAACATTTATAACTTGTATAATCTTTTTAAACCATAATTTACAAAAATAGAATTCAGTTTCAAATCTTTAATTTAAATTTAAATCAAATTATTTAAATTTCAAAACTTTATCAAGTTATTCAAAATAACTTTATCTTAAAAATTCCTTTTCAAAAGCTTTTTTTATTTAACCCAATTCCATTTCCAAAATCATTTGGATTCAAAATTAAATTTTAAAACCATTTCAAAAATCTGTGACTTAACCAATTTACTCATGCAATCCATATTTGTGTGTGTATGGTATAGTCCAAGGGTTTTACCTAATAGTGCAACAACACCAATCATTACAGATTCAATCATATCAATATCGATAAGCGGTATAATCCTATAACACTTATCGCTCATTTACAAATTCACAGATAATGTACAAATGTATCACGGATAAATAAATAAATTATAAACAGTTCAATTCACAGAACAAGATATCACAGATCAGCTAGGACAAACAATTCAAGGCATCTCATACAATACAACCATTTATATGCAAGGTCAATTAATTATCTGACTAATTTAAATTAGATTAATTACTTATCCTAGTTAATTTACATTAATTAATCACAAAACATATTAATTAATTATCCTTTAATAATTAATTTAATTAACCTTTAATTAATAATTTAATCACCCTTTAATCATTAAATAATTTGCCTTTAATTATTTAGTTATTCTTTAAAATAAATAAATTAATCCTTAATTAATTACAATTAAATTAATTATCCTTAATTAATTACAATAATTAATTAATCTTAATCACTTGATTAATTAATTATTAATTATTAATTAATTAATCATTAATCACTAAATAAATTAATTTCCAATCATCGATTAATTAATCTTTAATTATCTAATTAATTAACCTCTAATTATAATTAATTAGTCTTAATTACTTAATTAAATTAATTCTTAAATAAAAATAAATTAATCCTTAAACCTTTATAATTTTATAATTCCTAAATTATTAATTAATCCTAAATTTGATTAATTAATTATACTTATCTTCCTTAATTAACTTAACTAATCTCAAGACATTAAAAACCCTAAATAACCTTAAGATAAAACATTTCTTTTTAATGCCTTAATTACTATTAACATTTTTAAAACATTTTATCTCAATAATTAATCTTTACTTAATTAA